>CM033470.1:195148880-196348880 GCA_019447015.1 Hymenochirus boettgeri | reverse complement strand
CTCACCCTGGGTAGAAAGTACTGACTAAGGAAGAGTAGTGGAGGGAAGGTGAATATAATTGTCCTTTAAGTCTTTACTGAGCATGTTTCTCCCCCAAGGGGAGTGGCAGGGCAGAGCTAAGGTTTTATCACTCAACCACCTGGAAGCAGGAAATTTGAACATTAACCCCAATATTATTTCTTACAGGCTGCTGCCAAAGATGTGATCTAAGGCTCATTTTAAAGAAAATACTACAGGCTTTTATTTAACCCCCATGTCCACCCCCAAAACTAAAATTTGCCCCAACTGCTGGCCCCAATGTGAAGTGTTAAAATATCCTTAGCATTCTCCTCTGCTCCTTATGGTTGTCCTGCAGTGCCTGATCAAAGTCTAGAAAAGTGTAGGATAGGAGCTGTTTGTGTGTAATCCTGTGCTTGCTACTTCCTTGTCCTCGTTGAGGACTCTGGTATGGTCTCCCCCCTCCCCCCTGATCCCTCGGCTAGGGCTATAACTTTAAAATGAGTCCAAAAATAGACTTATGCAACCTTGTTCACTTGGCTCCCTTCCTTAAGCAATTGTGTCTGTGATTGGCTGACTCTCAGCCAATCAGAGATGCAGCTGCCAGTGTGGCCCCTAATGCTCTTCCGTTCCCGGAAGTAGCAATAGAGGCAGAGGGAAGAAGGTGGGTAAACTTATTTCGGTCACATTGTTAAGTTTTAAACCTAGCATTTAGGGTTGGAGGGTCCCCTACACTACAGCAGCTTTTGAGTTTGGGGTTGGATATACACTTTAAACTCCGTGGAGCACAAGTGCACACTCTCTAGGAGGTCCACCAGTAAAACTATGATGGGTCCCCATCCCTGCCTTATCTACAGTGGTTTTCTGGGAGAAGGCTGTATCTGTTATAGGTAAAATACGAAAATGGGCCCCTCCTACAGTTGCAGGGTCTGCTATCCTGTTAGTTTCTTCTGTGGCTGCCAGACTCTTGCCTCGCACAATGCCCCTCCCAGAAAATCCCACAGCAGATATGAGGATGTGCATTTGTACAGAATTTAGTTCTCCTACACTATTACAATTCTACATTTTTTTTACTGTCATTTGTAATAGTTTTTAAATGAAGATGATTGTTCAGTTTATCAGTTAATCAGTTAAATGTATAGCAATTAATTGGGCCAGAAATTACAGACAATAATTTTGATTAATTGACTCAAATCATACACATGGGTCGTTTGGCTAATTGATTCATCCATGAGTGCTAGCCCTATTATGTGTACTAGCCCTACAATCTGTAGAAGCCCTATGATTTCTACATGGGACTGAAAAAATAATGAGGAAAAAAAAAATAACATATACAAATATACAGACTATTTACATATTGTCAAATAGCAGCTGATTGTTCCTGAAATCCTTGCACCCATTGGATAGATATGGATACATGTGTGAGTCTAAATCTTCGGGGTGACACACAATGCTATTTTCAGACGCAACAGGAAGTGATCTCTAAAAATAAACAGATTAAAGTTCAGATACATTTAAGGGATCGAATTAAAATATTTGTGACACAAAGGCTTCATTCACACAAGCAGTTAACCTAGTACAAGTGCTTCCAGATGTTGAGTGGCAAAAAAATGTGCATGCAGTCAGTAGGAAACCTGTAGGTAATTGAAATGCTGCAACCTATAATGTTCAACTTTATTAATTTAGCTTGAAAAACAAATTACTGTTCTTTCTATTTCTTCTTCTTTTCTTCCGTTTTATTCCTCTGCTTTTTTGGACCGTACCTCCTCCCACATTTTTTTGAGCTAGAGACATGAAATTCGGTACGAACGTGCGGGGCATATAGAGAAGTGTTTATCTTCTAGCTAAGGAATCGGTGGAAGCGTTAACGGTGTTATCGGCGAATTTCCAGATTTTTTCCCATAGACTATAATGGTAACAATCCTCAATGTGGATATTTCAAAACAGTTTTTTTTCATGGTGATAAATACAAATGATGATACCCCCAACCCCCCACACAGACCCAGGTACACCCCACCTACTGACCTACTTTTCCATTCCCATGGAAGCCATATTTAAAGGTAACTAAAGTCAAAAAAACGAATTTAGATTTATCCTCAATAAAAAATAGTTTTAGGGTTATAAACACAAAAAGACATACCCCCTCAACCAGACCCAGGTACACACACCTACTAATCTACTAATCCATTACTGTGGCAGCCATACTTAAAGGGTAACTAGTAAAAAAAAATATTTTGATTAATAATAAAAAAGTGTTTGTTTTTTTAACCCCCATGTGGCACAGTTACATACACCTACTGACCTACCCCTCCATTACTGTTGCAGCCATACCTAAAGGGTAACTAAAGTAAAAAAAAATTGACCAATCATCAAAAAACTTTGTTTTTTAACCCCCAACCCGACACAGGGACACACACCTACTGATCTACTTATCCATCCATTACTGTGGCAGCCATACTTAAAGAGTAACTAAAGTCAAAAAAACTAATTTTGACCAATCATCAAAAAGATACAGAGAGATTCAATAAAAGTTCTTATCATTGAAAATGGTGCTAATTTTGCCCTAACCAATCAGATGTTAGCTTTCTGGTTGATTGGATCAAAATTAGCACCACTTTGGTCTGGGTACACACAAACGTTTTTTTTGTCCCAAACAAGCGTTCACTACAAACTCATCATTCCCATTATTGAGTTTTAAAATGTGCAGCAAACACACATATTCCCTTCCAAAATGCAGCCCTTCAAGCCAAATTCAAAGTTTATACTTAAACTTTCCCTTTCTAGTTAAGGTTTGTTAGTTGCCAGATGTGATGTTGAAGCAAAATGCAGATGCATCTGTCTGTCCCCTGCCTTGCACATCAAGTATCGCTGTTCCTGTGCATTAGAATTTCCAAGAAGACTGTACTTGTAATAAAAAAAAAATCACATTCTGGGCAGTACCTTATGCATTATTGTGTTTCAACCATTAGTAAATCTAAACCAAAATGTTTTACAAATGTCTGTTAAAGGGCATACCCACCCATTTTTACAGCTTTTGCGGTAGTGTAAGGCTCCCAACCCCAACCGCTATAGTGCTTTGTCACAAAACTCCCCCGATCTCTACTTACACTGCCTCTCTCCTCCGACATGATTGGCTGAGAGGCAGGGAGGGCTGTACTGAACGTCGGGGGAAACAGGCAATGTAAGTAGAGATCACAGGAGTTTTTCTACAAATATCTATGGTGGTTGGGGGAGCCCTATACTACAGAAAAGGGGATTTACACTAGGGGGAGGGAAAGAGAAATGGGAGCGAGAGCTGCACTGAGCATGTCATTTTTCTCCCTGAGGTGAGACAGGAGGCAGAGTCCTATATGGACTTTGGAGGGGCATTACAGGAGAACCATTTGGAGCAGGGATGTAAGGTAAGGATTTATCAACACTACACAGTGGGGCCAGTAGTGGGTTAAATTCTAGTTTTGGGGGTGGACATGCCCTTTAAATACAGAGAGACAGGTATGCTTAAAAACAGATTATATTATGGTTATATAAATAGAATATTTCCTTACCTGTTGAATATTGCTTCCAGTAGAGCTGTCCCTGCGGGGATATATTAAAGGGGTTAAACTGTTAGTACCATTAGATTTTTCTGTATAAAAGAATACTAAAGGGTAACTATCTGTGGTCTCCATATATGTCAAAGTTAAAAGAAAAGCAGAGGAACACACAACTTCTGTGTATCACAGTTTATTGTGCAAGGTTCAGCATTTTTGTAGCTACAGTGTATCCAGAGTTAATGCCATGAAGAATAAAGGGGAACTGTGGTCTCCAAACGAGTTGAGTTTAAATGAAAGGCCAGTTTCCTACCTTTAAAACGAGCCATCAACCACCTCTCTACGTGCTCCACATCCCAAGATATACAGAAATGACTGACCAGAAAGTTAATGGGTGGAAGGCTGACATGTGACATTTCTAAGGCTTCTCCTGCACAGTGCCGGCAAGCACAGCCTCAGACTCCCTCAGTGTGTGAAGGAGACAGGAAGTCCCTCCTCCTCTTTGCTGTGTGAAGTCCTGACAGAGAAGGTAAGGGAATCTACAGCCCTTCTCTTTCACTGTGTGAAAACAGCCTTTTCAGGCAGAGTTCTCACTCTGCCTGTATAGGCTGATTCCACAGAGTTTTCTGTGGGTGTGTGTGCTGTGAGTAGCCTGTGGCACCTGCGAGTGGGTGGGGCTTAGACACGTGCAAGTGGACAGGGCTTAGGCACCCGCGGGTGGTCGGGGCCACGGCACCCGCGAGTGGGCAGGGCCACATGGGGCTGTACGATGATGGGACATGGGGGGCCTGCAACAGTTGGGACCATGGGATCCATGAGTGGGAGGGACCAGGGGGGCTGCAAAGGGGAGGAGGAGACACAGGACAGATTGACTGACAGTTTCAGAGCAGAAAACAGGTTGTAGGGGACCTGGTGATGCTGCTGCCATATCACACACAAAAATATAAATATCTTCAAAACTATGCAAAATAAACAATGGGAATAAATTGCAAAAATTCTCAGTGGAGCAATTCCTATCAATTTACCTCAAGTCATTTTTGGACCAACTACTGTCTCTCTCACCAACTACTAATTAGCATACCAGGAATTTTCAACATTTTTGTTTTCCCCAAAGGTACATGTGACTGTCACATGTATATTGCCGCCTGCCTCTGGCCATTGATAGGCAATTATTTGAATTAAAACTCAGTAAAACTATCAGTTTGTTCAATGTCATAGATTTTAAAACCCTGTCATCATTACAGTTATATCCATTTACTTTTTTAAATAGAAGGTGATTTTACTATTCTGAATCACTATATTTGTAAATGTAAATACATTATGTACACATTATTACTATTAACCCATTGTAATCCCCTCTTTTATTAAAAGTTTCTATATATGGTCCTCTGCAGCTTATAATATACTTATGGGGATTATGTTACCCATTAAAGAGAACCATATGAAATTAAAAGGTGATAAACAAGAAATATTGTAGTGATTTCTAGGTACAATAACTAGCAATGATAAACTATAACAATTCTGGACCTGAATAAACACAACAAAATTCTTAGTTTCATATTTATAAATTCTCCTAAATTTATATTGCTTATTAGTGGTACCGTGCCTTTAACAAGTGTTATTGCGATTGCTAATTTACGATCGCTATGGTAAATCTACGATAGCAATCATCTAAGTCTGTTTACAGACCTATTAGGCCTCTGCACTTATGCAAATGCATGAATTTGCTCTATGAAATTTGAGGGGGAAAGGAGATATTTTCTGGGCATTTGGCCAATTTGGATGGTTTTAGGTCCAGCTGCAATATTTGATTTACTATTTTCATTTCCAACTGATAGATTACAAATTGCTATTAATTAGTAGATCTATGACAGCAAATCTTTCCTTGTGTACCAGGCTTTAAAAAACAAGAATAGTGCGTTTAAAGTTTTATTTAAAAAAAACAAACAGTTAACATGAGGCAGGGAGGTAGAATTGATAATTCCTACCTTCCAATACTGTTGATATGCCAGGCTTTCTCCAGGCTTCAGCACTATCTTTAATACAAGGGAGCCCACAACATTAAGTATGTGTATGTTCCAATACTTATTTTATATATATTTTGATGTGTTTGTATATTATTATTTTTAGATATTTTTTTTGTATACTATTTGTACAGCTGAAACCCCTTTACTAAACCATAACCTAAATTATGCACTTTTGGTATGGGATTGTGACAACTGATCCTAGACATTAATACTAGACATTAATCCCGCTACAATAACAGGTTCTAGAAGCACAGAGTGCCCCCTTAGTGTCCCAAGGCCATAGTCCTCCTCCATGTCCCAAGGCCAGAGTACCCTCTTAGTGTCCCCAGGCCAGAGTCGCCACTCTGTCCAAGGCCAGGGGCCCCCTCTGTCCCAAATCCAGAGGCCCCCCTCTGTCCAAATCCACCACCCCCCTCTGTCCCAAATCCAGGGCCCCCCCTCTGTACCAAATCCGGGGGCCCCCCTGTCCCAAATCCAGGGGGCCCCCTCTGTCCCAAATTCAGGGACCCCCTCTGTCCCACATCAAGGGCCCCCTGTCCCAAGCAACCTTACTTGCAGTCTGTTTAAGTGCTGTTCTCCCTCAGTGTGTTTCCTGTATTTCTCCCTCTAGTGGTGAGTCAATAGGAACTGCAGACACTCTCCTTCTAGTGGTGAGTCAATAGGAAATGCAGAGACTCTCCCTCTAGTGGTGAGTCAATAGGAACTGCAGAGACTCTCCCTCTAGTGGTGAGTCAATAGGAACTGCAGAGACTCTCACACTAGTGGTGAGTCCATAGGAACTGCAGTGACACACACACGGACACAGGGACGCACACTATATAGGATATATTCATATAATGCTGCAAGAATTTAAAAGAGGTCTCTTTCTCATCACTTCTGATCTAAGTCATACTGTACCTTCTTTTTTCCCAGCACCATTGACCAGTCAATATAAACCAGTGTGAATTGAATGGTGATTCCCTTGTTCACTTTACAAATTTAATATAGGCCCAAAACACTAACCTGGCAGATGAAAATTGTACCTGCTGTAGCTCCTCATTGAAACAATATTGGGAGGTATGAATAACCAATCCTATCTCCCTGTCCTAGGTACTTTCCATTTTTAAGATTAAACTTTTACAATGTAGTTGTCCTTTAAGCTGTTCATACACTTTGATGATTTTCATCAAATCCCATTGGTTCCAAGGCAGATTAGCCTAATATCAGCAGATGGGATGGCACAAAAACAACAGCAAAAAATTGATCCTATCACCATTGGGATCTTTTGGTCAAGAAAGAACATTTTGTTGCATCATTAACTCACTTCACTGAAGTAGAGGGAGCCATGAGACATGAAAGATGTTTCAAGGAACCAGTGTGGAACTGGACTGTTAGGGCTCAAAAGAAAATCTGAGACCAGGGGCCCAGCAGAATCAGTTTAGGGGCCCATGCCTGTCAGGATATTGTGTAGTGACTTCGCAAGAATGGGTTAACTATTGGTATTAGTTATTTCAAAGGACCAATAAAAATGCCTTTCCACCCTGGAAACAGTCCCAGTGTTATATTAGGCAAACAACAAAGGTAATCCTGCACACACCTATGTGGATATAGGTAAGAGTTCGGTGCTGAGTGCAATGGCAGACCCTGGTTGCAGGTCGTGAATCACAAAGAATAAACACCATGCACATCAGTCTTAAATGTCTGTGTTTATTTATTGTTGCATACACAGAGTACCCAAAGTGTAACTTTTCGTACGTGAGCTGTACCTTCTTCAGACAAACAATGGATTGTCTGAAGAAGGTACAGCTCACGTACCGAAACGTTACACTTTGGTGTACTCCTGTGTATGCAACAATAATAATACACAGACATTTAAGACTGATGTGATGGTGTTATTTCTTTGCATTGTTAATTAGGGTTATTAGGGCATGGAACCAGATCTTCTTTTCCAGATAATGTGAGTCCGAACCAGGTATCTGGAATTCTCTACAGCTAGAGGTCTGGTGGATACCTTAAAAGGTCACCTTAAGGGCAGCCATACATGTAAAATAAATATATTTTGGTATTGGAATATGTGAGATGGATACCAATATTATATTTGTGAATGGGAAGATAGGCCCATTAAAATGAGCCCAACATGGAGGCCTTATCCCCTTGCCAAGTCAAGTTATTAATATCTTGGGAAATAGTATCACACAGGTCATGTTTGGTATTGTAGGAATTGATAATTAATACAGGAGAGAATATGTGGTCTATATCCCAGTACAATGTACATATCTGCCTAACTGAGGGGGAATGAAGGATTGTGACAAGTCATAAATCTGGACATTCCTGAATGCTCCCACCTCATGCATAGCTAAGTAGGGGGATGGTTCATCAATGGGCTTAAAAATCCTTGTAGCTCCTATAACTTAGTTCATACTGAGGGGAGATGCTAAATGTGTATGGATCATATTTCCTTCTCGCCCCAGGATACAGAACTTCTTCTAGTGAGTAGGGTCTGTGAATATTTTTATCCTTTTTATTTTATATAACTGTTGTACCTATTGTCATTATGTCATTTTACTGTAACACCATTTTCTTTAATTTTGTATTATATGCACTGTCCACCTTTTGAAATATTAAATTTAAAATTTATTAAGTTTTGTCTTTGATGCTTTTAAGAACTCGGTTAGCCTCTTATAAGTTTTAAGTGTATGGAATGCTTTGCAGTGTAAATGCTAATTGTGGGCTAGGCCACACTGGTGTGCTTTTTTTTGCGTTTGCACTTGCGTTTTTTCATATCATTGAAAATGCTGCAACGCATCGAAAATGCGCGTTTTCGGGTGCGTTGTGATTGCAATTTGCGTTCCGCATTATAAATCGCAATCGCCTGCATTTTTCAATAGTTAATGAAAAAACCGCTTGTGCAAACTCAACAAAATCGCAAATGAAATCACATGCAATTGCGTTTACGTTGCAGTGTGGCCGTGCCCTAACTCTGTGACTGCTTGTGAAGGACTGATGCTAATTAACCAGTTAGTTGTTGGAGTGAATGGTGTAGTGTTAACCATTTAGCTGCTAAGACAGTGAGAGTCAAGAATGAGTGTTCAGCTTCTGTGCAGCTGGGAAAACACACAGTGGTGGCAGCTTTTACCGATTAATTGGTCAGATCACGTGCCCTGGCGTTCGTGACAATGCCCATCTGATATTTTATATCTCTAATATTACTCATTTATATATCTATCTTACCCCTATTATTTATTAAAATGCATTTCTTACTGCCCCTTTGGCTCTGTATTTAAATTTTAACATATTTTTTGGGTGAATGGGCTGTGGGCCCATTGAGGGATTCTCCTGTAACCCTGTGTGCCAGTCCGACACTGCAAGGGTCCCTCAAGGATAAAATTGTTGAGAAACACTGGTATTGAAGATATTACCAGTTATCACATTATAGTGAATCTTCATTACATGTACAATCATATGGATTTGTCTTATTATTGTTAAAGGGCAGGTCCCCCCCCCCAAAACTATAATCCCCCAACTACTGGCCCCACTAGTGTAGTTTAATCCTTACCTCACATCCCGCTCCATGGGTTCTCCGTAGTGCCCCCCCAAAGTCCCAAAACTGCCCACCAGGAGGCTAGCAGGTCCATATAGGACACTGCCTGCTTCCTGGCCTCAGGTAGATTTTGCCATGCGTACTGGCAGCTCTTCTCCCCCTCCCCTCTCCCTCTCCCTCTCCCTCCCTCTCCACCCTCTCTCGATTCCCTCCCCTAGCGTAAAATGCTTTATATATGGTATTCCCCAGGCTCCAGCCCCAACCGCAATATTTGTACTTTAGAAAGCTCCCCAAACTTTACTTACCTCTCCTCTTCTCTCCGCGAAGTGAGCTGCCGGCAGCCGCGTCCGTGATTGGCTGCCGCTCAGCCAATCACAGACGCGGCTGCCGGTCCCGCCCCTCTGCTTGCATTTTCTAGCAAGCAGAGGGCCGGGAGCGCGCGGAGGAAAGAGGGGAGGTAAGTAGAGTTTGGGGGGCTTTTTAAAAAAATAAATGAGCGGTTGGGGCTGGGAGCCCATGGGGAATACCATATAAAAAAAAAAAATTCGGGTGGACATGCTCTTAAATTACTTTAAGATTTCAGAACAAATTGAGTGTAAGTATATACAGGGAGATGTAATAAAAGCTCTTGTCATTAAAATGGTGCTTATTTTGACCCAACCAATCAGATCTTATTTACCATTTGAAAGCTAACATCTGATTGGTTGGGGCAAAATTAGCACCATTTCTAACGACAAGAACTTTTATTACATCTCTCTGTATATACTTACACTTAATTTTAGCTTTTATTACATCTCCCTGATTGTTTACTGTGCACAATCTTTTTTTGCATTATGCATGATCACGCCAATCTCATACTGTCTGACTTACTGAAAAGGATACCTGGTTTTAAATGGTTTTTCTTTTCCTTTTTGTTGTTGATTTTAACCAATGTAGATTAGATCTGGCAAATGTGTGGATCTGCCTGATTTGCACAGCAAATACCTTAACCGCCCCTCCATTAATAAAATGTTACAAATATCTATACTAAATAAAATGAACTACATGGACTGTCAGTAAAAATAGATTGCAGCCATCTCAGAAGCCATGAAAGGAAAGTCTGTGTATATCCTGTGTTATGTTTTGCCTTAAAAAAAATCATGCAACACATTGCAGGCTTGTAAATGAACAAGCAGTAAAATAATCTGGAGCTTGACCTTTGAGGTAGCAACCTGGCTGCTTGGCAGAGTGCACAATAAGTAACTAGTACTTCATTTGAAAGATATATATGATAACGAATAAAATGAGTAATTAAAAAAATGTATACAAAGTAGTGTTTCTAAATGTTTTAATCCTTGCAGAACTCCTGAAACAAGTTTCATATCCCATGAAAACCCTACATAGGCTAGGTTCATACTGAACCAAAATGATGTCCAAATCCAATTTTTTCCCTCAAATCTGACCCAGGTCTGATACTTAAAAACAGTGTAAAAAAGCCAAATCAGATCTGAATCTGATATTATTCAGGTCAGATGGACAGTCTGAAGGAATAATCAGAACTGAGCTAATTTTTATCACATTTTACGTCACTTTAGGCTGACAATATCGTTATGTGTACTGCTAGGTGCAAAGAAAGATGGAGGACAGCTGCTCTGAAGCATTGGGGCAATGGCGGGGAAAGCAACGTTTTGGACCTTATCAGCATAAGGGGTGACAACTCAATACAATCAAAGCTGGAGGGCATCTACCACAACCATATAGTGTTTAAAGAAATTGCTAGGGAAATGAAGGATCAGGCCACAACAGATTTTGGCTTACAGTGCCAAAGAAAAGTAAAGAGTCAAAAAAAAATTACTATTATAGTTTTGGAGGGTGATTTACCTATATAAAATTTTCATTTGAGGACTAGATTTGCCTTTTAACCTTTCACTTGTCAGGTGGTGATTTTAAAAGTACCAGTCCTGCTAGGGGAATTACTAGCCTTTGGAAATATTTCTCTATTAGTTGTAGTTTACTACAATAATTAGCCACATTTGCATCTACAGACCACCAAATAAGTACTGGCATCCATAGATTATGAGGCTTACCATAATGAATTGTCCAGTGAGACACTGCAAATGCGTTGGGTAGTGTCATGATATCAGTCCACCAGTATATGTGTATAAAAGGAAGGTGGAAGTAGTTCCGAGATTATTGTATAAAACAGTAAAGTTAGTAACATAATCTGGACTCCTGTGTGAGTGGTCAGTTTAACCTTTGTATCTTTTAGCAAATATCTTTTTCCCACTCTCTGTATCAGACCATAAGGAATCACATTTGCCTGGGCCAAACAACACAGGTAGTAAGTTCAATGGCCTGCTTAACATTGGGATTAGAGAGAGAGAGAGAAACCGGCTAGTTAAAGGGTATGTACACTGTAAACAAAAGGTTAGTGGAAAGCTGTGGCTTTAAAACTAAAGTTATCTATTTTTTTTCTGTTCTCCAGAACTGCTTAAATCTTGCTGGAAAGCAGGAGATCTCATGGGGGTGGAGCTCTATATGCCATTACACAGGAGGAGGAAGCCAGCAAGAATTAAGCAGTAAAGGTAGGTTCTGGGGGGGATAGAACAAAAAAAAATTAGACAACTTTAGTTTTAAAGCCACAGCTTTCCACTAACCTAAAGTTTTTTTTACAGTGTACATACCCTTTAAGTTCCGTTTTCGGAATTTCTAAAAAGAATCTTAAATTCCAAAAACGGACCCATATAGAAATCAATGGGGCAGAAAAAAAGCCGAAAGTTCAGAGTAAGGGTAGAGAAAACATGGTGACTTACAGTAACATTAATAAAAACAAACTTCCTTTACACGCAAGCTATATTTAAGTCTCCACATATATACAAGGCTATTTTCGCTAACCCTCAAAATTAGGCTTGTATATTTGGTAACCCTCGAAAATAGCCTTGTATATTTGGTAACCACAGAAAGTAACCTTGGTAAGCCTCAAAAGTAGCTCCATATTATGGAACCGTGAGTTGTAAATGGTTGCCATTTTCGGTTTTAACAGTCCTTCTTCCCAAAATGCAGTAATTTCTACTGATTGGCTGGGTCAAACATGCTCAGATCTCTACTGAGCAACTGAATTAACCCAGGTGCTGGGTCAAGAGAAAGACCATAACAAGTTTTATTAGGGGTCCTGCAAACATTAAGTCAATATTTCAGAAGCATTTATTTATACAAAGACAAAATGTTGAATGGCCAGATTAAGGTCATTAGGATGGAAAAGTACTGCTCTTTTTTGTACTGAACTTCCCCTTTAAACATTTAATTTTTGTGCAGGGCTATTTCCTACAACAATTTTTGACTTAATTTTAACATTGTGAAATACACTGACGCTATTAGGTTGCTAGCTCTCCAATTCCCTGCCAACCCAATTGTACCAGCAATATATTGGGAGATTTACCCAGGGATTAAACCCTACCTGATTATAGCTACTATGTACTATAGTCACATAGTTAGAGCTGCCAGGCCACTAGGGAATGCCTGCCCGTTGTCTTTTCCAATATCTACACAACATATTGCAAGTAAGGGGTTAAAGAATACTGTAGATCTTGTCGAAACTTACTTGCTTGGCTTTTATGAGGAACTGAGTAGGAATTTAAACTCTGGCAGAGCAGTAGATGTGGTATACATGGATTTTGTTAAGGCTTTTGATACAGTCCCCCAAAGGCGACTAATATGTAAGCTATGGTCTGTTTGGTGTGGTTGGTACATTTATACATGGATAGACAATTGGTTGATGGAAAGGATGCAGAGAGTAGTTAATGGGGCTTTCTCATTATGGACTAAAGTTCTAAGTGGTGTGCCACAGGGTTCTGTGTTGGGGCCACTTCTATTTAATCTGTTAATGATTTGGAAGTGGGTATTGTCAGCAAGGTTTCTGTGCTTGCAAATTACACAAAACTTTGTCAACCATTAAAAGCTTCAGAGTGCAATTGTTGCAGGTGGACCTAGATAGATTCTCACATTGGGCTGCTTACTGATAGATGAGATTCAATGTTCATAAATGTAAGGTGATGCATTTTGGAGTTAAAAATCCTTTTGCAAACAGTGTTGTTAGCAAACAGTGCTAGGCAGCAACAGCCAGAGCCAGTAAGATATTATCTTGTATAAAGAGAGGTATGGATTCAATGGGATAAAATGTTATTCGCCTATTTACAAAGAATTGGTGAGGCCTCATTTGGAATATGCAGTGCGATTTTGGAATCCTGTGTACAAAAAGACATCTTGGAAATGGAAAGGGTTCAGAGAAGAGCAACTAAAATAAAAAAGGAATGGGGGTGCATGAATTTAAAGGGCATGTCCACCCCCAAAACTATAATCCCCCCAACTACTGGCCCCACATGTAGTGTAGTTTAATTCCTTACCTCACATCCCAACTCCATCTGGTTCTCCTGTAGTCCCCCCCCAAAGTTCCAAAAACTGCCCACCAGGAGGCCAGCAGTCCATATAGGACACTGCCTGCTACCTGGCCTCCCGGAGATTCCTGCCATGCGTGCTGCAGCCCTTCTCCCCCCCTCCCTCCCCCTCCCTCTCCCTCCCTCTCCCTCCCCTTCTACTCTCCCTCCCCCTAGCGAAAATCCCCCTTAATATTGTGCTCCCCCATGTCCCCCAGCCCCAACCGCTATGTTTTTTTTTTTTAAAAAAGCTCCCCAAACTCTTACTTACCTCTCCGCTTTCCTCCGCTGCACTGACTGACCGCAGCCGCGTCCGTGATTGGCTGCCGCTCAGCAATCACAGACGGCCTGCCGGTCCCGCCCCTCTGCTTGCATTCTCGCAAGCAGAGGGCCGGCAGTGCGGCGGAGGATCGAGGGGAGGTAAGTAAGAGTTTGGGGGGCTTTTTAAAAAAACTAAAGAACGGTTGGGGCGGGGGGACATGGGGGAGCATGATATCAATTTTTTATTTTGTGGGTGACATAGCCTTTAAAGTTTGGATAAGTTACAATTATGTACAGTAGAGAAAATGCTCTTGCGTGCGGATATGATTACTCTGTATAAATACATGAACGGGCCATACAATAAACTATTTGGGGCATTGTTATCCAATAGAACATGTCAGAGGACATGTGGACATGCCTTAAGACTTGAAACAAGGAAGTTTAGTCTTCAAGTTTGGAAAGAGTTTTTTCACTTTAAGAATGGATAAACTATTGAACTGTCTTTCATTGGAAGTTGTGATGGCGGATTCATTGGATTATTTTTTTTAAAAAAAGCTGGATCAGTTTCTAAAAATAAGGAATGTTGCAGGTTACTGGTATTGATACATAAAGTAGAGTTGATCCAGGGATATTTCCAATTGCCACTTGGAGTCAGGATGGAGATTTTTCCCCCTTCATAATTCTGCTGGGTTCTTTTTTGCTTTCCTCAGGATCAACAGTTAGGCAGGAAATGTGAGTACTGCTGAGTAGGTTGGACTGTAAGGATGTATGTCTTTACTCAACCTCAAATACTATACCATACGAAACGATATTGAATCGGTTAGAGCAACTTTAACCCCATATATCTTCGCTGCGGCCAGTGGTGAATTAGGCTGGTAGTGTCTCAGCATAATCCAAATCAGTTTTAACCATTGTAAAAACCTTGTATATAGCTTGTGGGATGGGTACCTTATTTAATAGAGGATTTAGCAGTTTTAAGGGGACAATGCAATAACAAGTGCAATAGTTTGCCAATGTTATTAATCTGCAGCAAGCAATCAAATGTTAACTGCAGCAACCCAGTAAAAGAAAGATCTGATTGGTTTATAAAAATTAATATCACAGGCAATAATTTGCACCTCTTATTGCATCTTCAATGTGAAATAACACCAGTAAATCCAATAAGTTTCAACTTGCCTGTTGTACAAAATAATAAAGAGTATCTATCCTAATCATCCTGTTTTATTTTGATGCACTAGAATATTATGACATTTTTTTCTTTAGCACAAAAAAAATTGCAAACTGTATTACCTGATATTAGTACATAAATCTTTCTCATGAATGGCGCTTTGTCTTACTCATATATTTTTGTTACAGTGACAAGTGAATAAATTCACTACTGGGTTGTGACACAATTGATAAAAATATTTCATCTTACAGTCTCTCACATCTGTGCGGACTGTAGATTCACTGGCATAACTACCCAATCATTTGTACTTAGGTTCCTGGTACAGTATTATTCTGATCTTGTAAAATGGTACCTGGAATTCCCTACTTGTTCCCTTATCTATCATCAATAAGAATGTCAGTTACCTATGTTATAGCTTGGAGGCATGCAGGCCATTAGTCTAGGTCTCGTCTAATGTAAAACTAGCATTATGTATCACTTCTACGCTTGTGAAGGTTCTCATTCATCCAGGTCATGGTATATCTGTTGTATTCAATTAGATCAACTGGACTTGAAATGTAGTTCTTGAAGACGTTTCGCTAGTCATCCGACTGGCTTTCTCAATTCAGAATGACTTGTACAAGAATCTGTGGCAATTATGTACCCTGGAAAATCCCAATTAGCATATCACAGCCAGGTGTTAATGGTGTGATTGGATAGTGACTAAGAGGTGTTATAGGAACGCCCAGAGTAAGGTGTTAAAACAGCATTGTACATGGCAGACAGTTGGTGTCGAACCCCCCCCACCTCTATTTAGGCTTGGTTTCTTTATTTTCACATAAATGGCCTCCTTAACACCTCTCTTGAACCAGTCACGTTCCTTCGCCAATATGTTAACATTACAATCTTCAAAGTTATGTCCTTTATCCTTAAGATGCAGGTACACGGCTGAGTCCTGACCCGAGGAATTGGCTCTTCTGTGCTGAGCCATACGTTGATGCAGTTGCTGTTGGGGGAGACCAAACAGCAACTACAGTCACTATCCAATCACACCCTTAACACCTGGCTGTGATATGCTAATTGGGATTTTCCAGGGTACATAATTGCCACAGATACTTGTACAAGTCATTCTGAATTGAGAAAGCCAGTTGGATGACTAGCGAAACGTCTTCAAGAACTACATTTCAAGTCCAGTTGATCTAATTGAATACAACAGATATATCACTTCTACATTGTTTTCTAAGGCCTCGTACATATGTTGACAAATCTTATTTGGAGAGATCATTAGATGATTGTTCCAAAAAGAATTTAACTAAAGATTTTTATTTTGTTTTGTATTTACAATTGTCAGTATTTTTAAAAACATTGATTTTGCTTAATACCATTTTCTGCTTTGTTGTACTAAATCTCTTGTATAGTTTGAGACTATAGCTTGAAGCTTGTTGGGTGAATTATGAGAAAAAAATAGGTCTTGGATGTTTAATAAGTGGCATTCTGTCTATACACATTGCTCCTCTACTTATTATTTTCTATGATGTATACGGAAGGAGTCTCACTCTTAGTTTTCCTGGTTGCCAGTAAACATTTTATCTACCTAAAAGAACTCTGTACCTGAAGTTTGTTCTGTGTGAGTGTGCCAGATCAAAGCTGTCAGATGAAACAGTCTCTTGACAACAGCTGTTCTTATCCACATGTGTTTTTTTCGGTTCCCAAGACACTTCTGTTTCGAACTGCACAAATCAAATATAACTGCATTAATACCCAAATCCAGTTACTTATTACAAATTCTGATTTTGCTGATGACTTTAGAAATTAATATTCTTAATTCTTCTTGTCTGTTTTAATGCCAGACACTTAAACTGCACCAGAGGAATGTGCAGCACATTAATATTTATTAAAAAATTAACTCGTAGCTACACCCTTCTTACTTTTCTTCCTTCTTCCTTTTCTTCATTTAATCATTTACTCAACTGAAAATATCACAGCAGGTGGTTGGCTAGTCTGAGTGTCCCTAGCTGTGACTTTCAGTACACAGCTCTCTGACTATAAAGGTAGAGATGTGCTGTAACTGGCCCAGCCCAGCCCTGCTAAGGATTGCGTGCTAATGAAGACCATGTCTTCCTGGCCATCCCCAGTTAGCAATAACCAATTGTGTAGCTTACCTGCCTGCTGGGACAGAAGAAAAAGACACACCCCTAGATTATAAATATAACCCCCCCCCCTTATCCACCATTAGTCTGTTTCTTCTGTCCAGCTGGGATTCTATTATCAAGTTCATCTTTAGCTTTCGGCCTAAGCAGCTCTCTTGGCTGAAGTCCTGACCATTGTGATGTGCCTTGCCCCTCTAAGGCAGGAGACCACTGGTATTCACCTCTCTTTTTGAAGCCTGCAGTTTGGATACTTCTCGACTCATGACATTTGGAGGTGGCTGGCCATTCCTTGCCCTATCCCAGGCACAACTGCATTTTTAATGTTTACTAACAGATGTGACTTCCAAAAGGAAATCTCACTCTAAGTATATTTATATGTATATTTAGTTTGTCTTTTGTCTTTTTGTCATTTCAGCCATGCTTCACATTCCAAGGATGGATCTAGAAAGAGGAGCAGAGACTCCAGTTCAGAGGAAACGGAAGCCAGACTGTGTAAGGCTTGTAATAAGCCAGCTTACAAGGACAAGAGGCTGTGTAAAGATTGCATGTCTGATCTGATAGAATCTAAAGATTTGCCACAAGAGCCTGCAACCTCTAGGAACCAGCACTCAAAGCAAGTGGATATTCTGTAGTGGATTTCACATGCAGTTTTCGAGGGATTAAAAGATTCTTAGATGCAAATTTCTACTTCAGCTGCTCTTAAAGAGGCAGAACCTCATATTTATTTGGTTTTGTCTGCTGAATCCTCTGAGTCAAACTCTGGTTATTAAAGGTAAGAAATCTGAAGAGTGGCGATCCCTGGCGGTTCAAAGACACCATAAGTAATGAGAAATATTCATTTATTCTAGTGCTGAAAAACAAAAACGCCAAATATACACACAACGTTTCGGGGGTTTTAGCCCACTTCAGGAAGGGGGCTAAACCCCCGAAACGTTGTGTGTATATTTGGCGTTTTTGTTTTTCAGCACTAGAAAAATGAATATTTCTTGAAGACTTAAGTGAGTGTGCCTACTTATGAACTTTACATGATTGAATATACTCACCTGCAGTGGCACAGGTAATTAGTAGTGCACCTCAGAGTTCTGCCTGTCAGGATCATTGCACATGTTTGGAAACACCATAAAGTATGCCAAAAACGTGCTTTATTATACCGTCCGCACTACATGTTTCGGATCAACTGATCCTTTATCAACCCTGGTTATTAAAGAGACTCATCAACCCACCTCTTCATCACTATTCCAGCAAAAGAAAAAACATTTTTTTCCCCATTAACTCAAAAGAAAGTAAAATGGTTCAGACTGAGTGGCAGAGAATGTCTAGGCATATTCTGGTGGAAAAAGAATTTAAAAAACTGTATCCATTTCCTCCCGGGAAAAGACCCTTTTGGTAGATGCCCATATAGGCAAACTGTCCAAATGTTTTGGTTGTTCTAGTAGATAACAGACTTAGCTGTAGCAAACAATTCCAGACAGCCACAGTTAGAGCTAGCAAGAATTTTTTTTGTGGAAAGAGGGGAATAGGTTCAAGAGGGAAAATATTATTTTTCCTCTTTACAAGGCACTGGTAAGGTCTCATTTGGAATTTGCAGTGCAGTTTTGGAATCCCATAAACAAAAGGGACATCTTGGAAATGGAAGCAGTTCAGAGAAGGGCAACTAAAATAATAAGGTGAATGGAGGGTCTTGACTATGCAGGCAGATTAGACAAGTTAGGACTCTTTACAATGGAGAAGCAACATTTGCGCAGGGATAGAATCACTTTATACAAATATATTAATGGACCATATAATAAACTCTCTGGTGCATTGTTCACTAATAGGTCATATCAGAAGACTCGTGGACATCCTTTAAGATTAGAAAAAAGATAAAAGAAAGTTTTATCTTCAGGTTAGGAAAGGTTTATTTACAGTGAGAATGGTGAAATGTGGAACTGTCTTCCAGCAGATGTGGTAATGGCAAGTTCATTGAATAGCTTTAAAAGTGGGCTAGATAAGTTTTTAAAACTAAAAAATACTGAGAATTACTGGTATTAATACATATATTGTAGTTCTGGTTGATCCAGGGATACTTGCCGATTGCCGTTTGGAGTCAAGAAGGAATATTTCCCCCTCTTTTTAGCTGTTTTTTTTCTTTGCCTTCCTCTGGATCATCCATCAGGTAGGGTTAAAAAAGAGGGTGAAAAGGTTGGACTTGATGGACGTATGTCTTTATTCAAACTCAATTACTATGTTACTATATACAGCCTATTAACGATGTGTCTGCATTAAGACATCCTATGGACAGACATATTGAATCCGACTTGAAGAGAGCTTATCTCACTGCAGGGGCAGGTTTAAAGCGACTATTCCTCAAATTTCAGTCTCCAAGAGCCTAAGCATTTGGTTGGATAGGCTGGAAAAAAATATCAGAAGTGGTGTGCATAGAGACAGTGGAGTCGCTATGTTAAAACATTCGGGGCACGTGCCCCGGATATTTGGCAAAGTGCCCCAAATGTTTTAACGGCCAGTAGCATTCAAAAGTGTCCGGAAACTTTCCTCAAACTTCTGGAGTTCCGGACTTCCCAGCGGCATGTCTCACATGACGGCGCGATGATGTCATGCGCATGCCGGCATGATGACGTCATACGCACATCGGCGCGGCATAGAACAGGCAGCCCCTGTGCTTCCCACTACACTGTCTACAGAGATAGATAACTAGATAAGACAGAGTTAGATAGACAGACAGAGTTAGATAGTAAGATGGATAGATAGACAAAGTTAGCTAGATAGATACACAGAGTTATATAGATAAATAGATAGACAGAGATAGATAGATAAATAGATATAGATAGACAGAGTTAGATAGATAGATAGATAGATAGATACACAGAGTTATATAGATAAATAGATAGACAGAGATAGATAAATAGATATAGATAGACAGAGTTAGATAGATAGATACACAGTTATATAGATAAATAGATATAGATAGATAGACAGAGTTAGATAGACATAGAGAGAGACAGATAGACAAGAGGCAGAAAGATTGAGCAAAATAGATAGAGATAAAAACAGAAAGAGAGATAGACAAGAGGCAGATATATAGACAGAGATAGATATATAGAGAGAGAGAGAGGGACAGATAGAGATAGATAGGGTCAGAAGTCCATGTTTGCTGACTCTCCACCTAAAAATTCTCTGTGTCTTCTTCCTTTCGAGGGAAAAAGGTTGATTTCCAATGATATTCAAAGTCATTCCAGACTGGCCAAGACAGCGATGGTAAACCTTGCTGAGGAGGCTGATGGTACAGGGTCCAATCCATCTTCCAGGGACCTCTTAATGAATCAGTTCTTCATCTGAATCCAGGCAGCCTGAAACTTAAAGCATGGCTATTGATAGGAGAAACATAAAGGAACAATGTTGCTTGGCAGGCGATTAACACGCCGGTGAAGGCCAGATAATGGTCCACTTTAAAGGGCACGTCCACCCGTCTTAAAATTTTTTCATATAATAGTCTCCCTGCTTCCCCAGCCCTAACCGCTATTGTTTTAATATCAGAAAGTGACCCAAATATTACTTACCTTCCCCTCTTTCCTCCGCCGCACTGCCAGGCCCCCTGCTTGCATTTTTGCGCAAGCAGAGGGCCTGGCAGTGCGGCGGAGGAAAGACGGAAGGTAAGTAATGTTTCGGGCACTTTCTGATATTAAAACTATAGTGGTTGGGGCTGGGGGAACAGGGAGACTATTCTATGAAAAGGTTTTTATGCTAGGGGAAGGGAATCTAAATCGGAAGGGAGAGGGAGAAGGGCCGCCGTGCGTATGCCAAACTTCTCCCAGAGGGGAGACAGGAGGCAGAGTCCTATATGGACTCTGCAGTACTCCTGGTGGGTGTTTTTTTGGACTTTTGGGGGGATAGCAGAAGAACCATATGGAGCTGGGATGTAAGGTAAGGATTAAACTACACTACACAATAGGGCCAGTAGTGGGGGGGATTATAGTTTTGGGGGTGGACATGCCCTTTAACTAGATATTCTAATAACTGGGATACTTTTTATTCTTCTCTATAAATCCTGATGTAAATCCTCTTCAAGCAACAATTTCTCACATATTGGAATTTTGCAAGAAGGAGTAGAAAAAGGTTTAAGCTTTAGTACTCAAACAATTCAGACTTCAGCCTAATCTTCAGTCATGGGGAAAAGTCATTTTAAAGAACTGTTAATTAAATGATTAATTCAAGGGGTTCTAAGAATAGGATCTCCTTGCAAGAGCATTCGTCCCCAATGGGATTTACCTTTGGTCCTTGGGCACTTTCACAATCTCCATTTGAACCATTGGAGGAGACATAAATATAGGATCTCTCTTTAAAGTTGGCCTTTAAAGTTGTTAGCACTAGCCTCAGGAAGGAAGCTTGTTACCACAAAGGTTGTTACGTCATTTCATTTAAAGGAGCCTATAATACTGCCTGTGATGTCAGAATGTATAAGAAGGGTAACCTGAAATTAAAAACTTGGATGTGGGCAGATGCTTACAGGCATATCTAAAAAGAAGCTCTTCAATTAGGAAGACTTCAAAAATTTTGTGATTTCGGCCAGTCCTAGAAAAGGAGAACCAGCCTCTATTGTTTCTTTAAGAAGATGGATAGTTTGAGACATTCAGAAGGATTACGTTATCCAGGGTAAGGAACCTCCTCAAAGAGTTATGGCTAATTCGAGTAGTAGATAACATTTGTCAAACACTACACGTTGGGTCTCAGAGCAGCCTCTCAAACATGTTTTGGTCATAGAGTTCTCCAATCTGTGACCAGAGTTTGATTAAATATTGTTTTGATTTGCATCACATTTGAGTACTTTTTTGTTGTTCCCATCCTTATTTACTGCTATGGTCCTTACCCAGGTTATTGCTGACTGGGAATGGCCAGGAAAACTGAAACTCAAATCATACTTACCAAGAGTTCTTTTCCTGGCCATTCTCCCAGTCAGCAATCCCTCCCTTGTCTTTACACTATATAACTGACTAATGGTGGATAAGGGGGAGGGGATATTTGTAATCTAGGAGTTTGTCTGTTTCTTCTGTCCCAGCAGGCAGGGAAGCTACCCAATTGGTTATTGCCGATAAGTATGATTTAGTATGACAGAGCCTCTAACAGGTTTCAATGTGGAAGAAGCAGCCTTATAGAGGTTTTAAGTGACAATTCCAGGAAAGGGGATGAGATTGAACTATAGAAGTTTCCAATTTAGCATTTATTAAAAGTGCAGTCTTTGCATTGCATTCAAATGGTTACTAAAGCATTAGAAAAACAAAAGAACTATCAAAGGATCTGCAAGCAAAAGTTCAAATTTATATATCCGTAAAAGATAAGAAATAGCCAGTACTATTCAATCTGTGATGGAAAAAATATTTGAGGCGCAAGTGATGAAAACTTTCACCATTCGTTGAAAAAAAAAAGGACATATATTTCATATAGGGATGTCATAATACCGTTCACACAACTGCGTTTTTAGTCCGGGTAATGATCCATGATATAAGTTAACCCTTTAGTAGCTGCAGCAAAAAAAGTAAAGGCTCTGGAGGCCTTTTACCAATAATAATAAGCTGAATAGAAAATAAAAGTCCATATTTACACAATAGCAAATTACTGCAATGCAAAATACTTTGATGCAAAACAAAAGGGGGCAAAACTTTTAAAAAGATAATGAAAAAGTATAGCAACGCTACACAGCTCAATATTCTGATGAGTCTCTGTGTGCGAGATTGGGATTGGTTAAGAGAAACCCAATTTGAAGGAAGAGGATTTGTGGAGGTTGGGAGCCACCATCTTTGTTGGCTCTATATACTTTTTAAAAGGTCAATTTTGTTATTTTCTTTATTGTTATGCTCCCGGGGTCCCCGAGTATCCCTTTAGCACAGATATCCCAATCACTAGCTTCACCTTTAGATAAACCCAGGTTTTCCAGAAAGCTGAGGCCAGAGATACTTAAGGAAACCTAAGCGCAACTGGTGGACTGGGCACTTTCAGTTGGGAAATTGGACAAGCGTAGTACAAGAGGAGCAAGCAAAATTGTCAGGGACAGAGCCAAGGCTCAGGACACAGGAAATCAGTCAGGGAAGCTTGGTATCAAAAGATTAAGAGAAAGTGTAGTCAAGGGCAAGCAGGAGTCAGGACAGGTGGCAAACAATTGTAAATGGGAAACAAGCAAGAATCACAACCCAGAAAACCAATACTAGAAGAATCACACAACGAGCTAGAAAGAACCACAAGCTATAACAGCAATGCATGAGGGGAAGACAGAAACTAAAATTGACAGACCAGACAAATCAAAAGGCAATGAATATAGGCTTAAAAGATATTTGAATTTAGCGCTAAAATGAAGAACCAATGAAAAGCGGAAAAAATCCAAATGTTTCCGGAAGTGAACGAATGCACAATGTGAACAGAGCATCGTGGGAGTGGAGGAAAGTTAAGGAAGACAGTTTTGGTTTGTTTCTGATTGTACTGTTCTATGATACACTAAAGTTGCATTTGAAAACATTAAAATAAAAGCTGTGGTATTCAGATGAACTGGATTTGAGGTTTAGTTCTTGAAGTTTAGTTAATCTAACTGAATACCACAGATATATAATGATCTGGGTGAATTAATCCAGATCATTGTATATGAATTAAACACTTATAGGGAGACTCAATAAAAGTTCTTATCTTTAAAAATGGTGCTAATTTTGCCCAAACCAATCAGATCTTATTTAACATTTGAAAGCCAAGATCTGATTGGTTAAGCCAAAATTAGCACCATTTTTAACATTAAGAACTTTTATTGAATTTAAAGTTGGGTACACACAGTATCGATAAAGCCCCGATACCATCGGATCTGACGGTATCGGGGCTTTGTCGTTATGTGTGTACCTTTGTTTTCTGAACGAGCACGTGGCCGCCGAACGATGGGGTTGGCCAAACGCTCTTCGGGAAAGACCGAAAATTTACATCGCCCGCACTAGACTCCCTATAGAGGAGTCTAGCGCGGCCGATGGAAACACAATCCTATGATGCTCATAGGGAGAATGCTCGGGACTGTGTGTATGCAGATCTTTGAAAGATGGCAGTAAAAAAAAAATATGGCAACGGTATTTTTAAAGCTGCAGCTTCCAAATGAACATAACTTGATTTTACAGTGTACTTATCCTTTAATGAAAAATTGCCTCATAACTTACATGAATGAGTTTCCCCCTATTTGATTAAGTTTGTTTTTTGTGGCGATATAACATAATGTTAACGCAATTGAACAACTATTAGAACTTTTATAAAAGTTCTTTTCAATAACAAGGACTCATTACTAAAAATTAAATAAATGAGTTTTGACTGACTGGTTCTGTTTTCTAAAACTAAAAAAAAAAAAAACACCCTCAAAGCTTAATTTTAGCATCAGCTACCCCCCAACCATATTTTCGCCATATTTACCTTTACCAAAAATGCAAAAAAGCTTCTAGATTTACTTTCACAGCACAATCTCTAGCTGTGGCTCTGCTCTCATCTGCTTCTGGGTCTACCAGTCAGCTGTGATGCTTGCATTATGGCCCAAAACTGACTTCCATACCTGAAGTTACAAAGGAGAAGCCTCCTCTTCCACTCTATGGCACGTAGATTACACATAACACATAAGAAGAGAAAGTTTACCTTTCGCTTTCTTCTCAGTTTCTGCAAGGTCTTCTCTGCTGCTGGATTTAAACCTTTTTGCATTGGGGACCTGTGTGACTCCTTTTCACAAGCATTCATGGTAAGAGATTCCTGGGGAAATTCAACTGGTATTCTAGATAAAAGAGTTAAATCTATTCTGACCCAAAGGGACTTCACTTCATCGATGCCCGTTAATATATAAACATTCTCATTTCTTCCAAAGGGAACAAGGGTGTAATACTGTTCATCCAGGTCCTTAGCTACCGTATTTGTAGTCCTAGAACTTGAAAAATAAGCTGCACTGCATGGATCAGCTCTACTATTGCACTTGTACTTCTTCAGTCTCTGGGCAAATTGGTTTGCAGTTGTAGCAGTTATATTTTTGGAAAGAAGTGATGTGTCCAGTTCTATTTCTATATCTTGCTCTAAAGTCTGAGACGAGAAGTCAGTTAATTCCTTTGATTTGGGCCCTGTTCTGTTCAGGCCTCTGGTTCGCCTTATTTTACCTCCAAGTAAAACTGTCCTTGGTTCCTTTCTGTGAAACCTGCTAGCACACAGCAATGTATTTTTAGGTTGTTTAGTTACATTATTACCAATAATTTCATTGATAAAGGAACAATCATCTGGCCTGTGACATTTCAGATTATCTCCACCAGATGTCCTTTCTGTCCTTCTAGTTACGTTTCTGCAAGTTGGCCACTTTCGAAAAGGGATTTCAGTTGGGGGAAGTACAATAGATTCAGAAGTAATAATTTCAGAAGGAAACGGGTATTTTAAACTTAAGACTTTATTTTCTTGACCAGTGCAAATGCTCTTTGGTACTTGGCCTCCTCTGAATTCATTATTAGCTGTGTTTTGGTGCACTTCTGAATTTTCACTGCTTTCTCCATTTTCTTTAATATCTCCATGGGACAGGCTATGTGTATGGCTCAAAATTCCAGTTTTGTTGTGATTTACTTTATTGAGCCATTTATCCAGTTGCCATTTGTTTGATGTCGGCTGTTCAGGCTATAATAAAAATGTGTATGGTTAAATCATCATCAGTAAATTATTAAAGCCACTAGCTTTTACATTAAGGACTTATAAACTACACACACATATACACATAGATAGAGCCAGTTGCAATTTGAAATAAAAACATTTCAGTCTTCAGGAAAAATTCATAAACATACACAGAATTTATTCTGTGTAGACAGACATTTTGCTGAACCAAAGCTGATAAATGTTATATAAACTTTTGGTAAATTTAGACAGTGGTATTCAATGATTTTTTATTTATGTAGCATTTCACTCTGCTGCTCTTCTTCAACCGGACAAAAAATAAAGAAAGGAAGAACAGTTGCAAAACCACTTAGTTAACTCCAGTAGCTAAACACACACTGATAGAAATGCAAACTGATACTATTGCCATAGTTACTTAAAGGGCATGTCCACCCCCAAAACTATAATTTCCCCCACTACTGGCCCCACTGTGTAGTGTAGTAAAATCCTTACATCCCAGCTCCAAATAGTTCTCCAGTAATCCCCCACAAGTCAAAAAAACTGTCCACCAGGAGGATAGCAGAGTCCATATAGGACTCTGCCTCCTGTCTCTCATCTGGGAGAAGTTTGGCATGAGCACTGCAGCCCTCCCTCCCTCTCCCTCCACCTCCCTCTCCCTCCCATTTCTTTTTCCCTCCCCCTAGCGTGTAACCGTTTTGCTATATTATAGGTATTGCTCCCCCAGCCCCAAACGCAATCTTATGTGCAGAAACTCCCCCGATAGTTACTTACCTTACCTCTCTCCTCCACTGCTCTGAACTGCCGGCAGCTGCGTCCGTGATTGGCTGCCTCTCAGCCAATCACAGACGCGGCTGCCGGTCTGGCCCCCTGTTTGCAGTTTCATGCAAGCAGAGGGCCGGGGCAGTGCGGTGAAGGAGAGAGGCAAGGTAAGTAACATAAGATTATAGTGTTTGGGGCTGGGGGAGTAATACCTATAATATATCAAAAGTTTTAAGAGCAGGTGGACATGCCCTTTAATGTAGTTAATACTTCTGTGATGAAACATAACAAAAGCACTATTTTTATTCAACTCAATAGCCTCTCAGTCAGGTGTAATTGTGTGTTCAAGCCTATACATCTACAACAGTGTCCATAGGCCAAATATCATCCTCTTTGTTTATACAGGTTATTTCAGTTTAAGCAACGTACATGGTTCTATACCGCGAGGGCAGTATGGTTGTGGAATGCTCTGCTGAAAATAGCGTGTCAGCTGACACATTCAAAGGGGGCTTAGATGTTTCTTGGACAGGCAGAATATCCAGGGTTATAACTGGTAACTGGATCTTGTGTGGGCATGTGTTTGGTTATACCTTTGACTAGTTGGTGTACTGAGGGACATGCATCATTTATATGGAGGAGACTGGGATTTTTGTTGTTGTTGGGTTAGGGGGCTGGGTTTTTTGTGGAGGGGTTAAACTTGATGGACTGATGTCTTTTTTAACCCAAAATGTGCTATGTATCTATGTAACTCCTCAATCTCCTACCAGACATAGGAAGGTGTGGCACTTTTGGACTGACCTATGGGAGCATAAAATTATACATCATTTAAACGATTCCTAACAGGGCCAAATTTATTCTTTTTTTTCTCCTCTAAGCCTGCTAGTTTGCAGCTCCTATCCCCAACAAACAAGGTGATGCTGAGGCTGCTCTGTAATAACTGTAAGAAGGAGAGGGTGCTTCCTTAAATTTTTACGTCGGTCCTTAACAGTTGTACATAGAAATCTGGCCCTGATTCCTTCCCAAAGATGCTCCAGGTTAATGCCTATCACCTTTTATACTAAGGTGCCATTCTAATAATCCTAAAGGGCTTTTAGACTGCCATAACACTACAGCAATTTATGATCTGTACATGTAAACAATTAAGAGGCTCATTTTCTAACTGTATTTATTTATTTGAAGTATAAAGATTACAACCTAGATGATTGAATATTTATGGGGTATAAATTAAGGGAGACTAACAATTAGGGCTGGTACAAATGGGACAACTTTGGATCAGACATTTCGACTAAGATATGTACCAATCAATATACCAATCGGTAGTCGGACAATTGAAATTTAAGTGGCAATAACTTGACATGGATGAATTGAAATTTAAGTGGCAATAACATTATGGCAGAATAAGCTGGACCCTCCCCCCCAGCTTATTCTACCACAATGTGGACAATAATAATCCTTAAATATCTGGTTAGTAATGCAGGTAATAAAGTTCAAAATATATCAGTTGGGGTTTGGGGCAG
Source organism: Hymenochirus boettgeri (assembly GCA_019447015.1). Classification (NCBI taxonomy): domain Eukaryota; kingdom Metazoa; phylum Chordata; class Amphibia; order Anura; family Pipidae; genus Hymenochirus; species Hymenochirus boettgeri. Next base: position 196,320,917 of record CM033470.1, on the reverse strand, counting down.
GTAATTGACAAATGGACAGTTTTTTGTTTTAAGGGTGAACATTTTCTTTAATTTATGTACTATGCAGAAAATTAAAGTTTGCCTTTAAAACCCCTGACCCTGTACAATGTATTTTGGGAAAAATGTTATGCCTACTATCAAACAAAAAGGAATTAAAAAAAATACTCCACAACATGCAGTCAACCTGTGTCATGTTTCTACTGTCATATTTCAACTTGGTGATTGACCTATTTATAGAAAGCATTAGCTGTCCAGGGTGCAACTTAAGAAAACTCAAAAAAATAAGATGTAAAAAAAGAAGTAAAACGTGTTAATATGGAAATATCTTTTGCTTCATTTTCCTTGTGTGAATGAACCATGCATCAATGTAAATAATCACTTTTTAGCTGTTTATGTTTTTCTAAAATATTTAGACAGAGATTATTCTGTGTCTTTGGCAACTTTCCCATGCTGCCCTCCATGTTGTCCAGTCTCTGTGCTTGCCAGTCTGCATTCTGGGCTTTTCCTCTCATAAACAACCCTCTGGAAATGGAATCTTGTTATGATGTGTCAGATTCACCCCTAGCTGCAAATCTCCAACTTAAACACAATGGGGTCTATTCACTTAAGGCTGATTAACTAACGCATGGACTGGAATCTGAAAAGTTCTTTTACTCTTTCAGCCTGTGTGTTTGTATAAAGATTCTCTTAAAAACGTTTACTACTGTCAGATCCATAAAGCTAAATCTAATGAGAAACAGTAAGAATTTTTATTATTAACCCTTTTAACCACTAACAGCAGCAGACAGTTATTTTGCAATTATATTTATATAAACTATGAATAACTTTTAGAGAAAGTATATCTTTGCAGCTGGTAAGACATTTTTTTCTTAAGACATTCTCTTTTTTTAAATTGCTGATGTGTTAATTGTCATTTTAGGGAAAACTTTAAGATGAATTTGTAACTAATGACAGATGGGGTAATTACCCAAATAATGAAATGAAATCTACACAATGAAACTAGCAATAGGCAGCACATTAATGACACAAGTCTGAAATGCAACTGGGGATACACTGAACATTTTGACACTATAATATAGAGAAACCAACCAAAGAATGTTTAAATTCATTTCATAGAGTTCAGTATCTGGCTCAAATCTCACTCCACTCCGTCTTTAGTGGCGAAATTCAACAGCATACAAAACAAATGTAGGAGAGCCGTACTCAAGCTTGATAAAGGAGCACACAGCTCTGAAACATGTTGCTCTAGTGAACAAAATAAAAGTGTTTTGCAGTTCAACATTTGCGTCTGCTCTCCTACATTTGTTTTGTATAACATGTTATTTACCAGCCGTCACTGTGAATCCAATAGGATAGAATTAATTAACCTTTTTTCTAACGTCACAGTGTCAACTGCACTCAACTGGATAGAAGTTTCACTACTTCCCACCTAAAAATGTAGCACCAGAAATCCTTAAGAAAGCATAGACCCAGGCAGGGTCTACTGAACATTTTAATGCCAGCCCCTCTATTCCACTCTCTTTAACTTACCTTCCTGTTTAATTTTTTTACTATTTTATTATACTATGCCTTTTTAACAATTTTAACAACACTCTCTGCATTTACTGATATCTGAAGGTTTCACGGAGGGTTCACTGGTTTCCAGACAGTTCAATCTCTGTTTTCTTACCTACAGGCTCATGAAACCAAATGGATTGCTATGGTGCAGCCCTTACCTCCGGGCTTGTGTATCCTGAGGGTTTGCTGTGCTCTGCCTCACTGGAACTGCTTTCACTATCAGAGTCTGATTCAGAGCTGGTGTCAGATTCACTGGAACTGCTGCTTGTCGGTCTGGAGGCTCCTGAGGCTACTTTCCCACTGTTTTGAGCCTCCTCACTGTAGGCAACAGAGATAAAACAATTTTACATTTTCAAACTCCTGTGTGTAAGGTTACCAGACCTTCCCTTTAAAGGGCCATTACAACAGAAAAATAAAATATTATCATATAATTATTATAAAACTTTATACATAATACCTACTTTAGGGTATGTTTCTGATAGGAGTTCCTTACTAATTTTCTGAGTGTTGCATTCCTAGACATTTTATGTAATACATTTATCAAAGAATTGTAGGGGAAATTGCTTATGTTATTTTTGCTTACTTGTATTTTTACCTTGGACCCAAAATAAAAACGTACCATTGTCTAGCTTATTATACCCTAAATCACCTCCCCCCATTTCCTTTAAATGTACCCAGAGTGTAGATGTACAGTACTTGTTTTTAAAAGAACCATAATAGTCCTGTAAATTATTGACTTAGAAACAGTGCTTAGCTGCATTATCAGTTATATCCAGTACTTGTTGTGTCAGCAGTGTCACAAACTTCATTAAACATGTGTATTATAGGAAAAATGCATACAAGGATATTATAAGTCACCTCAGAGTTCTATGCCCTGTATTAAAAAAAGAACTAGGTCTGCAGCCTTGTACTTTTATATTGTTATAGAATACCCTGGTGACTTTTCATATATTTTACAAAAAGGGTGCATCATTTACTATATAATCCACCAAGTGGGAGGAGGCTGGGACATGACCTCCCAGTGACCCACCTTCTTGCTTCCTGTACATAGCTCCACCCATATTGTTTCTGCCTTATCATCTATTCCCTATCTATCTCATCTTTCAAATTTGACTTCAATTCCTGTTTAACATACATAAATACTCCTCCTCCTTTGTTATTAACACTGTCATGTCTAAATAAGGAGTATCCTTCAATATTTACTGTCCAGTCATGTGAAATATGTAGCCATGTTTCTGTAATACCGTTCACATACTTTTCCTTTAAAGCTATTAGTTCTAGTTTTCCGTATTTTCCAGCCAACTTCTTGCATTTGTAAACATACATTTTAAAATATCAATTAATTTACTTCCAATTTTGACATACATGTCTTCTTATCCTCTATGCTTACCCCTCCCCCTTCTCCTCCATCCATTATCTTATTAGTACCCTGATCCCTATCTCCTCTATCTACCTCTGTGTAGTCCTTCGTACCCTACCCCCACATTGTTTTAAATCTCCTCCAAACCCCTAGCCTTCTTCTCCCCTACCACTACCACTTGCCTATCCTTCCTAGCCCCCAGTTATTTCTCCCTTTTATTAAAGATGGCAGTCCCCTGGGTGCTCAAGGGAATGGCCTGCTCCATACATGCTACTTCTGAGCTGTCGTCCTCTACATCTTCACCTAAAATGGCAAATCTGTTGGGATCAACTAGCTGGAAAGAAGTGACTTTACCCTACCGTCTTAATGCACCCAAGAAAGGGGCTAGACCCGAAAAACATTTTGCACATGTGATTGTGAATGAAATAAATTGTGTTTTGATTTGCAGTATATCGTATATACTCGAGTATAAGTCGAATTTTTCAGGCTTTAAAGTTAGCCTGAAAACCTAACCTCGACTTATACTCGGGTCAAGTCCTAATTTAGATCCAAATTCTGCAATTGCTGATAGTAACCAGTAGGTGGCGCCGTGTTAACCTGCATAGAAAGTTACAGGAACTGATTTGCCTTTACACTTCCTGCTTCCTGTAGTCTGGCTGCAGGACTCACTCAGCACTGTCACTGCTCATCTGGATGCTGTAAATCTGATGGGTCTCCTCAGTTTGGGGCAAAAAACAGCTGCTAGTTTAGTGCAAATGACAGCTTGAAACTACAACTCTCAGGTGACATTTTTAACTTATTGGGGTCAGAGAGTCCTTTACTATATGGGGGTCAGAGTACCCTTTACTATATGGGGTCAGAGGGCCCTTTACTATATGGGGGTCAGGAGAATTGTTAATTATGGTAAGCTTAATTAAAAGATTACTGAACCTTGCCAATCCACATGTTTAGAAACTGCAACTCCCAGAAACAAAGCATGCATGCATGTAGTTTCCAAAGATCTGGAGTGCCAAGGAATTGGAGGTTACTGGTACTGGATTTGGCTATTACTGTATGGGATTCATGTATGGGAATTCTGCTGTCCATTTAAAGGGCAACTTAAGCCACAAAACAATACTGAATCAGAAGGCAGTAGTGGTCATAAATTCTACCCTCGGCTTATAGTCGAGTCAATCAGTTTTTATACATTTTTCAGGTAAAAATAGGTACCTCGGCTTATACTCGGATCGACTTATACTCGAGTATATACGGTAAGTTTCCCCCCCTTTTTCTGTATTGCCAATTGATCTACCCTTCGGTCCCCTACATTAACAGTGAGGAGAGGTTTTTTCACACCCCGGGGAGTGTCTTATAACATCCTTAATATTTACAGTAGGGGATACATTATCCATTATATATATAGTTACTCAGGTATGTTATAGACCATGTGAACATTGGCAAAACATATAGGAAAAAAATCCTAAAAAAATAAAATTAAAAAACAAAATACTGCAGGATAATACAAACACTGCAGATCACCTGCTGCTTCCAAGCATTAGAAACCCAAAAACTATAGAGCACTGATGGTGATCAATATAATAACATGGAGTCCCAAGTGTTAGCTAAGAGATTTCTAGTTTATACATGCCCAGTGAAATATCTGCAATGACAGCACAATCCTCTACCTGTAAAATTCAGATTTTAGCTATGGTGTTGATATTAATGATAAACATTGAACACTAAAACACTGAAATGCTTGTCTCCACAAATCTGTATGGTAAGTTTCAGTCATTCTCTGTAATGTATTATTATTTACATACAGCTAACTGCTTTTGTTTATCCAATAAAAGATATGTAAATAATGAAGTAAAATTACAAAATATAAAATGTAAAGAATACAGGAAATGAAATAATATAATAGGATGTGAATTAGATGAGCACTAATACCAATTTTTTTTTTAATGGAGAACTAAAGCCCTATTTTTTTTACTAGCAGAGATTCAAAGTACCTACCTTTCTGAGGTTCCATGATGAATCTCACCATTCGCTGCAGCCTGGGTGAGGGTCTACTTTAATAGCACATAAAGATTTTGACCTTTCTAGCTTGTTTGTCATGTAACCACAACAGAAAATAGCTGAAAACATTATTTGCCATGCTCGGACTATCACATCTAATTAGCATGGTCTGGAGGATTAAAGAAGACCCAGACTGTGGAGAGAGGTGGAAGTTAGCATGATGCCTCAAGTAGGGCCTCAAGTTTTCTTTAAAGGGCATGTCCATCCCCAAATCTAAAATTCACCCACTACTAGCCCCACTGTGCAGTGTTTAAAAATCCTTACCTTACCTCTCTGCTCCAAATGGTTCTCCTGCAAGGTTGCAATGTCTGTGCAAAGTCCCAGAAAGTGTCGAGTAGGAGCCTAGCTGTGAGTGGAAAGGTTTCTGCCTCTTATAGGGCATGTCCACCCCCATAACTATAATCCCCCCAACTACTGGCCCCACCATGTAGTGTAGTTTAATCCTTACCTCACATCCCGACTCCATAGGGTTCTCCTGTAGTCCCCCCCCAAAGTCCCAAAAACTGCCCACCAGGAGGATAGCAGAGTCCATATAGGATCTGCCTCCTACCTGGCCTCCGGGAGGTTTTGGCATGTACTGCAGCCCTTCTCCCCCTCCCTCTCCCTCCCTCTCCGGATTCCCTCCCCCTAGCATTAATTCCTTTAATACAGTATTCCCCTGGTCTCCCAGCCCCAACCGCATCATTTTATTTTTAGAAAGCTCCCCAAACTTTACTTACTCCCCTCTTCCACCGCTGCACTGAATGACCGGCAGCCGCGTCTGTGATTGGCTGCCGCTCAGCCAAACACAGACGCGACGCCGGTCCCGCCCCTCTGCTTGCATTTTCTCGCAAGCAGAGGGCCGGGAGCGCGGCGGAGGAAAGAGGGGAGGTAAGTAAAAGTTTGGGGAGCTTTCTAAAGATAAAAATGATGCGGTTGGGGCTGGGGGACCAGGGGGAAGGCTATATTAAAAAATCGATTTAAGGGTGGACATACCCTTTAACTTCCTCTGAGAGGTTTCTGACCCACTGCAGCCCTCCTCCCCCCCCTCCCTTCCTCTCAATCTCTGTTTGCTGCCCTGTGGCATTAAATCCTTTTTCTGTAGCGTAGTGGACCCTATCCCACTCCCAACCACCATATTTGGTAATGCACTTACAGAGCTTCGTTCCCCCAACGTTCTGCACTGCTGGCAGCCGCGTCTGTGATTGGCTGCCTCTCAGTTGCAATTTCCTGCAAGCAGAACACTGGGGGAAAGAAGCTCTGTAAGTACCTTTCAAATTCTTTATTTTGCCAACAAATATGGTGGTTAGGGGTGGGATAGGGTCCACTACACTATAGCAAAAGTTTATGTAAGAGGTAGGGATACCTTTTAAAGTATGTGTGATGTTTTTTTGTGTGATGGTAAATTAAGAAGTGTAAATAAAATGGTAATCCTTGAAGCAATCTATACTGGATGAGCATGTACTGTATATGTAATTTTGTCTATAAATAGATTTTTGGTCACTTAAAGGAAAACTAAACTTTTAATCCTAATGTGAAAGCTTTTCTCCCCAGTACAAAGATTATTCTATAGTAAGTTGCATTTAGTACATGTGAATAAAAGATTCTGTAAATAAAAAGGCTTCCATTTTGTTGCCAGTACAACTCACAGCCCATGTAGGCTGTAGTCACACCCCCTGACCCCAGTATTCACTGTCTCTATGCGCAAAGTTTCTAGCTTCTGTTTCTAGCGAAAGATAAAGTTTCAAAACCCCACTTTTTATTGCATAGTGCCAACATAATCATTTAACCTGAATACAGAGTTTTTACTTAATTGATTATAGATTACCTATTAACCTATACATTACCACACAGGAGTTTGAGATCCAAAACAGTGACCATTAACCCCTACATTATCAGACAGGAGTTTGAGATCCAAAAGATCCAAGCAGAGCTGAATGTTATAGCATGTCACCTCCCTCTGCTACAGACAGCCGCTACACTTTCTCTCTGGCTTTATGGTAACAAACTCTGGTGAAGTCTGTGGTACATGAGTACCCACAGAGAGGGCTCCGAGTGTCATAGGTTCGCCACCACTGGCCTAAGAATTCATAGGTTCAAATCCCCTGGCTTACTTAAGAAACAATACAAAATAGTCTACTATCTGAGTTTATTTTTTATTTGTTTCCATCCATCGTATTTCTAGAAAAATATAGGGGGAGATGCAATATATTTTGCTATCGCAACCTACGTGCACTTTGCGACCGTTAATACATTGTGAAAACGCTAGTGGTAAGTTGCGACCTTTTGCGCGTATTTTAAAGACACCATTGAAGAGGCGTTAATTGTCATGCAAAAAACTAGTGCAAAAACCCGTGCAAAATTTATTGCATTGCTTTGCGCTGCGCAAAGAAAACAAATTGCAACATGGTGCAGGCAGTGCAAAACCTTCGCTAACGCGTTAGTACATAGGTTAGTGTGATTTTAGCGCTTATTTTCTTGTTAGTGCGGGATATTGCATCTCCCTGATAGTTTCCAGGAAGCAAGACTGCAGCTTCCTGTCAAGTGTACTGTATACACTTTGCCAGGTGTGCCCAGCTAAGATGGATTATGGGAGCTGACCCCTAGTACCAACAGACTGATTTCATAAATCACCCAGCAGTCACAGCAAAGGGAGAGGTGAGGCACAGCATTTGGTATCTTTGTGAAAGTGCTATTGGGGAAATGTTGTCTGGAGACTTTAGTTCCCCTTTAAGTTAGACTAAACGTGATAAGGCAGATAACGGACTTGTAACGTGTTTAATTGCATAGGGCCCATCTTATTATATCACATTTACATCATTACTTTTTTCAGATGCCAAACATTACTAAGCCAAATATTCTGATTTATCTCAGAAAAATAACATTCTTATTAATAAAGTTTTATTTTGTGTTAACCAAGCATGGATTACCATCTGGCATGTCATTAATCTAACTTTTTTGGGACTTAATCAATAGGAACATTCTCAAGAGTTAAGGACTCCTTAGTCATCAGTAATCTGAGAACCAAAAAATGAATTATACTCAAAATAATAGCAAACATTCTCTCTACAAATATTACTCTGAGTCATTCCTTAAAAGATATTAAGATGTTTTTCTCTGGTCAAGCTGACATGTACAGTATGCCTGGTGAAATATTCATTCTCATTCTGTAATCGCAGGCTCTGACCTATACTTTATGTGACATTTTGTCTTTTGCGTGTTCATTGCGCTCTTTCATTCCACCTAGCTGTTAATGCTGGTTTTTATTATATTTCGGTCACACATTATATTGACAATGCTTCAGTGAGATTAAGCAGCTGGCCCTGCTAGACAAAGCATCAATGCTTTGAAAAAGTCACCTTGCTATACACCATTTCTGGCTGACATAATCCCATTCATTTCTAGGGAAACTCTGATAACGTGAACTGATACTTGTTTATCCAGAACCTCAGAAGTGATTTCTTCAGCTTGTGACTATACTATGAATACTATGAATACAGCGGATCCTGAAGATATGGAACTTAATACTCACACAGCATTTATGACCTTAAAAAACAATTTTTTTTTAGCACTCAAATGTATTGTTTAATTTCTTACTGAATTTAAAACAATGTTTGTGTTAATAATCACTTTCATATCACTTGCAAAACTTGCACAAAATTGTTCCTAGTTCATCTTTAAAAAAAAGTTCATATAGGCCAACTGCAGTTATACTCACCTCAGGAGTTTCAAGCTGAGCTGAGCTAGAGAAGTACCACCACCAAGGTCTTTTGAGGAGCCCCAAATCTCCCCTCTGATTGGACAGCAGAGGGAGAGGGATTGTGCATGTGCTAGCTGCCAGTGTAGACCAGCAATTAAGGAAGAGCAGGACATCCGGTAGAGAATGAGATATGTAATGTAAGTTACCCAGTTCAGTGGGAAAGTATTTCTTCAAAATCTAGACTTTAGAAAGTATAAGTGTAGACATGACTGATTTATTTCCATACCATGTACTTTTTCCATGGTATTTCCATACCATGTACTATGCCATCAGGCCTATTAATGCCTGAAAGATAAATAGACTATACATTGTGTTCATCATGACTGCAGTTCCATTGAGTTTCAATCATTTTCAATTTATCTATCAATCAACACCTCCACCAGAAACTACATGATCAGCTCACCAAGCAGTTATTACTGTAGGTTAGTGGTACAATTAATTAAGTTGTGTGACCATCTCTAAGGGAAATCTTTAGGCTCTATCACAAATGTACCTGGCTTATAGCACATAAACTACTCATTAAAATGATAAATCACTGGTCTTTTTAGCCTGTGACCATGTTCTTTTGCCCACCTGATACTTTTCTCTTTATTGGCCATCATAAGATTCTAGCAAACTCACAATTCTCAAAAGAATCAAAATTCCAAGAATGGCAACAACTTTCTGTTAAAATTCCAACCTCAACACAGCCCTGTAGGCTGCTTGCTATGCAGATTTCCAGGTAAGCTGATATCTATCCAGCATCCCAGGGCAAGTTAATTGTGGTACGTGTCCACAATAATTACAACAAAGCAGAGCCCTGTGCTATGCAGCTTCCCAGGGTAAGCGGATATCTATCTAGACTCCAGGGTGAGTTAGTGTTGGCCTGGGTCTGGCGCCCGTGCATATTTATATCTTTCTTTTAGTATATAAGATGGCTTTTTATTTGCAAGTCTGCCTAGAAGTCACCTCTTCACTGGTGATTTGGGTACTATTAAATAAAACTGCCTGTTAGGCAAAGAAAAAGCTACAGTTACATAGTATGGGAGGTTGAATGCTAGTAATGGTTAATATTTTTTAATTTTATATAATTTAGGTATCTGAACTGAGGCCAAGAATACTGTCCCTTGAATCTATTCCCCTCTTAATACAAGACAAAATTTTGCTAGCTCTAGCTATTGCTGTCTGGCACTGTTTGGTACTGCTAAGTCTACTAGAACACCCATATCTTTTTTCAACAGAGATATACCTATAACAGAGACATTTAGAGTATGGACAGGGTTTTTAAATCCTAAATAAATCACCTTACATCACTCTTGAGAGAGCTTATAAGTATAGCTTATAAGTAATTGTATTCAGTAATACTGTGGCTTAAATATACTTCAACAGTCTGTAAAGCTGCCAAGTGCTAGTTAAGAATTGCTGTCATTCACAGGGAATCATTACAGTACTTGTCAATATTTAACCCTCCTGAATACATGAATGATATAAAACAGAGGAATAGATATATGTGGGCTCATGGCATATGGGCTTTTAGGGCTAGGCCTCACTGCCACATTAGGCCACATTGCGTTTTCTAATGCATGCCATCACCATTTTTGTTCCATTTCTGTCAAAATTGGATACAAGAGGACAAAATTGAATAGACCATGTGATATTTTTAGGTTCACCTTTACCCATATTTCTCTGGGAAACTGAAGCACAAACACATGTAAGAGCAAGTGGAAACAAGCGTATGGCAAAAGAGCACAGAAATGCACAGCACTTTTTTTGTGCGTTGCAGTGGGCCTCAGCCTTAGTGATAAATTGTAAGCATCTTTTTTCTAAACCAGATTGTGTACATATGCAGCTGAATCTTTAAATACGCTCTCAAGAACAGTTTCAGCATCTACTGTGTTTCCCCATGGAGCATGAGAATAACCTGCAGTTGCATTAAATTGGGAATAAAGTGATTATTCAGTAGTCTGACAGCTGTGTGGAAACAGAGCCAAACTCAGAGTATCCTCTTCCCAGCTGCCAAGTCTTAGCTGGTCTAACCAGTTAAACGGCGAAAGGTGGCGATAATACTTTACACTACTGGTTATCCCAGTACAGTAAATGAAGTGATGCTTGGTATTTACTTTGTATTAGATATTTCAGTGAAAATTACTCTTTTTACATTATTTTCCACACAAAGAGCTAGTCTAAGAGCTAGTCTTCCAACCCTTACACCACCAGCACCCAAGCCACTACTAAAGAATAACTTAAATATTATCAATAGTTTGGTAAGAAGCTTTACAGTTATTTTATTTTAGTGCTACATCGAGTAGTCCAACCAAAGCTGTAAAGTGATCGCCACATGTGACACTTTTCCCCAAGCAATCCATTTCGACTACTGGTCAGCTTTGATAGAAAAGCTCTTCTAGCGTTAATTTATCTTATTTCGGATATTTCTGGTAATAATTTTATGCATCTTAAAGTGAAAGGCCAGCGTGTATTCTTTATCTTTCTGCATTAGGCTACATCTTTATTGTTTGTTTCCTAAGGGAAAATAAATATTTCAAGAAGTCCATAGAAAGATCTAATTTTTCTGGTTTATGATTTCATCTAGCATGTCATAAATGTTTATAGCTACATAACAGTCTGGCACAATTTCAAATAGTCTTGTTGGCACAAATATTTTCTGTCTTTGTTACTTCACATGGCAAATAACTTTATTGTCACTGTGAAACATTACTAGATGCAGTTTTCCAATACTGAAACCTAGCTGAATTTTTAAAAGCCTTTAAATTTATAGAGCTATCACATGGATTAAAATCTAAGAAAAATAACAAGGCAAGCAACTCAAAATTGGAAAATAAAATCCAACAAAACACCATTACAGTATATATACCTATATATAAATATCATCATTTCAATATCAATTACCATTACTTTCTATATAAAATATTTGTGTATGTATAGTAGTGGCATTAAAAGGGACATGCAGGTAGAATAAAAATAGTTGGTTCAGTTCAGTAATGCATTGCACCAACTGCAAGTCTGGCGCCCCTATAAATGCATAACACTGTATGTTCCATTCCAATATTCCAATAATAATATTATTTGCTTATGATAATAGGCTGTTATCATTCACTATGTGGCAACTTTTTACCAAGACTGGAAGGTAGTAACTGGCTGTAAAATGTTCTCGAATAGCCCCCCAGTAGCCCTGCTATATCATAGGCATTTTTCTTTCACTTTATTTGAGATACACACTTGATATGGATATTTACCACATCTCTTCTTGCCAAAGAGAATGAAACTTCATGTCAATGAATGATCTGATGGTTCTCTAAAACAAAAACAACGTCTTGGCATGGCTGTTGGCAAGCTGTGTTTCTTCTTAAGTGAGTGATTCTTTACACTTAAAGGGTATGTCCACCCTAAAATCGATTTTTTTATATACGATCCCCCCTGGGCTCCCAGCCCCAACCGCATTATTTTTTTTTTTAGAAAGCCCCCCCAAACTCTACTTACCTCCCCTCTTTCCTGCGCCGCGCTCCCGGCCCTCTGCTTGCGAGGAAATGCAAGCAGAGGGGCTGGACCGGCAGTCACGTCTGTGATTGGCTGAGCGGCAGCCAATCACGGACACGGCTGCCGGCAGCTCACTTCCGCGTAGGAAAGTGGAGAGGTAAGTAAAAGATTGGGGAGCTTTCTAAAAATAAAAAATATGCGGTTGGGGCTGGGAGACATGGGGGAATACTGTATAAAAGGGGTTTAATGCTAGGGAGAGGGATAGCAGAACGGGAGGGAGAGGGAGGGGGGAGAAGGGATGCAATACGCATGGCAAAGATCTCCGGGAGGCCAGGTAGCAGGCAGTGTCCTGTATGGACCTGCTAGCCTCCTGGTGGGCAGTTTTTGGGACTTTGGGGGGGGACTACAGGAGAACCATATGGAGCTGGGATGTTAGGTAAGGATTAAACTACACTACATGGTGGGGCCATTACTGGGGGGGATTATAGTTTTGGGGGTGGACATGCCCTTTAATAAAGATCCATGTTATATAACACAATTTTTAGTATGTATAAAAAGGGATAAAACCCACCTGTTACTTTGAACGCCAATGGCTTGTTCCTCCTGAACGGCCTAAGAAAAAAGAAATACATTTAACTTAATGTACAATACATTTAAAGGGAAAGTTCAGTGACTTTTTAAAGTCTTTGTTTGTAGTATGCACACCTAGTTATTCTACATATTCTCTTCTATTTTGAATAATAAGTTGAATATAACCCTCGCTATTACCTGCTGTTGACATTAGTGAGCTGTCATTTCAGGAAGAAGCTTCAGAAGAAACTGTCCTTCTTCTTCTTCCCATAATACACCACTTCTTTGGAATCCTCCTAACAAGTCATTTCTACTGATTGGCTGTTGGATGGGTCAAACCTGCTCAGATCTCCACTGAGCAACTCAATCAACCCAGGCGCTGGGTCAAGGGAAAGACCATTACAGTCTCTATTAGGGGTCCTGAAAACAGGAAGTCAGTGTTTTGGAAGCATTTATTTATACACTGACACTATGCTGAATGGGCAGGGTAAGGTCATTGGGAATCAAAAAATACTGCTCTTTTTTCTCAAAAGCATATCAAAAGAAAAAGCATCTCAAAAGAACAGGAAAGGCGGTTCCGGCAGGATCGGTCTAATGTTGTGGGATCACTCGGTTGGGTACGGTAAGTAGAATCGTCCTAATGTATGGCTACCTTTAGATTACAAAATCTGATACCAAGATAAATCGCTCTTCTTGTCCAAATTTGTCAACCATTTAACTTTCAAATATTTTTGTTTTGCTTCCCTGAACATCTGAATATATTTTGATGTTGAATACAGCAACAAACAATTAAATAGTAGCAATCCTACAGAAGGTACACTGTGAATGGATCCTTTATTTTCAACAAAGTGTCAGAAAAAAGATTTTAATGTGAGCAAAACCAAATCCATATTCTTCAAGGTATCTGATAATGATCATTCATTAGGCATTTTTTGTTGCTTTAAAGACAGTTCTGTGTTAGACATATATCTGCATTTCAGGTTAATCTAGATATAACTGGTTAAAGGCAAGTAATGGTTTAGAGCTCTATAAAAAGATACCCCATGCTGTAGCTCTAGCTATTAAAATCTGCATCATTCTGAGAGAAGCTTAAAAAGATATATATCTTTGACAGAGATACAATTTTCTGATATAATTACCATTATTTACCCATTGAGCGTGGCAATAAACAATGTATGGTACGTATACATCACTTTAGTCTATAAATTCTAACTAGCTGTGTGGTAAAAAGTCATTAGAAATACAGAATATAAACAACCCTCACAGACAAGAAACCAACTACAGGTACAATTCAAAGTATTATTGATCTTCCTTAAGATGATTGATTTCAGTTAAACTTCAGGTCTGAAGAAACAGGTTTCTGCCAAAGTTAATCATTGCAAGATTTGCCATCCTACGGAGTCTCTCCTGAACACTTTTGCCAAGTAAAATTATTACTTAACATTTGAAGGTGGTAAAAGGTCATAAAGTTTTCAGATGTAAAGTAACTGAAAAATGGTTTATACTTCCAGAGATTCCGCAATGCACTAAATTTCGCACAGGGATTTTTGCCTGCCATGTAAGCTACCTCAGAATATAATATTGCATTGCCCTCTAACTGTTCTTCTGTGAAATATGTGCTACTTCATCTACACACCTTTACACACTTACGGTGCACTCTGTCAATTTAAAGGGAAAGTTCACTGGAAAATATCATTATTTTAAAAATTCTTATGGGCTCATTTACCTGGGAGCACTGCGTAGCCACAGCACTCCTTTCAGCTCTTAATTAATTAGGGCAACTTTAAGCCTCGGTTTGTGGCGGCTGCACGAGTACCGGAAGAGGCACTTGCGTAGCTGTGTAGCTGTTTGCAAAGCTGATAGCTGGCGTTGAATACTTATGTGCGGGTGAGATTTACCCAGAGTCGCACAGCCTCTGGTAACTCTGCAACGGGAGATTTGCCCAAAGTGCTTGTGGCTTTGGATGACTCTCCCTCGGGCATGTTTTTAGGCATAAGCCACCGAGGCAAAGAGCTAGGGCCCCTATGTTAAACCAGGGCGCCCATGTTAAACCAGGTGTTCTCCCTGTCAGCTTTTACTTGCTGTGTTAGAATTGTTCTTGTAAAAACCTTCCATTGAATAAAGTTATCTATCATTCTTCTACCTGAATAGGTCTATATGCTGTAAGTAAAATGTACAGTGGAGGCAGTAAGCAATATATCTGTATGTCACAGACATTGCTACAAAGTTCTTGTAATGTTCTTGTAAAGTAACAATTTTAATAAAATTATCAATAAAAAGGAATGTTTCACAGTTTTCTCGTAAGCAGGTAAAAAGAGTAAAATTCTAAAATATAATTTTATTTACTCAGGACTAAGAATGTAAAGCAGTTACATTTTTGTTAACATAAAGCAGTCAATTACGTTTTCAAGACCTTCAAATAAAGGTAAAAGTTATTTCCTAACTACAGATACTATTTTTATAGCCATTTAAGCAAATCTGTCTTTTTGTGGAAAACTAAAGGTAATATATAACATAATTTAGCCTTGGAAGTGCCTCTTTGAAACACACAAGGACCACCTCTTATCCAGTCATAGCAAGAGCATAACTCTGGACTGGGTTTCTAAACCACACTAGACATTTCAATATGCAGATCTTTTATAATATACAACTTCCATAAAATAGTCAGTGATCCAGGATGTTTTACATATATTTGCCTTTCTATAATACGGGATCTGTAGGCTCCTGGGTGTGCAATTAAATTAATGGGTACATTTTACTAGCAAACTAATAAACTGCAAAAAAGGCTTTATTGTGATATGATATAAGACAAAACACTTCAGTGATTACTGTTTCATTGGGTGTTAACAAATATCAGACCCCTCCCACTTTCAATTGCCATCCTGTTTGTAGTGCCCCAAGCTTTAACCAAAATTATTGACTACTAACACTTTATCCATTCATTAAACTTATATAATCCAGGCATCATTAAATCCATATTTGAATGCAGGAATGTCCTCAAAGTCATGTGATATTGCTTAAGTTGGTATTTAGTTGGTGTTGCAGATGTGAATTGCAAATAAGGGAGAAGTGGTCAGTATATGCTGGTGAAGAGTCCACAATTCCTGTTCAAATCAAAAGTGGGTTTTTTTGTAGGGTGTGACAATAGGACTATTATAACAATTATTATCACCATTGTTATCAGTATTGTGAACACAGGGATATTTTTGCTCAAAAATGTTTTGACAGAAACCCCTAAAACATGTAAGAAGTGTTGCCCTGGCACTCATTTATTGTGTTAAACTAAAAATACAAATATTATTAGATTTTTAAATATTTTAAACAATAATACTTTTTTGACTTGCATGTGTTAACAATTTGGCCCAATACATTTGTAGGTATAGTCAGAATATAAGTGATAATTTCCAACTCAATTGCCACTGACTAATTTTTAGGCAATGATCAATTAATCCAAACTATTGGAAAACCAAACCAAAAAGTGTGGCCTTTAATGGTTCACACAATTAGCCATGCTGTTAAGTCAGGTGCTACAACAGACAACCAATGAGTTTTTTGCCTAACAGTTCTTTTTGAAACTATCCAATGAACTTGCCATCCCCACGTCCAATGGAAAACAGTTCCATGGTTTTACTGTTTTCACAGTAAAAAACCCTTCCAAACTTAAAGACTAAACTTCTTTTCGTCAAGCCTTAAGGGATGTCCGCGTGTCCTCTGACATGTTTGATTTACTCCAGGGTTAGGCAACCAGTAGATCTCCAGATGTTTGATTCCCTAACTAAAGAATCCTTATAGACGAATGCTGGGAGTTGTAGTTTTCAAACATCTGGATATCTACTGGTTGCTTATCCCTGGTTTACTACTGTATGGTCCATTAATGTAAAACAGGAAGTGGTTATTTCCAGAAACTTAACATTTCACAAGTTTTAACTAGAGATGTGATCCAGTGTTTAATTTAATCTAATTTAAAGGTACGACAAAAGGGCTTTTATTTAACCCACAGTTGCCCTTAAAGTGAAAGACCAGACTATATAATTCATTGAAATACATACATTTAAGTAGTAAAAATTAAAAAGAAAAACAACAACAAAAAAACAATACCTAGTGCCTGATAATATACGTTATATGTTTATTGGCAATGTGTACATTAGTAATGATTCTAAATACAATTTTGTGTATGTTCATTTTTTAGAAGAATACCTAATCTTCCATTTTAGAGATCCGACTTCTGACCTTGTATACATTAAGCAAGAAGGGTTTGTGCCTGACCAAATACCTAAAGAACATAAATATAGGAAACATTTTCGAATTATGGACATTTGGTGCACTAGCTATTTTTTATTGTCATTCTCCTTTCCTCTAGAAAGCATACAGATTACTTTCTATGCAAGTTGTTTTATTCTACGTACTCTTGCATCCATTTGTGATAACTTTAATTGCATTTCAGCCTGAATATAAAAGATTTTGAAAATCAACCTTTCCTTTTTTATTGAAACCATGACCTACTGGAATTATATTTCATTTCTAATGCCTGGTTATTTACACGTCTCACGCTGAAGCTTGCTACTTGACATTTTTATGCAATTTTTTTTCACGTTAAATTTATTCATATATCCTGTTATAAAAGGGTTTAGAAGCACACACTAGTGTTCTGAATTTTATTAATCCCCGTGGACCACAGCCTTGTGCCTGTCAGAAGGACAAGCAGGATTATTCAATAAAAGTTCTTATCGTTTAAAATGGTACTAATTTTGCCCTAACCAATCAGATGTTAGCTTTCAAATGTTAAATCAGATCTGATTGGTTGGGGCAAAATTAGTACCATTTTAAACGATAAGAACTTTTATTGAATAACCCTGATAGTCTACTAAATACATAACCAGATAAAACAAAGGCCTGTTTATTTAGTCTTGGCAAACTGAATACAGAATGACTGTCCTAACTATAAGTCTTCACATCATTTCAAACACATAAACCTAACACGGAAGATTTTTTGTCACAAGACTCTGAAAACAAACTCTGTTAGAGGTTTTCTTCAAGTGATTCTTTAACTGATAGAGTAATACCGGTAGGACGTTATCATCCAATTACCTGATTTCCACTGATCCCTGCAAATTTGGTAAACCGCTAGTACCCAACCCAATGCAGTTTGATAGTTGAGGATCCTGCACACCTAAACCACAAAAATTGTCAAATATTCAAATGCTGGGTGCTCCAGTGTCTGTAGCCAACAGTAGTCAATATCAATAAAGGAACAAAGCTGGGCACTCCAGCCTTAAGTGCAACACAATTTTAATTGAAAATTAAATTTTCCCAATATAGATGCCCTTTAAACATTTATGGGCCGAAGAAAATAAGGTACATCTCACCTGAACAACGAATGGCAAGGGTGGCACTCCAAATAATAACTTTTATTAATATAGACCACACAACATCTCACAACATTTCAGGGGGTTGTAAATGTGCCCCCTTCCTCACCTGAGAAAGGGGGCACATTTACATCACCTGAGGATTAACCATAGCTGGGGTTATCACCATACTAGAATAATATATAGAAAACCTTGTGAAAACCAGGTCAATGCTAGCTCACTCATCTGTTATTCCCTTTAGTACACCATAGCTGGGGTTATCACCATACTAGAATAATATATAGAAAACCTTGTGAAAACCAGGTCAATGCTAGCTCACTCATCTGTTATTCCCTTTAGATTAACCATAGCTGGGGTTATCACCATACTAGAATAATATATAGAAAACCTTGTGAAAACCAGGTAAATGATAGCTCACTCATCTGTTATTCCCTTTGGAAATACCTCCTCATCTCCACTGGTGTTTGCACTTTAAAGTAAAAAAAAGAAATTATGGATTATAGGTAGTACCTGATTCCAAAATGGATGCATGGACGAAATTAATAATACCCTAATGGGCTTATGACCCTCAGTGTAGTAGATATAATGCATATGCATGTATATGTTCCTGTGTTATTCGCTGCAGTTTTTAGACATAATGTTCCCCGTACTATAAAATATTAAGATATTGTAAGTCAGGACCCCTATTAAATCACAAAGTCATGGTCATGGAACTTACCAGATCAATATCTTCCTCATCACTGCTTAGTTTCAGGTCATCCTCTAGCATCCTACAAGAAGGATGAAGCAAAAGATACAACTGTCAGTTTTAAAGTAAGATTTCATTGTATATAGATTTATTCCGTGCATTTATGGAAGGTGTCAAATAGCAGCTCTGTCTGCAATAAACATTGTAACAAAGTTGAATAAAGACATGCGTCCATCTAGTCCAAATTTGATATAAATGATGAGGATCCGCACTACCACTACTAATTAAGGGATGATAAACGCTTACTAGTTCAAGCAGTGCTAAGAGACAACGAAGCTACAATATTACACAAAAATACTGAGGGAACGCAAATTCTCTCAAAGAGAGTCTCAAAAGCAGCACTGTATCAAATATTAAATATACAAAAAATCAATTTATTGATTATAGTGACACAAACTACCACATTAGAGCTGCAAGCTTAAATGGCCTAATTCACCTGTTACCATACAAATAACATAAAGTGCAACTAGTCATAAATATAAACATAAAAACATTATGGGCAATAATCATCCATGTGGCTGGCCATAATAAGTAAAAGACCCCAGTCCCAAAGCCTGAGTTTATCCAGAAGGTAAGTGTTAACCCTTTATAGCAAGCTGCACCGGTATCCAGTGTTCATACTTTGGAAGTGAAGCTCCCTTTATTCCTTATGTCCCGATACAAGCATAGTCCTATCCAATGTATATGCCACCAAGTTTAAATGTACAAGCCTGAGTTATCCAATCCGACATTAAGGTCCCGACAAAACACAGAGCCGGAAACTCTTATCAGCATCTTACAATATATATAAACATTCAACACTTGGCGTTCTCAAAAGAATGTAACTAGATCCTCTAGACGTTTTTTAACAACCAATAATCAATGTTACATATAAAGAAGCAACAGACCAACAAGTGAAACTGAAATGACAACACCTTAAGATTTATAGTTACCCATTTGTCTTTTAGTTACAATTAAGGGGATGTTACTTAAGCATGGTTTCATTTCAGTATTGCAAAAACTGTCCATCTAGTCCAACATTTAAAGCCTACTCATTAACCCTACCTAACAGTTGATCCAGAGAAAGGTACTCCAGCCTTAGTGCAACACAATTTTATTTGTAACAATTCGGAACCCGTGTGGTTCCAATTTATGAGCAAAACTCAGAATCAAGTGCTATATATAGACACCTACCACCCTGTCCCCCAGTGTTATAGCCAGCCCTCCAGCAGGAATGTTATTTTTAGGGCTGCACTGATTGCAATGTAATTGAAATTAACTTCATTCACTGTGAGTCACAATAAATGTAATTAATTGCAGTCAGTTTGTAATAAGTGACAATTTGTGACTTCTGCACGTTTTAATTATAACCTATATAAGCCTATAAATCTATTGGATGTCCCTCAAAGTAGAGCACTTGCTCTACTTTTAAGCACTTGCTCTTTACATTTGCACTTTATTACTGATAGAAACTTCTTGTTAATGTAATATTAATTTTTACAATCCTAATTGTTTGACTAGTTTTTGTCTATATATAGCACTTGATTCTGATGTTTGCTCATAAATTGCTTGCCTGAGGAAGGAACCACAGGGGTTCCGAAACGTTACAAATAAGACTGGAGTGCCCAGCTTTGTCCCTTTTCTGATATCAACCCAATGCCAGGCACTCTAGGTCAGATCTCATCCTCAAGTAACCCATTTGATGTCAAGGACCTCATGTGAGGACCCTGACCACCTTTGAGGGCCATCCAATAGATTTATAGGCTTATATAGGTTATAATTAAAACGTGCAGCAGTCACAAATTGTCACTTATTACAAACTGACTGCAATTAATTACATTTATTGTGACTCACAGTTAATTTCAATTAGATTGCAATCAGTGCAGCCCTAAAAATAACATTCCTGCTGGAGGGCTGGCTATAACACTGGGGGACAGGGTGGTAGGTGCCTGGGGGTGATAGGGTAGGATGTCTGTATAAAGCAGGTAAATAAATAACAACCATGTGAGCTTGTCTGAAGTTCAGCATTCACTGGCTGTGCAGCTCAGATCGCATATAAAAATATGAATGCCTCTGAAGGTTTGTCAATTCAATTGGCTAGCGGAATTGGGGCACATGATGGCAGCACACGGGTCAGATCACAAAAAAGGGTGGTAAGGGGTGGTTTGTAAAGGTTGTTAAGTAGCCTGTGTTGTTTTCCAGGCCCCGAAATGTAAGTACACTAAGTCTCATCAAAATTGGCCCAGCCGTTCTAAAGTTTTTCTGGAACATACATTGACTTTTCTATATAATATATATATAGATTAAACTTTGCTTCCGTCTGGTCTGTAGATCTCTGCTATACTGTATACATGTAATAATTCCAGTACGGTATAGGCAAAAGAAGCTTTTAGCAGTACATAACATAACAAATCTTGGAAATTATTCTACCATGAGTAAAGAACACCTGCACAAATAAATGTGTGCAGTTTTTCCTTGTAATTCCTCCAGGTGGCAATAAAGTCTTCTACATATGCATGTCTCATACTATTGCCTGTTTAAATGAGCAATGATGTGACTCTTTTTATCACTGGCTGTGAACTACAATAGAGTCGGAAATGATATTGCTGACTGACTGCCAGGTTTTCTGATAACTCATTCATACTTTGCCAGGATTTCATTATCTCTTGACTAAATCATCAAAAAAGTAGGATGATCTTTACATTATACTTGCCATTAGGCCATTGTGCTACCAATTTATAGCAGATCTTACATCGTTGACACTGTGCAATGCTTGTTACACCTTGTTCAATGGCCACATGACAAATGGTAAATGCTGCTAAGCTTCACTGCCATAAGGCCCTGACTTTTGTATTTAGAATAGCATGAAGGATTACACAGCAGGAAGAAAAAACATTATTTAGAGTGTTATTATACTCTTCATACAGAATGGCCTATTTTCAGTTGTCACTGTAATAAATGTCATTATGTCATTGTAAAAATCTTGAATTACATTCTAAGACTTCTTTATTTATTTAACTTATTCTTATATTTGTAAATAAGCCCCTTGCGTTTTGTATCAAAAGGAGGACAACAGTTGGGAAACTCTGCAATCCCAAACTACCGTATGTATTGCTGCCCTAAACATTCTAATGTTTTGGGGGCTGAAGCCAAATGAAAGGTACAAAACGTTGCCTGTGCTATCAATCTGTAAACCAGATGTCAACTAGCTAATAACCAATAACGTGGCATTATGGAGTTGGTGACAGGGGTGGCTAGAATCCCAAATAAAGACATTCACATCAGTATAGGTGGCCATACAAATGAGATTACCATCACATGTATCACATCTACATGAATGTAGATCTCAATCTATCATGCAATATATGGTGGTAACCATATACACGGGCCTGACCAACTTGTATAGGGATTGGTTGGCACAGACTATTGTTTAATATTTTGTTAAACTTTTTTTTCATTTTACTAATACTATATTTAAAACGTAACTGTGGTCTCCAAGCAAGTTAGGGTTATATAAAAAAACTTCTTCCACTGTACCTTCAAAATGAACCCTAAATCACATCTCTTGGTTAAATTTGTTCCAGTTATTGCTGGAAAGGTTTTAGCAATATAACTTCCTGAATGCTTCCTGCTTAAACACTTCTGGTTTTAGCAGCTTTTAGCATGTGACCAACTTGTTGTCATGTATGTGATCATCCTTATATTTTTTAATGTCTGTGCAGTTACTTTTTCAGCATTAAGGGGCATATTTATAAAGATCCGTTAACATCAATGTTTTAATATCTTCTCACATCACCCCAAAATGATAACCATTGTCACTGTATTTATAAAGCCAATCGTTTTTGCGGTGAAAAGTATTGCGGCAATACATTTTTCTCTTTTCGCCGCAATGTTTCAAACCGCCCCCCCATGTTGAATTATTAACCAATCATATTTTAATATTTTATTCAAATATGATTGGTTAATATTTCAAACCTAGAAATCACATCATCACACACTAATTTTTAATAAAAAATTAAAGTATGACTGGTTAGTGTGTGAAGGATTGAAATCTTAACCACAATCACAATTTGATCTGGTCCTTCTGCAAACCTATATAAAAAAGTTCAAACCCCCACAGAACTCAGAAGTCATCAGAGTGATGACAGAAGAAAAGCAGCCCCTCGCACCCAACAACATTACGTTTGCCCATTTCCGCCATCCCAAAGTTTGCAAATTGAAAATGCCAAACTTTCTACGAGATCACAGTTTTCGCCCCTTTATAAATATGATCATCTGTAACGGCAGCAATATGTGGCAATATGCGAAGCGGCAATAATGACTTTTCAGCGCTGGATTACGGCACTTTAGCAATTGCGCTAAATTTGATTTGGCCGAAAAGGCCTGCTATAATGGTGGGGAAAAGTTAACACACCTTTATAAATTTGCCCCTAAGTCTTAAGTGAGCATGCTCCTCCCATGGGGAGGAAAAGAGAGTTTAGGTGAGGTCACTCACCCAACTAGAAGCAGGAGTATCAAGAAAGCAGCAGCGCACGCCAGTCTTAGTGAGAAAACATAAACGTGTTTATTTAACACATCATGTGTAACGTTTCGGTGTCACATGACACCTTTATCAGACATTTTGATACTTTGGATATTGGTCACTGGCTGTGGCCTAGTAGTAGCACTCAGCATATATACCTATTGATATATGGTGGTGTGGGAGGCTTTTTCCAATTTTCAACTAGAAGCAGGAAGTATGAACATTTTCCTCAACATAATTTTTCACAAGCTGCAGCCAGAGATGTGGCTCTGGTCATTTTAGAGGAAAGACTTTACGCTTTTATTTAACCCTAACTTGTTCAGAGCCCACAGTTGCCCTTTAAACATGTAGCTTAGAGACAGACACAGTATTCACTTACGATATCTGAGTCACACATTTTGTCGGGCCTCTTTCGATTACGTCATCATGTTCTTTAAACAGAAGAAAATATCTGATTAATGACTTTGTTGTTTAAAATAAATTATACAAAGCACAGAAATATTTCAAACATTAGCTAGTAAGTATAAAGTATAAAACAAGACAATTATCTTGTTACATTCCTCATTCGCGCAATATAGTAATCAATTTGCGACTTTACCTGCATCGTAGTAATGAATACAAAATGTACTGGTTTAATGGTCCAAATGATTTGAACTACATCTTAGTGCAAAACTTTTTGCATCCAATGAGCAGCACTGTTTCAAAAGATTTTTGTAAAGGGTGTAGGCCCCAAGATAAGTGTGAAAAATCCATGATAACCCATTTTACATAAAATCCAAATGAGTTAGTACTAGTGTTTTTTAAATTGAGCCCTATACGGAGTTTCCCCCCAAATGTTTCTTAGTCATTACTGTATGAAATCCTTATGATGCACCGTTAGAATAGTTTTTATTCATATTGGTATACAAGCTACTGTATCTCTATGATCTGACAGCAGTACAGTCACATACAGTAAAGTATTGGTCAAGGTCACCCCCTGAAACTTACATGTATATACTAAAGGCAAATCAATCCATTCTATGCTAGTTATGGCTGACCTAGTGGCCTGTAACACTCATTCACGGTCCCTTTTTTTACATCCTCTTAATGGCAATACATACTTCATAATTTCATGATTATGTATCATGTAATTCAGAGAATTGTGTGTGCTTGCTGAAATGTCCATGTTCCCTTAAGGGAACATGGACATTTCAGCAAGTACACACAATTCTCTGAATTACCGTATATACTTGAGTATAAACCGTCCCGAGTATAAACCGAGGTACCTAGTTTTAGGGGAAAAAGTAGGAAAACCACACTGACCCGAGTATAAACCGAGGGGGGTATTATTTGCCACTAAAGATGTTTGGAAACTCCCAGCATGCTTTATTGCTGGGAGTTGTAGTTTTCAAACATCTTAAGTTGCAAATACTTACAAATAAGAGTAAAACCTTCTTTATTTGTGCATACTGTATGCACAAATATAGGAGGATTTACGCCTATTTGCAAGTATTTGCCACTTAAGATGTTTGAAAACTACAACTCCCAGCAATAAAGCATGCGGGAGTTGTAGTTTTCAAACATCTTAAGTGGCAATACTGCAAATAGGGGTAAATACTCCTATATTTGTGCATACAGTATGCACAAATAAAGAAGGTTTTACTCCTATTTGTATGTATTTGCCCCTTAAGTGTGTCCCTGTGTATGTGTCCCTGTGTAAAAAGTATCGGTAAATGTTTCTCCTACCTTGTCCGGCGGCCGCGCGATCCGCATCCTCGCTCCACAGCCTCGGCGCATCTGGATGATGTCACTACCCGCCCTCTCACTTTGCGGCGCCGGGTAGTGACATCATCCGGATGCGCAGAAGCTGTGGAGCGAGGATGCGGATCGCGCGGCCGCCGGACAAGGTAGGGGAAACATTGACTCGAGTATAAACTGAGGTAAGATTTTCAGGCTTTTTTTAAAGCCTGAAAACCTCGGTTTATACTCGAGTATATACGGTACATGATACATAATCATGAAATTATGAAGTATGTATTGCCATTAAGAGGATATAAAAAAAGGGACCGTGAATGAGTGAATACATACTATATTTAAGAAAATTAAAGATTGCCAGTGGCAAGGCATTTTGTCAAGGCCAAGCACTCTCCAAATAGCTTTGGAGAGGTCTTTGGATTACTATGTGTGGTACTCAGAGGAGAGGACTGAATAGAAGTTTTTCTTGTCTTTGTGTATTGTGATCTATATCTGGTGAGCGTTGGCATACTGTTGGAATATATGTTACCCACCTAATTAGATTATAAGCTCTACAGGGCAAGGATCTCTTTTCTTCAAGTTGCATAGTTTAAGCACTTGTATACTTATTAATGCACATACTTTATATTCATGTTTAATTTTTGTCCCCCTTGCACGGCTTTTTGTATTATAATATTGTACAGTGCTGCATCCCTGAGTGGTGCTATATAAATAAACATATACATAAAAACATTTATGTGCAGAAACAAACAGCCATTTTTCATCCACCACGCTACATATATAGGAGTTCTCAATTCACAGCAGCACTAGGGCATAAAGTACCATCTCGCTCTGGCATGGTCCAGAGCTATAACTGAACCCCCAACCCACTATACCTCAAGCATAGCATAGCAGCTTACAAAGGCACAAGCATTCTCATTTTTACCACATTTCCTATTTTCTATTTAACCTAAATAATCATTATATAGTTCTTACAACAGTTACGTTATGGAATAGATATCTTTTATACCCTACTTGTAAATCCCATTTTACAACAAGCTGAATTTTACATTAGTCATTATTTCCCCAACGCATAAAAGGACAACAAAATTTCACTACACATAAACAAACTTTAAATTAGCTCTAAAATGTGGTTGCTTTCTGGATGGGTATGTATATTGCTCTTCAATTTTTTAATATGCATTGAAAGGAAAATGCATTTCTGAAAATGATTGCTTTATTCTCTCCACTTTATTACTGTTTACTAAAAAAAACGTTTTTCAGAGGACAATGTTTGAAATCCTTTAACTCATTCCTGTCTTATGTTTCATAAAA
The DNA here is from genome assembly GCA_019447015.1 of Hymenochirus boettgeri. Lineage (NCBI taxonomy): Eukaryota > Metazoa > Chordata > Amphibia > Anura > Pipidae > Hymenochirus > Hymenochirus boettgeri. The sequence continues at coordinate 196,294,499 of CM033470.1, read as the reverse complement.
TGTGGCTTAGCAAATGATTTTCTAACCTAACCATGATGCAGGTTTAACAAAGCAAAAACTTATGGATGTCGTTTCTAGTCCTACTTTATTCTAACAACGTGAATTCCCCTCCAATAAAAACAAGACAATTACCCAGCTACATTGGTTAGGGATTCTGTGGTTTATAACGGGGTTAAAATATTTTTAGCTGAAACCCCATATACGGATTTGAACATAGGAGCTCTATCAAGACTTCTTTACTGGACACTTCAGTTCAGTGCAATTTTTGGACATAATTCAACCAATTGCAATCTGGTGGTTATTTTGGTTTAAAACTTGTATTTTGGTAGAATGCAGTGTTAGAAACTTAGAATAGTTTTTTTTATGTCTAAAAGAATTAGACCCCACTCAGCTTTACATGATAATGCCATGCAGTAAAATACTGTATTTATGACTATAATGGATGTTTCTAATTAACAACCCTCTAGTTATTATAACCATATTTAAACACCAGTCTACAGATGGCACGAGATATTTACTTTTTTTTTGATAAATAAACTGTAAAATATTTACCATATAGTGTTACATTAATGATCTAAAAGGACAGAAACAGATGTGATTTTGGCATTGCAGTGGTTGCTTATCATTGTCCTAAATTATCAGTTTTAAAGTTATTGCTCATTTGGAAACCATTTAAAAGCTCCATAGAAAACGTAGCATTAGGTCTAAAATTAAAAATAACAGACTGTATGACTGCTTGATGGTTTTGCCACCTCCCAGGCCAAAAATCCTAGCCTGTGAGGAATGCTGTAGCTGGGAATTAAAGGACAACTAAAGCCACAGAACAACACTGAACCAGAAGGCAGAACACCTTGATATAAAGCCAGTAATCAGTGTCTTACCTCTCATTTTGATACAGGTGCTGGGAAATTTACCTAAATAATATATGGTTTGTGCTTAACATCACAGCATTCTAATATCACACAGTCTGGTCAACGACCATTATGTTCTGCCCATGCTCAGTCTTTAGCTATGGCAGAAACTTGTTACAGTTGGTCTCACCCATTAATAATCTCTATCCAATCCTTTTACAGGACAGATTAAAGCAAGGAAGCATGTGACTGAGGTCAGGAGTTGTGGTCTGAAACTGCACATACACACAGTTACTTTGTCCAGTTCTTAACAGGCTTACATTTACTTTAATACAAGTTACTGAAGTGGGATTTTATAGCTTATTGGTGTTTTCGGGGGTGGTTGTTTTCAGATTCTGGAGTATAAAAAAATGGATTTAGTTCTCCTTTAACACTCAGAAGCCTATATTTAATTTTTTTTAAATGTCTACAGCATTGATTTACTGTCTGGGCCAGAGAATTACTGGGCAAGCAGCAACCCTATGGTGCAAGAATAGCCAGTATGTTAGTGTTCCTAGACCCATGTAATACTCCAGTGTCTTACACTAAATAATTCACTCTCTCAATCTTCATGCTGTGTTCTAAAGGAGAAACAGCATAGAGCTGCTTATATACTCTTTGTTTAAATCTACTGTTTCTATCAAGCTTGGTAAAAGCCGGTGGTCTATTTCGCATTTCGAACAGTATACAAAGACAAAGAACAGAGAGACTTACTATAGCCCCAAGCAGTCATGTGCAAAAGGGTTAAAGGGCCCATACACCAATGCACCAATCACAGTCTGTGTATGGACAATCCATGGATATTTACCCCTAATAGTAACTACCCCTACTAGAACTTGTTTTTTGGACAAATACTGATCATACGATACTGGGCATTTCCTCTTTACAAATCTTTGTATATAGCTTAAGAACACCCCACCCAAACCTAATTCTGGTAATACTTACATTAAACTTATTTACAGAATGCGACCACTTGTCGGAAGGTATGAACCACCTTTCTTCTACAGTCCCTGCTTTTTACATGCACATACAGCAATTGCTGACTGACAGCCACTAACAGGAAATGCAGGAAGATGCTGAGAGCCACAGCAGCAGTTTGGGTTCTGTAGGTATGTTTAGAAACATCTTTGGAAGAAGTAAATAGAACGAAAACTAGGTTTGGGGGGCATTCTTTGCAATGTCTTAATACCCTTGATTACATTTTAGAACTGTAGATGATTCTGGAGCCTTGGATTTTTGTTATCTTCTCTTTTAAATATTTACTAAAATGTTTTTTTCATACAACATAAATGTTTTCACTGACTTTCTACCATTATTTAATATGTAATTTTTTGCAATGCTATGCCACTGAATTCTATACGTAAGACAAGATTAACCTTTGTGTTCTACATACAGCAGTCAGACCCTATATTCCATTTGAATTATGTGAATGCGCCATTTTAACTGTGTGTGCAGGCTGGTTGAGTTGAATGTGCAAACACAAGCACATAGTTTGGGGTAACAAATGTAAGGACTCCATGACGATTTGGTGCTTTCCCATTGTATAGCTGTAATAGAGGCCAATAATATGTCTATGCTGACCTGGCTCACAACCTCTTCTAATTCTAATTCTCTTTTTGACCACCTCCAGTCAGGCTTCCGCCATAACCACTCCATGGAAACTGCCCTCACTATAGTGACCAAAGATCTACTTAGTGCTAAATCTAAGGGTCTTTGCTTATTCTTCAGTTGATCACCCTAGAATGTGTGTCTTCAGACACTGGCCTCCTTAGGTATCCAGGACACTGCACTTTCTTGGCTATCTTTCTATATCTCTGGTAGGAGGAATTTGCTCCACCCCTCCCTGTGCGGGTACCGCAAGGCTCAGTACTTGGTCCTCTTCTTTTCTCCATTTACACCTATGTCCTTGGACAACTGTATGTGGATGATACCTAAATTTACATCAGAGATGCCTCCCTACACTGACATCCCAAGTCTCCAACTGCCTTAGTACTATCTTTGCCTTCATGTCCTCCCAATTCCTCAAACTAAATATGGACAAGACTGAACATGTCCTTTTCCCACCCTCACGTTCTGTTCCCCTCCCTAGTCTCACTATTAATATTAATGACACTGCCATTGCCTGGGAATAAAGCTAGATTCAGGCTTACCATCTCCTGTCGGCTCCAACTCAAAAACATCTCCCGCATTTGTCACTTCCTCTGAAAAGAATCTGAAATTCTATTCCATGCCCTAATCATATCCCAGCTTCACTAATGCAACACAATCCTGTGTGGTTTACCAAACAACCTCCTGGCAACACAATCCATCCAAAACTTTGCTGCCTGGCTCATTCACTTTTCTTCTCGCTTCTCTAACACCTCTCCTCTCTGTCAGTCCCTCCACTAGCTGCCCATCATGCAAAGGTTTCAATTCAAGCTGCTAGACCTATCTTATGAAGCACTATCCAATACAGCCCCTACATACATCTCAGAGCTTATCCACAGATACAGTCCCAGGTGCAACTGGTGAAAATTATATCCTCCTCTCATCAACCCTTGTCACCTCTTCCTATGTTCGCATTCAGGACTTTGCTCGTGGTGCCCCTCTGCTCTGGAACTCCCTTCTTCCATCTGTCTGTCACCCACCATTCCTTAATACCATCAAACATAAACTTAAAACCCACCTCTTCTAGCAAGCATATAACCATGTCTAGACATTACACCTCTTACGGACCCAACCTGATCCTAACTGCCTCTCACACGCCAGTGCCAATCTATTTACAACCTACCGATTCCCGTCACCTAATGTCTCACCCTCACCTGTAAGCTCTTTGGGCAGTATTGCTATAAGTAACTCATCACTCTGTGTACTTATACTATCTATTACCCTGTATGTAATGTATGACTGTGTAATTGTGAAGCGCCACGGAAGATGTTGGCGCTATATAAATCCCTAATAATAATAATAATAATATTGCTATAAACATTTTTCAGAATGTCAAATAATGAAAACTGCCCGATTTTGTCAGCTGTACCCACACACAATGTGATTATCATGCAATATTAATATTGCTGCATGTATGGTCAGTATAACTATGATAAAAAAATTCTTACTTTTAATAGTAAATTCTCCATTGTTCCCTTGATGATCCTGCAAATAAAAATAGAAATAAGCATTAGCTTCTTCAACAATAAATGCGGCTTTTTATAAATAATTAAAACTATACTAAATGAGCACATAAATCAATGCAGAGAAAAGCTCAACATGTCAACAAAACATCTAAGGGGCAATTCTACCACTCTTAAAGTCACACACACCTATTTACCATTGGTTAAGTAGTTGCACTGCAAGTGATTTAATATCACTTTTGCTGTGCTTTTACCAAGTCTTTTTAATGCCAGCTGGCATAAAAGTGATGCAGCCGGTAGACCCATTAGGGATTCGCAAAAACAATATTATATAGCAAGGCCATGCTAAGAACAGAGAGTTAAAGCTCTGGATGAATCTCCCTGCTAAGTGAAAACAATTACAATAACATTTATGTACACATGAATGGAAATCAACTGACACTAGCCAATCATTCTGTTGTAAAGCACAATCCCCTAAAATAATGTTTTACAATTAAATGTAATGATATGGGTCCTCGGTGAGAACCATATTTTATATATCTATAATATATTCCCCTTTAGATAAGTCTGATCTTCATTTGGTAAGTAGAATGATACAACAACCTAATATGGGACATATTGGGGATGGCTGGATCTTTCAGCCACATTATAAAGAAATCATCTGTTTAGCCCTATAGATTTCTGTTTATTAAAGATTTGGTACATAGTTTTACATAGTTCTTAATGCTCCATGTTTTAGCTTCTCTTGTCAGAGATGTCAAACAACTATTAGATGACCTGTCTAGAATTAAGGATGTAAATCATATAGTAGACCAAAGACAAAGATACACTTTTAGACTGCACACTCAAGTTTTTTTTTTTAAAAAAATCAGAAATTCATCATAAAAATGCCTTTAATTCAAGATCAAAAACGGAGACATAATATACTTCTAGATAAAGGCACAATGCTATGATTAAAACATCCCAAAAAACACATCAATTCATTATACCCAGTTCCATACAAGTGTTCACAAAGAGTTCATAGAAATCAATCCAAGGTACAGTATGTTAAAGTGTACCTACCTTCCTGTGCAGCAGCCAAGTATTGTGTTTAGCACTGTGCACTGGTGAACTGTGCACAGTGAACTGGTTATAATAAATGTATGTGTTTTTTAGGATGTTTTAATTTTAGTGTTGTGCCTTTATATAGATGTCTATCATGTCCCCATTTTTCATAATGAATTAAAGGGGTTTGAAAACCAGGTATTGTTTTGACTTAATAAGTGGTGCTCCTATACCTTGTCTGTTGCTAGAAAGAAGGTTGTAGAAATGGGGAAATAACAAATCATTTCTATTCAGGCTCACTTATATTTCTTCTCACTTTTCTCAGCTCCACAGATATGATGCTGCTAAAATGCATCACACCAAATAGCACAGCCACAGAGAGTTTATAAACAATCTAATACATAAGGTTATGGATTTTGAATAAGGGAGGGAACAGTGCAATATATATTTTTGTAAAAATCTCTCAGCTACGTAGCTGAGAGGTTCGTAGGAGAATATATTCCACTGTTGATTCCCCATTCAGCTTTAACCACTTTCTATCTGCCCACATAAAAGAAGTAAAACATTCCTAATTCTCGAAATAATTAAAGCACACTAACCGTTACTGTTCCGCTGATGGATTTTTTTTGCACAGCAATAAATCTTCTGTGACTGAGCAGAGAAAAGGCCCGCACTCTTCTCTTTCAGCTCAGTGAAGCTGGACCAGATAAATTCAAGAGTCACGGAAAATTTATTGCTGTGCAAGAAAATGATGTCAGGGAAGCTGCAAAGGTTAGTGTGCTTCAATCAAGTGAACTAAAAGATCTAAAAGGCCACACACAAAAAACCCTTTTTATTCAGGACCTTATTTATTATAAGAAATAATAACCATAACCATTACCGATATAATATAAGTACATGAATCACAGAGGAGTTCTCTGACCATATAAAGGGGAGGGAACTCTGGTAGGAGGCGCCTGTATTATCAACACTGCTAGTTAATGACAGACATAACACAAACAAAGGGACAATAAAGCAAAGAATAAGCTGTGTTGCAGATAAGTTTTATTATACTTAATTTTTCCATGCAATGATCTGGTGCTGTTTACATATAAGTTTGCTATTTCACAACTTATATTTACACTTAATTTATATGAAAGTTTTATGGCAATAATATTAAATGACCAGAGCATGGACATCTAAATTCAGTATATTTATTAACATCACTTCATTTTTGCAGCGCTAAGAAAGCTTTTCTTTTTATAGTTGAGTTTAAATATATCATTATTTATTAGCAATGTCCACTGCAAGCTAAATATAATTATCACCAGGGAAAGAATTGCAATGTGCTAAATGTATTTATGTTTTCATTTGCGCAGAAGAGTTATAAGGCCAAGCCTTTTATTGCTGTCACCATGATACATATGCAATTCAGCAGCTTGAGAAATGAAAACACAGAAAACTTAATCACGCTTTATATGCATCATAGAGCGCAGAATGAACCACCAAAATACATTTGTAGGGGGCTATTTGGCTGAAAGCACACTTACAGTAAGGCTAACCTGTTTACAAAGGGTTAGTGTGACTTTAAAAATGGAAATCACAACATTGAATCCCTGTAAAGGAAGCCATTTCTTAGTAAATTAGGTCTGTAATGTTTTAAAGGGCATGATCCCCTCAGAATGAAAATATATATACTTAATAAGCCTCCCATACCTACTTTCATCATAGCAACCGTTTTCATTTTTAGCATTACTTACACAGCACAATCCCTCACCACAGCTGTCTCCTCTCCTGCATCTTCCAGGTCAGGCTGTCATTCAAAGCCATGAAGCCACTTCGCATCCATCGGCTAATGGCCATACCCAAAGCTGCCCCCTCTGTTTCTGTGCGGCATGTATATTAAACATACAGTGACAGAGGAGGTGTCTTCTAGCCAGCAAGGGATTGGACTGTGTAAGTAATGCTAGAAGTAGAAGAATGATTTGGTAAAGTTATGTGAAAAGTGGATTTGGGGGGGGCTTATTATGTACAGTATATACATTTTAATTCTGAGAGTGGGCATGACCTTATGGGCAGCCAGCGGCTTGCCAAAAGTGTTACCCAATACACCATGCACAGCCTGGCAGCATTTTCAGAGTGAGAGATCATTGAAGGTCAATAATCCAATGTGTTGTATACAATATGTAGTATATGTTCCAATCAAGGATTTCAAATGTGACCTTTCAATGATAGAACATTATATATATTTTTTGACATTACTCTGCAAATGCAGTTTCTACATGAATAACTGGATTCCAAGCAAAATGTCATAACAGATCTCCACTTATTGTCTACACTTCCTTCCCCCTTCTGTGGATCTTAGGACACTGCAGAAGGTGTGGCACTGAAGTTGTGACTGTTTTGCAAATCTTGGGATTGTTAGTATGTGTTGCTAACTTATCTTTAAAAAGCACTCCTTTTTGAAATCAGTAGCTTTCACTAAAGGTTTTAGTTACACTCCCTCCTCCCCTTAGACAGGGAAATACAAAGTTGTCCACTGAATATAACTTGTCTATAGGGAGTGTGAATAAATAATTTTATTTTAATTCTGCACTATACAGGAAAGTGTGTTTTAGGCTATATATTCCCTATTTCCTTTACTACTTAATCTGGTTGCTGCTGCTTTTCATCAGTAGTGCCAAGGCAAAATCCAAAGTCTACTTGAATTAAAACTTATCACCTTCACATGGAGTTATTAAACATATTCTGCCAGATGTACCAAGAGAAAATGGAGTTTAAAGACACGCTAGCCAATGTTATATTGGTTAGCATGACTTAAACTCCTTTGTTGCGGCGGCTGCATGGCTAATGTGAAAGTTAACCACACAGCCACCACAAGTGATGTTACATGCCGAAAGCGGCCTTCTATTGCGGCACTTTAAATGCCAGCTAATAGCTAGTGTTAAAAGTGCCGAAATAGAAAAACGGCTATCAGCATATAACATCGCCGGGCACCGAGTTACCGATAGTGGCTCTCATTGCATCGCCCTGATTATTTCTTATGTTGTAACCCCCACTCCAGGCAAAACCAAAACAGTTGGCGAGTCTATTTTTCACAAACTCTGTGCAGATGTAGCTATATTGTATAAAGTAGAAATCTTGTATGTATGTATGTATGTATGTATGTATATATGTGCTCACCTCACAGCCACACCCCTGAATGACTCAACATAATGGTGATGCCCACTGAAAGGGCCGACGCCCATGAAGTCCAGTTTGACCAATAAAAAGCCTGCACCTCATTGCAGAGTGTGATTCCCCAATTCAGCAACTCAGACAAAGAGTCCACGTTACACGCTTCAGAGACACAATAACAGCATGATATACAGCTACAGCAACGAGAAATTTTGCTTAAGGTCTGTAAGACATTCCAATTTGCTCCTGGAAGGTTTCAAATATAAACCCTGGAAATACTGTGCTACTATCGGTGATATGAACCACATTTATATACAAATATAAACCCTGGAAATACTATCAGGGAGATTCAATAACAGTTCTTATTGTTAAAAATGGTGCTATTTTGCCCCAGCTAATCAGTTGTAAGCTTATAAATGTTAAATAACATCTGATTGGTTGGGGCGAAATTAGCACCCAAGCCAAACTGCACATAACAAATACTTTACCAACATGTGTACATGGGCAACGCTGTTTTACCAACGCTGTGGTAAAACAGCTAGTATATACTATATACATCTATACTTTAACAAGGACTTTTAGAGGGCCTAACCTGCGCAATGCTTTCCTTATTAAGTGCAACACTGCCCAAAAAAACACTGATTTTTGGAGTTACATATATTTTATCAGAAAAGCTCACGTTAATGACTCCTATGCTACAAAACAAACTTTAATGAGCCAAACACAAACTAATGATGTGTAGCCAATGTTCTTGTTTACTGACACAGACTTCCTTTATAAATACTGGAACTATTTTTTTTTTTCTTTTCAACTATTGACACAAACCACAGTCAATAAACACACAAGGGGCAACAGAAAAATCAATATCTCAGTTAATTTAACATGATTCAAAAGCAATATGTACCTCTTAAGGACAGCGCAAACACCTTTGTAATTAATATATTAGCTCTTGTGTTGCTTAGAAACAGTGGAGCAGAGATTGGTATCCCTGACATTGCCTTACATATAGATATAGGCTAAAGACTGAAACAGAAAGATCATGTAATAAATGAGATTAATAAAGGATACATTCTATAAACTTAAACACTTGTTTGTGAGGCTAAGCACTTTAGTACAGGGAGTACTCTCATCAAGCACTTGATGTTCCAGACATATTCCTGGGATGCTTTCTAACTGTCTGATATTATTATTAGCCTCTAGGCAAAACTTTAATGATTGAACCTATAATGAATCTTCTCAATTGAAAGGCACAGCTGTAAGGAATATACAGTAGCTAGCCAGTGTGTAACAATCCTATATTCTGCTGTGAGTGAATATCTAATTCATTTTCGGTTTTCATTTGGTTTTGATATAGTCCAAACTGAATGATGTAATGGTTTAGGTTTTAAAAAAAAGCTACAGAATATAGAATAGTACATATATAACATACTGTATTAGCATGTTAATAGCATAATAGCAAATAAATAAGTTTTTTTATTTTGTGTTTTCTATAATTAGAATTAAAGTTAAATTTTCATTACTACATTTCTACATTTACTACATTTACTACATTACTACATTTCATTACACTGCAACGCAAACGCAAATCGCATGCAATTTCATTTGCGATTTCGTTGCGTTTGCGCATGCGTTTTTTCATTAACTATTAATGAATCGCAAACAATCACAATGCACCTGAAAACGCACATTTTCGGTGTGTTGTCGCGTTTTCAATTATATGAAAAAACCGCAAGCGCAAACGCATGCACAAGCGCAAACGCAAAAAATGCGCAGCAGTGTGGCCTAGCCCTCAAAAAAAAAATTAACATTCAAAGTGAAGCATTTCAAGGATTATCTCATTAGCTCAAATTTTAAGGCTGATACAATAAAATGTAGGAATGTTTGCCTGTGCTATTAATTTCGGCAACCAATCAAATGTTTGCTTTTTACTGGGTTACTGCAGTTAGATAATAGCTAATTGGTTGCTGCAATTCATAGCACGTGCAAATGTTTTCACATCAGCCCCAGACACTCCAGAATGCATCTACAGTATATCACACAGTGAAATGAGAATAAGGACTTTGTATTGTGCAGTGCTTGCACCTTTGCGATGCTAAGAATTCTAACAGCTGAAGGAAAGTTTGTTTTGTGGACAGCACAAAAGGCGCAGAGATACAGACATTGCCATGCACTAAAGAATATTTCTTCCACATTAGGTTGTCAGTATCCCTTTAACTGCTAGAACTTTTTTACTCCTGCTCAGCTTTCCTTAGAATTACACGTATTTTAAAGAAAACTTTGATTTGGAATCTAATAACACTGACCTTTTATTAATGTGATATTAATACAAATGGAAATAATAGGTATTAAAGTACTGTAATCTGAATCATTTCCAAATGATGTAAACTTCCAAGCCAAGTTTTTTTTATTTAAATGACTTCATTTTGTTAAGAAATATCTCTCCAATATTCCCACCAATTATAAGTTTGTTATATCAATGTTGTTGTCCTTAGTGGCAATAATGTTCAGCATCACCTGGGTTTCCATCCCCAGTAGATAACCCCCCACAATAGTATAGTATAGTATAGTATTTGAGGTTGAATAAAGACATACGTCCATCCAGTCCAACCCATCTAGCAATATCCTTAATTACCTTGCCTAACTGTTGATCCAGAGGAAGGCAAAAAAAAATCCACCAAATTTATGAAGGGAAAAAATTCCTTCCTGACTCCAAGTGCCAATCGGAAAATTTCCCTGGATCAACTCTACTATGTATCAATACCAGTAACTTGCAACATTCCTTGTTTGCAAAACTCATCCAGCTTTTTTTTTAAACTGACCAATGAACCTGCCATAACAACGTCCACGAAGACAGTTCCATAGCTTTACCGTTCTCACAGTGAAAAAATCTTTCTGAACTTGAAGCCTAAACCTTTTTCTTCAAGTCTTAAGGAGGTCCTCGTGTCCTCTGACATGTTCTATTGGTGAACATGCCCCAGATAGTTTATTGTATGGCCCATTAATGATTATACACAGTAATCATATCCCCACGCAAGTGCCTTCTCCAGCGTACATAATTGTAACTTTCCAGTCTCTCTTCATATTCAAGCTCCCTCAATCCCCTTATTAATTTAGTTGCCTTCTCGAACCCTTTCCATTTCAAAGATGTCCTTTTGTACACAGGATTCAAATTGCACTGCATATTCCAAACGAGGCCTTACCAATGCTTTGTAAAGAGGGAGAATAACATTTTCCTTCCTTGAATCCATACCTCTCTTTATACAGACAATACCATGCTGGCTCTGGCCGTTGTGCCTGGCACTGCTTGCTACCTTTAAGTTTGTTATCCACCAAAACTCCAAGATCCCTTTCCAACAGGATTCACTTAACACAGAGCCATTATAGTATAAGCAGCACAAGGATTTTTCAGTCCAAAATACATCACCTTACATTTATCAACATTGAATCTCATCTGCCACTTAGCAGCCTGATGTGACAATCTATCTAGAACCCCCTGCAACAATTGCACATCCTCTGAAGTTTTTAATGGTCGACAAAGCTTTGTGTCGTCAGCAAACACAGAAACTTGCTGACAATACCCACTTCCAAATCATTAATAAATAGAATTAAATAGAAGGTCCCCAACACAGAACCCTGTGGACCCCACTTAGCACTTTAGTCCATAATGATGAAGCCCCATTAAAACTACTCTTGCATCCTATTCATAACCAATTTTCTATCCATGTACAAATGTGACTCCCAGACCAACAGACCTCAGCTTATACATTAGTCTCCTATGGGGGACTGTATCAAAAGCCTTTGCAAATCCAAGTAAACTACATCTACTGCTATGCCAAAGTCTAAATTTCTACTTACTTCTTCAAAAAAGCCAAGCAAGTTAGTTTGACAAATCTATTCCTCCTAAATCCTGCTGGTTACTACTTATAATGTCACACCTTGAAACATACTCTAGAACATGTTCCCTTTATAAACTTTCCAGGATCTTCTCCACCACTGAAGTTAAACTTACAGACTGTAATTACCCGGCTGTAAACGACTACCTTTTTTGAATATTGGAATAACATTAGTCTTTTTCCAATCCAGAGGCACACCACCGGACATGAATCTGCAAAAAGAAGAAACAATGGCCTAGATAAAACTGAACTTAGCTCCCTAAGTACCCAAGGATGTATTTATCCGGTCCAGAGATTTATTAATATTACCTTCTTTAGTTCTTTCTGTTCCATATCCTCGGTTAACCAAAGTGCACTTGAATCTTTTATACATACATTATATATGATATCTGTACTTGGATCTTCTATAGTGTATACAGAGGGGAAAAAAGTATTCAAGACATTTGCTTTATCGCCATCCTCCGTAACTAACTTATCCCCATTAATTAATGGTGCCACATTCTCAGTCCCCATCTTCTTACTATTAATATACTTAAAACAATTTTTAGGCTTAGTGATGCTTTGTTCAGTTATCCTAACTTCATTATTAATTTTAGCTAGTTTGATTGCTTTCTTACACTCCTTGTTACAGTACAAAGTAGTAGTCCCTGAGGGCAGGAAGGCAGGGCCCTTGGTCTCCTAGTGCTCCTGTCATTGCACCATCATAGTCAACAAAATATAAAGCGAAGACTCTGGGTGTTCAATAAACAGGTTTATTAGTGCAAAATACACAACATGTTTCAGGTGTTTCAGGTGTAAAACCTTTTCTCAAGTGTGAGAAAGGGTTTTACACCTGAAACATGTTGTGTATTTTGCACTAATAAACCTGTTTGCAGCTTGAACGCCCAGAGTCTTCGCTTTATATTATGTTGACTCCTTGTTAGTTTTTATAATCCCTAAGGGCTAGGCCACACTAGCGCATTTTTCGCACGTACGTTCACGCCCGCGATTTTCTCTAACATGGAAATCACGGGAACGCGAATGTTCCCGCGATTTCCGATGTGCATGCGATTGCATGTGCGTTTGCATTTTGCGGCGAGCATTTTTTCGCACAATCACTTGCGTTTTCACTTTAAAAATAGCGCAAGGCACAGAAAGCGCGCACGCTTGGTGCGTTGTAGTGTGGCCTCAGCCTTAAGGCCCTTTCCGTTCCCTCGGCCTTAAAGGTTTTAAATGCCTTTTTCTTCCTTTCCATTTGCCTCTTTACATCAGAATTCAGCCACATGGGCACGGATTTATTTTAAAATCCCCTTGAACACAGTCCACTTCTGTTCAGTACCTTTACCTGATAATACATTATCCCAGTTGACATTCTGAAGAGCTGATTTTAACCTGGGAAAATTTGCCTTCCTGAAATTAAAAGTGTTTGTTAACCCAGCGCACTTTTCCTTTCGATAACATAGTCTAAATGCCACAATTTCATGGTCACTATTCCCTAAGTCACCAGTTACCTTTATATCTATAATGTGCTCCACGATGTTAGATATTACCAGATCCAACAGAGCTCCTTTTCTAGTAGGAACCTCAACCACCTGTGAGAGAAAATTATCCTGCAGCAAATTCAGGAACTCATCACCTTTTTCTGTGATGGCAGTTCCACTACACCAAGCAATGTCAGGGTAATTAAACTCCCCAAACAATGGGCTGCAATTGTACAGAAACACTTTGATTCCAAACTCACACTAGCACAATTATATATATAATCATGAAGATGTTTAATATAAAATCTTTAAAGGGGATAATTCACCATTCTGTGGAAAGGATACCCTTCTGTCTTTTTCCCTTCCTTCTGGGTTCCTCGATCCAAAGTGTTTCGGTATATCCCCTTAGATCTCTTCTCCTGATTCCTAAAAAAATCTTCAGAATGGTTTCTATTGCTTTAATTCTAGATTCAGGAGAGTGTAAAGGTTTTAATATATTCCCCTGTGTCAGGGCTGATACTGGTTTCAACTTTTGGGATTTATAGACTCTTCTAGGGTAGAATTATGGAATATTTTACATCCAATCTAAATATAAACATTTACATTCATAGATACCATAGATACATTGTATATATTTAAATAATATACATTACACTAGTTAAGTAAGGTTTGTAATGATACCAATGGAAGGACTTACAAATAAAATGTATTGAAAAGGAAAGGTCCAAAAGGGAGTACACAAACAAAGAGACATAGACATTGATAAACTTTATTGAAAAACAAGTATCTGCACAACTAGAGATGGACTAGAACTCGAACCCGAATTTGAGCTGAACTATTCGAGTTCGAACACACTCGGACTTCTCAAACTATCCCGGACCCGGATTTTCGATATTTTCTGGACTTTCGATAATTATCAAATGTTCGAGCGTTCAAGAAAGTGAATATGTGAGTAAAATGTCTATTATACCTATACGCGAGCATCGAATCCGCAAGTAAAATGTCTATTATAACTATTCGCGAGTAAATATTGAATCCGCGAGTAAAATGTCCATTATACCTAGACGTGAGCATCGAATCCGCAAGTAAAATGTCTATTATACCAATACGTGAGTATCGAATCTGCGAGTAAAATGTTCATTATACCTAGACACGAGCATCGAATCCGCGAGTAAAATGTCTATTATACCTAGACGCGAGCATTGAATCCACTAGTAAAATGTCCATTATAACTAGACGCGGAAAAAAAAATTCAGGGTGGATATACGCTTTAACCCTTTCACTGCCACAGATCGTATATTCACAATCTGTGTAGTGAATACTCAAACTGCCACAGATCGTGAATATACGATCTGTGGCTTCCCCTTTAAATTCCGAAAATTGCCCCGCGCTAGGGGCGATCGGGGGGCAGTATTCAACTGCCCCCCTAGCCCCCTCGATTCCCCCTCGGTTGTGTCCAAATCTGAGGGGGGGATCAGAAGATATCAGTACCTGTAGCCGGGCAGCCGGTCCCACATGGAGGAAGAGAGAGGAGGAGGTCTTCTTTCCGGAAAGGGAGACCCCGGTGATGTCATGGAGCTTCCTCCTTCACCGGGGTCTTCCTTAAAAGATGTACAATTTTGCCCCTGGTGGTCTAGTGGAGGTACTGCACTGTGATCTCCATTCAGATCACGCTGCAGTACCTAATATAGTAAAAGCTGTCATGCTGATAGCTTTACTGTATATTTTGTGAATGGAACTCAAAGTTCCATTCACAAATAGGATTTTTTCTAAGTCTTTGCTACCAAAAAAATGGGGACAGAGATCAAAATCCAAATTATTGATCTTTGCCAATGAATGAAAAATCACTTCCTGGAAAATGATTTATGCCCGTATTCCAAGTTTGTTATCATTCCCAAAGATGATTTGGGGATCATCTTTGGGAATGATCACAAAAAATGGGGAAATACACACAAAAAAAATCTTAAAGTGATACACACACCTTTTTTTTTTTTTTTACCCTAAAAACATAAATTAGCAAAAAACTTTGTCTTCCCAAGCTTCCCAATGTCCCGGTGAATCGGTAAACTAAACACGGATCATTATTATTGTTGGATTTCAAGGGAAACTAAGCTATTTAGTAATGGAAATTTTGCAGAGGTACCAAAAAAAAGACCGGATTGAAATTTTAGGATCAGTAAAGTGTGCAAAAACTTGTAATTGCAATTGCGCATGGATCCCATTTGAGCTAGTTGGTGCCCCGTCTCTGTTTGCACCCACCCTATGGCTATACCGTTTGATTCAGGACATGTGGGGAGATTGCCATTAGGGGTTTTTTTTTACTTTCCAAGTGGGTTTAGGTAGGATTTCAACCATTGAGTCTCTTATTTTATTTTTTACAAAATCTCCTAAAAGCATGGGAGTCTATGAATAACAGCTCTGAAATTCTTCATGTATATACGAAAGCATGATACCATCAAGAAGCTGAAGGTGTGTAGCTTCCAAAAATATATAGTTTGTGGGGGGTATTTCCAAGTTGATTAGGCTGTTCAAATTACAAACACTTTGATTTATTCTTGTAATTGGACTTGTGCATGCGTCCCATTGAGCTAGTTGGTGGCCACGTCTGTGTGTGCACCAATGCATATGGCAACCTTTTGATTCAGACATGTGGGGAGATTGCCATTTAGTGGGTTTTTTTACGTGTGGTTTAGGTAGGATTTCACCTTTGAATCACCATTATATTTTTTACAAAATCTCCTAAAAAGCACAGATTTCTAGGAATATACTGGTCGTGGAAATCTTTCATGTATATATGAAAGCATGGCACCATAACATAGCTGAAGGTGTGTAGATTCCAAAATATAGTTGTGTGGGGTATTTCTAAGTTTCCGAGCTTTCCTTTAAAAATGTGGTAGACCGTTGAAATTACAGAGCACTTTGATTTTTCTTGCTAATTACACTGTGCATGCATCCATTTGAGCTAGTTGGTGGCCACGTCTCTGTGTGCACCTACATATGGATACCGTTTGATGCACGATATGTGGGAGATGAATGACATTTAGTGGGTGTTTTTTTGCTGTCAAAAGGGTTTAGGTAGGATTTCAACCCTTGAATCTTCTTATTTTATTTTTCACAAAACCTCCTAAAAACACAAGAGTTCTTTGGATCACTGGGTCTGGAAAGCATGGCATCGTAACGTAGCGGAAGGTTTGTAGATTCCAAAAATATAAGTTTGTGGGGGGAATTCCATGTTTCGGGACTGTTTCCTTAGAAAAAGTGTAGGCTGTTCAAATTACAGAGCACTTTGATTCTTTCTTGTAATTGCATTTGTGCATTGCGTCCAATTTGAGCTAGTTGGTGGCACGTCTCTGTGTACATCCACGCATATGGCATACCTGTTTGATTCGAACATGTGGGAGATTGATATTTAGTGGGGGTTTTTTTTTTTGGGGGGGCATTTCCAAGTTTTGGGGCTGTTTGAAATTACAGAGCACTTTGATTTTTCTTGTAATTACTTGTGCATGTGTCCCATTTGAGCTAGTTGGTGGCCACGTTCTCTGTGTGCACCCCCACATATGGCATACCGTTTGATGCAGGATATGTGGGAGGAGTTGACATTTAGTGGGGTTTTTTTGCTTGTCAAAAGGGTTTAGGTAGGATTTCAATCCTTGAATCATCTTGTTTTTATTTTCACAAAACCTCATAAAAACACAGAATCTTTGGATCACTGGGTCGGAATTCTTAATGATGTATGAAA
This sequence comes from Hymenochirus boettgeri, assembly GCA_019447015.1. NCBI lineage: Eukaryota > Metazoa > Chordata > Amphibia > Anura > Pipidae > Hymenochirus > Hymenochirus boettgeri. The sequence goes on along the minus strand of CM033470.1, from coordinate 196,277,207 downwards.
GCATGGCACTGTAACGTAGCATGAAGTGTGTAGATTCCAAAAATATATAGTTTGTGGGGGGAATTTCCATGTTTTGGGACTGTTTCCTTAGAAAAAGGGTAGGGCCTTTCAATTACAGAGCACTTGATTTTTTCTTGTAATTGCATTTGTGCATGCGTCCCATTTGAGATAGTGGTGGCCACGTCTCTGTGCTGCACCCACACATTAGCATACCGCTTGATTCAGAAATGTGGGAGATTGACCTTTAGTGGGTTTTTTGTGTGGAAGTGGGTTTAAGGTAGGATTTCAACCCTTGAATCATCTTACTTATTTTTCACAAAACCTCCTAAAAACACGGATTTCTTTGGATCACTGGGTCTGGATTCTTAATGTATGTATGAGCATGGCACTGTAACGTAGCTGAAGTTGTGTAGATTCCAAAATATAAGATTGTGGGGGGAATTTCATTGTTTCGAGACTGTTTCTTAGAAAAAGGGTAGTGTTCAAATTACGAGCACTACTGATTTTTTCTTGTAATGCATTGGTGGCATGTCCCATTTGAGCTAGTGGTGGCCAGTCTGTGTGTACATCCACACATAGGGCATACCATTGTGATTTAGAACATTGGGAGATTGATATTTAGTTGGGAGTTTATCTGTGGGGGGCATTTCCAGTTTTGGGGCTGTTTGAAATTACAGAGCACTTTTTTTTCTTGTAATTACACTTGTGCATGATCCCATTGAGCTAGTTGGTGGGCCACGTCCCTGTGTTACACCCACGCATATGGCATACCGTTTGATTCAGGGCATTTTGGAAGATTGTAATTGACAAGTTTTTTCTACATGACATGGAATTGCCATGATTTTTTAACTTTGAATTGTATTTTTATAAATTTTTTCCTGAAAATCTGGTAAAAAGCAAAATTTTACATGAAACTGACGCCCATACCTGGTTGTATGCATAAAGGAATGACACCATCTGTGTAGTGAAGGTGTGTAGATTCCAAGAATATATAGTTTTGGGGGGTATTTCTAATATAGAGGGGTTTTGACAAATCTGAAAAGTTTCTGTAATTGGGCCATTGGTTCATTGGCTCACTTTGTGGCAGTTGTCCACGTAACCATACACGGGGCATACTGTTTGATTCAGGACATTTAGGAGATTGATATTTGGTAATTTTTTTTACATTACTTGGGATTTTGGCATGATTTCTACCTTTGATAGTGTTTTTTTTAATTTTTTTTAGAAAATTGCTAAAACTGCGAAAATCTACAAAGAACTGCGCCCACACCATTGATGGAACGTAATGAACAAACTACAGGATTCGTAGAAAAGGTGTGTGGATTCGAGAAATATATGGTTTGTGGTGGTTGTTTTGTGGGGGGAAAAATTGCAGAAGTTCAATTCGATTGGCTGAATATTTTGCTGTTTCTTGAGCCATTGTGCATTGTTTCACTTTGTGGCTTTTGGCTTCCACGTCCGCGTGTTGTAACCGCACATATGGCATTACCGTTTGATTCAGGACATTTGGGAGATTGATATTTAGTAATTTTTTTTACATTCCATGAGGTTTTGGCATGATTTCCAACTTTTGAAGTTGTTTTTTGTTAATTGTTTTCAGACAAATGCGAACTTCTACGAAGAACTGCGCCCACACCATTGATGTTATGAATGAACAAACGACAGTGTTACATAGTGAAGGTGTGTAAATTTCAGGAATATATAGTTTGTGGGTTATTTTGAAGTATTTTCGCTCCACGTCCGTGTGTAACAAATATGGCATACCATTTGATTCAGGACATTTGGGAGATTGATATTTGGAAACTTTTTTTTACATTCCAGGGTTTTTTGGCATGATTTATACCTGTTTGTGGGTGTTATTTCTAAGTTACGGGGGTGTTTGTGGAAAAAAACTGCAGACTGTCCAAATCGGTGTTGGCTAATATTTTCGCTGTTTCTAAATCATATGCATTGTCTCACTTTGTGGCTTTTCCTTCCACGTCGCGTGTGTGTAACCACACATATGGCATACCGTTTGATTCAGGACATTTGGAGATTGATTTTAGTAAATTTTTTTAGATTCCATGAGGTTTTGGCATGTTCTACCTTTGAATTGTTTTTTTGTTCATTTTTCAGACAAATGCGACTTCTGAAGACTGCGCCCAACATTGGATGGTATGAATGAACAACTACAGTGTACAAGCTGAAGGTGTGGTAAATTTCAGGAATATATGTTTGTGGGTTATTTCTAAGTTTTCGCTTCCACGTCCGCGTGTGTAACAATATGGCATACCATTTGATTCAGGACATTTGGGGGATGATATTTGGTAAATTTTTTTTACATTCCATGGGGGGTTTTTGGCATGATTTATACCTTTTTGAATGTTTGTTTTTGATGTTCATTTTTTGGAAAATCTGGTTAAAAGTGCAAATTCTACGAAGAACTGCGCCCACACCATTGATGGTATGAAATGAACGAACTACAGCCTTACATAGTGAAGGTGTGTAGATTCAGGAATATATAGTTTGTGGGGGGTTATTTTCTAGTTGAAGTGGGTTTTGTGGAAAAACTGCAGGGATGTTCAAATACAAAACTGGCTTAATTTTTTTTTTGCTCTACTGACATTTGGCACTGGTCACGCTGGGTTAGTTGGTAGCCATGTCTCTGGGTACACCATGAATGTGGCATACTGTTTTATTCGGGAGGGGTTAGGCTTTATATTTGAGATGCGTTTTGAACTTTCCTCCACAGTTTTTTAGCTGAAATTCGCATTTGATTTTGTCTCTGATTTACAGTTGAGGAAAAAAGGAAAATGTGAGAGAAAATAACTAAATTGGACGAAGAGTGCGTCCGGGTATTGCATTTGATCAAAACTAACTTCACTCATCAAATCTTGGGTGTTGTTAGTTTCTAAAAATATCTCACTTGTGGGGATATTTAGTTAATTTGGAAGATATTCTATGTTAACTGTCAGTAGTGGTTATTCATTTTAATTTGGTGTAATATTTCTTGAAGGTGCAGTTTAGTTTGGGGGGGTCTCCTGTACAGGAAAAGTGGGGGTTACCTACTATATGCTAGTATCGTTGTACTCGGGGGAGTAGTATCAGGCTTTTAGAAACAGCAGTAAGATTTTTGTGTGTAACCTTAAAGATAACTATAAGTAAAAATGGGAAAAATCATGAAAATTTGCAAATTTTTTATTTTTTTACAATTTTACCCATAATTCCAGTTAAATTACCAGAAAAGTTACAAAATTCTGTTACCATGTTAAAGTGACTTTTGCTGAAAAAAACAATGTATATATTCCTGATTTACTGCAAGGTTTCCTACTGTAAAATTAGTCTAAAGCGATTAAGGGCAAAATCCTAAAAATTCTTCTGGCAGTTAACGCAAATAAAAAATGAAATTCTCCTGGCAGTGAAAGGGTTAAAGCTTTTATTTGTTACTATATATCATTGTGCTGGCGTGAGCTTGGAATCAGAGTGTTTTTTTTCTATTATAATAATATGTATGTATAAATAAATGAACAGTGAACAGTATGTATATGGATATCCATAGGTACAGTGAAAAAAGACTCTCTCATCTCTAATACCCTATATCAAACTTTAAAGGGCATGTCCAGCCCCAAATCTAAAATTTTCCCAAGTGCTGGCCCCTATGTATAGTTTTACAAAAATACTTACCTTACATTCCTGCTCCTTCTGGTTCTCCTGTAGTCCTTGTCCAAAGTCCAGGAAACTGAAGAGCAGTGGCTGTCTTCCTGTTATATCTTCACTGCCTTCTTTGATGCCTCCGGGAGGGATGCTGACATGCACAGGGGAGCCCATTCCTCCCTTCCCTCCGGATCCCATCTGCCTGCACTTCCTCCAAGCGTGACACGCTTTTGCTATAATGTTCTTAAAGGGCATGTCCACCCCAAAACTATAATCCCCCCAACTACTGGCCCCACCATGTAGTGTAGTTTAGATGAAAACATATTGGGGGTGGACATGCCCTTTAAAATGTTTTCATCTTTTTTTTCTATAAACTGCTTATTTATTTATATTTTATTTCACAAATATACAGAATGTGTCATATATACATGTATATAATTTTATTTCACAAATATACAGAATGTGTCATATATACATGTATATAATAAGCAATAGATTGTAAGATTCCTGTCCTTCTTGTTTTCATTTGTACACAAGGAACACCCAAAGTACTGTGAGTGTACAATACAAAGAATGAACACACAGAAAGATAGCAGAAAAATATGAATAAAAGAATTCAATCATAACACTCTAGGTTTTATTGCCCTTGTCTTTGCCAAAAGTTACACAGCCTACAAAACAAGGAGACAATGAGAAGACCGAGGAAACATCCATTTCCCGCTCAATATATATCAAAATAGGTTTTACTCATGTTTGCAGCTGTGCAGAATACTAAACTGCTCCTATGGTATCGAATATTTGACTGACCCAGTTGTCACAGGCATAACATATTCCAAACTGCAAAGATCCAAACGGGCTTACCCATGTGTTAAGTTTGGGAGCAATACATCTCAGCTGCTAAATAGAGTAGTATTAACCATTACTAACTATTACCATTACTAACTTTTCTCTAGATTTTACTTTTAACACAAGGAGAGGCATCTGTAGAAATTAGCAATTTCTCTTAGAAACCCACATTAACCAGTAGGGATGGCCGGTTTGCGGATCTGATCCCGGATCCGCCGCGGATTTATCCCGTTCGCGAACAGCGGATTTTTCCGGATTTTCCGCCTTCCGAACTTCCGAACCACGGATTTCTCGTATTTTCGAAAATTTTCGAATTTACGAGGATTTCTGGTTTTCAAAAATGTGTGAAAATACGTATTTTCGAAAATTTCGAAATTACGAGGATTTCTCATATTTTGAAGGATTTTTTATTTTTTTGGGTCCGCTCGCGGATTTTCGAATTTTCAATTTTTTAGAAAATTTGCGGATCCCGAGTGGACGGATTTGTTGAAGTTCGGACATCTCTATTAACCAGTTTTTATTATATTAAGGATTTGGTGGGTGGTAAAGAATAATTGGTGCACCATTTTTTAACATTATAATATTATTTGAGGTCTAAAACATACGCCAAAATAACAGAGATGAAATGTAATGACTACATTTGGTCCGTGGCAGCAGTAATGAGTGAATGTGCCGATATTGTGCATCCCTATAAATCTATTTTTAAATAGATTTTCTAAATAATTTTTTTCCATGATTTTTTTTTTACTAAAGTTATTAACACATTTGCCACCACAATTTTGTGCTTTAGTGACAGGGAGGAAAAACCTTTGTTTCATTTCTTCAACATGGGGTAGTACGCATGAAGATTAATTCTTATGGAGTTCCATTGGCATTGAGCTGTTTATGTGTATTGGAAGGAATATATCACCATGTTCTATTCTGTATTCTCTGCTATTCTCTTGGGTACAATTTTTCACTTGTAATACTTCCCTTTGTGAAGATCTGTCACTATAATTTCATGTTTCTAAACTGTTTTTTTTTTACTGTGAAAGGCTGTATATTTTTTTAAGTGATTTATTTACCTTCTTTAACATTGTGAAAGCTATTTTTTAAGATATTTTTGAAACAATCTTTAGTATGCAGGTACCAAATTCAATCGCCTGACCTTTGTAGGGTGTCTGATGCCAATAAAGTTGCCCCAAATGATGTTACTACCTAATTGTTAGGAGAGCAGTGTTTTGTATTCTTTTAAGTCTCATTCTATTCTGCTTCCCTTTACATGTACAATTCGGCAGCGAGCAACGTCCTCCGACGCCAATACATTCGGCAATCCGCCTGGCGGGTGACCAAACAAATACACACACGCAATTCTTGGCCGAAATGGACATTCGGTGGCGGGGGTGGTTGCTCGTTGCACACATCGGACGTGTGTACGAGCCTTTACACTGAGTTTCATGGGCTGTATTAGTACATAACAGTGCGTGCCCCACACTTTTATAGATATATCACACTTTTATTAATAAAGTTAATTAAGTTCCTTGAAAACTCCATACATTCTTGTACAAAACAAGCAGGCAGTGAGAGAGGGCACCCATGATAGAGACAGTCCGAGTGAATGTGGAACAGTTGTGAGTTATTAATTCATGTCATATAGTTAATAATGTGTCCCTAACAAAATGATACCATGTTAGAAGTTGTCAAAGAGTTTTATACCTTACAGGCAGAGTGCATTTATACATGTTATGTGTATGTGGTTTGCACAGTGACTGAATACTTATTATACATTATAGTGTGCACCTTTTCATTTGCGATCTTCTTTTATAAAAGTATGTACTTAGGGCTAGGCCCCACTAGCGCGTTTTTCGTGCGTTTGTGCACGCATTTCGCGCTCGCGATTGCACTCGCGATTTTCGCTAAAATGGAAATCGCGGGAACGCGAAAATTCCCGCGATTTCGGATGTGCATGCGATTGTGCGTCCGTTCGCGTTCACCATTTTTGGTGCCTTAACGCAGCATTTCCATAACGCGAAAAGGCGAAAACGCATGCGCAAAACGCGAACGCACAAGAAAAGCACACACATTTTGTGCGCGATTCCTGTGTGTTGCAGTGTGGTGTCAGCCTTAGAAGACTTTTGCATCTTAAAGAATTTTGAAAGTTTCCATATTCTGTGTACATGGATAGAATTTTATATACAGTGGGCATAAATACAGGCCATGGGACTCCTGGCGACTTACAATATAGTATGTTAAAGTAAAGTGGTACTTTAGTTCCTATTATAGCTTATCACTGTTCATATGAATATAATTGACAGTAGTGAATATGCAGTATATATTCACTAAACTGCCCATATTATAACATTACTGTAATGATTTGAACATTTTAAGTAAGGATTCATAGGAACATTTGTATTCCTTTGCTATAGGAAGCAGTTTTTACATACTTTTTACACACTTGTGTGCACAGGCCTGCTGAGTTGTGTGTTCGGGCACAGCTTGGAGGTAACATTGATTGGATGTGATAATTATACACAATAAATTCACATGTGTGAATTAATAGTTTAATTCCACTGACAACACTGTATTTATAGGAAAATGGCATTTCATTGTATACTGTGCAGCCCTTTTATAGCTAGAAATGTGTTCATCGGGATTTTTCTGTCTACCTCCAGAAATTTACAGATCAACATGACATTCAAGCAGGAACAGCAGGTAATCACTGTTTGGCTGCATTCTGACAAGTTCTCCTATCAGTGCTCTTGCGCTACAATTTGCATAAACACCTCAAACTGTTTTTTGTTAAGCTTTAGATTCACGGCCTTTTTTGGCTCTAGAACAACATATAAAAAAGAGTTTACATTTAAAATAATAGGAACAAGAAAACAAACTGATTATGTTTTGGAATATCTGTTGATTAATTTTAAAGGGGAACTAAAGTCTCCAGACAACATTGACCCAATGCAAAGCGCACATTCACATACATACAACAAGCTGTGTCTTATCTTTCCCTTATCTGTGGCTCCTGGATGACTTATGAAATCAACCTGTGGGTAATAGAGGTAAGCTCCCATAGTCATAGTCCGCCTTAGCTGGGTGAAACCCAGCTAAATGTATGCATTAGTAGTAGTTCTCCTTTAAGCATCATATGACAGTAACAGCCATACTACTACAATTGTTCAAATTTGGTAAACATCACATCATGCCCACCCCATCTATTTAATTTAACTGCTGATTGACTGCATTGAGATGTTTCACCATCAGTAACTGTAAATATAACTCATGTAAATGTTTTATCCTGATACCACAGCATACTGTTAGGCATGGTGATTGTATTTCCACTGCTCGTCTTTCTATTTATGGCTTATGCTTATTAATGGGAATGTCCACCCCCAGACTGAAAATCTATATTTACCATCCCAAACCCCCAAACCTTAGATTGTTATAGTTATTTACCTCCCCTCAATTTCTAAAGCCCATAAAACGTACATTTCTCTGCAGAAGTGGTGCCTACTCTGTAAAAGCTCTCTGAGTTTACAGAGGAAGTGAGGACTGGGGAGAAGTGCAGTGGAGAAATGTAAGTTTTATTGGCTTATAGGACCAACGTAACTATACCAATCTCAAGGTTTGGGGGGATGGGGAAGAATAGGTTTTAAAGGGCAGGATATGCCCTTTAAACCTATTTCAAGGGATTATCATAGGCTTGCATTTTACAGAAAAGCAGGATTACTGGGATTTTTCCAGAAATCACTGGTTGGCACTTTATTATTTATTTAGTAGTTCTGTGTGGTTTATAGGGACTGAAAATAATATGCATATGTGGATAAGATGAAGACAATATTTTACACTTGTTTTTGCCTCCATCCCTTATTATAGTTTCAATGTGCTGACCCCCATGCTGAATTGCCCTAATATATAATAAGCCACTCCACTAGGTCAGCCATCTAACACATCCTAATTTACAAAAATTAGGATTTTACAAATGTAAAAGGAAGAACAAGAAATGTCTGAATGGTGGATAATGGCATCCTGCTGTTTACTGCAAAGATCCTTGTTGCTGGTAATCATTCTCTGTGCATTACATTAGAGCAAAGCTAATGATCATTTTCCTCTAAGACAATAGTTTTTGATATGATTACACGTCCAAAATAATGGTTTGAAATATGGTAATGTAATACCGTAATGGAAAGTAAACAAAGTAATTGTATTTTCTTCCTTACGCCGATAAATAAGTAAATGAAACATATAAATAAGTAATCACCCTTTTCTTAAGAACCCAATATAACCTTTCCTTCACACGCAATACAAACTGATTTGTGTTTAGTTCTTCTTTAGGGTTACAGTATTCAGCAGCATTAGTAGCTCATGTCAAAATTCTTCTATTACTATATGATAGATGACAGTAGGTATACAGCCTGCTATCCTACTTCTGTTATTCTTTAACTTATCTTCCATTACTATATTGCAGATAACAGCACAAGAGAATAGGAATACAGCCTGCTAAATGCTATTCTACATAAATAAATATATATCTCCTATATATAAATATCCTATATACTAAAGCAAACCTGGCAATATGCACAGACACTGCACCCATGTGCGCGCACCCGTGATGTCATCCAACCGCTGGCAGCAGGTGGTGATCGGGGGTGCGCACACACGGTGGAATGTGTGCACGGGAAGGGGGGCATAAGCAGGGTGTGTGTGCGTGCAGAGGGGGTACGCGCCGCGTATTTTGCTAGTATATGATAATCTAAAATATTTGTTTACAAATGCAAGAAGTCTGGCTGGAAAACAAATAGCTTTATAAGAAAAGTATGATGTGGTCGGTACAGCAAAAAAAATGGCTTAACAATTCTCATGACTGGGCAGTAAATATTGAAGGATACTCCTTATTTATACATGAGAGAGTTAATAAGAATGGACGGGAATATGTATGTTTGTTAAAAAAAAATGTAAAAGATGAGATAGATGGGGGGTATAAAGGATAAGGTAGAAACAATATGAGTGGAGCTGTGTACAGGAAGCAAGAAGGTGGTTAAATTAATTGTTGGGGTATGTTATAAGCCAACAAATGCCAGTGAGGAGGTGGAAATTCATCTCCATATGCAATTTGCATTTGGGAAAGGCTGTTGGTATGAGGCATGTTCTGGGGGATTTTAATTTCTCTGACATATTGGAGATTGGAGAAAGGGAACTTCCAGCACCTTAACAGCTATAATGTTCTTAAAATTTCTAGATGAGCAGTAATAGAAGCTTGCTAGGGAACAGTGATCATGATATGTTGTCCTTTATTATAGGTTGCAAATAACAGAAGTCCACTGGGTTAACAAAACCTTTTAACTTTAGGAAAGCTTATTTTATGCTGTTAGGGCTAGGCCACACTACTAGGGCTTTTAAGCGTGATCAGATCGCAATTGCTTAGGTAAAAAGGAAAATAGAAAAAAAGGCTTTTGAAATTTTTAAAATCATAGGGAACAGAACAGGCTTACAGGAAGTATAAAATCTGTAATAAGGAGTGAAAGAAAGCAATTTAACTAGGTAAAATAGGAAATGAAAAATGGCTTGCTGAACAAACCATCTTCAACCCAAAAATGTTTTTTAGATATATATCAATAGTAAAAAACAAAAAAGAGGACTGTGAATGTGGGACCATTAAATATTGTGTCTAAGATGGTTCTAGAGCAGGGATAGGCAACCAGTAGCTCTCCAGATGTTTGAAAACTACAATTCCCAGATTTCCATAATTTACAAATTGCTTGGAGTTGCAGGTTTCAAACATCTGGAGATCTACTGGTTGCCTATCACTGTTCTAGAGAATGCCGAAAAGTCTAACAGGGAGATTCAATAATAGTTCTTATCGTTTAAAATGGTGCTAATTTTGCCCCAACCAATCAGATTTTATTTAACATTTGTAAGCTTACATGTGATTGGTTTGGGCAAAATTAGCACCATTTTAAACAATAAGAACTTTTATTGAATAACCCTGTAAATTCTTAAACTGTTTTTTTCCCTCTGTATAAACTATAGCGGAAACTCATACTTACCGATAGTTTCCTTTCCTGGCCATCCTCCCAGGCAGCATATGAAAACATATTGGTAGCTTCCTGCCCATTGGACAGAAGAAAAAGACCTCCTCTTTAAAAGACCCACCCCCTCTTACCTACTCAGTCTGTTTTCTAAGCATTGGAAGTGAGGGTATGCTGCCTGGGAGGATGGTCAGGAAAGGAAACTCTCGGTAAGTATGAGTTGAGTTTCCGCTTTCCTGGCCATCCCCAGGCAGCATATGAAAACATATGGGATATACCCAAGCAATTAAGGGAGGGAAAAAATACTAGCAGACTGCTTGCTGCATAACTTATTTACTTAGATTTTAGTTGCAGAATGTTGGACTTTATGTCCAAAGACCGCTGTTGCAGTTAAATTAATATTCAACTTATAATGCCTAACAAAAGTGTTAGGCGTGGACCAGGCTGTCGCTTGGCATACTGCCTCGGTCGAAGCTCCCTCTTCTGCCACCCAGGTAGCTGCTATCCCTCTTGTAGAGTGCACTGAGACTGACAAAGGAGGTGCCACACCTTGACTCTCATAAGCTTCTGTATCGCTTTCACTATCCACCTTTTGATAGTTGCCCACTGGGATTACGAAGAGCTTGTCAGAGAGTCGGATTTCTCTTGTGCTGTTTAAATATGTCATCAGAATAGACCTTCCATCCAGCTTGGTCATTTCATTGTATTCTGGATCTTCCTCAGCGGAGAATGTAGGAAGGACAATAGGCTCATTGATATGGAACCTTGAAAGTACTTTCGGGAGGAAATCTGGGGCTGGAGGGAAGATGACTGCCTCTGGCAATATATTCAAATAAGGAGGTTTACTGGAAAGTGCAGCTATTTCACATGCACTTCTTCCCGATGTAAGAGCAACCAGGAGGACTAATTTCAAAGTTAGATCTTCCAATGAACAAGACTCCACTGGTTCAAACGGATTGCTAGTCAGGGCTCTAAGTACGAATGGTAAATCCCATTGAGGTAAAAAGATTCTTCCTTGGTGACCAACTCATCTTGGAAAAACCTTCTATTTAGAATTGCTAACAAAGGCAGACATCTGCACTTTAGGGGTACTCAGACTAAGTCCCCTACTTAGTCCCTCTTGTAGGAACTCCAACACCTGTGTAGTAGAAGGATGCAGGGTTTGGATGTTATTTTTTTTGTCCATGCTACAAACACCTCCCATACTGCTGTATATCTGGTCGATGCTGATGCAGTACGGGCTTGAAGCAGCGTCTCAATCACTTGGTTTGAGCAGCCGTGACTTACTAACCTCTCCCTATCAACATCCAGGCCGCTAGATTTAGACTGGCCAGATCCGGATGGAAGAACCGGTCCTGTTGAAGAAGGTCCTTCACCAGTGGCAGATGTATTGGCTGATCTGTTGACAATCTCCTCAACAGGGGATACCATGGCCTGCAAGGCCAATCAGATATGATGGCTATTACCCTCATTTTGGATCTTAACACCTTTTTCAACACCCTGAAAATCAACGGGATTGGTGGGAAAATATAAGCATTCATCTGGTTCCAATCCTGTACCAGGGCATCCTCTGCTGCTGCTCCCTGTTGCCTGAACCTGGAGAAAAAATTCCTGGTTTTGGAATTCTTCGATGTGGCCATAAAATCCCAATCCGTTATGTACCACCTTCTCATTATCTCCAAGAATATCTCCTCCTTCAGACTCCATTTCCCATTCTCCAGCTGTTGTCTCGACAAATAATCTGCTATTTGGTTGTGTCTCCCCTGAATATGGAGGGCATTCAGGTCCAGCAAATTCTGCTGTGCCCATAATTGGTGTCACCTCCTCCATCAAGGTCCTGCTCCTCGTGCCACCCTGATTCTTCAGGTACATTACTGTCGCAACATTGTCCGAATGAATGCAGACTGGAGATGCTCTTATTATTGGGAAAAAAACCTTGAGGGCCTGCTGGACTGCCCGAAGCTCTAGAACTGAGGATGGCAGATGTGCTAGGTTTCTTCCTCAAACTCCTTGCACACAGGTGTGACCCACATGGGCTCCCTAACCTGTCCCTGAGGCATCAGTAAATACATGGATCCAATTGGGTTCTTCCAGGGGTGTCGTTGACCGTAGGTTGGATGGAATTATCCACCACTCTAAGCTGTCCTTGAACCTCTTGCTTAGATGAATTTTCTGTGACCAATTCTGATTCTTTTTGTCCCACCTTTGCATAAAATAGGTCTGTAGTGGTCTTATCTTCCATCTGGCCCAGGGTAGTCAATCTTCCTAGGAACCTCTTCAAATCCCTTGCCTTCACAGATTGTATTTGATGTAGACCTCTCGCTGCTTGTACAATCTTTTCTATCCTCACTCGAGGGAGAGACACTAGCCTAAGCCTTGTGTCTATATTGGCTCCTAAGAATACCAGATTCTGAGATGGGGACAGCTGTCTTTTGCTCAGATTGATTAACTAACCAAATTCTCTTAGCGCATGGAGTACTCGATCTCCCCCCACAAGAAGGTGCCTTGTTCTGGCTATAATTAGCAAATCGTCCAAGTAGTGGAAAGTGTAAATTGGAAATGTTGCTCTCCCAGAGTGAATCTTAGAAAACGTTGGTGTTCTACGGCTATTGGGACATGCAGGTACGCATCTGTAAGATCCACCGTGCATATCCAGTTTCCTATTGATATGGCCCCTCTTATTGTCTGCAACGTCTCCATCTTGAATAGTTGATGTTTGAGGTACTTGTTTAACCTCCTTAAATCCAAAATGGGAGGCCACTTTTCTGATTAGAAAGAGCAGTGAGTATAACCCTGTTCTTCTCTGCTCTAGAGATACTGGAACTATGGCCCTCTTTTGAAGCAGATCTTCTAACATACTCTCTCAACTTCTGACTTCGCACTGGATCAACCGGAATGTGGGTCTTGATGAAAAAATCTTATATAAATTATATAAATCTCTATAAATTCTAAGCGATATCCTCTGATTACCGACATAACCCAGGAATCCCTTGTTTTTTGCCCATACTTCCCTGAATTCTGGCCCCCACTAGAGAAATATGGGCAGGCCACACATCACAAGGCCTTGGATTCTTTGGGGAATCTATGGTTGTTTTGTCTCCCCTGAAAAACGGTAAATTGACCCTGTTTCCATGCTGCTGTTCTCGAGAACTCCTTCCCTTGTCTGTAGGATCTAAATCCTTCCTTCCTTCTAGCAGGAAATCTCTCCTGCCTTTTCAGGAAATCCTTAAACCTTCTTTCTCCTTGCAGAAGAAAAACCTTTCATCCCTCCTTTCATCCTGGATATTAAATCTTCCAGCGCTCTTCCAAATAATTTCTTCCCCTCAAATGGCAACTGACAGAGAATTTTTTGATGGTGTATCAGCATTCCAATATTTGAGCCAGAGGGCTCTACAGTAGGAAACATATGGACCCATTCCTCTAGCATTCAATTTGGTTGAATTTATGGCTGCCTCTTGGCCAAAATTTGCGATGATTCTAAAATCTGGAATAGCCTGAAGCAGAACTCTTCTCTCCACTCCATCTGCTATAGCGTCCTCTAACTTATCCACTAAAAATAATAAGGATTTCATGGTGGATATCATGGCTATTGAGACCTTGCAATTTGCTCCCGCCATCACATAGGCCTTTTTGAGGTCTTGATCCATCCTCTTTTCCATGGGATGCTTTAGTGATAAAGTCATCTACTGATAACGCTGTCTTCTTCGACAAATGCGCCACTGGGGCATTTTTCAAATTTATTTTCCACTGGTGACCTTCTGGACACCTTTTGCCATTCTGTATGGATTAGCTCCCTTATTTCGTCGTGTAGTAGAAAGTATTCCCTTTTCTTCTTATGAAAGAGAACAGAGGTTGAAGGTTGATCTTTCTCTTCAATTGTTAAGGCTTGCTTAATCAATTTGATTAATGTTGACACCTTGTTAAAATTGAACCCAGATTCATCATCTTCAGATTCATCAGAGGCTTTCAACTCCCCTGGCTCCAAAGGTGGCCCCTGTGGTGGTCTGACCACATCCGATTTAGATGGGACCCCTTGAAGTTGCTGGAATACTTGTTGGAATCCTATCGCCACCGCCTGCAAAATCCATTGTAGGTTATCAGGTTGATCAAACCTGCTCTGCGGTAAAGTCTCCCTTCTAGAGTGTTTTCCATGACCAGAAGGCTTGTACCTGTCCTGTTCGGACACCTCCACCAGACACTCATAGCAAAGCCTCTTCCCTCTTACAGCTGGATGGTCGCAGACTCTACACAGACCGGAGTCCAAATACACCTTGCTTTTTTTGGGCTGCTTCCCCGATTTACTTTTGTGGCTGCAGAGGGAAAAGAAAGTCATCAGTATGCTTTAACAAACCCCAAGATGCTCTTTTCGTTGGATCTGCAAAAAAAACATAGACAGTAACACTCACCACCTCCCCTCTGCACTTTGATCCTCCATAGCAGCCTGCAAACTCAGCTGGGAACCTACTGGAAGAAACTGCATGGGCAGAGGAGTTCACCGCTTGGCTTTTTAAATTTCCCAGTTCCACGCCTTCTGATGACGTCATCACGCACGGTGCGCAACACGGAAGTGCCGCAGATATGCGAACTGGAGCCACTAACAGGCTTAGGAGGTGCGAGTGCCACTAACCCTGGCTGAGAGGCGCAGCGGCCATCACAGGACACCAGGGTCTTCGGCTGGAGAGAGCTCTAGAAAACTGCAGTTGGAAAGGGGAAGCCAGCCCGTCCAATGGACAGAAGAAAAAGACTGAGTAGGTAAGAGGGGGTGGGTCTTTTAAAGAAGAGGTCTTTTTCTTCTGTCCAATGGGCAGGGAGTTACCCATATGTTTTCATATGCTGCCTGGGGTTGGCTAGGAAAGAGAATTCTAGTCAATATTACAGAAACTGTAAGTTTTATTGAAGAACGGGAGGTAACACACAGCTCCTTTACCTCCCGTTCTTCAATGAAACTTAATGGCAATTTTTTTCTCCCTCAGTGGAAATACCCTTTAGCACATGTAAGTACAAATAGAAGAAACACAAACTGGAAAATGCACATAAATAAAAATAAAAAGCCATTTTTGCCATACATTTGCGATTTGTTGTGATAATGAGGCCAAAGAATAAAAATGTATGTGTTAATGGACAGAAATGTGTGCAGCAGTGAATTGTACAAATGCATTGCATAACATTTTTTTTGCAATGCATATAGATTTTAATAGGAAAAAACTGCCTTTGCATTTTTAAAAACGCTTACGCTGCAAAAGGTGCGTACAAGGGCGCATAGTGTGAACAAGGCCTAATTGGTGTTTATTTTACAACACTGATTGCTAAAGAACCATGAGAATTGAATGCACATTGAATGGGCCTGCCGCAGTCTTTATAATGGTACTTCTCAGCTAAAGCAATTACGCTTACAACATTATATATTACACACCTGAGGGACCACTTTTACCTAAGATTTTAATTAGCCATAAATCAATAAAATGATTTAACATAAAAATCAATTACATGCCTGTTTATGTTATTTAAAACTAAAGCTCTCCATTGTTCTTGCCAGTAATTAGTGAGCCATAAACCAAGCCATAAAATGAGCAATATAAAACACTAATGCCAGCACTTTCTAAGGATCATTTTATGTGTTCCCCATTGCTAATGTCAGTGAAACTTCACACTTCCAAGGCAAACTGGTTAATAATTTAAGACTTAAAGAAAATGAATTCCAAATCTGAAGCTGTAACAGTTTAAAAACTAACTGCAAAGTTTTGTTTACAGGTTTCCAGACTTTTTTTTTTTATCGATTAGTTACAGTTCCAAAGTAACGCTGGGTATACACTCAGCAACATGTAGTAGATTACAGGCAGATTGCATTGGATACCTCTGTCTGTAAACTGGCTACCGATTGACACGGGTTAGGAATTATTTAAATAAAAGATATTTTGCATGTCAGAAAAACCACGACTCCAACACAATTGCAGCTAATAATGGAAACGGCCAAAGCTGTTGTCTCACACAGCCAATCATAAAAGCCCACATGTTATTAAACAGCAGCAGGTACTCTTTAAGCGTGAGGCCACACTGCAACGCACAGGAATCGTGCACAAAATCGTGAGCGTTATTCTCGTGCGTTTTAGCCGCTTTGCATTATGGAAACACATGCGTCAACGCACCAAAAAGCGTGAACGGACGCGCAATTGCATGCGCATCGGAAATCACAGGAATTTTTGTGTTCCTGTGATTTCCATTTTAGCGAAATTCACAGGCGCAATTGAGAGCACGAAACGTGTGCACAAACGTGCAAAAAAACACGCTAGTGTGGCCTCACCCTAAGACTGCAATCACAGAAACTCACATGGAACCAAAGAAATGTTTCTGTAAAATCAACCACAATAAATAAAATACATTATTTCCAACAAGTTTTGCATCAATGGAAGTAATAAACAAATTAAGCATGTAATCATGCAATATTTATAAATCTTATTTAATATACAGCATAGCTTTAATCAGCATAACATTACTTTCAACCAAAAACAAGTCACCAGGGCAAGTCACAGTGCTCTATTTGCTGTCTTAAAGTCATGCTTACCGATTTAATATGGGGCATATTTATAGAAGATTGTTAACTTTTTGCTGCTGTTATAGCTGCCATTTTCACCAAATTTGGACTTAACCCAAATGTTATTATCAACTGTAATACATTACATATAATAATATTACCTGGTGTGACACTTTGCACTTTATTAAGGTTTTTATAATTTGGCACCTTTATTTTAATTAAAGGGCATGTCCAACCTTATAATAAACTTTTAGCCTATAATAGAATACCTTCCCCCAGCCCCAACCGCTATGAAATAAATTTAAGAAAGTGACCAGATCTTTACTTACCTTTCCTCTCTCCTCCGACGCCTGGCCCGGCCTTCTGCTTGCAAGACACTGCAAGCAGGGGGCGGGACCGGCAGCCGTGTCCGTGATTGGCTGAAAGGCAGCCAATCACGGACGCGGCTGCCGGATTCTCAGAATGCCGGGGGAGAGAGGGAAGGTAAGTAGAGTTCGGGGGTCTTTCTTAAAATTATTTTTTAGCGGTTGGGGCTGGGGGAAGATATACTAATATATGGGCAAGGGGTTTTATGGTAGGGGGAGGGATCGCAAAACGGGAGGGAGAGGGAGGGAGGGGGAGAAGGGCTGCAGTACGCATGCCAAACTTCTCCCGGAGGCGAGATAGGAGGCAGTGTCCTATATGGACTCTGCTATCCTCCTGGTGGGCAGTTTTTGGGACTTTGGGGGGGACTACAGGAGAGCCTTATGGAGCTGGGATGTGAGGTAAGGATTTTATTACACTACATGGTGGGGCCATTAGTGGGGGGATTATAGTTTTGGGGGTGGACATGCCCTTTAAGTATATTTTGCCATTATAAAGCACTCTCTCAAACACTGCCCTATGACCAGGCCAATATGGATACATGGGAGCACTTCTTACCTTAATGCCCTAAGTGTACAGACCTTGTGTATATATGTGCCACTTGCAGTAGCTCTTCACATAATCAATGTAGTACCCCAGTATTCACCTATTGCTGAAACATTTTGTGTTCTTCAATTGGCTGGGTCAAGGAGAATTTGGGAAAGTTAGTTGTTCATTCAGTACATTTTTTTTTTATTGCACATTTTTATAGAACATTTTAGTGACAGTGACAGTCGGTATAATAAACAAAATATTGAGTGACACATCTGTAGAATTTCTCTCTTAAACTCTATCAAGAATATTGTTTATACAATGCGTTATTAAGAGTGAAATTGTAAAAAAAATAAGGGGGCGATGCAAATTTTCTTAAGCACCCAGGGTACCAGGGTACTACAATCTCTAATACAAGGGAGGGAGAGAAAGGGGCTAGGAAAGATAGGCAGATGGAAGTGGTATCTTTATTAGAAAGATAGATAGGGAAATCTGCCGCCAAAACCCTACACGCCGAACAGTGTGTTGCCTGCCTGGTGCTAGGGTTTGACATGTGGTGGATCATGTAGACATATTATAGAGTGGGGCTGGGAGTGACCCAGCAGTCTTGGTTCACATTGGTGCTAATGGCAAAGTTAGAGGTGGAGGTGAGGTCCTTAATAATAATTTCCAAGAGTTAGGGGCCAAGTTAAAAGTAAGGACCTCAAGGGAAGTGTTTTCAGAAATACTACCGCAGCCACTTGCTATGCTAGGGAGGCAAATTGAGCTTAGGATTATTCATGGATGGCTAAAAGGATGGTGTAAGGAGATGATGTTTGGGTTTTAAGAGAACTGGGCTGACTTTTCGGTTGGCTACAGGCTCTTTAGTAGTGAAGGACTCCATCTCAATGATGATGGTTCAGCTGCTTTGGGGGAGAAGATGGCTAGGGGGTTGGAGGAAATTTTTAATTAGGTATGGGGGGAGGGTATGTTGGACTACACAGGGGTAGATAGTGGAGATAGGGATCAGGGGGCTAATAAGATAATGGAGGGATGAGATGGGGGAGGCTGGAGAATAGAGGATAAGGAGGCATGGATGTCCAAATATGGAAGTAAATCAATTGATAATCTAAAATGTATGTTTACAAAAGTCTGGCTGGAAAAACTGGGAAACCAGAACTAATAGCTTTAAAGGAAAGGTATGATGTGATCGGTATAGCACGGTGATCCTCAAACTGCGACTCTCCAGATGTTTGAAAACTACAACTCCCAGCATCCCTCAACTACAGAGATAAGGATAGGAATGCTGGGAGTTGTAGTTTTCAAACATCTGGAGAGCCGCAGTTTGCCCATCAGTGGTATAGCAGAAACTTGGCTAAATGATTCACATGACTGGACAGTAAATATTGAAGGACACTCTTTATTTAAACATGACTGCGTTAATAAGAAAAGAGGAGGAGTATGTATGTTAAACAAGAATTGAAGCCAAATTGAAAAGATGAGATAGATGGGGGTATAAACAATAAGGCAGATGTAGGTAGAGCTGTGTACAGGTAGCAAGAAGGTGGGTAAATTACAGTAATTGTTGGTGTATGCTATATGACAGTGAGGAGGTGGAAATTTATCTCCATATGCAGTTGGCGAAGGCTGCTGGTATGGGGCATGTTCTGGTTATGGGGGATTAGGGAACTGCCAGCCCCTCAAAAGAAAATGCTCTATATGAGCATTTTCTTTCACAGATGGTAGAAGTTCCTACTAGACAAGATGCATTGTTGGGTCTGGGTCTGAGCTCATTTTGGAAATGAAGGTAATGGGAAGCTTAGGGAAAAATTATCATGATATAGTGTCATTTAATATAGGTCACAAAAAAGGCTTTAAAAATTTTGAAATCAGAGGGAACAGAACAGGCTTACATGGAGTAGAAAAACTGTAATATGGTGTAATAAGGAGTGCAAGAAAGAAATTATATTATCTAAAATAAAAAATTAAATACGTATAGCGTAAAAAAGCAAGTTTAACCCCAAAATGTTTTTTAAGTATATTAATACTAAAAAGATGAGGACTGAGAATGTGGGACCATTAAATAATGGGTCTGAGATGGTTGTAGAGGATGCCAAAAAGGCATGTGCTAAACCGTTTTTTTCCCCTCGGTATTCACTATAGAGAATCCTACTGCTTATAGCAGGGACTGTAATAATATGAAGGGTATAAATGAGAAATATTCAGAGAATATGGTACAGAAACAATTAGACAAAGTTGATATCAATAAAGCCCCAGGACCGAATACATCATCGAATCTTAAAAGAGCTTTATCTAGACCACTGTTTCTTATCTTTTCAGATTCACTTTTGTCTGGTGATGTGCTGCTGGATTGGAAAAAAGCCAATGTAGTACTTATATTCAAAAAAGGAAATCATTCCCAGCCTGGTAACTATAGGCCTGTGAGCCATCACTGGTAGAAAAAGGTGCAGGAAATCATGGGATTGGGACTCATGGGACTTTGTCTCCAGAAATGATAAGTAGTAGTCAGCATGGATTTATGAGAAATAGATCATGCCAGATAGTAAGTGAATAAGGATTTAGATTCAGGCATAGCATTGAATGTAGTATACTTGGATTTTGCTAAGGCTGGGTACACACCAGCCAATATTTTCGTCCGAAAACATCGACTGGTGTGTGGCGGCCGGGCGCTACTGGATCGGACAGACGTGTCGGAAAATTTTGATCAATCGTGCAGTTCCCTATGGACCGCATGACTAATCGTTCGCAAATTTGGCCGCAAAAGAAATTGCCATGACTGACGGACATTTGTCCCGGCCAAGCACTTGCTTGGAGCGAGCGCTCGCTCAGGACAAATAGTACGGCCGTGTGTACCCAGCCTAAAGCTTTTGATAATGTGCCACATAGGTGACTAATGTATAAACCGAGGACTGTTGACCATGAAAAAAACATTTGTACATGGATATTATTGGTTATTGGATTGCAAACAAAGAGTGGTGGTCAATAGAGCTACATCAATGTGGGCTAAAGTTCTAAGCGGAGTGCCTTAGGGTTCTGTACTGGGGCCACTATATTTTAATCTGTTAAATGACTTAAAAGGGGGCATTGAGAGCAGGGTCTCTGTGTTTGCTGATGACACTAATGTATGTAGAGCTTTGGAAATAAATGGTGATTCATTTGGGGTTTAACAATCCTTGGAAAAAGATTTGGGGGTTCTAGTAGTTTACAGGGTAACCCTTTTGAAATAAAAATAACAAAAAGTGGTATAAAGGTGATACCTTTATTGGCTAACTAAGATAATTATAGCAAGCTTTCAGAACATTTTAGTTCCTTTTTCAAGCTGATTACAATGAAGCTTTGGTGCTCTCTGATATATATACAACATTCAGCTCAGAGATCATATATGAGCTAGTAGATAACAGACTTAGCTGTAGCAAACAATGCCAGTCAGCAATGGCTAGAGCTAGCAAGATGTTGTCTTGTATAAAGAGGGGAATAGATTCAAGAGAGAAAAATATTATTCTCCCTCTTTACAAGGCACTGGTAATGCCTCATTTGGAATATGCAGTGCAGTTTTGGAATCCCATCTACAAAAGTGACATCTTGGAAATGGAAGCAGTTATGAAAAAGGCAAATAAAATAATAAGGGTAGTAGAGGGGCTTGACTATGCAGGCAGAGTTAGGGCTGTTTACATTGGAGTAGCGAAGTTTGCCTGGGGATATGATCACTTTATATAAATATATTAATGGGCCATTTAATAAACTCTCTGGTGCATTGCTCACTAATAGGTCATATCAGAGGACTCATGGACATCCTTTAAGATTGGAAGAAAATAAGTATCAGGTTAGGAAAGGTTTCTTTACAGTGAGAAGTGTAAACTGTGCTTTCTCAAGCCTTGAGGCCTGCACTTTGTTGCACTTGTAGCCCCTACTAGGGAATGTTTACCTGTGTCAGTTTCAGCCAGAACTGTTCAGCAGCAAGCTCTGTTGCAGGGGGGGACTCTTTAGGGAGGGGGCAGAAAAGAAAGGAAAGGGAAGTCTGGAGACACACAGCTCAGGAGGGAGAAGGAGAAACAGGGACAGTGAGTGTGTGCAGGAGATTCTACAGATCATCAGAAGTGCCAGCCAGGTTTCATTAAACTTTACACTGAACTGAGTGAACTGTTGCCTAATCCTGCATCTGAAGAGACTGTGAACAGGGACCATGTGCTGGACAACAGACTGGTGAGCAGTTTTAACTAATTTCCTATGCACCGTTTCAAACCCTTGGATGGAGATCCCCTTTCTGGAAAAAACCTATATTGCCATCCTCTTGTGGATTACAAATACTCCAGTTGGGAGTTGAGCGCTCCACCAAACAATTTAAAGGGCCCCAACGCCGGCTGACCCAAGTCCATAGGACCACTGGCCAGTGGGTAGACTATACAGTACAAGGGCATTAGTTACCTATATATCTATTATTGTTCATTTTTGTTAATGCATCTTTGTGATATCACAATATATTTCTCTGTTATAAAAAATCAAACCTCTAAATGTGTACTTAAATCGTACTCTTGGCGAGTGTTTGGGTTCTGGGTTTAGGGGTGTGGGGTGTCACCACTGGTACAAAGGAGAAACAAGAAGAAGATCTAGCCACCCTTACGGGGGTGAGTGCTACACGTGGGGGCTCGTCCGGGATTTCTCCTGATCACTAAAGTGACGACTACCCCAGTATAGAACAAAGTATGGACCCAGAAGCGGCCACCAAGTGGTGTGAGCACCAAAAAGCCAGGCCAGAACTCTGTGTGGTGCTCAGATTTCCAGACAGTGGTTGGACAGAGACCAATATTCGCCGTGTAGTAACCAAACTGTCAGCTGAAAATAGGGGCTATGTCCTTGATTACACGGAGGACCCCTCAGGGCCCTGCACCTATGCCCTGCTTGAGTGGCGAGACACAATTCCACCTTGTTTTCGGTCTCAGAAACTGCTGCTGTCGGATGGGGTGGAAGCCACCATCATAAGCCCAAAGCAAAGTCCTGATTCACAAGCAAGAGGGGACCACGAAATAGGAACGGGCATGCAAACGCCATCTGTGTCTGGAGTGTCTTCACCCAGCAGTGACCCACAGACCAAGTTTTTTGATAACTTTGAGAAAATGATGGAGCGATGCTTGAGGATTCCTGTGACCCCAGCAGTGTATGGATATCGTAAGCTATGCTTCTTCTCCGGGAAGATCCCCGTCCCATCTGGGGAGGAAGAATTTGAAACCTGGATGGACCATGCTTCCCAAGCTTTAGAAGAGTGGGACATCCCAGAGGTTCAAAAGAAACTGAGGATCACCGAAAGCTTGCGAGGACCAGCTGCAGAGGTCATCCGCAACCTCAAGTTAGGGAACCCAGACTGTACAGCTTTAATTTACCTCGAAGCTTTGTATGCAGTATATGGAAGAGTAGAGAAGTTATCTGATCTAATGTACAAGTTCGAACACACTCATCAATATAAAGGAGAGAAACTTTCTGATTACATTGTAAGGATAGATAGGGTCCTGCACCAAATAATTCAGAAGAGAGGAATTGACCCCAGAACTGCTGACAAAGTCAGACTTGGTCAGGTCCTTCAGGGAGCCCGTCCTAACCACCCTATTGTTCTGAGATACATGTTAAAAGGGCACAGAGATGCCCCCACATATCCGGAACTGATGAAAGAGATTAGAGAAGAGGAAGCACTGTTAGAGGAAAAGAACCAAGACCCTGAGGCTGCTGCAAGGCCAAACCAGAAAAAGGAAAAGGTTCTAACATATTCTGCTCATGTGGGAGAGGCGTTTCTGGAAGAAGAGGAAGATGATTTGATTTTGGAGTCAGAGGGGATCAAGCATCAACTAACACCTCATTCAGAAATGAAAGACCTACTGGCCCAAGTGGTACAAATTCAAGCGGGGATGCAACAGTCCCTTACTGCTCTACAGGAAACCGTAGTTCAAGTGGTTCAGACCCTATCGGAGATGCAGAAGGCTGTTGTTGCTCTAGCCAACAAAGGGAAAGTGCCAGCAGAAGCCCCTTCGACCTACAAGAAATGTTATAGCTGTGGAGAAGTGGGACATTTAAAAGCTCAGTGCCCAAAGAAAGAATTCCTGGTAGATCCCATGAAGAAAATCACAAAGAATTTGCAGGAAATGCAGGACAGGAAGCTGTCGGGAAACCCCCGGTGAAGGAGCCATCCAAGGGCCCGCCTCCTCCAGTTTGCTCCAACTCTACATCCAGAACAGATAGATGTGGACTATTGACACCGTCTTTCCCCACGTCTGGTTCCGTTGCGCATAAAGAACATGCACGCCAACCCTTGAGATATCATGAGAAACGGGACCATACCTGGAAGAAAGGGAAAGTAATGACCGAAGCACCTCCGGTGATACCCACTGTGCCAAGAACAAAAGGAACATTTCCTGCAGAGTTGGTGGGACCCTCTCCTGTCATCCCTATTCAAGTTGAAGGAATCTATACCAGAGCCCTCCTTGACTCAGGCGCTCAAGTGACTCTACTGTGCCGAGATTTCTATGAAAGACACTTGAAACACCTCCCTTTGCGGAAACTGGAAGATCTGGAGATATGGGGCATTGGAGCAGGGAAGCTTCCTTATGATGGGTACATACAGATCCAGCTGGTGGTCGACCCAGTAATTGCAGGACGACCAGGAACCTTTGACACCCTGGCCATTGTGTGCTCACAACTCCCAGGATCTGAAAAAAATTCCCTGATCATAGGAACTAACACTGATCTGATAAGGAGAATCTTAACCCCAGTGGTTAATGACAAGCAAACTGGGAAAGTACACCCCATGCTACAGCCAATTTATCAGCGTTTAGTCCAGGAACAAAAGGCCCCAGCTGAGGGGGTAGGAAGATTGTGGCTTTTGGGGAAGGAAGAAAGAGTTTTGCAGCCTCAGGAAGTAGCCTGTCTCAGAGCTGAAGTGCGATTAAACTGGAAGCAACCAGGGCCCTATGTCATCTTAGAGACGACCCCTGGGAGAGAGGAGTCTGGATTAGAGTTGGTACCTGAAATTGTGCCTACCAAAGCTTTAGAGCGAATCAAAGGTAAAATACCGGTGAGTGTTCGAAACACCACAGATTCCCCTGTAAGGCTACGGCCCCGAATGCTTCTGGGACAAGTGAAACCAGCCACCCCCATCTCCGCTCCTGATTTAGAAGAGAGAATGTCAGATAAAATTCCTGCAGATCATTTCTATCCAAATACCTCTCCCATTCCTCCTGAGCGGAAAAAAAGTCTTCAGGCCTTGTTACTGAAGAAGCGAAAATTATTCTCCAAGAATGAGTTTGACGTGGGATGTGCAAAGAGCACCCAACATCGTATTCGTCTGTTGGACGACAAACCCTTTAGGGAGAGGCCCCGTCGGATCCCATTTGGAGATTTGGAAGATTTGAGGGAGCAGCTTGCAGAGTTGCAGAGAACTGGGATCATCAGTGAGTCCAGGAGCCCTTATGCCTCTCCAATTGTGGTGGTTCGAAAAAAAAATGGATCTATACGACTGTGCATTGACTACCGCACTCTAAACCGCCGAACAGTCCCAGACCAGTATACCACCCCCCGGATTGAAGATGCACTGCAGTGCCTGTCAGGAGCCAAATGGTTCAGTGTTCTGGACCTGAGAAGTGGATATCATCAGATCCCTATGCATCCTGAGGATAGGGAGAAGACTGCATTTATCTGTCCTCTTGGATTCTACGAGTTTAATAGGATGCCTCAAGGTCTGACTGGAGCCCCAGCCACATTCCAGCGACTGATGGAGAGAACAGTGGGTGACATGCATCTTCTAGAGGTCTTGGTTTACCTGGATGATTTGATTGTCTTTGGGAAGACACTGGAAGAACACGAACAGCGTCTTGAGAAGGTGCTAAATAGACTTCAGGAAGAGGGTCTGAAACTATCCCTAGAAAAATGCCAGTTCTGCCTACCCTCTGTCACCTACCTGGGACATGTGGTCTCTGCTGAGGGTGTAGCTACTGACCCCAAGAAGCTGGAAGCCGTGACCACATGGCCAAGGCCCCAAACTGTTGAAGAGTTGAGGTCATTTTTGGGTTTCTGCTCCTACTATCGAAGGTTTGTGGAAGGATTTGCTAGAATCGCAACACCCTTAAATGAACTCCTGCGGAATGATGGAGAAGGGAATGACTCAAGACAGATGAAAGGGCCTAGGAAGTCCCGAGAATTAATTCAATCAGAGTGGTCTTACCACTGTGAACAAGCCTTCCAAAAGTTAAAGTGGAGTTTGACCCATACACCAGTGTTGGCTTATGCTGACCCCGCTCGCCCATATGAGCTACATGTGGATGCTAGCAGAGAAGGTATCGGGGGTGTTTTGTACCAGGACCATGATGGACACCTCAGACCAGTAGCCTACGTAAGCCGAAGCCTTTCCCCTTCAGAGAAGAATTACCCCACACACAAGCTAGAATTCTTGGCCTTAAAGTGGGCTGTAGTAGACAAATTAAAAGACTACTTGTATGGAGCCAAATTCGAGGTCAAGACAGACAATAACCCTCTCACTTATGTCCTCACAACTGCAAGATTGGATGCCACAGGACATAGGTGGCTGGCAGCCCTTTCTGGATTCCAGTTCAGCCTGAAGTTTAGACCAGGAGCTGGGAATAGGGATGCTGATGCCCTATCTCGACGGCCTCATAACATCGGCACCTCCGCAGGGGAGTGGGCTCAGCTAACCGCAGAGGGAATTCAGGCTCTGTGTCGAGGAGTTGAATATCGAGCCAAAGGGGCTGTAGAGGCTGAATCGGTTGGTGTTAAAGTTGCAGGGGTCCCTAAGTTTTGCTGTAACCTGACTCAAGTGGAAAAATAGGTTTGCCCATCCTCACCAAACAGGATTTAAGGAAAGACCAGTCAGATGACTCACTCTGTCAATTGACTTTAAAGTCTTTGGAAAGTCAGCAACCAGGACTCCTTCAAACTGATACCCCAGAGGGTGCCAGGCTAGTGTATCGAGAGTGGAGTAGACTACAGCTACATGATGGATTGATCTACAGGAAAGTCTCTGTAGATGAGCTTCAGGAGAAGTGGCAGTTGTTCCTTCCGGAAAAACACAGAATGATTGTGTTAGAAGCTCTGCATGATGAGCATGGCCATTTAGGAGTAGAAAGAACCTTCAATTTGGTCAGAGATCGATTTTATTGGCCATGCATGAAAGCAGAAGTGGAAAGTTATTGCCGTTCATGTCTGCGGTGTATACAGAGAAAGACCCTACCTTCCCGAGCTGCTCCAATGGGCCATCTGCAGAGCCAGGGCCCCCTGGAGTTGGTGTGCATGGACTTTTTGTGCTTGGAGCCTGATACCAGTGGACAAGGAAGTATCCTGGTGGTTACTGACCACTTTACCCGTTATGCTCAGGCCTTTCCAACAAAAGATCAGAAAGCCCCAACGGTAGCAAAGACTTTAGTGGAGAAATTCTTTGTTCATTATGGCCTACCTCAGAAGTTACATTCTGATCAAGGCAGAGACTTTGAGAGTAAGCTCATCAAAGAATTGCTTAACTTACTGCATGTGAACAAGTCACGGACTTCCCCTTACCATCCTCAGGGAGATGCACAACCAGAACGGTTTAATCGGACCCTTTTAGATATGTTGGGGACACTATCTACAGAGAAGAAGCAACATTGGAGTCGCCACATATCTGCCATAGTTCATGCCTATAACAGTACCAGGCATGACTCTACAGGATATTCTCCTTACTTGTTAATGTTTGGAAGGGAGGCACGGTTACCTGAGGATTTGGCCTTTGGTCTTTCTCCTGATGGAACATCCACCTCTTCCTATAAAGGCTATGTTGATAGACTCAGAAAAAATCTTAAGACAGCCTATGAGAAAGCCCAGGCTGCATCTAGCCGCCGTGAACATCAGAATAAGAGAAATTATGATTTGAAAGTCCGAATCCATGATCTTCAACCTGGTGATCGGGTATTACTGAGAAATTTGGGTCTCCATGGAAAGCACAAACTTGCTGACAGATGGAGTTCACAACCATACATCATCTGCGCTCATCTGCCTGGGCTACCTGTATATCAAATTCGACCAGAGGGAAAAACTGGACCATTAAAAACTTGGCACAGAAATCATCTTCTACCCTTGAGTGAGGCTGTACGAGTACCCACATTTGTTGAGTTGCCTCCCCTTAGGCAAGCTCCCACAACTCGACTGCAGACGACCAATTTAGCAGGGAAGACTGAGAGAGAGGATGATGATGACTGGGAAGAAGGATTTGGGATAGAGTGGCTATGGCCATCTGAACCCATTGCTGTCATCCCTTCAGTAGATACACCTCAGTCCGAATCATTGGGTGTTGGTGCTCCAGAGTTCGTACCCCAAAGCTGGGAGAGTTATGAACAAGAAGGAAATCCCTCTGGGTCTGAAGAAGTTTTAAAATCCTCCGAAGAGACATTATCAGGCTCATCTGCTGAAATTGAAGAGTGTCGAGTCCAAAACCCCCCTGAGCTTTCAGAACAAAAAGCAAGGCGCCCAATTCGACCACCCAAACGTTTGACTTACGACTCAAAAGGAAATAGTTCTGAGGAAGCCATCACCACTGTCTGCAGACCAGTCAACATCAAAGTGAGTCAATCCACTGTACCAGTGTGTGATCCTACTCAACCTCTGCCCAATACATTTTGGTGGGAAATCCCTCCCCCTGAGGCCTTTGCTAAAACCTGTTACTTAATTCCGTGTGACTGTTAAAAAGTTTTTTTATTAGTTGTTCTTTGGGGACCAAAGACTTTTAGTGGGGGGAGTGTGTAGCCCCTACTAGGGAATGTTTACCTGTGTCAGTTTCAGCCAGAACTGTTCAGCAGCAAGCTCTGTTGCAGGGGGGGACTCTTTAGGGAGGGGGCAGAAAAGAAAGGAAAGGGAAGTCTGGAGACACACAGCTCAGGAGGGAGAAGGAGAAACAGGGACAGTGAGTGTGTGCAGGAGATTCTACAGATCATCAGAAGTGCCAGCCAGGTTTCATTAAACTTTACACTGAACTGAGTGAACTGTTGCCTAATCCTGCATCTGAAGAGACTGTGAACAGGGACCATGTGCTGGACAACAGACTGGTGAGCAGTTTTAACTAATTTCCTATGCACTGTTTCAAACCCTTGGATGGAGATCCCCTTTCTGGAAAAAACCTATATTGCCATCCTCTTGTGGATTACAAATACTCCAGTTGGGAGTTGAGCGCTCCACCAAACAATTTAAAGGGCCCCAACGCCGGCTGACCCAAGTCCATAGGACCACTGGCCAGTGGGTAGACTATACAGTACAAGGGCATTAGTTACCTATATATCTATTATTGTTCATTTTTGTTAATGCATCTTTGTGATATCACAATATATTTCTCTGTTATAAAAAATCAAACCTCTAAATGTGTACTTAAATCGTACTCTTGGCGAGTGTTTGGGTTCTGTGTTAGGGGTGTGGGGTGTCACCACTGGTACAAAGGAGAAACAAGAAGAAGATCTAGCCACCCTTACGGGGGTGAGTGCTACACACTGTTTGCACTTTAACAAAGCTTTAAGAAGACCCAGGAGTGAGCTGTCATGTTGTGTATATATATCTAATCATTCAGCTTGCAAATATATATATACATGTATCAACAGCACTTCTCCAATCCAATATACTCTGGTGCAATGCTCACAGGGAATTTGGCTGTATTTTCCCC
The DNA here is from genome assembly GCA_019447015.1 of Hymenochirus boettgeri. Lineage (NCBI taxonomy): Eukaryota > Metazoa > Chordata > Amphibia > Anura > Pipidae > Hymenochirus > Hymenochirus boettgeri. The sequence continues at coordinate 196,247,620 of CM033470.1, read as the reverse complement.
AATTTATATACCGTATATACTCGAGTATAAGCCAAGCTTTTCAGGCTTTAAAAATAGCCTTAAAACCCGACCTCGGCTTATACTCGGGTCACGGTAAATGTTTCCAAAATCTGCTGCTGCTTACTTTCTCTCTATGTAACCAGGTACCGGTAAGTTAAATCTCTGGATCCTGCTGGCACTCTGCTGTCTCCACGCTGCACTGACGTCCGTACTTGGCGGCTGTCTAACTTACTGCCCCGCGCCGAGTAGTGAAGTCACTAGTAAAGTAAGCAGCAGCAGATTTTGGAAACATTTACCTTACCCTGATTTACCAACACATGTGAGTACCACCTCACTCCCTGAACTGGGGGGGCTCTCTAAGGGGGAATGTTTTTGGGCTTTTCCTGGGGGGTTCTGTCCATAAAAAAGCCTCATTCCTTGGCACTAAAGGGGTTTGGAAACTACAACTCCCAGCTACTAAAGCATGCTGGGAGTTGTAGTTTCCAATCATCTGGAGTGCAAAGGAATGAGGCTTTTATGGACAGCAGAGTTCCCATAATTTCAACCCTCGGCTTATACTCGAGTCAATCATGTTTTCTTACTTTTTGAGGTAAAAATAGGTACCTCGGCTTATACTCGGGTCGGCTTACACTCGAGTATATAAGGTACTCGGTATATAAAGCAGCACTCATGAGATTTACAATTTATCTCCATATACGTTTATTTGTATTCAAAGTTTATTTGCTCCCTTCTTCAGGCTTTAAATATGTAATTTCCTGTATAAGTGAAGATCTGAAAAGATCTTCTAAAGAATCTACAGGGAGATTCAATAAAAGTACTTATCGTTTAAAATGGTGCTAATTTTGCCCCAACCACTCAGAACTTATGTAACATTTGAAAGCTAACATCTGATCGGTTGAAGCAAAATTAGCACCATTTTAAAAGATAAGAACTTTTATTGAATAAGCCCCCTAGAGTCCAAAACCTTCTAGATCTCAAATTCTTGTTGACCATCAAAATAAATTGGGGCAGGAGGTAGAAGAGGCGTGAAATATTGATTAGAGTATACTGGTTTGAAAACACATTAGGAACCGGGCCCACCAATTCCAGAATAGGGAAAGGACCAACAAATTTGCGTACCAACTTGGAGGAGGGAACACATAGACTAATATGAGCGCCACCTTATCTCCAACAGAGTAAGATTAAGGTTCCCTAGGTCTCCTATCAGCTGCAGCTATTAGTACAAGAGTAGACTTCCGAAGGCAGATTTCTGTAGAATGCCAGTTAGCCAACATCTGGGCAGTTGAGTCATTGGCAGCGAGTACCTGTGTGAGAAGAAAATCTTAGGGAAAACATCTTGTGTCTGTCAGACACTATTTCAGAAGGAAGTCCATGAAGGCCGAAAATATGAGAAATAAACAGTTGTGCTAACTTCACAGAAGATGGTAGCTTGGAAAGGGGAACGAAATGCGCCATTTTTGCTGAAGCGGTCTACCATTACCCAAACAACAGTGTTCTTTTTGGAAGATAGAAGCTCATCAATATAGCCAATAGATAGATGTGTCCATGGCCGGGACGGAATTGGTAGGGGTTGAAGAAGACCACAAGGTAGAGTTCAAGAAGATTAAGATTGAGTACAGCTGGTACAGACATCTTTCCTCATCCTAGGCCACCAAAGGGAACCAGCAAGAAGGTCAAATGTTATACTAATACCAGGATGTCCGGCTTGCTTGGAACAGTGAGTATGTTGAAGGATAGTTTTCCAAAGTGGAACAGGAACGAAAATTTTGCCTGAAGGTGTGTCAGGAGGAGCAGATTCCCGAGCAGCTTGAATTCTGGAACAGAGAGGACAGAATTTTATTTGCAGGAATAATGGGACCTTTATCCTGGATGGAAGAGTCAGAAGCAACCAAAGAACTGGAAAGGGTGACGGCTTTTTTATTTTTGGAACCAGGTTGGTAAGTGATAACAAAGTTGAACCGGGAAAAGAATAGGGACCAACCTGCTTGGTGAGGATTTAACCTTTTGAGGTTTTAGATGTATTCAAAGTTTTTATGATCGGTAAAGATGGTAATAGGTAAAGGGGTACCTCCTTATAAGTGGCGCCACTCCTCGAGAGCCAACTTGATGGCTAGTAGTTCCCGATTACCTACATTATAGTTCTGTTCGTTGGGTAGAAACATTTTAGAAAAATAAGCACAAGGATGGAGTTTCCCTTTGATGCCTTGTCTTTGAGAAAGGATGGCTCCTGCACCCATGTCGTAGGAGTCAACTTCAACGTAAAAGGGAAGGCTGGGATCCGGATGAACAAGAACTGGTGCAAAGGCTGTTTTAAAGCTTCAAGGATCCATCTGGAATCCTTGGGTGCAGACAATATAGCCAAAAAAGGTTACTAAAGAAAGTTCAAAAAGATACTTTTCCAGCTTGGCATATAAGTCGTTTTCTCCTTATTGCAGTAACACTTGTTTTACATGAAGACGATGTGAGGTTACATCCTGTGTGAAAATTAAGATGTCGTCAAGATATACAACTACTGAGATACCTAACAGATCATTCACAATTTGTCATTCACAAATTCTTGGAACACTACAGGAGCGTTACAAAAGGCCGAAGGGCATCACAATATATTCGTAGTGACTATCACGAGTGTTAAAAGCTGTTTTCCACTCGTCACCCTCACGTATGCGGATTAGGTTGTATGCTCCTTGAAGATCTAGTTTGGTAAATATTTTTGCCCCTTTGATCTGATCGAACAGTTCTGAGATGAGAGGAAGGTGATAAAGATTTTTGATAGTAATCTTATTTATTTCACCCCTGTAGTCGATACAGGGACGTAGACCTCAACAAAAAAGAAACCTTTACAGGCTTGGGAAGTGGAAGGCCGAATGAACCCCCAGAATAAATGTTCTTTAATGTACTCTTTCATAGCTTGAGTTTCAGAGGGGGACAATGGGTTTGTACATCCCAGAGGAGGCATGGTACCAGGGAGAAGATCGATGGGGCAATCATAGGATCCATGTGGCGGTAGTTTCTCAGCTCGTTTTTTTACAAAAAACATTAGAAAAGTCGTGATAGCATTCAGGAAGAATTTCCACAAATTTATTTTCACAGTTAATGGAGGAGCAATGAAAAGGGGAAGTTGGAAGGCAATTACCAAAACAGAAAGCACTCTAAGACTTAAGTTCATTGTTAGACTGGTCTATAATAAGGTTGTGTAACTGGAGCCATGGAAGTCCGAGAATCAGTGGGGCAGATGGATTTTGGATCACGAGAAAGGATAAATGTTCTTGATGTAAAATGCCCACACAGAATAAGGCTTCAAAGGTAGATCGGGAGATGAATTCCGAGGCCAAAGATTTATTGTATATAGTCAGAGGTTGATGCAGATGAAAAAGGGGAAGACCTGTTGAGATGCAAAAGTAGAATCTATGAAATTCCCTGCTTCCCCAGAATCAACAAAGGCCTGAGTAGAAAATGATTGAGAGTTAAAGGTTATAGTAACAGGAAGGAAAAGTTTGAGTGGTTCCCATCTGGCAGAAGACTTGAGATTACCTAGAAGTAGCTCCTCCTTAGCTTCTAGGCTCAGGAGTTTCCTGACTTCAGGGGAAATTTTTGGCAAAGTGCCCTTATCTGGCACAGTAAAGGAGAGGTGAGTAGCAGGGTATCCAGGGTATACTGGATACCAAGATGCTGCTGGGAAAAGTATAATGGATAACAAGGTACTGGAACAGGCAGGGTAAGTAACTTCTCAGGAACAGGCAAGGTAAGTAACTTCACAGGAACAGGCAAGGTAAGTAACTTTACAGGAACAGGCAAGGTAAGTAACTTCACAGGAACAGGCAAGGTAAGTAACTTCACTGAAACTGGCAAGGAAATCGCTGGATACAGTAGAGGTGAGTAGCAAGGTAATGGAGCTATGGGTAGTGAAAAGCTACAATCGGGCACCGGATCCAGGAGGGGGGGGGGTCCACCCATCTGAAAGTGTGGAGCGGCGCAGGACCAGAGTGGCAGGTAAGTTCATGACAGACAGTAACTGGTGCATCAGAAAGACCGTAACATAAGAAGAGCGACATCATATACGCAGTGCAGTGCATTGAAGAGTTCTCTGATTTGTTTGTGGGGGAGACCAAACAGCAGCTGCGCTAACCTATAGCCCAGTATAGAAGAGCAAATTCTCGTGTCAGGACTCAGCAGTTTAACTACATTTTAAAGGGCATCTATAGTGAAAAAAACACATTGCCCCTTTGCAAAGTTAAATTCATGTACTCTGTGCTGCCTTAATCCTATCTATGCCAGTGACTTTGTTTAACCATAGTGTCAGATCTGTGTGCAGCACTCCCCCCTTCCCACTCCCCTCTGTTACCTCCTCCATGTCTCAACTTCGGCTAACCGACAAGCTTATCATGTGCAGTAGGAGTTAAAAGTTCAACATCCTGAAAAACACACCCACGCACAGTGGCCAATAGAAAGCAAGCTGTCCTGGAGACACGGAAGAAGAAGGAGAACAGTACAGTTTACGATCTCTCTCTTTGTGACCCATCATCAATCAGTGAAAGCTAAGAAGGGGGGTCAAGTGCAGCCTTATATCTACCATCAAAGCTATCTCTCTCCCCCTGCTAATGCTGTTATCTCTATGTTTATTACAGAGCAGGGAGGGGGGATCACGTCACAGGGATTTGATTGACAGTCCAAGTAGGAGTAAAGAAATGCAATCACATATTCTTCTAACTGGTATATCTCAGGACAGAGAGGGAATCTGAAAAAAGTGAAGACACTCTGGGGGTTGTGGGGAATTATAGAACACATGGAAAGAAAGAAAAAAAAAGAGTTAATTTTCCCACTATAGATGCCCTTTAAGGAAAAAGCACATTTGTTTGAAGATTGTAATGTCAACATCTTGGCAAAGGAACAGGATTGATTCAAGAGAGTAGTCAAGAAGGCCATTTATGTCAAAATAAAGAAACCAAGCCCAAATATGGGTGTGTGGGGGGGGGGGGGGATGTTTGACAGATATTTATAAGGGTTTTTTTAATAAATGTAGCCAAAGTTATAAGCACACATTCTCTATTCACAGGTACACAATGCTTGGCATACACTAACCTGATACTGGCCCAAGCAATTTGACATTGAGTCAATCTGAATTTTGTCTGGCTTTCAAAAAAGGATAATTAATGCCCTGGAATGGCCCAGCCAGAGCCCAGACCTTAATCTGATTGAAAATCTGTGGGGTGACTTGAAGAAGAAACTTTGTGCAGACCAATCTATGGAATTATATTATTATTTTTTTTACTAAAACTGTTTCTTATTTGTTTTTTTTTGCTTCTTTGCAATAAAGGTGGAATATGATCAGACAGGATTTGTCTTTATTATTATTATTATTATTATTATTATAATAATAATAATAATAATAATAATAATAAACAAAACCCTGCCATTTAGCAAGGGTGAGTAGACTTTTTATATCCACACTTTTATACATAAAATTATAGAAAAAATGTTCTATCATTTTATGAACCCTTTGCATAGTTCTGCAATGACTGCTTGTAATTCAACAGCTAAAGAGACCCAGGGTTATATGTTTGCACAACTCTAAAGAAAAGGAAAATGTACAGTATCTTGTTTAATGGATAATTATACAGCAATATGTGGATTGGATTTATAAACTAAAAACATTTTCCCATAGGAAACCTTTAAATTAAATGTTTCTTCGCTACACTGACCATGTTCTCTAAGTTACAAAATACATTTAATTTTTGATTTCCTAATTAAAACTAGAGATTAGCAGATGCAAATATGTGCATCAAGCTTGGAAAATTCTCATTCACTTCCTTATTTTAATTTATTTTTCTACTGTATGTGTTGATTCCTAGAGCCATAGAAGTACCAGCATTTTTTAAACATCCTCCAGAAACTCTTAGATGCATAAAATCATTAAATCAAATTACCAAAGAGAAAATGAATGGTCCTTAAATATCCCACTAGTAGGACATCAACTGCCAAAAAAGTCAGACTTCCAAAAATAATGTGTAAAAATATGTTAATCACCCATAAGAGTACAAAAAAAGTAGAAATATATGGAGAAAGTGCTGACAAGGGGCATATACATGCCAAAATGTTTCGACTTTGAGATTTTGTGAATAACACTTATTGTGAATCATCTATACTGCTTTTTTTTTTAAATTGCCCATTACTGGAAACTATCATTGTACCATTTATTTGTTGACCTACCTCCTATTTATTTAGATATCCAATCTGAACCATCTTACTGTTTAGCTATTAATCAAGTGCCTTATTATCATACACTCTTCTGCTGTGTGCAGCTTTGCTGTAACTGGAATGGTAACTGTTTTTAAAATACTGCCTCATAGTGATAACTGAGCATGCTTGTCTTCATAGAAAGTCTGGTCAGATGAAAGGAGGTGTTGGTTAAGAGAGGGAGGGGGGATACTGACGTACAGCAACACACATACCTCAGAGTAAGGGCTACTTACATGTAGTCATATAAAGATTAAGATGAGGCAAAATTATTTTTTCATTATAGTTAGCTTTTAACTGTCTCTCTGGTTTTGCATTTAGCTAATGGATTGCTGTTAAAGCATCAAAGCATTTCCGTATTTACATTTTAGCACGTTATCTTTGGATGTCTAATTGCAGTGGCGTCGCTATGTTAAAACATTCTGGGCACGTGCCTTGGATCTTTGGCAAAGTGCCCTGAATATTTTAACTGCCGTTACCTTGCACAAGTGCCCGAACCTCCCAAAGATCCGTGCATGCCGGCACAATGATATATAACGATGATACATAACAGGCCGCCCCTGTGCTTCCTAATATGAATGGATCAACTGGGTGTACACATTAATCCCTCCTCCACCTCCACCCCATTGGTATAAAAGCCTGCTACCCCTTCCCACCGCTATGAACAGTTAGTTTGCTGGGCTTTGGATGTATTACTTAACTGACTTACAGTTTGGTAAGTAGCTGGTGGTTATTTGCCATTAGTTCAAGTTATATTGGATTTTTTTGTCCATTAAATGCTGCCACACTGCCTGTTCTATAGTGAGTGGATTGAACTGCAGGTAGGTAATAGCCATGTGCAGTTCAATCCACTCACTAACAGGGCAGGCAGTGCAGCAACATTTGGTAATGTACCCTCTCTGCCCTAATGGGTGCACTTTACCAAATGCTGCCACACTGCCCTGTTAAGAGTGATTGGATTGGACTGCACAGATTTGGGTATGTAATAGCCCACCAGGGAGTCGATTGCACAGCACATGTGGTAATTAGGGAATAGCCTAAAAGCGCTATAAGGCTATTATCTACCCCATGTGCAGTGCAATCCACTCACTATAACAGGGCAGTAAGTGGCAGCATTTGGTGCACTCACTAGGGCAGAGAGTGACCAATGCACATTATCAAATGTTGCCACACAACCTGAAGAAGGGGGAACATTTCCTCTGAAACGTTGTGTCATTGATGTGTGGTTTATAATAAATTTGCGAACTTACCTAGGGGTGCCACTTCAGACACTGTTTTTTTCTGATACTTCACTTCCCTTGAAAGTGGGAGGCCTTTCTGTAAGTCAGCACCCATGTCAGTTTGTGTGCATAATGACATTGTGTATATTGTTGCCATATTGCCTCCCTTGTTATAGTGATTGGACTGCATATATAGGTAGGTAATAGCCATGTGCTGTCTAATCCATTCATTAACAGGGTGGCAGAGTGGTAGCATTTGGTAATGTACACTCTCTGCCCTAGTGAGTGCACATTACCAAATGCTGTCACACTGCCTGTCCTGTTATAGAAAGTGGATATCAATAAGTATGTGAATTATACACAAAATGGACCCTAGAGATGCCCCTAATTGTATGAGGATTGTTTAGCACTACACTATGCTACATTTTCCAAAGAAATATCAAGGAATAATTGGGATTTTTTTTCTTATTCTTTGGTTTACACCAGTGTTTTTTTTTTAATTAAAAGGTCACTAGTTTCACGGCAGATAAACAGAAATCCACAGGCAACCGGTTGTACAGTGAAATCGATAGAGTAAGAATCTAAGCAGATAATGAATTCTTGTTCTGTTTACACAAAGCTCTGTGCTGTTAGTATTTACTAGAATTCAACAGAGAATCAGATATTTTAGGAGGGCATTGATTTTGCAACTGAAGTGTGACTAAAGAGATAAATAAACCGCTCTTGGGGTCAATTGATCCATTAATCGCCTCTGACAACTTAGATGGAAATAAAAAAATAGACAAAGTAAGTTAAAGGTATGTCCACCCTTAAACATGATTTTTAATAAGCTGCTCCCCCATGTCCCCCAGCCCCAACCGCATAAATATTTTTTTTCAGAAAGCCCCCCAAACTCTTACTACCTCCCCTCTTTCCCCCGCCGCACTGCCGGCCCTCTGCTTGCGAGAATGCAGCAGAGGGGCGGGACCGGCAGTCGCGTCTGTGATTGGCTGAGTGGCAGCCAATCACGGACGCGGCTGCCGGTCATTCAGTGCAGCGAGGAAAGCGGAGAGGTAAGTAGAGTTTGGGGAGCTTTTTGAAGAAAAAAAATATGCTTTGGGGCTGGGGACATGGGGGAGGCACATATTAAGGGGGTTTTGCGCTAGGGGAGGGATAGTAGAACGAGGAGAAGGGGAGGGAGAGGGGGGGGGAGAAGGCTGCAGTGCGCATGGCAAATATCTACCGAGGCTAGTAGCAGGCAGAGACCTGCTATCCTCCTGGTGATTTGTTTTGAGACTTTGGGGGGGGGGGGGGTTTACAGGAGAACCCTATGGAGCTGGGGTGAGGTAAGGATTAAACAACACTACATGGTGGGGCCAGTAGTTGGGGGATTATAGTTTTGGGGGGTGGACTGCCCTTTAAACTCTGCTGATCTTATACAACTTCAAACAATGCAGAATCAAATGGAAGAGTGATATCACCTCTCAGGACCTGCTAGTTTAATTCTGAAGCTAATTGAAAGGGTTTGAAGTTTAAATTATGTGCACTATTACAGTAAATAAAGTGTAAATTAAACAACTAATTTTAGTGTGCAGTGTTTGTGATTTAAAGGGTATCTCCACTCATAATATTGACTTTTAGGAATCCAGTTCTATTGAAGAACTGGGACTGAATCATTCAAAAATAACTTAGGAGACAAATTTATTTCTTTTAATAAAGCAATAAAAATGGGGTATGGCCCACAAACAGGTTTCCAAAGACATTTTAGTGCACAAATTTCCACATGAAAGATCAGCCTTTTTTTAAAGGAGAGATTGTGGGCCTAGAGATCTAGAGATGAAGTGCGCTGGCCAGTACCATATTTCTTAATGCCTTCTAGGGTAATCCTTAAAGTCAAGTGAGCAGTGTAAAAATCTTCATACAAACAATAGAGTGCTAGTGCACAAACAACTGTGCACCTATTTAAAGGACATGTTTACCCTCCAAACTAAAATTTAACCCACTGTTGGCCCCACTGTATAGTGTAACAAAATCCTTCCCTTACATCTCTGCTCCTTATGGTTCTCCTGCGGTGCTTGTCCAAAGTACAGGAAACTGTAGAGAAGAAGCTGTCTTTCTGTCCAAAACATTTCTGCCTCCTCCTTGTCCTCTGAAAGAACAGTGGCATGCACAAGCGAGCCTCCTACCTCCCTCCCTCCCTTCTGATCTCCCCTTGGCTGCCCTTCACCTAACGTAAAATCACTTTTAATGTAGTGTATCCCTTTCCACCCCACTTTTAAAAAAAAAAAAACTATCCAATAAACCTCCCATTACAACATTCAATGGAAGACAGTTCCATAGTTTTACTGTTCTTACTGTGAAAAACCTTTTCCGAACTTGAAGACTTTAGGGGATGTCCGCGTGTCATTAATGCACCAAACTGCTGCATGCAGTGCATTTTTTACAACGCACTTCATGGCACTACACCGCAGCGGTGCAAAGTGAACGGTGCAATTTATTTCCATTGCACATGCATTTTGGTGCAATGACATCGCACCAAACTGCAGCATAGTGTGAACGAAGCCTTAGAGATACAGTGGGATCATGGTTTTTCCTTCCTCGCCCTAAAATCAGTTTGAGACTGAAATCTGATATCTTGCTTGATTATTAAGGTATTTTCATTAGAGCATGCTTTCTAAACTATCCTGACTCAACCAGGCTCATTTATCAAGGTGTAGTGCTAACACTTTTTCGGTGTTAAATTCATGCTAACGGATTTAATATATTAACTAGTAACTAGAAATCACTGGGCCCCCCAGCAAAAGTATGGTTGGGCCCCTATCCGTGCTTCATCCACAGAGGTTTTCTGAGAGGAGGCTACATCTGTCATAGGAAAAAAATTATAAGATGGGGGCTCCTTGGCTCCTAGGTTCCCTGCGGTTGCTTTCCCCCTGGTAGTTATGCCCCTGGGAGGATGTTAAGAGGATGACGACTGATAATTCTGCCATTTGGAAAGCTATGAGTAATGAAGAATCAAACATCTGTAAACCCTTTTCTTAATATTCAAGCTCCCCCATTCACTTTATTATTTTAGTTGCCCTTCTCTGAACCCTTTCCATCCAAGATGTCCTTTTTGTACACAGGATTCCAAATTGCATTGCATATTCCAAATGAGGCCTTACCAATACTTAGTAAAGTATTACTTACTATTTATTATTATTTATTATTTTTCTCCCTTGAATCCATACTTCTCTTTATACAAGACAATGTCTTGCTGGCACTAGCTGTTGCTGCCTGGCACTGCTTGCTACCTTTAAGTTTGTTATCCACCAAAACAAGATCCTTTTCCAACAGGGATGCACTTAACACAGAGCCATTTATAGTATAAGTAGCACAAAGATTTTAAGACCAAAATGCATCTCCTTAGATTTATCAACATTGAATCTTAGCAGCCCACTGTGAACAACAACTATCTAGATCCACCTGCAACGATTGCACATCCTCTAAAGCTTTTAATGGTCGACAAAGTTTTGTGTCATCAGCAGACATAGAAACCTTGCTGACAATACCGACTTCCAAATCATTAATAAACAGATTAAATAGAATTGGCCCCAAACACAGAACTCTGTGACACCCCAATCAGAACTTTAGTCCATATTAAAGGGCAACTGTGGTCTCAAAACACATGAGGATTAAATAAAAGCCTACAGTATTTCCTTTAAAATGAACCAACAATCACATCTCTGGCTAGAGACTGTAATAAATTTCATTGCGGTGAATGTTCAAACTTCCTGCTTCCAGTAGGTTGAGTGACATCACCTGACCTCTGCCCGCCCCTCTGCCCCGGTAGAGAAGCATGCTCAGTTAAGACTTAATGCTGGGAAAATCAGGAAGTATCTGGGGGAAAAAAATTGACAGTTGAGAAGGGGAGCCTATTAATGCAGGCAAAGTCATGATGACATGACTACAAGCTGGTCACATGGCTAAAAATAGGAAGTGTTCAACCAGGAAGTAATATTGCTGAACTTCTCTAGCAATAACTTCTCACAAATTTTATCTAGAGATGTGATTTAGGTTTTATTTTGAAGGTACGATGGAAGGCTTTTTATATAATTCTTACTAGTTTGGAAGAATTTGAGACCCCAGTTACCCTTTAATGAAGCCCCATTAACAACTACTCTCTGCATCCTTTCCGTCAACCAACTTTCTATCCATGTACAAATGTGCCACCCCAGCCCAACAGACCTTAGCTTATACATTAGTAGCCTGAGGGGGACTGTATCAAAAGCCTTAGCAAAATCCAAGTATACTACATCTACTGCTATGTCAGAGTCTAAACTCTTCCTTCCTTCCTCATAAAAACCAAACAAGTTAGTTTGACAAGATCTATTTCTCCTAAATCCATGTTGATTACTACTTATAAGCTTAATCCTTGATACATACTCTAGAATATGTTCCCATATCAAACTTTCCAGTATCTCCCCACCACTGTTAAACTTACAGGCCTGGCTGTGAACAACTACCCTTTTTGAATAATGGCACTACATAAGAAACATTGGCCTAGATAAAACTGAACTTAGCTCCCTAAGGACCCATGGATGTATTTTTTCTGGTCCAGGAGATTTGTTAATATTAACCTTATTTAGTTGTTTCTGAGAGGCAGACAACCACAGACACGGCTGCCGGCAATGGAGAGAAGGTCTGTAAGTATGATTCAAATTTTTTAAAAACTAAAGCAGCATTTAGGGTTGGACGGGGGAAGCTACCTTAAATTTAAAGGATTTCAAGCTACACTATCAGGTGGGCGAGGATGGATCCGGATGGTGGAGGGAGGGGGGAAAGGGCTGCCCTGCACATGCAAGAAGCAACTGAGAGGACAGATCAGAGGCAGAAACTGTTTAGACAGGAATACAGCTCCTACTCTTAAGTTTCCTGGACTTTGGACAAGCACTACATGAGAACCATAAGGAGCAGGGATGTAAAGTAAGGATTTTTTTTAAATTTTAGTTGGGGGGTGGCCCTTTAAAATGAGGAAAAGCCATTCATTCAGTGTACAATTCCAGTAGGTACCAAACCCAGCTATAGAAAGCAACCTTGGCGTGGTGGCTGGACTTAATTTGACAAACCTATTGAGCTAATTGCTTTTATTTATCCATGGTTCATGGCAGGCTGTTTGAAGAACGAATCTAATGGAAATATAGCCAATATGCAATTAGAATTGTTTGTGCACTAGAATTATATTTTTTGTATGTATTAAATTTTTTTCTGATGTGTTTGTGTTGCTGCATGACTTTAATCCAGTACTTGTTTTGCTCAAGCTCAATCCCTCAGTTTAGCCCCCTGCAAGACAATCTAACTCCCTTTGAGGAGAATCATGCTCAGTAATCCCTATGAGGCAGCATTGGGAGAGGAAATTTCCCACCAGGAAGTTCATGTATCAACTGTCTCCATTTAAGCAACAGCAAAACTATACATAGCAGAAAAGTTTATGATACTAAGGCACTTGATTGACAGCTGAAATGCAAGATATTTCAGACTGGATATATCCCCATATAACTCATAAGGCTCTTGAATTAGATTGGGAGCAACTGTGGAATATTTTTATGTAAAAATCCCTCAGCTACATAGCTGTGTGATTTTTATAAGAAAATATTCAAAACAGTTAAACAGCCCTCCCATACTGCAGCCAAGGAAACCTGAGAGTTGTTGTTTTCACCTGCAGGGCCATAAATTGACATATTTTTTCTATACTATGAAACAATATGTTTTTACAAAGTCCCGGAAATACACTTGAGTGTGAAAACACCTGCTTTGGCTGCTCCTTGTGCCTTAGTTGCACATTCCACTTGCAAAATTTTATATGACCTCTGTTCCTCTGTAGCTTTTAGATTGGGCAGCACAGCAGTTCATCGGTTAGCACTGATGCCTTACATCACTGAAGTCCTGAGTTTGCACCCTCCCTTGGACATAAATCTGTAATGAGTTTATATATTCTCCCTGTGCTTGTGTTGGTTTCCTCCGGGCACTACGGTTTCCCCCACAATCATAAAGACCTACTGATTGTATGCGTGAAATAATGAGCTAGGATTGTAAGCTTGTTAAGACAGGGACAGATATGAATGTATCAATGTAAAGCGCCACAGAAGATGTTGACGCTATATAAACCCACAATAAAAATAATCTTGTCCAACAGATACAGGTGCATACAGTTACAGCCTAAGCCTAGGAAAATAGAGGTCACTGCCTTAGATAACTTTACCATCCGCCTATTTCACTCATATTTAGAGAAGGGTAGGGAGAGCAGGTCAGAGGACAGTGGAATCTCTCCATGCTGAATTTTATGACTGAGATAAGTGAAGAACTGAGGAACCAAAGAGCAGCCAAATTAGATGTGTTTACACTCAATCTATACTTTCTTTTCCAAGATTTTGTAAAAAAAATTGCTAATAGTATAAATACTCATATTCTTAAATACATTTAAGAATATTTAGTGAAGGTGTCTATGAATGGGATCATGAGAAGAAAACTTTTTTTACATCAGAAATTCGGAACTGCTCTCCCTAGACTCTAAATTCTCTGAATAGTTGCTAGGACAAACTGCAGAAATGCATAGAAAATCTTCATACACAGAATAAGAAATTAAATTACTCAATGCTTACACATTTACAAAGAAAATGGACATTTTAACACTAGGTCGCACAGGAAAATGGTGTAGCTGCAACTCTCAATGTGTTATAGTATGATAATTGCAGAAATATAATGAGAAAACCTGGACAAAAGCAAAAGTGATTGAATAACGAAAACTAATCCTCCTTTAAAAAAAAATGACTGTGTATGAAAAGACACCTTAAAATAGGATCAGAAAAAAAGACATTAAATTGGGTTCATGTTCTCTTCTCTTAAATGCAATCTGGGTTTTCTGTTTGCACAAAAAGACAGACAGAAAATGAAAAGTGTAATGAGTAAAGACTCTTCCTAATATGTTAACCTAATTGTTCAATTTCAACTAATTTTAGTTAAAAGAAAGAAAAAAGAAAGAACTTAATTGTATTTTTAGTGTTATTGGCAGCCCCTACCTATTTTCGTGGGCATGACAAAAAAATTTGGTACACTTTAGGATCACTGAAATAAGCAGGTACCAAATAAAGGATTAGTAAAATGTAAGGTTTCTGAACATTTGTTTGTTTTAACCTACTGTATTGTGTATAGAAATGTCTGCTTTTTAATAACTGAAGTAGATGGATGTGTCTTAATACGGGTAACCTTTAATCACGCAGCTGCACTATATTTTTAGCCATTAGACTGTTTTTACATACAGAAAGGTTTTATATATTCAGCCCGAGATAATATAAGAGAAACCGTGAACAGTAGTTATTTAAACTGCTTATCCACTTAATAAGCCTTGTGTAATAGTTTTCAGCAACCTGTTCATTTGGTCTACTACAGTTACTACAGTTAAAAAATATTTGATGATATCTGATTGGTTGCTGCAGATTGACAGCGCAGGGAACATTTTGCACCTTTTATCAGTATGTTTTACTGTTTGATCACCATACCTTTCTGTCTCTAGCTGAATCCATTGGTAAATACTGTATAATAGTTTTTTTTTCAATCTCTTAATTTTATAATGACCCTAGTAGAAATTATGTTAAGATATGACAAGAAAGGATGCAATGGAATTTCAAAATGGGGATGCTTTTCAACAGTGCATGACATCAGTTTTAATTCTGGATAAAGGGACCGCAGAGCACTTTTTTTAATGTTAGAGAGTTTCCTCAACACTATTTGTTATCCTTTATCTCCTGATAATTTACAGACTGGTTAGATATCTATTGGCAGACCACAATTGTCACCCATGCATCTTTATCGGGTCAGGTCTCTCTTTTTGACAACAGGTAATTAGAATTTAAATTTCCCACTGCCACACCATTATTAGGGCAATGGACCCAGAGCCAATCCTGTAACTTCCAGCCTTGGTTGTTGGGTCAATCTGAAACTCTCATTTCAGGGTACAATAACTTCATTCCATAAAAGTCTTAATTTAAGGTTTTTTTTAATGAAAACCCAGCAGATTTTATTAAGGTTTTAATGATATCTACTTTTTATTACTTTGACAGAAAGGTACCATTATATTCCCAGGAACCAAAATAATGGTACTATAATGGTTTTTACTATGGATTACCGTAGATATGTTCGAAACTGTTGAGTTTTGTTCTGTTTTAGAATTTTCGGAGATTTTGAAAGTTTAAAATTCGAGTTTCGGTTTTTGAAAACTACTTTCGATTTGCGAAAATCGTCTACTTTCCATTTTTGATTTTCCAAAATCGTCTACTTTCGATTTTAGATCTACTTTTGATTATCGAAAATCGTCTACTTTAGAATTTCCGAAAATCGGCTATTTTTGAAAATCGTCTACTTTCGATTTTCAAAAATCATCTACTTTCGATTTTCGATAAAAATCGAATATGCGAAAAATCCGGGTTTGAAACCCTCAGATTCGATTAGAAACTGGGTTCTATTAGAAACCACATTACATCTCTACTATTGATAATTAAAGGTATTTTAGCACTGTTTTAAAGCACATATCATACTGAATGAAAACCCTGGCACTAAAAAGAACATATAGAACATAAAATGATAAGCAAGTTTAGTTTCTGCTATGTATTGGTTTTATCTAACATGACTATAGATCAAAACTATAACATCCCTCTGGCTTTAAATGGTTTTATTTGAATTTTGTACTCTATTGTAGATGCTTTAACTCATGTTAAGCCTTGGGCTTGTAAAAAATTTCATGATTAAACCATTAATAAGGTAAGTATTTCTTTAGCTCAACAGAGCTAACAAAAAGAATCCCAAAAAAGCCTGTGTTCATTTCCCAAATGGCAAATTTCCAAAATGTCATCTATCTTCAGTAAAGACAAAGATGAGCACATTATTCAAAGCACGTATATGGCAGAACTTGAAACTGATCTCTTCAAAATTAAGTGGCTTTGAGAACCCTTCCCTTAAACATCTGCACTGAAATCAGAATGTGACATCATGTATCTAAATTCCAGCCAAGCTACCCATGAAATCCGTTTTCGATCTATTTTTGCATAGGCATGTATGTCTTTTAAGGAATGAATCACCCCATTAGCTTTTCTGAAAGAGAAGTTCTTTTTTTAGCTTCAGTGAAGCCCGTTATCAAAATCATATTTAGCTGCTATAGATGAAGGGCTCTGATTTTTAATTTACTATGTTTTTCCAGTGAACCAAGCAACGGTCTATTATAATGCTTGCAAGAACACTTCTCCTAGGTTAATCAATCACATTCGTTATTCTTTATCTTTCTCCTGCATTTTGCTGCCAGTGGCTCACAAGGGATTTCATACCTGCTGCCAAACGTATACATTTAACATGAAGTAATTTAATAAAAATGATGCATTATCGCTGGGATAAAAGATTACAAGAATCTCGCTACAGAAATGGATAACATTCGCCATTCTAGGACAAATTTAAATTGGCTTTAAAAGTGGTCAATTTGTCACCCCACCCCCAGATATAATATGAAATTAAGCCAGTGGAAATAATATTCCTTAAATCACATCTTAAAAAATATTTTGTAGTGTGATAAATTAGGAATATGAATACCAAATACCGGTAAATCAACTGGTCTAAGGAAAAATAACCTTTCATGTTGCATTATTTAGACCCTACAAACAAGGGCTCACTAATTAGAACAATGTTGTCTAACCTGGTGTTTGAAACTGCAACTCTAAGCATTCCCTGGCTTTCCTCTGAGGTTAGGAATGCTGGGAGTTGTCGTTTTCTGAGTTATAAGCTAGTTAATGCTGGATCCGCAACATGGTTCCTATAAAAACGTTTTTTCAGTTGACAAAATTGTTTCAGATAATTGTACTAAACATTACCCCTCTTACTACCAACCTGCCAACCTGCCTTTCACACTCCACTGCCAATCTATTTACAGCCTACCCAGAGATGGATTAAGATCATATGGGGCCCAAGGCAGTGCCATCATTTAGGGACCCCTTTTTTGCTACATATATTGTATATACTGTTTTTTGTTACTGCTTCTGAAGCTGGGCCCCCAGAAGTTTCCTGGGCCCTAGGCAGGTGCCTAGGGTTGCATTGTGGATAATCCTGCTCTGAGCCTACCGATTCCTGTCACCTTATGTCTCACCCCCATATCCTCTAGTCTGTAAGCTCTTTGGGCAGGGTCCTCTTTCCTATTGTATCACGGTATTGCTGTAAGAAACTCCACCTTTGTATGTAATATGTATGACTTTGTATAACATGTATTACCCTGTATGTAATGTATGACTATGTAATTGTAAAGCGCCACAGAGATGTAGGCGCTATATAAATCAATAATAATATATAAAAATACTTGGTTTTACGACACATTTATTATGGAATATCCTTTCCTATTGTATTTCACTGATAAATTATAAATACTTTCTCCCAAACCTTGCTCTTTTCATTGAGGATAACTGCACTGTCCTGGTGCTTATTTTAATGCTATTGAACTACTATATATACCAACAAGTAAAAAATATTAAAAATTCACAGGAAATATTTACTATAACTAACTGTTCCACAACAGCTGAATATAGAATTTTTATCTACAATACTTATGGCTGATCCACCTAAGGTAATCTTCAACATCCAGTAAATCCATTTGCTATTAAATATGGCACATGTTGTCACATGATGCTCTGTATTACACTATAGGCTGATAATTAATTGACTGCTGTACACTGTATGACACCATAGGATGATAATTAAGAAATTAATGACAGCTTAATTTTTTTCTTTCTTCATCCTAAATTTGTCATTAATTTCTCTATTGTAGCCTGGATTATTCTGTGTTATGCTGTGTTTAGACATGCAATAACATTTTCTGCCTCAGTAAGCAGCCAAACTATTGTTTTGGCATCTGATGCATAGGGACAAAAATGCTCCTCATACCTTTATAAGAATAGGCAATAATAATTACCACATTAAAGGACAATTATAATAACAAAGACTTTTTTTATAGGACAAAAAAATTAAATAAATCGGGAGTCTAAGGGCATTAGTAGCAATAAGTAATGGAGACTTTTGGGTAAAGGGCATGTCACCCCCCAAAACTATAATACCCCCCCTACTGGCCCCATTGTGTAGTGTAGTTTAATCCTACCTTACATCCCAGCTCCATAGGGTTCTTCGTCTATCCCCCCCCCAAGTCCAAAAAACGCCCACCAGGAGTTCTGCAGAGTCCATATAGGACTCTGTTTCCTGTCTCTCCTCCAGGAGATTTTGCCATGGGCAGAAGAGCCCTCCCCCCCTCCTTGGGATTTAGATTCCCTCCCCCTAGCACAAAAATCCTTTTTTTATCTAATAGTTCTCCCTGCTCCCCCAGCCCAACTGCTATAGTTTTATTATCAGAAAGTGCCCCAAACATTACTTACCTTCCCTCTTTCCTTCGCCACACTGAACTCCCGGCAGCCGCGTCCGTGATTGGCTGCCGCTCAGCCATCACAGACGCTACTGCCGGTCCCGCCGCTCTGCTTGCATTTTCGCGCAAGCAGAGGACCTGTCAGTGCGGCGGAGCAAAGAGGGAAGGTAAGTAATGTTTGGGGAAGTTTCTGGCAATAAAAATATTGCGGTTGGGGGACAAGAAGAACATTATATTAAAAGTTGTTAATAAGGGTGGACATACCCTTTAAATAAGATTGGGAGAATATATGTAAGACATTAGTGCTACCCTTTACTTATATGCAAATATGAAGATGGCTCAATAAAGCCAAAACCGGTCTGTGGTTGGCTTTCTGGTGTTTGCAATAAGCGAGTTTTAATGCTATAAAAGCTCTTAGAAGGTGTGGAATTTTCTAATGGGCTACCATGATACATGGAAATTACCCAGAAGTCTCAATTCCTTATTTGCATATTAGTGAAGGGGAGCAATAATGCCTTATACTCTCCCTATCTTTTTTAATTTCTTGGTGACGTCTGTACATAGGTGCTTCACAATGAGAAACCAGGGGCCTGCACTACACAGAAGATGGCTCAATAAAGCTGAAGCTGGTCTGTGCCTGACTCTTTGGTTTTCGCATTTACAGTAGCTCATGGAATGCTATAAAAACCTTACATGGTGTGGCATTTCCTAAAGGGCTACCATGATACATGTAAAATAACCCAGAAGTCTCCATTCCTTATTTTTTACAGGGTAATGCACCGAGAGTCACTATAGGCTGACAGCCACCATTGCACCTCTGATTTAACATGCTTATAGTGGTCTTGGCACATCGCGAAGCAAAATTACCTTTGTGGTACTTTTAATCAATAGCTGTTACCAATACAGGAATAGTCCAGACCTGGCAAATGAAAATTGGAAGATGCTTAGCTCTTAACCAATGATATGTGAGGTGGGAATAATCAATCCAACCTCCTTGCCCCAGGTAATTTCCATTTTTAGTAAGAATCCTTTACTTAAAACCGCACGTAACAGCGGCATCACCCGTTAGTGTACGGTATCTAACACAGATACATGCAGGGAAATTTACCCACAGCTGCATTTGCTCTGGATTGATCACCTTCTAGAAATTCAACCTCCCTTTTGTGACTCTGGCAAACTGACAAACGGGAATAACTCCAGTGTGACTATTTATTGCTAGCTATCAGCTTCCAGCATTTTAAGGTGTAAAATAACTATGGTTTTCATAACAGACACTGAGCTTCAGATGATTTATTTGGGGCCTCAGCTGATTGGCCCCCTTGTGTAGCCTGAGATGTAACTCAATTCGACTGTGAAGGTGATCCTCTTAGGATTAGTGTGCATCACATTTGGTACAAGGTCTGCAAGGTTATTGCCAAGTCACGATTGGTCAACTGACTTCTACCTTACACTGGTTTATTATAGCATTCACAATTCTGGATCTCTTGTTTTAAATACTTGAATGTTGTTTTTTTTTTTAGAATTACTTTTCTGTCAGATGAACATTCCAAGATTCCTGTCATGTAGATGGTAAACTGCCAATGAAAAGCTGGGCTTTGACCTGAACAAGTGGGTATAACCCTTGAAAGCTTGTCAACTAAAATAAAATATTAGTTCATATTAAATGGCAGAGAAAGAGTAGTAACTACTGTATAAATCTGCTGTACAACTTTAATCAGCAGTTTCTAGGTGATAAATTAAGAATAATGCATCTTATTTATTCTTCTTTAAAGCTCAGCATTATAAAAACAAACATCCGAATCACTATTTCCAAACTATACAAAATATTGAAATATCAGAAATACACAGATATTATTTTAAACCAAAAACATTTATTTTATTAAAGGGCATGTCCACCCCCCTGGCCCCCAATCATGTAGTGTGTGTAATCCTTACCTCACATCCCAGCTCCATAGGTTCTCTGTAGTCCCCCCCAAAGTCCCCAAAACTGCCACCAGGAGGATAGCAGAGTCCATATAGACTCTGCCTCCTACCTGGTCCCCGGGAGAGTTTGGCATGCGTACTGCAGCCCTTCTCCCCCTCCTCCCCTCCCCCGATTACGATTCCTCCCCCTAGTGTAAAACCCTTTTGCCCCCCTGTTCCCCCAGCCCCAACCGCTATGTTTAGTTTATTAGAAAGTGCCCCAAACATTTCTTACCTCTCCTCTTTCCTCCGCTGCATTGAATGACCGGCAGCCGCGACCGGTCCCGCCCCTCTGCTTGCATTTTCTCGCAAGCAGAGGGCCGGCAGCGCGGCGGAGGAAAGAGGGGAGGTAAGTAAAGTTTGGGGAACTTTCTAATAAAATAAATATAGCGGTTGGGGCTGGGGGGACAGGGGGATTGTTATAGCAAAAATTTATTTCAAGGGTGGACATACCCTTTAATAATATTAGGCTATACGAGTGTTTGTTTAGTTAACTGTTTTTTCCCTTTCATCGAAAAACAATTTCAGCAAGAAAGCAATTGTCTTTCATAGATAAACTACTTGGTTGTGATGGTATTATTTTAATGAGGTAGTTTCCTTTAATTTTCTTTTTCAATGGATGCAACTTGGGTCTTGTGCTATGATCTGCTGTTGGGAGAAGAATCATGCAGAGAACTCGGGCCTTGAAGAAATGCATTAATGAGTCACTTTGCACGTCAAGTTTATAATCAGAGCACCAGAGACATACCAACTGACAGATACATTCATTAATTTCATGAACTGCTATCTCGAATCTTCATCCAAATACAATTCTTATTGGAGCCTAACATTAACACTGAATAAAGAAAACACTGCAAATATACACTGCAGAAAATACAAATGTTACAGTATAATTCCTTGATTCTGATTAAGGTGATTTCCAGAAAGAAAGTGAGGTATATGGACATACCTCTCAACATTACTGTTTTTCAAAGCTAAATTTCTTTTTTTTAATCTCACCCCATCATTTCCAACTACAATCCAATCTACAAAATCATGACTGGTTAAAGGGGAACTGTGGTCCAAAAATGACTTGAGGTAAATTGATAGGATTTGCTCCCCTGAGAATTTTTGCAATTTATTTCCATTGTTTATTTTGCATAGTTTTAAAGATATTTACATAGGTCCCCTGCACTTCCTGCTCTGAAACTGTCAGTCAATCTGTCCTGTGTCTCCTCCTCTTTGCAGCCCCCCTGGTCCCTCCCACTCACGGACCCCACTGTCCCTCCAGTTGCAGGCCCCTGATGACCCATTATCTTACAGCCCCATGTGGCCCCGCCCACTCGCAGGTGCCGTGGCCCCACCCACTCATGGATGCCATGGCCCTGCCCACTTGTAGGTGCCTTTGCCCCGCCCTCTCGTGGATGCCGTGGCTCCACCCACTCACCGGTGCCATGGATTACTCAGACCCCCCCAACTCTCTGTACCTTCTCTGTCAGGACTTCACACAGCAGAGAGGAGGAGGGAATTCCTGTCTCCCTCACACACTGAGGGAGTCTGAGGCTGTGCTCGCCGGCGGCACTGTGCAGGAGAAGCCTCAGGACACAAGTCAGCCTCCCACCCATTAAATTTCTGGTCCGTCATTTCTGTATATCTTAGGCTGTGGAGCACGTAGAGAGGTGGTTGATGGCTCGTTTTAAAGGTAGGAAACTGGCCTTTCATTTAAACGTAACATGTTTGAAGACCACAGTTCCCCTTTAATACTAACACTATGGAGGAGATGTAATATGGCGTACAGTGCTTTCATTCTTCCAGTAATAAAGTAATCACTTTACGGTTGTTACTGCATCACAGGTCTATGGAAGGTAAGGTGACTTTCATTGTGGAAGAATTCTTTTACGTTAAATTTGGCAAAGTAGTCAAAACATAACTTAAAGGGCTTGTTTACCCCTCAAATAAAAATCAATTTTTTTTTTAGGTAAATCACCCCCATGCCAAACCCACAATAGTTAGAAAGCTGACATATGTAGTGGAGAGCAATGTCCTTCTTGTCCTTTCCTCTGCCTCTTAAAAGGTTGCTGCTTCCTCTACAAGCTTGCACATGCTCAGAAGAGGAATCTAGGGGAATGGCATTGTCAATTGTCACATCAATGATAGAAAGGTGCTAACTGAAAACAGGATGCAGTATTTCAGGTCTTACATCTCTCACATTTCTAACTATTGCGGTTTTGGGGTTTGGGGGTATATATTTACATATATCATTCAGGGTGGACTTGCCATTTAAGTTTCATTAAATAATGAGTGCCATGATGTTTTTCAAGAATTTGGTATTGTGTATAGCAAATGAGCAGCAACGGAGATGTATACAAAGTAATCAGTAACGCATACATATATCTTCCTCTTTTTATACCAATTTCCCCTAAGTGAATGTGTGAAGGACATATTGAATATTAAAACATGTACATTAGCTGTGTTATTTAGATGGAGCTAATAATGGTGATAACAGTTTACTTATGTTATATTTAATAATTAGCCTTTTACCCCACGTTTTGGGAGTAGCAGCTCTTCTGCATAAATAGCCTAGTTTTATCTCACCCAGTCACTGCAGTATTTATGTTTGTTGCCACCAACTGGGGTACTCTTCAGTAACAGAGTAGACTGGGTTGCAAGAAATTTTGGGGCGTTTTTGGCCCAATCCCATTAATACGTGACTTTATTAGAAGAAATATAGTGCTTTTACATCTACCACCAGGAAGGAGGCTGTCCTTGAAAATATCACTTTACTGTAGATTCTCCTTAATTAAGCCATTCAGATTTGCATATACTGTGATAAAATACTACTGTGGATAAATCAGTGTAAAGTAGAACAATGTTTACCAAATTTTTATGATTTGTGGTTGCACAACTAACCAAGTGTATTTGTGAACATTATTGTGTGTTAACAGCACAACTCACTTGTATATTTAAGTTCCTGTATCCAGCATATTGGTTTAATGAGAGCAAAAGCCAAATCTACAGCACAAGCAGTATCATTAGAGATAATAAAATAATCAGATGAATAGTTGGTACATGGAAAGGATCAGATGAATTATATCCTCCAATGGTATCAAGAGTATGGTAGGGCCTGTCTCTCAGGGAGATGTAATAAAAATTCTTATTGTTAAAAATGGTGCTAATTTTGGCCTAACCAATCAGAAGTTATTTACCATTTGAAAGCTAACATCTGATTGGTTGGGGCAAAATTAGCACCATTTTATACAATAAGAACTTTTACTACATCTCTGTGTCTGTCTGTAGATTTATGGCTATTTATTACCACATGAATGTTCCATGGCAATGAGAGAGCTGTGCATACTTGTAAAAGGGGATTTCTACATATAATGAGAACTAAACTTAATGTAGATGTTGAATTTGTTTAAAATTTCTAGTTTCCCATACTACAATTTGTCATGTGCTACACAATGTACAAGAATTATAATGGGAATAAATTGCAAATGAGAAAATCTTTTTAATTTAAATGGCATGTTCACTGAAAAAATAAACTTTGTTCTAAAATGTAGATTAACCCCCCAAACCCCACTTTCGCAATATTCACAGTTTCAAAAGAAGCTCCTGAACCCGGTCCCTCGCCGCTCCTACTCTGCCCCTGCTGCTGACAGCCGCTCCACTTCCTGATTGCGGCTTTCAGTTAAGGAGTGACGTGGCGTCACGCCTAAACGCCTGACAGCCGCGACAAGTAAGTAAATCTGCTGTCGGTGCAGAAGTCTCCTGCTCCTGTTTTTGCTTAAAACAAGCTCAAAATAGAGCAGGGGGGTGGGTAATCTACATTTCTGAACAAAGTGTTTTTTTGTGTGGACTTTCCCTTTACATTAAATGACATTTTCAAAATTATAAATTAGTGTCAATACTTGGTGAAAAATGTCAAACACAGTGCAGGGAAATGACAGACAGATTCTGTACCCCAGATATTGAGCTCGTGTTATAAATAAATAAAAAAACATTTTTTATAGAGCTCCATTGCTCTATAACCATCAACCATTTGAGGATAAAGCCAAACAATGCTATTATTTAAGTGTTTATTCTCAAAAATTCATGATATTTCTTATAGGATTATAAAATGCTACCACATAATTGATCAGCCTAGCGGATATCTAAGTATTAATAATCTGCATAACATTTTGTGGTTAATTGCACCGAATGGGCATAAAAACCTGGGCATAAAAACATAGAAAATATAGAATAAGTACATACAGGGTTATTCAATAAAAGTTCTTATCGTTTAAAATTCTGCTAATTTTGCCCCATCCAATCAGATGTTAGCTTACAAATGTTAAATAAGATCTGATTGGTTGGGGCAAAATTAGCACCATTTTAAACGATAAGAACTTTTATTGAATCTCCCTATTTTTTTAATTACCATAAAATTTATTACGCTATACACTCACAGCCTTGGATTTTTTTACATTTTCTGGGAATTATAGTACATTAATTCTGAATGGAAAATTTCCCTCGGTCGCCCCCCTGTACTAAAGTATAAGGAGTCTTGTAGATTCTGTCTGTCATTTTTGACAGATTGGTACCCTGTGTACCCACCTAAAAGCTCTTCTAAAAAAAATGTTTAGCCCTGAAACTAAACGGTTTCAAATCTTAGCAGTTTAGCAACAGATATAGCCAATGTTCTACTATTAAATCCTCTATGGAACAGATAAAAAGTATTCATGGGTCAATAATGTGTCTTGTCTCTTTCCGGTTTAGCTGCATTTAAGCTACTGGCATTTTAAAGGTTCTAATAGGCTATATGAATTTAGGAATAAAACCACGTAGTCCGCCCAGGGGTTTTATTTAAAAAGAGCACACTCCTATCCTTAAAATGACCCCAAGATCATGATTATAGCTGCAATCTATCCAGCAGTATAAATGGTGTTTTTTTCTTGCTAGTATTATGACATCACAAACATGGCTGCTCTGCCCCAAGTCTCAGTCTTGAGCATACTAACTGCTGGGACAGAGCATCATCCGTTTTAAAGCTAGCTGCTATTGAGCGGTCGGCCGGGACAAATCATTGTTGGTTGAGGCACATGTCGCCACCGATTGGCCGTGATTTACTGACATGTTCTATTGCCTGTTCGCCCAATTGGCCATGGTTTACCGACATGTGCAATTGTCCATTTGCTGTGCAACTACTAATATCATGCCAGTTAGCTGTATACAGCAAATGGGTGTGATATTAATACTTTTATAGCAAACTGGCATGATATTGGTATTTGTACAGCAAACTGGCATAATATTGGTACTTGTAGTTTGCTTTACAACCACAAATATCATGCCAGTTTACTGTATACAACAAACTGGCATGATATTAATATATTTACAGCAAGCTGGTGTGATATTGATACTTGTACAGAAAACCGGCATGATATTGATATTTTTACAGCAAATTGGCATGATATTGGTACTATAATGCAAATTTTCAGTAAAAGTACCAATACCATGCCATTTTTCTGTAAAAGTACCAATACCATGGCAGTTTACTGTGTACAACAAACTGGCATGATATTAATATATTTACAGCAAACTGGCATGATATTAAAGGGGAAGTTCAGTGCAAATACATATGCTTTTCAGGAAAAAAGAGCAGTATTTTTTCATCCCAATGACCTTAATCTGCCAATTCAGCATTTTGTCTGTGTATAAATAAATGCAACCGAAATGCTGACTTCCTGTTTGCAGGACCCCTAGTAGAGACCGTTATGGTCTTGCCCTTGACCTAGCGCCTGGGTTGATTCAGTTGCTCAGTAGAGATCTGAGCATCTTTGACCCATCCAACAGCCAATCAGTAGAAATTACTGTTAGGAACATTCCAAGTATGTGGTGCATCCTGGGAAGAAGAAGGACCATTAGAGCCTGAAATGTCAGCTCACTTATGTCAATAGCAGGGAACAGCAAGGAGTATGGAATGGAATATGTAGAATAACTAAGTATACATTACACAAACTAACAATTTAACAAATATTGATAATTTCCACTGAACTGTCCCTTTAATACTGTTATTAAAGTAAAAGAGGCTTAAGCATTTATACAGGGACAGGACACAAATGACACTATTTTACTATACTGAGGTTCCCACCAGTAACAAAAGATTGTATGGCTTGTAAAAGTCAAGGAATTGTGCTTTCCTTTACCATTGGCTGTCAGTTATAAATATAAGCATCTGCATAGGAAAGGCAAGGAAATATATAGAAGGCATACTTTAACATTGGAGTGGCATTTGGCATGTATTTAGGTGCTGGCCATGAAAACCCTTTCAGGACCCCCCCTAAAAATCCTGAGCTCACCCCTCTTACTGACCAGTGGATATTATTATTTTACAAAAGTGATAGAACTTTTATTCTAAATAAAAGTGAATGTTTCATAATCTGTCATTCAATGCATAGGAAAGTAGCAGTGATAGTATGACAGACAAAGTGCCACAGCATATGGTAGGTATGGTTTCCAGAACAGTATAGTTCACATTACTACATACAAATATCCCTAAATTTGAATTTAAATTGAGTGCATAGAGCTGCTGTCTCTCTTCCACTAGCTCAAGAAGATTTGATAAGATAAGGCTGGTATGATAATGCTGTCCCTTTGCATGTGTTTGCCACCTGTTTTGTGTTGAAAGAGTTGGTGGGTGTTTGGATCAAAAAAAAAAAATCTACCCGGATATAATATGGAGGATGAAAGACTATCAGTTGTATTGCCTTCTGTACTATTTATGGGTTTACTATTTATAAAGACTTAAAAACTCCAACATGAATGAATAAACTGAGAACTTTACATCAACAGATGAAAACCGCGAGTCATACTAACAGCTGCTGTTATAAAACAAACAGATTTAATTTATCTTCTGCGAGTTATCTGAAGTTAAACAAATAGACAGATGTGCTTCATTATCATATTGACATTTTCCTCCTTGTACCAGAAGAATAGCAAAACTTTGTATTCCCTTATAGGCAACTGCAACATAGCTTCCATAGTACCGTATATATTTATATACTCTCAGTGCTGAATACATTGCAAAAGCATAAGGAGCATAACCGGCAGATTATTCCCTTAAATGTGAACCAATGCAACCAATCAGTTTAATGATCATTAGCCTGACGACCAGAAATAGGGATGTGCTGGAGGTTTGACTCAATCTGGTCAGAAATCCTGGTTTTGGTGTTGGAAATCTTGCTGGTAGTTTGAACCAACGCAGACGTTCATAACCGGGTTTTTGTAGATTTGCCAAAAGCTTTGATTTTGACCAATGAAGTTCTGAGCCAAAAATCAGTCCTGATCAGCGGACACTTCGGTGGAATGAACTCTGGCAGGTTTGTTCCTTCTAAGTCAGGAATATTAGGTTCTGGTTGAACTGTGTGTACCGGATCTTAGGGATAGTAAACAAGTATACCAGGAAATAGGGTTGGGGCAGACATTTTTTAGTAAAAACTACACACAACTACTATCTTTAAAATATAAGTTGATATAAGTATACACAATATGTATCAATTATATTACTTTAATGTCTTAAATAAATAATGTTATATAACAGCACACATGGGCTAAGCATATACGTCCTGTGTTAGTACTGCAAGCTTGTGCTGAATATTTCTTTACAGCTATAAATCTATTGTCAGTTAACCACCCCCAACTGCTTGGTCTGGTTATCACTGAAATACAGACCTTATACAAGAACAGATTTAACCTGTAACTATGAAAGATAAGTACCTTATTTCATAGTCAATTAAATAGGCTCTCTAGAAATGTGAAATTCTGCAATAACATATCTATATTTATATTGCATAAGGTCAGTTTAGCCTATTCAAGTTAAACTTAAAGTAACTTTGAGGAACTCATGAATTTAGATAGGAATCCACATATTATCCTAAGTCATACATACAGAGGTGGAAGGCCTCCTAATCTTCTTATACTAGGTCTACGAAGCTCAATCACATTTCTGTTCACAGGGACGACTGCTATATTTGTCAGAATAATTATACACAAGCAGTAAAGCAGGAACACAAGCTGGGTAGTGAACAATTTATTCTGAATGAACCAGAAACCAACACAGGGGGAGTTTGAAGATTTGCCAAATAACAAATGAAATATAAAGGCAACATTCTGTTTGGTGATTAAATAAGTCATGGATTGTATGGTCTAGAACCATTATCAACACCTTAGTGCATATCTTCTTGTTTGTCTGACCCACATAATATGTATAGGTACCCAGAAATATTTATACGATGAATATCCTATTAGAATGTCCCATCATTGTCCCATTAAAATCATGTTAACATGGGGAGATGCTTATTAACATGTGGTTAACCATGTTCAGATCCACACAGTGTCCTGCTTCCTTTTGTTGCCACAAACATATGATGATCTGGGAAAGGGGTCCCAAAACATGACACTCATTTGTAGCCATCAACAGATTATTTGCAGTTTGTACCAATTTGAAAGGGGTATCAGTGAATGTTTTTCATTGGAATCTGCCTGTATCTACTATAAATATATTTTGGTTACTACTGACTCAATATAGGGAGCCAATTGTAAATGACTGATCCCATTGGTGACAGCAATAGTTATTCAGCTGAGGGATTATTGGCATTTATATGTCAACAAATGCCAGATTATTTAACTGAATTTGTCTATTATCATCTATGTGTGTATCCAGCCTAACGTTAGGTTGTCTCTTTTTTGTTTTTGTCATATCTAGCGATACTCGCCTTAAACAATCAGTAAAACGATTGTTAATTTCTGATTGGTTTAATGATCACTAATTTACGATTGCTATCGTACATTTACAATAAAATTGTAAGTAACCGATCGTAAATCTACGATAACAAAATTGCCATAGAATACCATTGAGGTAGGTAAATACCGCACGGTATTCTTTGACCAAACGTTTGGTAATTACCGAACGTTGGGTAATTATCGAACGTTCGGTTGTAAATGTACGATCACTGCCATACATTTACGACCATGATCGTACAATAACTAACCTGCGGTATAGCTAAAAATGGGTCTATAAATACTGTAATTAAATATAGTCATTATTATATTCCAAGTCTGTGCAATATAAATGGTATGAGTAATTATTTGAGTAATTATATGAGCACCCTGTAACAGAACCTTGCTATGCAATTCAGAACCATTGGTCAAAACATCTCTATGTTAAACAAAAGTGATAATGTACATTTCAGTATTTTATCTGTGTACTAGAGAGTCAGAAGTTCTCAAAGAATATAATACTTGCATACCGTTTAAATCATTTCTACTTTACTATTACCAACCTTGGCAGGAACCAAAGGCACCAGTAACCAAGAGGCACCAGGCACAACATTTACAAAATCAAGCCCAAATATAATTAAAACACAAGAGAAGATTCTCATATTCTCAATTATTTGGACCTTTACATTTCCTTTGAACAAGATGCTAAAAGCTTTTCTGAGCCAATTGTTTTAAGTTGAGCTTGGTATGTCATACAGAAAGAGAGCATCAGAAAAAAGCTATTATATGGTCTATCGTTTCTACCACTGAGGAAAAAAGTGCATAATTTATGAATGCTTCTGCCCTGGAATGGAAATTAAGAGCCATGTATTTCTCAACTATGCATGTCTTATCAATTGCAGTCACACAAAAAATAAAAGCTTCAAATAAAAATAGAAATGTGAGTTAGGAATTAGGCAAAGTAAAAATAAATATGATAGAAACACTACTGATCTGGACCAAACACTGTTTAGACAAACAAAAGATAAGATTATTAAAAGATAACTATGCTCTAAAATGTAACGTTTTAAAAATGGAAAGTACCTGGGGCGGGGAGGTAGGATTGATTGTTCCTACCTCACAAGATTGTTTTGTTGAGGAGCTACAACGTGTACAGTTTTCATCTGCCAGGTTAGTCTGGGACTATTCCTGTATTAAAGATAGAGCTGAAGCCAGGAGGAAGACTGTCAGAATCAGTGTTATTTAGGCTGGTGCTCCTCACAGAAACAATATTGGAAGATCTATGCTGAAGAAGCAATTAAAGAATTTTGTTTTAGTTTTGCATTATTTTAACGTTACATTTCTTATGCAAGCGTGTGCCTACATCTTTAACACGTGTAGCTTACTCATATCTCATGCTAGTCATGCAATAATAGGTGCAAAACTATTATTGCTAATATTTGAATACATTTCTCTCCCCATAAAGTAATCAACTTGCTAGTTTAGCTAATTGTAGTGCATAAATTACAATACATTTTCCATCCTATAAGATACAGATGTAGGAAATGTTTCTAATTATAAACTAAAACTTTGTTTTAGTTTATAAATTAGATTCAATATTCAACAGCTAAATTAGATTCAATATTTAATTAGATTTGATTAGATGCAATGAAAGGTGCAAAGGTTTGCCTGTACTAGTAATCTGCAGCCACCAATTACATGTTATCTAACTGCAGCCACCAATTACATGTTATCTAACAGCAGCCACCAATTACATGTTATCTAACTGAAGCCACCAATAGAATTTTATCTAACTGCAGCCACCAATTACATGTTATCTAACTGCAGCCATCAATTAATGCTATATAATGCCCAGCCACCAATTACATGTTATCTAACTGCAGCCATCAATTACAAGCTATCTAACTGCAGCCACCAATTACATGTTATCTAACTGCAGCCACCAATTACATGTTATCTAACTGCAGCCATCAATTACATGCTATCTAACTGCAGCCACCAATTACATGTTATCTAACTGCAGCCCCCAATTACATGTTATCTAACTAAAGCCACCAATTACATGTCATCTAACTGCATTGACCCAGTAAAAAGCTAATTTATAACAATTGTAAAACTATTGTAGTGCAACTATTACAATAGGATCAAAAAATGACGGCCCTTTCATGTTAGGATAGTCTGGAAATTAAGTTATTTATTTAAACTATAACTTCTTTATTATGGTCACAGGCTTATCAGCTATTATCACCTATATGTGTATCTAGCTTAACTTTTGGTAGTCTCTTTTTTGTTTTTGTCATATCTAGCGATACTGCGTCTTAAACAATCGGTAAAACGATTGGTTTAACGATCACTAATTTTCGATCATTATCGTACATTTACGATACAATTGTAAGTTACCGATTGTAAATCTACGAAAATTATAGATTTACGATCCCCATAGAATACCATTGCGGTAGTTAACTACCGCACGGTATTCTTTGACCGAACGATTGGTAATTACCGATCTATTACAATAGGTTCAAAAAATGACGGCCCTTCCATGTTAGGATAGTCTATAAATTAAAAGCTATTTATTATAAACTATCACTTCTTTATTATGGTCACAGGCTCAAACAAATGTAATCTTAACTAACTAACTTTTAACACATTTAAAAATGCTACAGTACATGACCTCATTCACAACACTTAAGGCCTGGACACCCATACTGTACATTAAACCATATGTACAGTATGTGTCATCCTTCGGTGCATCATGGGTCTGCCTCACGATCAAATGTATGTGTGAGCCTTAACATTTCGAATCAATATGCTTGTGAAGGTTTTCATTCATCCACGTCATGGTATATCTGTTGTATTTAATTAGATCAACTGGACTTAAAGTTTAGTTCTTGAAGACATTTCGCTAGTCATCCGACTAGCTTTCTCAATTCAGAATGACTTGTACAAGAATCTGTTGGCAATTATGTACCCTGGAAAGTCCCTATTAGCACCTGGCTGTGATATGACTTTCCAGGGTAGTTCTTGAAGATTACCCTTTAATACCCTTTAAATATTTTACTAGTCACATACCTCCCCATTCCTGATTTAAAATTCAATGCATATTAGGACATTGCCATGATCTGCATAGGCAACCAGACACATCTCCTTCAAAGTCCCTTTCGGCATCTCCATAACAGGAGAGTACCACATAAATATGTCAACAAAGGTAAATAAACACTTATGGGCTTTGGTAATTTTAGCTCTGCACTTTTTGACTTTGGTGCCTTAGAAACCCTAATATGGTATCTGCCTGTTAACTAGAAAGTAGATATCCCTAAACTACAGTAGATATCATTTTTTAAAATGTCTAGGTACTAAGAGGTTAACATTTTGACAAAAATACAAATATCGTGCCAGGGCCTACAGTGAAACAGTCTACTTTTGTCTGTTTTACAGCATGACGTATGACATGAATAATAGTTTTAGATTATCTACTTAGACCCTTTTACTTGATTCTGGCACTATAATTGCCCACTGCCATCAATTTATTTTCATCTAACTGTGCCTTAAAAGTCTTGCAAAACACTAACTGTCTGTGTCATTTCGCTTTCATTTAAACAGTTTTACAGAATATTTTCTTTTATTAATAGACTTTCTAAAGAAGAATTTTAACAAGCCGCATCTAACTGAATAAATTGCAGCATAAAACTGACACCTAAATGCAGACTTTGGAAATAATAAAACATTTATTTTAAAGTGCCTGTAACATAGGAAGGACAGTAAAATAACAATGGAAAAACAGCAGTTGTCAGGAGGAGATCTGGAATTTTAAAAAATCATTCTCCTGTTTACCACTGAGAAGCCATTCTCTCATCTTCTACTATAAGAGCTAAAAATCTGCCTGCTATCATAGTAAGGAATCAGTTAGACTTATTACAATAACTATCATTTTGTTAAAATGAAAGGTTGTAGGCAGCTATCCCCTTGCTCTAGAAATTTTAAGATCACTGCTTTAAGGACTATGGATTCCATTTCATTATTTCTATATTTATACTGTACTTCAAGCCTTATCCGCCATACCTTGGCTTCACCAAGGTATGAGCCAAATTTGTTATAAACTGAAACTATTCAAATGGAAGATTGAATAATCTTATATAATGTATAGTCAAATGTGTTTAAATAAGTGGAGATTATTAAGTAACTTTTACATAGTACTTTATATACCTTATTGCACGTAAATTTCTGTAATGCAATTTACGTGCCACCCAGTAGCAGAAGATGCAGCTTTGGGTATAGGCATCAGCCACTGGGTGTGATAAAGTTTAGAATACATCTTTATCCTTGGGGAAATTAATATTACAATAATCTGGTAAAAAAATGTATAAGTATAAATCTTTCTAGTGAAGTCTAGTGTTAAGAAAACAGGAAAATACTGCTCTTTTATAAATATGGCCCTTTGATTGTTTTCAGTAGGAAGGGTTTTTTGCAAACATGAAATATTTATGAAAGAGATTAAAAGCAGAGGTTAAAAGGGTGTAGTTGCTAATGTAGAAAGTAAAAAGTACAGAGAATTGTCTATGGTGTCCTAACTATTGCTCCTAAAGCATTAAAGGAGAACTTAAACTTAATTTTTAATTGATAATAGGAAAGCTTTTCTCCCCAAAAATCCTTTACATTGTAAGATTCCTCTCTAGTAAGCAGCATTTACGTACATGTGAGAAATAGATTCTGTAACTAAGAAGGCTTCTATGTTGTTGCCAGTACAACCCACAGCTCATGTAGTCTTCAAAGCCTTTTGAGCATGTACGCCTTTTGCCATGCACCCTGACCCCAGTATTCACTGTTTCTATATACAAATGTTTTCTATACAGATGTCCAATATGAAAGTCCCATATAAGACTTTGAAAGCCGCTTGTTACCCTGCAGTTTATTTACCATCCAGCTTGAATTGCATGCAGCCATCTTATGGCAATCCGAAATATTCTGCTGATTTATCTAACATTTTTTTTTAATTCTGTTCATAGCAAGATATAAACTTTTAAATCTATTGGTATTCTTTGCATTTGCTATGGTGGCTAACCTACTAAAGCACGTGTTTTAAAAACACACAGCCCATAAGGTCACAGGTTCAAATCTTCAGACTTACTTTGATTTTGATCTCTGTACTGTTATATTATTGGTTGTCAACTTCTAGGAAGCAAAGCTGCAGCTTCCTTGTGTTGATTTGTTGAACACTACAGAGCATGTGAAGTGTACTGCAAAGCTTTGCCTAGCTTAGGTGATGGATTATGGAAGCGGACTACTAGTACACACAGGTTAATTTTCAACTTGTTTTATGTTTTTGAATGTGCTCTGGAATGTTGCCTGGAGACTTTAGTTCCCCTTTAAAGCAGTAGTATATGTTTAGTGGTAGATATGTCAGAGCATAAGAAATATAAAAACAAAAAAATCAGTCATGTACAAAGCAATTACAATAGAGACACAAGTAAACAGTAAAAACTGGAACATTGGAATGGATTGAAGCAAGAGAGAAATGTATTATGAGAAGCATTTGTGTATGGATCGATGATTCAAAGTTTGTAATGATTTAGATGAGTAAAATATTGCATAGCTTAACAGTCAGGGGGTAATATGCAGACTTACTGGATAAGTACTGGATAAAAGTAAATAACAAAATATTAGTCAGTACTGTATATCTGTTGCATTCAGTTGGATCAACTGGGCTTAAAGTTTCTGAATTGAGAAAGCCAGTCGCATGACTAGCAAAAAATCTTCAAGAACTAAACTTTCAAGTCCGGTGAATACAACAGATATACCATGACCTGGATAATTGAGAACCTTCACAAGCATTAGTCGGTGTACCAGAATCGGGTCAGTGTGTCACTGCACATACTGTATTCATAAATAAAACATATCCATGCTACTGTGTATTAACCCATATTTATTTACTATACTAGTAGAAACTAGTATAGTAATAGTTTAATCACACCTGTTCACTTCTACTATAAACCCCAGGCTCCCAGCACAGTATTTCATGCAATACATTTCCATTTGTTCTTTTTTTCTGGGTTGAGTTTCTAACCCATATCCATATTATTGGAACATATTCATTATGCACCAAAATGAACCATGTGTTCCAATAACAAAATAGAATGTGTGGAAGATTATGGGGTCAGCCCAATTGCATTGCACTGACAATGTAAATTGGAAACGTAAAAAAGACCTATTCTTTAAAGTGGCACCTTCACCAATCCACTAATAAACCATTAACTGGATGTGAAAAAAAATCTAAAAACTCCAAAGATTAGTGTCTAATGGAAACCCGTGAGTATCTTCAAAATGACTAATATCTTACAGGCTATAATGGACAAACACATTGACCACTCTGAAAAGGAGTTAAAAGATTATAAGAAAAAAAGTTTGAAAATCACTTATATCACCTCTGCCATTTTTCTTATTAAATAAATTAATAAAATAAGTGCTATGACTATTAAAGTGCCCTGTGATTAATGTTATTCATCTCCTATCATAGAATTAATCAGCTGCTGGATGGTCCTTTAGCAGAAAGAAAATCAAAGAAAAGTACTAAATGAAATAATATCAAGAGACACTTATTATCATAAGATGGCATGAAGCAATCACTTTCTGTTTGCGCTGACAGATCTTTAGCATATTGAAATAGCTCCCTCTGGTCTTTAAACACCAAGCAGCATCAACAAATTGGCTTTTTCTTAATTAAAAATATTAAATAATAATCTTGCAGTCATAATGTTTTAATTTACCCTCTGGAGTGTTTTACAGTGCAGGAACTAGTCACCCAGTTCATTTGATTTGTTTATAAAATGATACTGCATTTTTACGTTAGAAGACATTACAATAACACATCAATAGATAAGCACAATTCTGAAAATGGGTGAAATTAGGTGTCTTGCCTGAAAACCCCCGCATAATAATACAAGCACAATCACACTTAGCCACAATACATTAATGCAGTGAGAGTGGTATCTAGCAAAAAATAGTGTAAACATTGGATACCCCAACTCCTAGAACACTAGGAAGCAAGGCTGCAGCTTCCTTGTTTTGATCTGTCGTGCCCTAGAGAGAGCATATGAAGTGTACTTCGTACAGTTACAGGCTCATTTACCAAGAGCCTCTACCGCTCTGGGTAAAAGCCCTGTTTACGATTTAACATCGCATTTGCAAATGTGGGTACATCCCAGTAGGGATTTAATCCTGCGCTAAAACGAGTGCAAACACGATATTAAATCGCGAGCGCTGGATGCGCGGGTGATTTTTGTGTAACCCATGCATCCAACGCTAATATGGAGCTAAAGTCGCGCTAACCAGTAGCAAACCGGTTAGCATAACATGAGGCCCTTAGACTTTTACCAAAACAAAAAGGTGGGTTATATGAGTTGACCCCTAGTACCCATAGGTTAATTTTCATAAATCAACCAACAGCTTGCTGCACATTTGCTAATGTGCTTTGTCTATTGGGACAATGTTGTCTGGAGACTTAAAGGGCATGTTCACCCTACTGCCGACATATTTCTTTAAAAAATGTTTAGTCATCCGGCTCCCTACTTGGTGGAAGTTGCAAGCAGGGGCCAGACCAGCAGCCGCATCTGTGATTGGCTGAGAGGCAGCCAATCGCAGTTGTGGCTGCTGTCAATGGAGACTCCCATGCTGCACAAGTGCACAGTACCAGCTACCTCTTCGCCAGTGAAATATAGCATTTAAAGAAAAGAAAAGGATCTGGATTCTAGCCAAATCTTTGTCATAGCTTCTGGGGTATTCCAACTTCATATTCATGAAGAAAAATATATAACTTTACATTTTGACAATCTAAACTGAATTTCAATGTCAAGACTGCAAAAATTCTTGGTTTGGTGGATGAAATTTCTACAATTTCGTGTTGGAAATTCAGTGGAATTTTCAACTTTTAGAATTTTGTGTCCGAAACCAGTAGTTCCACCCTGAAACTGCAACACATCCTTACAGCAGAGATTCTTAAAGGGCATCTATACTGAAAAATATATTATATTAAATTGACCATAACCGGAAACTATAATTCTTCCCAACCACCACTGTATCAATTTTTTTGTTGATCTGCTCCCTATTTCTTCAGATATCCAATCTAAAACTTCTTATATTTCAGAAGTCAATCAAGTTCCTTGCTCTCAAAAACTATTCTTCTGTGAGTAGTTTTACTGTAGCTGGAATGGTGACAGAGTTTTGACAGTTGGAATGCTGTATGCTGTGAGCAGGCTTGACAGTTGGTTTGCGGGGGAAAAAGTCAGGTCGGATGGAAGTGGGAGTGGTAAAAAGAGGGAGGGGGGGATACTGCTCCTAAACAAAATGTGTGCTGGATTGAAGGCATGCAGCAACACACGCAAATCAGAGTAAGTGCTACTTACATGTATTCAATTATAGATTAAGATTAAGTCATTTTTTCAGTATAGTGTCCATTTAAAGGACAACTAAAGCCACAGAACAACACTGAACCAGAAGGCAGAACACCTTGATATAAAACCAGTAATCTGTGTCTTACCTCTCATTTTGATATGGGTACTTGGAAATTTACCTAAATAACAGATGGTTTGTTCTTTACTTCACAGCATTCTAGTATCACACAGTTTGGTCAACGAGCATTATCTTCTGCACATGCTCAGTCCTTAGCTATGGCAGAAACTTGTTACAGTTGGTCATACCCATTAATAATCTCTAGCCAATCCTTTTACAGGACAGATAAAGCAAGGAAGCATGTGACTGAGGTCAGAAGGTGTGGTCTGACACAGCACATACACACAGATACTGTACTTCGTCCAGTTTACTTTAATACAATTTACTTAAGTGGTATTTTATAGCTTATTGGTGTTTTAGGGGGGTTGTTTTCAGATTCTAGAGTATAAAAAATCATGTTTAGTGTTGAACAACATAACCAAAATGTAAATATAACAGGTGAAAAATAACAAAATGCGGAGCAACACCCCTGGCTCTCTGAAGGCACAATCTTTGAGAAACCTACACATCACCTACCACTTTCTTTTACTAATTAATATTAATAGAAATATTAATAGAAATAGGGCAGGAAGCTCATGAAATAAACATGATTTTGGTGCAATTTTACCAATAAAAACAAGGATTTTTAACAAGTGAGATTTGGCAGTTTTACCTACCTCTTCTTGGTCTTGATCTGAATTTGAGCATGTATCTACTTTATCATAATGCACCTTATCAGAGTCAGGTTTATGTGATATTTCTCTGATCAAAGGAAGGATGATATTCATTTCTGTAGAAGACTTTAACTTTGGTGACTCATCTACTGCTAGATCTGGACCATCCATTGGTCGTACATATGCAGTTGGTTTTTGTTGTACTGCATTCACTTTAGTGGAAGTAAAATTCTGCCTACTGTTAGTGTTGCGAGACTTCTCTTTGACTGGTATGCCAAGTTTCAGACAGTAGTTTTGTATGTTTTGACTTTGTCTTTTGTGTGTGTCATTCACCTTACAAGTTAAAAGATCTTTTTCAGGATCATTAGAAAAGTAAGTCGATGTTGTAGGTTCCAATGTGTGGTCTTTATTTTCATCCATAACAACTTTTTGGTGGTGAATCTTAAACTCTTTTGTAGAAGAACTGCTCATTTTTTGGCTCACTTTGTTTATTTTATGTTTTATCCCAGACAAATAACAAGGATTTTGCCAGTTCATAGTGCCAGTTTGATCCAGATCTATAGGTGGTTTGCCAGGTAGAGGGCAGTTGATGTTTTTGGATTTTTTAAAACACTGTTCCTCTGATTTTACTGCTGTCTTGGTTTTTGGTATGCCCACAAGATGACTCTGATTAGAGTGATCTGTCAACAGGTCCTTCATTTCATTGTAGTTTCCAAGAGTACTTTGGATACGACTTGACAGCTCATCTTCTTTACTAGTCTGATTAATAAATGAAAACAAAAAGTTTTACATGAAAAAAGTTATTTTATCTTTTTGAAAATAAGCTTTTTTAGTATGTAAATATAGAATTGTAATAAAATACAATTATAATCCTTTTTTGGATCATTCATACTCTACACTTGTTGACTTATTAAATAAACTGTATGTATTTCAATTTGAGCATCCATCATCCACACTGACAATCTAAATATACAACGCTTGTGCTTAGGGTAAGATCACTATTTGATCTTGATATGAGATTTATTCTAGAAATTGTTGGAGTGAATAAAAACTGCTGTAATATCTGAGATGAAATTATTCTTTCAGAAATGGTTGCAAGTATCCTGTTCTTGAAATGTGCAGTGTGCAATCTTTTTCCACAAGTACAGTAGCTAAAAAAACAGACCTATTTAATTGGTTTCAACTTAAAGGGACAGTTCAGTGGAAATTATCAATATTTGTTAAATTGTTAGTTTGTGTAATGCCTTCTTAGTTATTCTACATATTCTCTCCCATTTCATACCCTTTGCTGTTCTCTACTGTTGACATTAGTAAGCTGACATTTCAGGTACTAATGGTCCTTCTTCTTCCCAGGATGCACCACCTCCTTGGAATGTTCGTAACAGTAATTTTTACTGATTGGCTGTTGGATGGGTCAAAGATGCTCAGATCTCTACTGAGCAACTGAATCAACCCAGGCGCTAGGTCAAGGGCAAGACCATAACGGTCTCTACTAGGGGTCCTGCAAACAGGAAGTCAGTATTTCGGTTGCATTTATTTATACACAGACAAAATGCTGAATTGGCAGATTAAAGTCATTGGGATGAAAAAATACTGCTCTTTTTTCTGAAAAGTACATGTATTTCCACTGAACTTCCCCTTTAAAACTGCATTGTACAGAAAAATAAGAAGGCTGTGTCCTACGTTATAGGACTTTCATATAACTTTATCTTTTGTTAATTAATTAATTATTAAGTTATTATTTGTGTATGAGTTCCAAGTTCGGGATTTCTACAATTAGGACATAATCCTTGCACTATTGTGCTTTTCACTTTAATGGTACGCCAAATTGGCATGACATCACAGACTTAGTCACATTCTAACTAATTGTCATATTTGTACACATGTGCTATTTTTTGGAAAAAATATGCCCATCAGTGTAACATGTCCAATGTACTATAACGTAACAGGAGTCCAAAATCAAAAGAGTCTACAAATCATACACAATTAACTCCATAACTATATTTAAAGCTACCATACAAGTAACCATAAGAAGCACATTTTAATTAGCAAAACTGAATATGTATTCTGCAAAATAAAAGTATCAAAACTACGAAAGAAATGACTTAGTTCACACATAGTATTACTAACTACAACTTAATGTACGTAAGGTAACACGACAACTACTTGAAATTAACATGCATTTTTAACTGTATTTAAAGGTACAAATTGCAAAACACTTATATTATTCACCAATGAAGATTTTGCTATCAACTCCAAAAATAGATTATTTTCAATCTATTAGTGTTAGTGGGATGTTCGTCAGCATGGGTCATTTTTTCCAAAAAGCGAAAATGTTTTTTTGTTGCATGTTAGTTGTAGCAAAGGTCAGAAAGGACACAACTTGTGAGCCCCAGTCTAAGAGGATCAACAATCCGAAGAAAATTGCCAGTTTAATTATAAAGAAGCACATGCTATAATTTGTCTGAACAATAATTTTCACATTTTCTTTATTATTTACTGTCCCATAACTGCTGAGCCTTATTTCAAATAGTTACTTCCTAACTTTAAATGCAATGGGGACAGGGGAAAATGTTGAAGTGAGAACTTTTTTCTATTAATGACAACGCTCATTCTTCTAAAAATACTTCATTAGGATGTACAGTACATACAGACATTATCAATTTCTACCATAATTGTAAAAGTATGTTTGTCTTCAATAATAAGCATCATTACTTTTCTATTAAGACTGAGCTTCAAAACAATCTAACACACAAATGTAATTCAAACAGGTATGAAATAGGATCCTAATATTGTACAGTCTAGGAAACTGTTAATGGACAAGCTCTAAAACAAGAACTGTCCGGTTATTACAGTGCTAAAGTCCCTATCTCAAAATTATGCAACCACAATACTTTTCCATGATAAGGAAGAAGTGGGGTCACTGGGCTTTGCCTTAAACAGAGTTTTACCTTATAGGGTTCACTGAAGAGGGGGGAATATGTAGGAAATAAATCCTCACTTTGCTGTACTTCTTGGCTCCTTCTTTCCCACTCATTTCTACGAAGAACATTTTTGTCTTGGTCATACCCACTGTCAGAAAGAAGACAAAGAAATCCGTAACAATCTAGCCTAGTATAACATCCAGAGCTGCAAATCTAGGAAATGAAGACAGATGGCAAAGATCCCAAGAACGTGAATCTGATTAATGCCATCCCTGGCAGTCAGAGTAAATTGTGGTCTCTGGATGTTCCTGTATTTTCCCAGCACACAGATAATTGAATTTTTTTCAGAAACAAAATAAAAATCATTAGAGAGGATCAGCGTGTTCTCAACCTCCCTGCTTGTGGTGTTATAGAAGCACAATATAAGGGACAGTCATTTAGAGATGATAGTCCAATCACTATGATAGGTAGGTCTCTTAGCCATTGTGATCCTCTGTCATGTCTGCCCCTTGTGTATAATATTGAAGAACAATGTCATTAGCAACTGTACCATATATAAAACATAGTTTGACTTAAAAACAAGCCTATGTTTATTAACAGAATAAGCCTATATAATTAACCATACTTCAAGCATGGAATGTTGAAAGTGGCATTATCATCAGGCTTTTTCTTTCCCAAAATGTATTTGCTGTAAGCCGTCATCTCATTCCCTGAAGTGCTGTTAAATCTAAAAATGGCAGTGATTTTTTCACAGCTGAAATTTGTATTCTGATCTCTGTTAATCAGCCAAAGTCTTCAAACTGCTCCCTAATCAATCCCTTCTCTGAATGATTTGACACAGAAGCACCTCCTGAACATGAAAAATGCATGGGGAATGAATTGTGTCGCTGCACATCTGAGTGATTGTGATCATAGGAGAAGGAAATGTGGAGGTTATTCAAGTAAAGCTACAGATGGAGGAGGAGAGCTCTCATGTGACCTATCTATAGAAAGCGTGATTTAATTTTGATGCGCTCTGATGAATGCCATGCTCTGTTTGAATGTCACCTGAAAATGCAAATGCTGCATAGCCGACATCTTTGCTTATTTCCTTGTCTGGCTGTGCACACTTAAGAACAATGGACACAAAACTAATCCATTACGTAAAAGCATATACTAACAACTATTATATTTAATATTTAAGTTTATAAATCCTTACACTTACCAACTGATAGAAGAGAATATACATTCACTCTCCAAACATGTTTAAAGTTACCTAAAAATATTGTGAGATTCTCCTTTCGTGGGGATTTCCCTTTAGTTATCTTTGAATATTCACTGTATTGTTTAATAAAGATTAAAACTCCACCTGGATATATATATATTTGGTGGCAGGTTCTAAGCACAGTTGTATACACACTTTCTGCCTGGTCACCCAGAAATGTACATTCAGATATAAAACTGCTGACAACAAATATTAGTTATGACTCATTCATTACAATTTTTAGAAATCCTTCTGTAATGCTTTAAATTAGCTTTGTGCTCTTAAAGCCTTTTACTTAAGAATGTAAATGGTACGTTATTACATTAATTAGTTTGCTATTTACTGTATCCACAAGCTTTGGGATCAATAGTTTCTGAGACAGGGATCCTAAGCTTCTGAAATTCTAGACATTGTCTAATTCTAAATAGAAATATAGGCACACACGCTAGAACATACTGTAATAATGAAATAGCTGTGTGCACCATTGCCAAAATGTTTATGATAGCGATTAAATTTATGACTAGGTCCCCAGAGACCAATCTCTGTTCTAGATTACTCTTTATTCAGGGCATGATTAAATGGACAATAACATGTAATGCAGTCCATACATAGCCTTCTACAACTGACAAATCCTTGGTTTTTATTCAAATGTACAAGACAGTACAAAGCACAAAATTACATCTCCCCTAACAGCCATGGAAGCGGAATTAAAGAGGAACAAAGGGGGGACAAAGCTAAAACCCAAGCAGTTTATAATTTAATTTTTAACACTGTTTTCATTGAAAATCAAGCAAGTTCTATTTACAACAAAATAAATAGAGGCACCAATTGTGGTTATTGGAAGTTGTACAGCTGCATATTTGTCATGTAAGAGGATTGCTTCATTTGATGCTGATAATATTGCAGTTTAAACACTTTGCTCTTATGTATTGCATAATTGTTACAGGAGAAACATGATTTACTAGGGAACTAGTTCCAATAAGTGTACTAAACAAACGTCCATTCAAATAATGTGTTCAACGCATAAACATGCAGAAATAGGTATGAAACTAAGCTGACGTTAGAACTGTGGGAAAAGGCGTTTGCCAAAGGTGAGGTAATACTGTGCAACACAGCCAAGTGGGGTGAGTCATTGTGTCCTGTAACA
This sequence comes from Hymenochirus boettgeri, assembly GCA_019447015.1. Taxonomy (NCBI): domain Eukaryota; kingdom Metazoa; phylum Chordata; class Amphibia; order Anura; family Pipidae; genus Hymenochirus; species Hymenochirus boettgeri. The sequence goes on along the minus strand of CM033470.1, from coordinate 196,203,601 downwards.
GTTATCAGGTATAAGATGTTCATTTTAACGTCTATTATAACAATAGGTAAAAACTGAAAAAACAATTATATCCATTTTTTTAAAAAACATCTATTGCTATTTTTGACATCGTTTAGCCCTGTTTATTGGTGCCATCTCCATTTCAGAATACAGTAAACATGCTGACTGCTTGGAAAAATACAGTGCTAATGGATCCCAACAAGCTTTTACAGATGGCAACTTTATGTTCCTGAGGACGAACTGCTCTCCTTAATGAAATTCAACCCTTGCGTGCACTTCAGACATCTTATTATTGTAATTTGATCACAAATTTGTACCAAGCAACATGATACCTAAAATTCTATTTGTTAAATACACAATGTTATATATAAATATAAATAAAATGTATTAATCAGTTCTGCATATTAGGGTATGAGCAGTAGATAATTCGGAATTATTTTAATTTTATGCTGAGGTGTGTTTAGATGGAATTACAGGTGCTCATAATCTATCCCTTTTTGCTGGTACATAGATACCTGCTGTTTTGATGATTTGGCAATTATCTTTAGATGCTGATTCTGTTTGACTGACGCCCTGCTAAGGTCATCAAAAAGTGCAAGGGGAGTAAGGCTGATTGACAATTGAACAATCTAAAGATGTAAGATAGTCAGGTCTTTGGTGCACTCCCTGATGTGCAGGGACACTGGTTTAGGAATCAGATGTCATTTTTACACCTACTGTATATACAGTAGATACTTGAATTTGAGTTCAAGCTATTTACATTACACCATCTCATTAGTAACATTTGGCATTGGGTTTTCTTTTTGCTAATATGTCTGTTGTGGCTGGCTTCTTTTTCATTGATGGATGGGAGTCGCTGGACACGCTTTGATTACCATGACCTAAAAAAAGCTTGCCTCTTGTTTCCTAAATCCCAGTGTTCTTTCACCATCTAAAAGGTGCAGATATCTTAACAAAACTAAACTTGGGTCTCAAGCCCACTGTATTTGCATACATAAGAGGTGCACATACTGTAAACAGTGGACTTTTAAACCCATTTGAATACCTTGTGATATTGAGGGTTCTGTAATATACTTGAACATTATTGTCCAACAGGTTGTTTCTGAATTCAAGTCTGCTTTGATGACACCTTGATTTATTTCCCTAAATAATCTTTATATGGTGAAACTTATCTTAAAAAATACCAATCTAAGCCAAAACTGACAAATGTGCTTCCCATTAGTGAATAATCTCTTTCTAAACCTTAACAATAAAGGTTTGTTTTTTTATTTATAGTAAATAATATTAATGTTAAACTCTAAATTGTATGGTAGTTTTAAAGAAAGCAAATAACCAATTACAACTTTCATTTAAAATAACACCACTAAAAGTGATTGGCTGCAAGAGCCTCCATACATACCCATACTGAAATTTCAGCAAGTACGTAACTACCAGGGGAGCAAAGGGGACAACCATGTGGGGGGGAGGGAGCCAAGGGGTCCCATCTTCTTATGTTTCCTATGACAGTGGTTTTCCTTGCAGAAAATCCCTTTGAATGAAGCACGGATAGGGGCCCCATCATAGTTTTGCTTGGGGGCCCAAGCAAAACTTCAGTATTAGAATTTCAGACTATGTTTGTGTTTAGTATTTAACAATAAACAAAAAATAATGTTAATACACGCATGATATACTAGTGCCTTTAATATATACATAGAAAGGAGAAAGAGAACTTGATTTTCAACTGCAATCTATTTCAGGCCTATTGCTACCATGCTGTACTCACGTATTCATGTTTAAGTTAATCTCTAGTAATGTTATTATATAGTTTATATGCCATAAATTATGTGTTATGTAGAAAAATGTATGCAATGTATTTCTTATGGCAATAATAATGATAAACAAATAATAAATGAATAAACATTTAATCAAAGAGATCAAACAAAATCAAAGATTGTAAATATACATTTATAGTTTTAACCTACAACCTATAAATTAACTATATAGTTATTCTATCAAATAGATACTTGAACTAGATTACATAGCAAAACCTAAAATGGAAAAAAAAACTATGTAAGTTCTAATGCTGAGCCTGCAGCTTAAATGGGTTTCTGTCTAGCACAAAATACTACAAAACAAAATGGAAATCTGTATTGATTCCACAGTATTGAGTAGCAACTTCCACTTGAGATAATGTAACAGCAACAAGAATTAATGTGTATCCAAATAGATGTTATTGCTGTACATAACGATGCCAGTCTTTTTAGACTACCACAGTAAAGATTTAAAGCTTAATTTACTGCCTGACAATAAATATACTGTGTACATTTGCATGGTTTAATTGTTTTTATTTTTCCATTTATAAGTGATATTGTATGTTCGATACAAGAAAAGATCTATGGCAGTACCAATAACCCAAAATCTATCAATTCTATTCTGACAAAATAAGTTAGCAACAAAAGAGATTTCTTTTGTTTGAATAATTATGGGTGTGATGTCAGTGTCTAAAAGGGGCATTCCATCCCCCATAACAACATTTTCTGTATTGCTAAGGACCCCCTAAACCCCAAGATACTTACTTGGGTTTCTGGAACAAAAACTTCTTATGCTATGTTACTGTTTTCTCTTATTTTTGGTCCTTCCAGGTAGCAGCTGTCAGTCCTGGCCATTATGTTGATATCACAACCAATGGGCAGCACAGTGCACAGGGGCAGGGCCTGATGTGAATGTATCCATGTAATTGTTAAGTGCTATGGAATATGTTTGTTATATAAATTCATAATAATGATAATCAGCTTATGGCTGATTATGGAGCCATGCAGGTTTACACAGCCATTAGAAGAGGTAACAAAATCCAGGACTCAAATATCTAGTTCCAGGGACCACAACAACACAAATAAGTACTGCTATCTTGGGTTTTTGAGGGCCTCCTTAGCAATACAGTAAAAAATTAGTCTGGGAGGTGGAATGTCCCTTTAAGGCCACGTTCACACTTTCGGGTTTTCTACAGCATCGGAACAGTGATGTTCGGTTGCATTAACGCATAGCAGCAGCCATTATTTTCAATGGCACCTCTGTGCGTTAATGCACAAAACTGCTGCATACAGTGCACGCAACGCACTGTATTGCAGCACATAGGTGTGAAAGGCATTTGGATGTTTCCACAGGAAATCGCACCAAACCACTTAACAATGTGAGCAAAGCCTAAGAATATATACCAATGTTATCTATTTATCCAATTGTGTGTATTCTAGATTTTGTGGTCAAATTTACAGTTTTTAATGTCTGCATAAGAAGAGGCATTTTTCTCTAAACAGAAAATCTAATAAAAAAAAGTAATGGGATTTAACAAATAATCTCAACAATCTGATCCCTTACAAATATACTTAGCACTGTAAATTGAGAATTAAAGAAAATTGTAGTTGATGGGGCCTTTACAGTCTTATACTAGAAAATTGTCTACTGATTTTCAAAACAGTGGATACAAACATGCTTAGCTACCCCTTTATATCCCTGTGGCCAATGCATGTGTTAACAATCACTCTCATGCAATACAGACATAATGTATATAGCTGTATTGCATGGTATAAAGCCTTAAATATATGGTTCTTTTAAAATCGAGATAGTTTATTTTGATTTAGTCTAAACAAACTAAGCAGAATACCACTGTTGTCTCACACACACACACAGAGACTTTATACTGTATAGGTTAAAGAGTAGAAAGTAATTAGGCAAGCACAGTTCAGACATTATAAGATATAATGTTCCCCTTATGGTGTAATATACAATAAGTATATTAAAGGGCATGTCCACCCCCATAACTATAACCCCCCCAACTACTGGCCCCATCATTGTGTAGTTTTAATCCTTACCTCACATCCCAGCTCCATGTGGTTCTCCTGTAGTCCCCCCCAAACTCCCAAAAACTGCCCACCAGGAGGATAGCAGAGTCCATATAGGACTCTGCCTCCTACCTGGCCTCCGGGAGAAGTTTGGCATGCGTACTGCAGCCCTTCTCCCCCTCCCTCCCCCTCCCTCTCCCTCCCCCTCCGGATTCCCTCCCCCTAGCATCAATCCCCTTTGATATAGCCTTCCCCCTGGTCTCCCAGCCCCAACCGCTTCATTTTTAGTTTAGAAGTGCCCCAAACTTTTACTTACCTCCCCTCTTTCCTCCGCTGCACTGAATAACCGGCAGCCCTCCCCGTGATTGGCTGCCGCTCAGCCAATCACAGACGGACTGCCGGTCCCCCCCTCTGCTTGCATTTTCTCTCAAGCAGAGGGCCGGCAGGGCTGCGGAGGAAGAGGGGAGGTAAGTAAAAGTTTGGGGCACTTCCTAAACCTAAAAATGAAGCGGTTGGGGCTGGGAGACCAGGGGGAAGGCTATATCAAAAAAACAGTTTTATGGGTGGACATACCCTTCAAGGCACCAAAGAGTTCCATGGCCATATGAAAGCACGAAGCAGCAGATTAGCTACACTTAAACAAAGTATACAGAGAGTGCTTTTTCCTATGACTTATACAGAAGGTATGTTCTCTCTTCTCAGTGCAGTCACAGCTTAACAGTTCAAAATAACTACTTAGCTGAGTGATTTTTATAAGGAAATATTCCACTGCTGCTCCAATTCCATTTTAGACCATTAATATATAACTGTGTATTAGAATATTCCACATGTAATAAATATAAGATAAATAATAGTGCATTAGCTCCATTTCATCTAGAAGGCTAGTGTAAAATGAACCTCGATCAAATAAAATAGCACAGGGAATGTAATGAATTACTAACATTGACAGTGCATCACTTAGTGACACAGGTTACTTTAAATGCTTTAATTGAGAGTTTCTCTGGCAGAGGTGCAGAAAAAGTTTACTCATGGCTCCTGTGATTACTACCTAATAGCAATAGTTTTCCTGCCATCTAATTATTTCATTCACTCAACTGAAAGTGACTTCGGTTTGCATTTCCCAGAGCAAATTTCACAATGATTATGTTCTATCAATATACTTTTTGAATTGCATTAACTGCCTGTCATCTATTTAGACTATGAAGTGGATTGTATGTTATTTGTGTTTGACATGAAAAAGCTTTATATTTTTTTAACACACAAAGATGAACCAACAAAAGAGATTACTTGAGTTTTAAATATGAACTAGGGCTAGGCCCACTGCTGCGGGTTTTTTTTGCGTTTGCGCTTGCGATTGCGTTTTTTAAAAATCATTGAAAACGCGGCAACGCAAAAAAACGCGTTTTTCAGTGCGTTGCGATTGCGTTTTGCGTTCTGCATTTTTAATCGCAATCGCATGCGTTTTCCTATACTTATTGAAGAAATCGCAAACGCAAACGCAAAAAAAAAATCGCACATGAAATCGCATGCTATTGCGTTTGCGTTGCAGTGTGGCCTTACCCTAAATATAAATATAAAACTCAACAAAAGGTATGGCAGCAACCCAGCACCTTCCATTGTTATACCCCTCGCCCCCTGCGCATGCACCCCTCCAAATGATGCTGAGCTCGTGCAAATGCATCCAGCATCTGTGCAAATTGACAGCCTTTGTTTAGTATATAACATATCCCCCTTTCAAAGTTTCTGACAAATAGGCATGAAGCTAATGTAACCAACCTTGCCTCCTACCCAGAATGGTCTGACTGCAGGGGAAGCTAATTTCCCTGTAGGCTGACAGCAGCATAAGGGAAAATTATCTTTGAAGCCCTGTAAGGAAAATTGTCAAATATTAAACTTTGAGAAGTATGTGGCAGAATCCAGGGTGTTTTATCACAGTCTTGTGATATAAAGTTTATATATATACAGGGAGATTCAATAAAAGTTCTTATTGTTAAAAATGGTGCTAATATTGCCCCAACCAATCAGATGTTAGCTTTCAAATGTTAAATAAGATCTGATAGGTTGGGGCAAAATTAGCACCATTTTTAACAATAAGAACTTTTATTGAATCTGTGGAGGAGACAGCTTGTTCAAATATATTGAATATGTGTACATTTGCACGCCTCGTGTCAACTATATATAAAATGTCATTTTTACTGTCCCATTGTCATATTTGGCTTGTTTTGTAGCATTAGTCGTTTTGAGTTTGGTGTGCCTACTGCACCTTGGCTGCAAATAATATAGGTCACTGGTCTAGTTGTAGACAGTGAGGTACCACTGACTAGAAACCTTCTTCAACAGATTATCGACCTTTTTGCTCAGACTCATCTAGATGAAAACCACAAGAGAAACCTCTATGACGCTCTGCACCTGCTTCCTGGAGAAGACTGCTACAATGTCCCAAATAAGGACATTTTATGATCTTTATCAAGCTTATTGGCTATAGACTGCATATACCTGTATCCGGAGCTAACAACCAACACCCCTGACTTAACCTATATAACCCTTTTGTGCCTAACAATAAAGGAGAAGCATTTTTGCATACTGAACAGCTTGTGTCAGTGTGGCTCTTTCTATTTTCTTCCCAGTGTAGACTGTTATATAACTAATCAGGAAGGGAACAGATAACCCTCGGACCCGGTTCAGTCCATATCAATTGGCGCCCAACGTGGGGCCATCAGGATCTGACTGACCATCAGCCGATGCCCAGGACTCCAGCAGGCCAGCAGTGGACAGATGGAAACTGATCACTTCCGAGACGCAGGTAAGACCTATGTTATTAGTTTCTTGCCTGTGTCAACCTGTTATACTGTTGGTTAACTTTGGTGTCTATATCGGCTGTTAACAGTCAGCAAAGACAGGTAATATCTTGCCTGGTGGCTTTCCCATAACCTGTAAAGGATTATCTGTTGCCCGGTCTGTGTACAATGTCGTTTGTCTCCTATCTTCTTAATCTGGTTGATCTCGATAAGGCGGAATCTAGTAAATAGAGACAAGACATGTACATGTGAATATACACACTCACGACAGAAGTTCCCCGACCGACTGATCTTCGTGACTGTCTGCGTGAGTGGCGGTCGGTGTGTGATTAGACACATATACATCCAGGTCAGGGAATTTTCTCTGACCGATTGATCTTTGTGACTATCGGTGTCTGTGTCTGACCGACTGATCTTTGTGACTGTTGGTGCGTGTGGTGATCCTGAAGAGTGGTAAAACTGTGTGTGATACCACTATTTTCTAATATTAGAGCCTCTGTTGTGTCTGTTTACTATACGATTGTGCCTGAGATATTCCTACCAGACCTGAGAGGATATGTCATGTATTGATTGTGTATGTGGTTTACTGTTTGGAATTAGTCCACAAGGTTGGAAATTCATAAAAATAAGGAGTCATCCTACCGGTTATCCCTCATCACATTTAGGCGTTTCCCCAATTTTGTGTTATCGCCTGAATGCCAATTCCTCAGTGGAATCTAATTGCACTGGATTAACATTCCAACAAGTGTGCGATTTATTTCAGGCAAGGACAGGAACACAGCTTATTTTCTGCAATTGTAGTCCCGCAGAGGGTTTGGTCGAGGTTGAACAAAGTGAAATTCAGAGAGTTCAAGAATTGGGGTATCCTGAAATCTACAATTAATCCTACTACACTAGGATAGACTAGACTGTTACTTGTGTATGATCAGGGATACCTTTTGGTTAATTTTAAACTGTTAATATGGGTAAAAATAATAGTAAGATGAATAAGGTAGACACTGAGGGTGTCTCTGCTTTCACACTCATTGAAAAAAGGGTGGGAAAGAAATATGTAAGGAATTATGTGAAAATTGCAAAATTATGCAATCTGTCACTAAATAGGCCAAGATTGCAACCAGAACAGTGGCGTACTCATTAAAAACGAAAAGGGAGTCCTACAATATAAGGGTCTACTAGAGACCGCGGAGGCATGGTTCAAGGTTTCAACATGGTATAGTTCACCAAGAACAGGTTACAGAAAACTTAATGCGCCAAATAACTACTACAGTAGACCACCTAAAACAGTGAAAGAAATACAGGCAGATGAATTAGGGGTTTGTCGCCATCCCCCTGATTTAAGCCACCACCCCCAAGATGATGCGGTCTGGACTACTGTAGATAATACCCAGTCCACCCCCCTGCAAACTAGAATAAGGGATTACCTGCAACCGAGTGGTCTAGGTCAATCCTTCAATTCTGACCCCCATAATGCAAGGGGGGAGTTCGGATACATGGAACCCCCAAGGGGAAGAGTGAGACAAAGTACACCTACATTGTATGTTACATTCACCCCAAGTAAAGCATCCACTCTCATAGCCCAATTGCCAGACCCAGACCACCAGCCTATGCCCTTCTACCGCAGACTTGCTGGTATACAAAAGAATTACTCAGCAACCTGGAAAGACATGGAGAGTTTGTGTGAAATACAAGTGGGGGATGCTTATTGGCCCATCATGAAAGGTGCATTAGACCACAATCAGGCCCCCAACACCACAACCTATGGGTCCGGTGTGACGTTCTGTGATCAAATAAAATCCTGGGCACAGAATAGGCTAGATGATCAGGCTGTCAACCTTCACGACATTACACAGGACAAGGCAGAATCTGTGGAGAAATATCAAGTTCGTCTGTCACAGGTGTTCAATGATTTAGGATTTGATAAATATAACAAGTCGCACGCCCAAATGTTGTCATCAGCCTTCGTCGGTGGATTAAAGGAAAACGTAAAGAAGGGCCTGACAACAGCACGTCCCAAGTATCATACACTTACTCTTGAAACCCTAACTGCAGTGGCTAAGGGACTGGAAGCATCCCTAGGGAGATCAAAATCAACACCAATCATGGTTGCCGAAGAAACTACTGTCTCATCTGCGGACACGGAATTGAACCAAGTCAAGGATCAGCTGCTAAAAGGCATTGAAGAGATGAAAACTAACATCATCTCACAACTAAAACCTGCAAAAGGAAATAATCCTAATAGAGGGAGTACCTGCTATAACTGTGGAAAACTTGGTCACATCAGCCGTGATTGCAGAGGCCCAAAAAGACAACACAATCCCTACCATGACTTACCTGCTCCACCACCTCTACCACTTCCTCCATAGGATGTTGGCAAACCTGTGTCTGGTACCCCAACGCCAATCATGTCTTTACCCACTGAGGGACACGGACCCCTTGCAAAAATTACCCTACCAATCCAAGGCACCCCTAACACTTTCCTGATAGACACAGGCGCAGCCCAAAGCGTAATCAGGACCCAAGTTTTACCAGATCAAGCTACTCTCACTGATTCCGACATATCTTGCGTTGGGGTAGATGGCACTCCTCGTACTAACCCGCTTACTTGCCCTTTACAAGTGGGATCTTTCTCTGACTTACTGGCACGTTTCGTCGTCTCACCCACTTGTTCACTAAACCTTTTGGGTACAGACATCCTTTCCAGACTACAAGCAAAGGTGGTGTTCCTGCAGGATGGCACTGTCACAGTATCAACACCCCTTGACCAAGCTGAATCTTCATCCCTCTGTTCTGTCCCCCTTCTAATGTCTATAGATTCACCTTCCAACATACCTGATGATGTCTTGTGTAGGATCCCCCCCCTCTTTGTGGTATCAAGGCCCAGAAGACATAGGCCGTCTCAAAGTCCCGCCTGTGATGGTTTACCTTAAAGAAGGTGCGGCTCTATCCCGGAAACCTCAATACCGCTTGAAACCGGCTCAATCAGAAGCCATTTCGCAGCAAATACGTACCCTTCTTGCAAATGGAGTAATTGTAAAAACTGTCTAACCATGCAACACACCGCTGTTTCCTGTTAAGAAGAAAGGGAAAGTAGGTGAACCCAACAAATACCGCCTTGTACAAGACTTACGGGCTGTGAATGAAGCTACAATACTGGAAACATCAATTGTAGCCAACCCTCACACCTTACTCTGTTGGCATACCTCCGTCCGCTTCCGTCTTCAGCGTTGTGGATTTGTGTAACGCCTTTTTCAGTGTTCCGCTATACGTATCTTGTCGCTTCCTGTTTGCCTTCACGCATGAGCGGGAGCAATATTGTTGGACCGTAATGCCACAGGGGGTGCAGAATTTGCCAACGCAATTTTCCAAAGCATTGACTTCTATCCTGGACTCATGGAAGCAATTAAACCCTGAAGTTACTTTACTCAAATATGTGGACGACCTTTTACTCTGCTCACCCACACTTCCCGCCACTGTACAAGCAACAGAGGACCTACTCTGTCATCTAGCGGATCAAGGGTGCAAGGCAAAATTACAGTGGTGTCAACCCACTGTGACATTCCTTGGACAATGTATCTCTCAAGGGACTAGGGATGGCCGGTTTGCGGATCCGAACCCGGATCCACCGCGGATTTATCCTGTTCGCGAACGGCGGATTTTTCCGGATTTTCCACCTTCCGAACTTCCGAACCGCGGATTTCTCGTATTTTCGAAAAATTTGATTTAGAAAATTTTCGAAAATACGAGGATTTCTCTTACGTATTTTCAAAAGTTTCCAAAATTACGAGGATTACTCGTATTTTTGAAAAATACTTATTTTCGAAAATTTTCGAAATTACGAGGATTTCTCGTATTTTCGAAAATATGTATTTTCGAAAATTTTCGAAATTACGAGAAATCTCGTAATTTCGAGGATATTTTTCATTTTAATGGGTCCGCTCACGGATCCTCGAGCGGACCGGATTTTGCGTCGTTCGGACATCTCTACAAGGGACTAGACACATCACAACAGACTGAATCAAGACCCTACAAAGCATTGTTCTTCCAAGAGGACATAACCTCTACATGCCTTCCTCCCTTATCTCTTACTGCCGTTCATGGATCCCAGAAGCCTCCATTCTTATGCACATCTGTACAAGTTACTAAGTCGAACCCTACTATGACAGCCAAAGCTGCTGAATGTTTCACCATTCTGAAGACTATCCTATCTTCAGCACCAGCGCTTGGGCTTCCGGACTATGAGAAGCCATTCAAACTTTTCGTCTCTGAACGCCAGGGCCATGCCCTTGGTGTCCTCGCTCAGAACCATGGATCAAGAATCAAACCCATTGGTTACTTTTCTGGACAACTAGACAATGTTGCTAAGGGGAGCCCATCCTGCATGAGGGCAGTATATATCAGCCCATTTCCTCCTTGATAAAACCTCTGACATCATCCTGGGTCACGATTGCATCCTCTTGGCTCCCCATGACATTTCTGCTCAATCAATCTCAGCCGAAACATATGTCTTCATCTCGCCATCTCCGTCTCCAATGTTCTATCCTCATGCCCGACAATGTCACACTTCAACATTGTTTCATACTAAACCCCTCCACACTTCTGCCAATTCATGAGGGGGGTATCACATATGATGGAACAGATGACCATGGAGCAGCACAAGGTACACAAAATTGCTTTGACCTCATGCACAGAACACGCGCACCTTCCCACAGTCAGCTTATCTCCACTTGAAAACCCAGACATCACTTTTTGAGGATGGTTCACGCTTTGCAGACGACAAAGGCAAATTTCATGTTGGTTACGCTGTCACCACCACCGACCTCGTGCTCCAAGCTGAAGCCCAACCTACAGTCTACTCTACAAGCGCCTTAATGTCCACACTGACTCCAGATACGCCCAGGGCGTCGCTCTAGACTTTGGCCTCATTTGGAAAACAAGAGGATACTTGACAGCTACCGGAACACCCACCAAGCATGGCAAATCTGTTGCAGAATTAATGGAAGCACTGTCATACCCGAAACAAGTTGCCGTTCTGAAAGTAAATGCTCATGGCAAACTCAACTCTCCCAAAACCATAGGCAATCATATGGCCGACCAGGCTGCAAAGTCAGCTGCCCTGAAAGAAATACGAATTGCCAGAAGATGCGAAGGTACAATTTAAATTTCAGGACAAAATCACTGAAACAACAACCTCCCTCTTCAGATGGGTTTCATAGACAACAGGGATAAACTAAAAAATATCCAAGACAAACCGCCAAGGAAGAAGAGAGAGTGGCTGCGAAAGGGGCAGTACTTGGGATGGATTGTATATACATACAAAAAAGATATGTATACCTAGAAGTCTCTACACAGCCCTCGTTCAATGGGCACATGGACCTGCCCACATTTCAAAGAGTCTCATGAATAACCTAATATCAAAGACTTACTTTGCTCCTGGCATAACCACCTTTACCAGGAACTACACTGCTTCCTGTGCAATATGTGCTAAATGCAATCCAGGACGTATGGAAAAACCTCCAAAGCTGCATCTGGCAAAACCCTTGTACCCCTTCCAAAGGATCCAGATAAACCACATCCAGATGCCAAAAAGTGGAAGATTTGAATATGTGTTGGTAATCGTTGATATGTTCTCCGGATGGCCAGATGCATATCCAGTGACTAACATGACCGCTAAGACTACTGCCAAGAAATTACTTTCCAAAATCGTATGCAGATTCGGTGTACCGGAAGTAATTGAAAGTGATCAGGGTCCTGCATTCACTGCAAATGTCACCAAAGAAATCTGGACTGCTTTAGGAGTAACATTCCACTTTCATACTCCCTATCATCCTCAGAGTAGCGGGAAGGTTGAAAGAATGAATGGAACTCTAAAGACACGCATGCTAAAAATGGCTCAAGATTCTGGGATGGGATGGCCTGACAGCCTGCCTATAGCTCTGTTCAGTGTCAGATACACACCCAGGGGGAACACAAATTATCCCCCTTTGAGATCCTATTTGGATCAGCCCCTAGGTTAGGGTGTTATTTCCTCCAGCAGTTACAGTTACATTCCGATGTATTAACTGTTTTTGTTTGCCAACTAACACGTGAATTAACTAAAGTGCATGGTCAAGTGTTTTCTTCTCTTCCAGATCCTAGTCAAGAAGTTTGTAAGAAAGCACTCCCTCGAACCCAGATTTTACGGCCCATTCCAGGTTCTCCTTACCACTCCCACTTCAGTGAAGCTGGAAGGAAGTGAAGCTGGAAGGAAGACCTTCTTGGATCCACGCTTCACATTGCAAGAAATCTACCTCTCCCGCCGGAGAAACATGATTGGTTTCTATATCCTTTATATCATCCTCGGGGGGGGGGGACAGGTTGCCATAACACAAACGGTTCTGGTTTAACTCGTCAAACACAAATACGGTAACATTTGTGTTTGACTTCTGTATGATTGGTAGGTGCCCCCCCATTCCTGAGCAATGTGACCTATATAATGGCAAACCAGCTTGTAGATCAATTTACATCTGTGTAACAGATGAATAATGGGGAAACAACTGCGATTATTAGGGGGCTGTTGGGTGCAATACCGGGACAAATTGGGGGTACAGGCCCGAATCTGCTCGTCTCAAATTAGATAAGAATGGTATTCATTTGCTTAAAAGAATGGTCCTACTAAAGTCAGGCATTTGTAGAAACACTGGTAAACGAGGTAATATGAAATTAACTCTTACCATAGCTAATCCCAGTCCCCAAGATGCGGGCACATATATATTAGGCGCATGGGCCTACGGCAAGACTGCCTCTGTGCACAACGGAAAATTCAACGGATATGCATAACTCAGCAGAATTTAAAAAGGGTGACCGGAATAAAAAGGAGCCTGAAACAATTCCAGTTAATCCATTAGAACCACACATTGTCGTAACAAACAATATGATGGCCATAGCGAATCCCACTTTCGAAGAGACAATGTCTATCGAAACCGGATTTGGCAACACTAATGTCTGGTTGGAATGGATGAAATATTGCGCTGTCCAATACAATAAATCTAATTGTTTTGTATGTGGAGGGGCACGCCCCCATCTGGGCACCGTGCCTCTTTATCTCCCACCCCAGGTTGAGCAGTGTTTTATTAGCCTTTTCAGCAACACTTCCACTAATTAATCGATTTGCGAATCCTGGAAAATGACATACCCAATCCTAACACCTCGCCAAACCGAAGGCATAACCATATATCCCGTAAATTATACCTGTTATTATAGCTACAATCATTCCGGCAGAACCTTAAGCAATTTTTCTGCAGGATATTGTGGAGCATATAAAGATGGCTCAAAAACCCCTCTCCAAAATCAGGTACAATCACTTGGTGACATCTATTGGATCTGTGGTGACATGAAAATTAGATCCCGCCTCCCCGAGTCATGGAATGGCGAGTGAGCTTTAAGTAAAGCGATCATGCCACTTCACATTATCCCTCATTATCCAACTAGCCTGCCTTCACAACCATCTCATCGAACTAAGAGAGACCCAACCCCAGGGGACAGTCTTGACCCGCATGTGTACATTGACGCCATTGGGGTCCCTAGGGGGGTACCAGATGAATTTAAAGCCCGTGACCAGGTAAAAGCAGGGTTTGAATCTCTAATTCCAATTATCACAGTGAATAAAAATGTTGATTGGATTAATTATATTTACTACAATCAACAAAGATTTGTAAATTACACTAGAGATGCACTCCAAGGTGTGGTTGATCAGTTAGGCCCCACTGCACAAATGACCTTCCAAAATAGAATTGCTTTAGATATGATCCTTGCTGAAAAGGGAGGCGTTTGTAAAATGCTCCCCGACTCCAGCACTTGTTGCACTTACATCCCTGATAACACCGGCCTTAATGGTAAAGTCACTATTGCTATTAAAAAACTCGAGGATTTGTCAAACGAGCTGAAGAGAAACTCTGGTATAACAGACCCTTGGGACCAATATTTTGGATGGATGTCTGGCTGGCAGAAAACTCTAGCACAGATAGGTGTGACCATACTAATTGTTCTGATTTTTGTTTCGTTCTTTATCTGTTGCTTACTTCCATATATTAAGAGGCTAGCTACAAAAGCCGTTGACGTATCTACCCCCACTCTACTACTCCAAGACCATGAGACATTGTCTGAATCCCCATACACTCCCATGCGCTCAACCAATGTCTCCTCTTATAATCCTATCCTCCCCCTCCAGGGTTAGTCAGGTTGTTGAAGTTGGTAGGGTTGGTCCCTGGCTTTGTGCAGGTCTCTCCAGACCAAGCTGAAGATCCATACCCACCCCTATGGTGTAACTCTGACATTCCTTGTTAGGTAGGGACAGCAAAATAGACATTTCAGGGGGGACTGTGGAGGAGACAGCCTTTTCAAATATATCGAATATGTGTACATTTGCACGCCTCGTGTCAACTATATGTAAAATGTAATTTTTACTGTCCCATTGTCATATTTGGCTTGTTTTGATAACATATATATCACCTGCTCAGCTCATGCTGAAACCACAAGAGAAACCTCTCTAGAGAAACGGTTGGGGCCTATGACGCTCTGCACCTGCTTCCTGGAGAAGACTGCTACAATGCCCCAAATAAGGACATATTATGATCTTTATCAAGCTTATTGGCTATAGACTGCATATACCTTTTTTCGGAGCTAACAACCAACACCCCTGACTTAACCTATATAACCCTTTTGTGCCTAACAATAAAGGAGAAGAAGCATTTTTGCATACTGAACAGCTTGTGTCAGTGTGGTTCTTTCTAGTTTCTTCCCAGTGTAGACTGTTATATAATTGATAACTAATCAGGAAGGGAACAGATAATCCTCGGACCCGGTTCAGTCCATATCAAATCTCCCTGCTTGTTTGTGAAATATTATAGATTTTTCCTTCTAATACCAAAGTGATCATCGTGGTTTATAATGGGCATCTAGATGTAACATTATTAACCATCATAGAAGAGGAACAGAAAAATTTGCTGCACACAGCTGATTATGGAACCTAGAAGAGACTTTGTTTGAGGACGAACATCTTTGAGCCTGACATATTCCAAATTCATAATTTTTGAAAATATACTAGCTACTTTAGTCATCAAGAGGGTGAAAGACCGATTCTTATTTAGTGGGATGCAACATACTTATATCAAGGAAACAGTCAAAATAATTAACTGAACAACCTCAGGAGTACTCAAAGCTAGGGATACTAAATGTGATCACTCAACTACATGAAACCACAGGGTCTTTCAGCAACCCATTTAATTAAAGATAAAGCTATGAAAAAGGAAAAACATTGAAATCTATAAATAGCACATGGACATGAAACAAAAATCTCATTGATTTTTAAGATTTATAACTACCGTATATACTTTGATATAAACCGAGGTTTTCAGGCTTTAAAAAAAGCCTGAAAATCTTACCTCGGTTTATACTTGAGTCAATTTTTTCCCCTACCTTGTCGGGCGGGGCCCGCGCATCCGCATCCTCGCTCCACAGCCTCTGCATCCGATGATGTCACTACGCGGCGCAGCAAAGTGAGGGCACCGGGTAGTGACATCATCCGATGCGCAGAGGTTGTGGAGCGAGGATGCGGGTCGCGCGGCCGCCGGACAAGGTAGGGAGAACATTTACTTGCACAGGGACACACCTTAAGTGGCAAATACATACAAATAGGAGTAAAACCTTCTTTATTTGTGCATACTGTATGCACAAATATAGGAGATTTACCCCTATGCAAGTATTGCCACTTAAGATGTTTGAAAACTACAACTCCCAGCATGCTTTTATGCTGGGAGTTGTAGTTTTCAAACCTTAAGTGGCAAATACTTGCAAATAGGGGTAAATCCTCTATATTGTGTCATACAGTATGCACAAATAAAGAAGGTTTTACTCTTTTGTAAGTATTTGCAACTTAAGATGTTTGAAAACACAACTCCCAGCAATAAACATGCTGAGTTGTAGTTTCCAAACATCTTTAGTGGCAAATACTACCCCCTCGGTTTATACTCGAGTCAGGGTGGTTTTCCTACTTTTTAACCTAAAAACTGGTACCTCGGTTTATCTCGGGACAGTTTATACTCGAGTATATACGGTAATCTACTAAATTACTGTCCATGCATTACACAGTAATAAACCCAGATAAAATGCTGTAGTCTTTTGTTGGCCTAAACAATGTCTCATCTCTAGCTATAAGATCTTTAAAATAAGATGAAGAGGGCAATAATTAAGAATAACATTAGCATATTATAAAATGGTGCAGTTTCTTTGTGCACCTATTTAGTGAAGTTTTGCTGTGTTTTTTTTTTTCAAGGTTTTTTGACTTGACTAACACTATTCATACAGTGTCATTACATTTGTATTCTCATTTTAAAGGACAACTACCCCGTAAAAAAATTACTAAAGATAAAACAGACCTGGGGCAAGGAGGTAGGATTGATTATTCCTACCTCACAATATCATTTAATTGGGGAGCACCAACCCATTCTGGGTTTTCCTGTATTAATGATGAAGCACAGAGGAAGCCTGGCAGAAGCATTTTTTTTCATGTTGATGATATTACCAGTCCTACCTCACTGTCCCAGGTACTTTTCATTTTAATTTTTTTTTAATTTCATGCACTATAGTTTACTCCTTTAACAAAACCTTTAGAGTTAAGTACAGAACTTAGTGAGTTGAACCCAGGGGTGAGGAGCTAGCGGTTTATGTTCTCCCCCTGGGTACTTTCAAAAGGAAGGGTGAATAGTTTACACTATCTTGCTCAAGGCAATAAGCATTGTAAATAATAACCAACTAGCCTATATGCCCCTATGGAACAGGACAATTGCTATCTGCTGATGCACTCAACACATTAACATATAGAGCAATGGATTGTTATTGTTACCAGTGATGGGTATGTCATTTAGACTATTTGTGACTAAATGGACTATATATGCAGAGTGGTAGACTATGGTATGAGCTATATGATAAATCCTGTACTTTTTAAATAGTTTTGACTGATCATACTTATTTATATGCACTTGTTTCCTTATATAGCATTGAACATTAACTAGAAATGTAGTTATCCATTGAAATCAGCCCCTGTCTTATAGAGCTTCTAATGTTACTACATAATCATACATACTTCGTGTAGATGTATTCTATGATGTTATTTTTTTAAGATTGAGGGGGCTACAGTTGGACCTACAGCTGGCCCTAAAATAACAAAAAAGACCTTTACTGTATTAAAAAATGCTGTACAACTCTAGACTCAACCGGTATTAAAATTTATTTTC
The DNA here is from genome assembly GCA_019447015.1 of Hymenochirus boettgeri. Classification (NCBI taxonomy): domain Eukaryota; kingdom Metazoa; phylum Chordata; class Amphibia; order Anura; family Pipidae; genus Hymenochirus; species Hymenochirus boettgeri. Next base: position 196,185,715 of record CM033470.1, on the reverse strand, counting down.
TGACGGGAATAGTCACCATATTATCTCAGTAATATATACTTCCTTCAATTTTCAAAAAACACCATTTCTCTGTCTGCTTTATACCAAACAACACACTGAGGCAGCAATGGGGGGGCATCCGAAAGACCCAATCCCAAAACATAAGAAAGAAGAGTGCTCTGATTTTCATGTGGGTGAGACCAAACAGCAGCTGCCCCACTGTATGGCCCAAAACAGAAGAGCCCATTCTTCGGGTCAGACTCAGCCGTGTACCTGTATCTTAAGGAAAAAGGACATACCTTTGAAGATTGCAATGTCAACATCTTGGCAAAGGAACAAGATTGGTTCAAGAGAGGTGTCCAGGAGGCAATTTATGTGAAGTTAAAGAAACCAAGCCTGAATAGAGGTGGGGACTGTCTGCCATGTACAATGCTGTTTTGACACCTTACCCTGGGCAGTTTCGATAACACCTCTTAGCCACAATGCAATCAACACCTTGCATTCACAAGAATAACACCTTGCTGTTATATGCTAATTGGGACTTGCTAGGGTACTTATTGCCAACAGATTCTTGTACAAGTCATTCTGAATTGAGAAAGCCAGTCAGATGATAGCGAAGTGTCTTCAAGTCCAATTGATCTAACTGAATAAAACAGATAATGTGTGAACCCTGTATGACACTATCTTATCTATTTCTGCATGGGCTACATTTACATTAATGCTGTTTACTAGAGTAGTATTTTATAGCTTATTGGGGTTCTTGGGCGAATGTTTTCATATTATTTTGGGATTAATTCTCTTTTAACTATCTAGGCATCAGACAACTGCATGAAAAGCCTTCTGCTATTATAATTATAACTATAGCATTCTAAAATCTGATCACTTCAACAAAGCATTTAACTGATCTCATAAGTCTAGTTTCATGTCACATTGTTTACATTTTCTATGATTGGAATTGTAAATATGTAATATATGGAAGTACCTTAGTAAATTAAAATAAACACTGATACACAGATGCATGTCATCCTTTTGATTTAATGCTTTGCCATAGAGAAATGTTATTTAAACAAATTGCTTAATAACAAACAGAGGGAGGGCTAAATAAATTTTTTTGGAAGAAATAGATGGTGTATCTGCAAACTATATGTGTATCTGTTGATTAATACCAGTTTTCAGGTCTAAATCGCACCACAGTCTGCATCCAATATAAAGGTCCCATAATGTATTGTCCCTTAAGCCCCAAAAGCCACATTTATTAATCAGTGTAGGGTTGGATGAAAAAGTAGTTTTTTTAAGAATGCATTCCTCTCAATATTCATGGCTTGTGAGGCAGGGCATGGGAAAAGACCAATCAACAACACTGGACTGCCCTGACCACACCAAGCCACATCCATTTTTGGACTAGGCTAGGCAGCGCCAGGACAGGCTTCTCAAAGTTTTGCCATTCGAAATGGGACAAATTAGCACATAATCAATATATTCATTGTGACATACCATTGTGAGAAAACAATTTCCAGGCTAAATCACATAGAAGCTTTCCAAAAAATTCATGTTTGTAAATGAAAACATTGTAGCGTTTTAAATCATCACATACTCATAAATATTATTTACAGATTCTTTTCAAATGCCGTTTAAACAGAAATCCAGAAATGAGTTCAAAAGCTGTTTACAGCACCATGAGAAATATACAATAGGGAGGCATTTCTTTCTTTCTGGAACTGTTTTTATGGAACTTGTGGGACCCATAGGAATCTAGAATCTAGACACATCTATACTAATTCACCTGTTAGCAGAGCACTTCTGCCTCTAGAAAATACACATAAACTGCATTTCTACACAAATAACTACACCACATGGGTCCAATTTCCCAAACATGCACCTGAACCCAAACCCAACTTCTTCTGAGGTGGTATCAATAAATCCTAAACTCAATAGACTCAATAAGTAAATGATTCCCGTCGACAAATACATCAATACATTCTTCCCAGATGTCTGTTTAGAAAATGCTCAGTTTCACTTGTGTACATTACATCATATTTAATGTTTTAAATTCATGTCACTTACCTGACATTGTGAAAAATTCCATCTGTTCACTCATTTTGGAATCCTGCCTTGTTAATGCTGATTCTAACAAATTCTTAGTCACTCAGGGCATTTAAATGAAAAAATGCAGAAAGTTAAGCAAACCCAGGGGTGAGGACCTAGCGGTTCAAGTCCTCACACTGGGTAGAAAGTACTGACTAAGGACGAGGAGCGGAGGGAAGGTGAGTATAATTGTCCTTTAAAAGGCATATTATCTGAGAACTGAGAAGGATATTGTCATTCTGAATTATTCTTTGAGGGAAGGTAAGTATAATTGCTGCATTCCTCTGCACATATCATTTGAACTTGATTTTACCCTCTGGTCTATCATAACACTGCTACTACCAATGGAAACTGTTCCTGTGTATTATTTAGTTTAGTAAAACATTCCCCTACTTCTTTACTTTACTATAAAGACAGCACCGATTATAAAAATTCCTAATGTAATCCATGCATTGTGTCTAGGATATCCTTCTTGGATATGGAAAATACTTTATTCTTACCAAGATATCCAGCAGTGCAGTATTGCTTGGGGAACTTTCAACCAAACCCCTTTAATTTCTTTCCCCTTAAGGTGGCCATACACACATTTCCATTGCAATGTGCATTGGTATCTGTCGGCACATTGCACTGGGAACCGCCACACATGTAAACGGCCGATCCCCATATGCGGTATGGGGATCGGTTGGTCGTAACACCTCTTAGCCACTATGCAATCACGCCCTTAACACCTGGCTGTGATATGCTAATTGGGATTTTCCAGGGTACATAATTGCCACAGATTCTTGTACAAGTCATTCTGAATTGAGAAAGCCAGTTGGATGACTAGTGAAACATCTTCAAGAACTAAACTAAGTCCAGTTGATCTAATTGAATACAACAGATATACATCTTGGGAACTGTATCCCTTTTTGGCCATTTTGCATTGCCAAATACTGCCATAGCATGAAGGCCTGAACCCTTGGGCCTGAATGCTCGTCCAAAAACTCATAGCCAGTTCCACTCCTTCTCTCAAGCCATAATTAAAAACGTGCACCCCTAAGTCTGTCAAACGGATTACGTCAGACCTAAAATACTTGGTCTGACCTTCTGTATCACCAGCCCTCAAAGAAGTTGTACGAATCTTTGTTTATTTTAATATGTGCCCTTTGAACTTCCTTCATAACCTAGCATTGTGCCACTGCAAACTGGGTATCATCTTTGACCACATCACAATTAACCCTGGAAGGATGGACCATAAAGGCAACAAAACATACTTCATGATTTAAATCAGTTCTCTCATTGGAATAACTCCCATATTATTTCCCCCAGCGTGAATTAACAGAATAGGGCATTCCCCACCTGTCAACTTGTGTTCTACAAGTGGCCTGACCCTCTTCTATAGCATACCCAGCTCTCCCACTCTCCCAATCACTAAACCTGTACTTCACTGTCAGGTAGTCAAAACTTGCTACCACCCAGCCAGACCCTAGCTCGCCAGTGGCACGCCAAATAAATGCCCGGTCACCCAAATATTGCAACGTTGCAGACCTGCAAAACAAATATAAATAGCCAATAGTCATTTTTTTTAAATGTAGCAACAAAAGACTACCAATTAGTCTGCATGGGGGGAGGTCTAATGTACAATCTGAATCTATTTGACTCCCACCTACCCAAACGCTTAATAGAGCTGTCAGGGAACCCCTATCTCGCTGCTTTTCATTGCTGCACCAATGCAAAAAGAGTGCGACCCAAAATCTGCCGTTGACAACCCAATTAATGTCAGGTATTTGGGAAGTACCGCAACAAACTGGTATGTGGACAGGGCACTCCTGTCCTGGGGCACCAACAAAGATCCCCCTAACTCTGGCCCAACCACCCTGTATTCCGCATAACAAGCAATTGTGCAAGTGACTGACCACTGTAACCCATGGAGGAAAATATGGAAGTCTTTATTGTTCTTATCTGTATAAGACTGATAGAGAGCCCCCCACTAGCCTGACATGTTTTCCTGCATTCCCCCTTGGATCCTACCAGACCTACTCACTAGTTCCCTAGCTGAAATAAAAATACTTCAAACGTGGAATTTGTAACCCCTTTAAAACCTCAAAGATACCTTGTAGCACCTGAAAAGTTGCAGGCCTAGTTGTGCCTCCAGTTGTCCCGACCCTTTTCATTCCTTTAAACACTTTCCTCACTGAGAAGGACTTAGTCATGTCCGTGACCCTCTGCAGTTTAATCAAAAAGGACAATAAGGTTATTCCTATAGCTGAACCAGAACAATACCAGCTGTTCTCTTGCCTCATCATTAAGTACCTGGCCCATGGTGGCCTGCATTTCCTACCACTGACCCCAAATGAGACAGTAGGCATCCCACGTACACTTGGCAAGTGAACCCTGCACCCATACCTCTAATCTTCCATAAAAACTCTCCAAAGATGCTCTGGTCATGGGTGAGGGTCCCTCTCTACCTTCATCGCCAGCTCCTTACCCTAATTTTATTCCTTAAGCAACTCAAGTGTCTCAACAGCGTTGAGGCTAAACAATCATTGATGGGACTAATCATTGGCGTGTTGTCTAACTAGAAATTGACCCGCTTATTAGCCTGCTAAGATCACCACAAGTCCACTGTTACTACCAATGGAAACTGTTCCAAAAAGGCTATGTTTTTAGTCAGCCCCACTTGAAACCACCTCTGGCCTCTTCCCTGCATACCACTGTCCTCGAAAATATGAACCAAAGCCCACTGCACCAGCCACTTCTGTGAAAAGGTCCAATTCTTTTTTTGACTTCACCTCGAATACATTTCCATTAAAGTCATTCAGGAAAATTTCCCACACCTGTAAGTCTGCTTTAACCTGCCTGATGATGCGGATGAAATGATGCGGCCTGACCACCCCTACCATGGATAAAGCCAACCTTCTGCTGAAAATAATAGGTCAGGCAAAAGTTTAATTTACCTAACAATGATTGAACCTGTTGTAATGTAATCTTGTTTGTGGCTCATGCCCTACCCACCTGCATGAACAAGTCTGTAACTTTATCCATGGGCAGCCTGCAAACAATTTCCTGTGAATCGATTTCAATAACCAAAAAACAGATTACCACAGTTTGACTCTCTGACTATTCTGCTGATAGTGGCACCCCAAAGCACTCTTCATCACCCAACATCTAGATGATCCTGTCGCCCCAACCCAGAAAAAGTCAAATAATGGATGACTCCATCTCCTCTTGTACCACCTATTCCAAAAAGGTAGCGCGGGAGGGACTTCCGGGGGCGGGAAGCTGAGAGCGACTGGAACACTTCCAGTAACTACCTAATTCCAGGAGTACCATCCACAGATCTGAAACCCCAACCCAACATCAATGTGTCATTAGCCCCCTTGGACCCCTCTAAATGCAAAAATCCCAGACTAGATCTGTTTCACTGTATGTGGACCTGCCCAGTAATTCAACACTTCTGGAAACAGGTATCAACCTTTTCTACACAACATCTAGTCAATTATGTCCCTTTTACACTACTTTGGGCGATCTTTGGATACGCTACAACTCAATCATCCCGTATCACAACAGGTGCAAAAAAACTACTTCTAAACATATCAGCTGCAGCAAGGAAAACCATACTCCAACATTGGACAGAACCCACACAGCCATCCATGAGACTATTTAAATCCAAGCTAACATTTCTGTTCCTAATGGACTGGGTGGAAGCGACAGCCAATAAAGAAAACAAAGTCAAACAATTTTTCCCACTTTGGGAGAGCTTTATTAATATTCTCTCAATAGACATCAAACAATGTATCCCTGACTGCTTCCAACTGACAGTGTGGTATACAGAACAGACCTTGTACCACAATCCCCCAATTTCTCTACAATAAAGACACCCATAAGTCAAGCCACGCGCTATTCCCCCCCTCTCACAAATTTGATATTCAAGGATAGATAATATCCTCTACCCTATACGAATTAACCCTCTATCACTCCGTAACCCAATCCTCGGCGACAAACGCAATGGTAATATCTATTATTTATGACAAGGCACAAAGTTAAGTTAATTTAAAGTTAAAAGGTTCCGCTATAGAGCGGTATTGTTATATTAGAAAAAACTCGAGATAATTACTATGTATATTATAAAAGATACCCAGAATATATAACCCGTAAGCACCACTTAAATAGCCATTAATATTGTTACTGTATATGCCAACCCCTTTGTTTTTTTGGTTTTTTTTTGTCTTTTTCTTTCTTATATATATTCAGAACACCGAAATGTCTTGGATAAAGCTTTTATTTCTATTGGCTTATGTACTGGCAATGTATGCTACAATGTTTGTCTCGAACTTAATAAAAACAAATAAAAATAAAAAAATAAGCGCAGGAGAGGGAACATCCCATAAGAAGACATCTGTCTACATACATATCTAAATCCACTGCTCAGCCCATCAAGTACATGCTCTTGGAGTGAACTGGAAGTAAGCAAAACGATGCTTTGATATCTGCCTTCGCCATGAGAACTCCTCTTCCCTGACCCAGAATCAACTGGATGGCCTGATCAATGGAAGCATACGATACCTTTGTGGGGGCCTCATCTATACCGTCATTAATTGAAGGCCCCTCTGGATATGATAAATGATGGATCTGCCAAAAGCAGAACCTGAGATCAAGGAAATCTCAAGCTTGAAAAAAAAAATATCCTAAAGCAAAGCAACTACAACAGTGCCGTCCATGCACCGAACACCTGCCAATATAGTTACCAAACAAAGAGCGGCTGCTTTGTATCCTCCTTAGTCAGCAAACAGAGTTGAATCCCAGTGCCCTCTGTAATGATTGTTCCATCTCCCAGTTCACGTCCTTGGGGCCACTTTACTTCTAGATCAGACCTAAGCAAAGTAGGGCCTGAGGGCCAAATGCATCCCTTTGGCTGCTCCTGACTGTCCCCTCAAACATTAAAAATGACCTGATCAATTGATTGAGTTTGATGGAATGGATCTAAAATATTACACACCAGTTAAAAATTGTAACTCATAATAAAAATAAAACAGTAATATTAAAGGGCAACTGTGGTCTCAAAACAAGTTAGGGTTAAATTAAAGCCTGCAGTATTTTCTTTAAAATGAGCCAACAATCACATCTCTGGCTAGTGCCTGTGATAAATTACATTGGGGTGAATGTTCAAACTTCCTGCTTCCAATAAGTTGAGTGACATCACCTGACCTCTGTTGGCCCTTTTCCCCTGGTGGAGAAGCATGCTCAGTTAAGACTTAATGCTGGGGAAATCAGGAAGTCCCTGAGGAAAAAAACTGACAGTTGAGAAAGGGAAATGCATGCAGAGGCTGGTCACATGGCTAAAAACCGGAAGAGTTCAACCAGGAAGTTACATTGCTGAACTTTTGCAGCAATAAAGTTTCACAAATTTTATCCAGAGATGTGATTTAGGTTTTATTTTGAAGGTACAATGGAAGGGTTTTTATATAATTCTTACTAGTTTGGAAGAATTTGAGACCACAGTTACCCTTTAATTTATCTTTTTTAAAAATGCAGTTTTGCAATGTCTATAATGAGAACTGAGTTGAACCCATTGGTCCGGCCCTTCGCCGCAAGTTTCTTGTGTGGCCCACTGGGAAATTTAATTGCCCAACCCTGTTCTAGGTGCTTAATCTGAGAATCAGTTTGTAATCCATAGCTCTGCTGAGGTCTCTGCAACAGGTTTGTGGCTCCTTTCGTCACTCACGTGTACTGTAAGCTACAGCTTGACGCTATTCTTTTACTACAGCAGCAAGATAAGTCATATCATGAATAACTACTTTACTTCTCACCCAATGGGGTAAAAGAAAAACTTTTCTGTGAGTTTATCTCTTTCTTCTTTGTGCTATAAGTCAACAACTAAAAAGTAACTGAGCAGTCTGCACTAGTGAGAATGTATTTCACTCTTTCCCCTTCTCAATAAATGTATTTGATTGTGTGTTAAAAAGTTGTGTTTTGTTGCACCAGCAGATCCATGTGCATCATTTCATTTGCTGAGCTATCTGAAAAAAATTGTTGTAACATCTTTATACGGCTTTAATAGAATTCCATTATTGTTTTTTGATGCAAGATTTAAATGAGAAACAGATAAAAAGGGTCTTTTGATGTGAATGAACATGGCTAAATGCTGTGGATTAGTAAGTAAACACGAGTATGCTTCTTATCAATTGCTGGATGCCACTGTTACTCTGGTAGACCATGGACAAAACACCCTACAATATAATTCGTCATATTCTGTAGGACAGGTCTGACTCACAAATGGACAGCAAATGACTGCCCAGTTAAATACCTATAGTCCAAAATGTCCCTCCCTTACCAGTCGTTATACACCAGGAATCTCTACAAATCTGCACCAAAACCTGCTAGGGGCTCTCACTATCCCCATTCATTCATAAGTGTAGATTAATAAAAACTTGTTATAATTAAAAAATCATCCCAAATTGTAGTAATCAGGTTTACGATCTGTTCATAAAACACTGTACATTTCCCACATCCTTTTAATGTTAAATAAGTTATTTTTCAACAGGAAAGGGACATGTTTAATGAATAGAGGAGCCGTGCTTTATTCTGATAGACTTTCTATTTTGTATCCCCAAAAGTGCCTTCCACAGACCAAATCAACCCATCATCTTATTCCCTTCTCCTTCCCAATAATATCTCCTTGGGAGCACTGAAATGTCCAGCAGATCAGGAAACACTTTAGCAATATTTATTTGTGGAGACAAACGTCAATGCAAAGCACTTAGCAGAGCACATGCTGAAGATACACTCAAGGGAGAGTGATTATTGTATTGTGGTACTGCTTACATTTCTGCATCTTTCTGCTAAGCTATTATTCCTTATTGCAGTACCACAATCCCAATAGAAAAAGACACACGCTAAATGCTAAATACTTTTAATAATTAACAGTATAAGTCATAGGGAAAACCCCCTTGTATACAGTAATTATTTTTCTTCCCGTGGTGTTTTTGTATTACAGCTGGGATCTGATGTACAACAATGCATTAAGATAAAATAAAAATGTCTGTTGTGAAAAAATATCCGGTTACATTAGTAATTATGGTAAGACTGGGTCTATTGTTCTGCCTTTATCTGCACAAGGTTATTTGAATCTTGTTTCACCTTGAAAGCAACCTTTAAAACATGGAAGGAAAACCTTTATCATGACAGCTTCTTTAGAAACTACAAATCCCAGCATTTCCTATGTCAGGTTTGTTAATAATGGGAATGATGGGAATTGTAGTTCCACAAGAGCTGATGTACCAAAAGGTTTGTTTCTCTAGCTTGAAGCCTTATGTTGATTGAACTACTGTATCTCTACACCTGCTATGTCCGTTTCCTTTTTTGATGAGCGAGGTGTTAAAACAGCAATCAGCTGCCAGTAAAATTGATCTCATGCAGCTCAAGCAATTGCTAATTAGATGGGAATGTTTACTTTACATTCTGAGCTAGTTTTATTTGTAACATGCCATCAAACTGCCTAATTAAATTTGCCATCCCCTCTCATCCACAGTAATTTCTTCAAGAGGCACTGATCTTCAAACGAAATGCTGTTTCCTGCAGTAATCTGCTTCATGTATTATTTATTTTGGCAAGCGAGACTAAATAAACTACACATTGCATGAACTTTTGACGTCTTGTAATGTGCATTTATTAAAGCTAAAAGACTTATGTAATGCCTGTACTGGAAAGCTACATAAACCTGCTCAATCTTATCTTTGTACATCAACTAAATCACTGGTTAAAAATAAGATGGCATTGTCTAAGAAACCTATAGATCCTTGTGTCATGTCCTGGTATGGAAAGAAACACAGCTTTTTACTTAAGTTTAACTGGATCCTTTTCATTGCCCCCGTTTAACGTCCTATAATAATATTATATCTCAATGGTAGAGACTGTTTTGTTGAAGTTTGCAAATAAAATGTTTTGTTCTTGATAATCAGTGTTTCTTCTAGCCAGGTCTTGCCCGTTACCATTAAGAAAAGAAGACAATTCTACATTACTAAATGAAGCAAATAAAACAAGCTCTTACCAAAGGAGAAGAGATCCTTAGAGCCTGTAATATGATGTGATGCCATGTAACATTCCGTTAGGATGTAAACATTCCTCCCCTTTGAGAGTCTTGCTGTGTGAGCACACATGCATAGCACAACAGAAAACACTTATATAAATAGGACAGCCTGTACCGACAGCCTATTGCTGGCTGCTCTCAGTCAAGTGACATGCGCTTACAGCAATCCTCCAATTCTGAAAGAGGAAGCTTCCCTATATCACAGCATAATGAACACACTGCCCTATGTGGTAGAAAAGCATCAGATACCTGATGTACTGCTCATAGCTTGGTTAAATGCCCCTTTCCTTTACAACATGAATGTATATAGGGACAATCAAAATGGTATCTTCCTGAACAAATGTACCCAAGATTCTTTGGAAAATGCTCAAATTCAACAAGCACACAGGTTGCTAGCTGTGAATGCTGGGATTCCTTATTCTGCAACTGTTCTTAATCAATCCATTCACAATATTAATTTGTGGATTATTTTGTTTTAATAAAAGTAATTATTATATTTTAAAGCAGCATATGAAAGAGTTTTATACAAATTTACCGTAATACATTTATAAAATTTATGGCCACCCAACCGCAAGTAGTATTGAAATGTATGGTCATTTTTCTGATGTCTAAATCATCTGCTGTGATCGGTATTCTTTGGATAGCATAGCAGTTAAAAATACACAATAGAACTTCACATACGCCACATTTATAAAACTTTTTTTTTTGTGGCACTAATAAACAGTATAACCCAAATCTTTCCCCATGTTTATAAAAAACACTTTACAGACCAGTTTCTGTATGAATGACTTTACCAGATTTCTTTCACACTAGCAGGGATATTAACCCACAGCCACAGCCATTCTGGGTATTTAACCCCTTCACAACTATTCATGGCATTTAGTAGCTGTCATTGAATAGTTGCGCAACATAAGCTGCAAAGCCAGTAATGCGACAGCTGCTTTTTTCGATACCTGCGTATCCATTGCAAGCAAGGGGTTAAATTTGTGCTATTCATTCTATACAAACTGCTCTCTAACGGTTGCTACCAGCTTTATAACACCTATACTAATAGACTGTGAATTATCCATGTTTTCAGTGTGCTATTTTTCATTGACTTCCTCTGTCTTTCCAGCATTAACCAGGCAAACCCGGTCAGTTTCTGGAACTTGGTGACAAACTGTAAAAACACAAAATGAAATATTATAAACTAATCTCACTGCACATGTGCAGAACTTGTCTGGAACTATCAAGGAGGGAGGGAAGTTTTATTTGCCTTTGATTAATGAAGTTAAATCAATAAAGTTTATGATTATCTCACCTGATCTATTCTCCTCTTTCTTCTCTTCATTGTTCACCAATTCAGAACTTTCTGTGCGTTTTTCACAAATTTTTACTTTCTTGCATTTTCTCCAGCAAGAAATTTTCTTAGGAAGAATTTCTATTTCCTTCTTTATCTCTTCTTCCTTGCTTGATAATTCTGGAGAAAGAAATGTTTTCTTGCACCTTTTCCAGACAGAAATTGTCTATTCTTTAGGAATTATTTCTTCCTTCATCTGAATTTGTTCTTCTTGGACATTCCGTGCTAAATCATTCTAATAATAATAAAAATAATAATAAATAACCATCGCCCTATAACCTTCTGTCCTTCCCTCTATATTGACTGTTAACTTCGAACACAATATACAATCAATATAAATTAACACCCCATTGCTTCCCCTTAGAGTAGACAAGGCCATGTCAGCTCCTCCCACTCAATGTTAACTTGCTATAATAATATAGCGCCTTACCTTATTCCTTTTTCTGAAGAATTTGCAGCCACGTTTTCCAAATCCGCAAGACATGACAGCTGTTCCTGGGTTTTAAAAAACACATTTGAATTTCCACACAGTTTACGTTTAAATCAATATTGTTTAATCTCAATTGGAAAACAGATTTCTATCAGTTTGAATATCTTAGTGTAGGTTAAAATAAAGGTTATTAAACAATAGAACGTGTAGAATGAATATTTCCATAGACTCAAATAATGGGAAAAACAATGACTAAGGCTAGAATAAAGTTAGAGACCAACCTGTCCAAGCAAGTGGGGGGGGGTCTTCCCTGTTTATTGTGCATGATAGTGTAAAACACAACGTTGACTTGACAAAGTGTGTTTTTAACTGTAACATTGGTGTTGTGCACAATAAACACTTGATTGAACATGTTCTCTGATGTTATTCCTACTGTGTTTAAAGACATGGAGGTAGCTAGTTTAGGAGGTACAAAACTAGAAATGCTAAACAATACAGGCTTAGATCTAGGCCATACTAATGTGCTTTTAAGTGCGATCCATTTGCGATTGTTATCCGATCGTGCTTTTAAAAGCGCACACTAGTTTGGCCCAATTGATGTGGCACTGCACGTGCAATCCGTTAATCAGAGCGCATGCAAACAGTGCGCGATCACAACACTGCACACGGGCAGTTACTCGCACCGGAAATGCACGCGCAAGAGCGCATTGTAGTGTGGGTTCACTGACTGTACTTAGAAGCAAAGCATGATCCATGAAGTTGGGGAGTGATGAACCATTGAACCATTTTAAAGGGTCTGTAAACTGAAGAAAATGCATTAATCTTAATCTATAAATGAATACATGCAAGTAGCACTGATGTGTATGTGTTTCTGCATGCCTTCAATTCAGTAATTGTTTTGCTCGGGCTTAAGCCTTGTACACATGTACGAATTTGGCCAGGACCCCCGAGCACATGCAGCCGAAACGGTATTTCGCCGCAAGTATCTGTCATGGTCAGGGGTTGCGGGTCATGGCCAAAATCATACGTGTGTACGAGCCTTAAGTATAACCCCACCCACTCTTAACTAATACCCCCATTCAGCTATGTCACAGACCTAATCAGATCTGATTTCTCTTGTATGTGTCGAGCTGTGTCACAGAGGCAGGTTTTAAAACTCACAGTAAAAGCAGAAACTCACATTAATGGAGCTTTGCGCAGCCTTTCAAACCAAACTCAAAGGGGCATATTTATAAACAATTGCTATTTTCGCCATTTCGCTATCGCAGGACATCGCAATGACAAATAGCGCTATTTTTGCCTTATTTATAAAAACGCTTGTTTTCGCTTTCACCTTTGCGGAAAAGTATCACTGAGGCGATGTGTGGAGATAGTTTTCACCTTATTTATTGCGTTAAGTGTGGTATCACTGCGAAAAGAGAGGTTGCTCTCTAATGTAATTTCATTTCAGAGCTATTTTTGTAATTTTTTTTAAATTAAAACCATTTATAAATAGGTGAAATTTCGCCTTTTTGCCCCTTTTTTCCCCTTTTTTTTTTTTTTTTTTTTTTTGCAGTTTTACCAGAATTTTCGCCAAACATGATTACTTACTGGAATGTTCCAATTTCTTACACAGCACTATGGTATGTTCCCATATTAATGGAACTGGTTTGATAATTAGCTGCAGTTTGCTGAAAATAAACAATACTAAAAAATATGTCCTATTAATAAAATAGAGAAAATTCGCCTTTTGAGTTTTACAATACCGTCTTATTAATAAAATAGAGAAAATTCTCCTTTTGAGTTTTATACTATTTATATCTTTGGCTGAAAAAAACACCACATGTGTTAGGCTATTTTTAAGTAACAAAGATAGGTGTTCAGTGTGTATTAACCAATTTGATACTACTTTGAAAACCCACCAGGTAGTATTACCGATTTACCATCATATGTGTTTGAGCTTTTTCAGCATTATTAGTGCTACTTTTTGCTAGATAATTGTTGCTTTTGATGAAAATTCGCCTTTTTAATAACTTTGATGAAAGGAAAAGTTGAAAGTTTAAAAAGTTGTGGTAAAGGCTGGTGGGGAAAAAGGCAAAAATAATGCCCCTTTATAAATATGTCCCTCAGACCCCATTTGACTTTATTGGTAAATAAAGAAAATCGGAACCTTACAAAAATAAAGATCTTTCAAAAGTGAAAATTAACCTTAAAAAAGCGAAATCTCAGATCGTATTACAGTAAATGCTGAAAAATAGTCTAACACCCCCCTGGGTACATATTAGTATTGAGAAACACTCCACAATGTACTGACACCTCCATGGACCCATTGGCAGGCTAAATAAATGGCTACTTATGTGTTTTCACCACCACAGACTTGGCGAATCGGAATGGCTGAACTTAACGCAAAAATACACTTTTTGCTATTTTATAAATATGTTTGAGCGGTTACCGCAGCGATGTATGGTGAAAAGTAGCGGTAATGACCTTTCGCTAATGGTTATCTCTGCTTTATAAATAGCGAAAAGTCCAAATTTGGCAAAAAGTTTAACAAGCCTTTATAATTATGCCCCAAAGTTTATAACTGAACTTTCTCCTTCTAGTTATATTTTGTTTTAACTAAAGTGTTTACAGTACAGCACCATAATAGATACCAAGGACAGTACATGTTGGTAATGCAAAATGTGGCTGCACAAAACAATGCTCAATAAATGGAATTTTATTGTTCCCAGTGTGCAGACTCCGAGACACAAAGATTCCGTTACAGACCCACCCATGAAAATGATTGTCACAAGGTAAAATGAGCTGATGCAAAGTGACCTCTGGGAAAAATGATGCCCAAAGGAGGAGCAGACACTGTACTCAGACACATTCCCTTGGTTTCCTTGCAGAGATGAATCCACAACTCCAACCTGCCTGTCTTGTAGTTTACACACAGACAATGGATAGGATCTGATACAAAATCCTCCATTAAAGTGCACTGGGAAGATCTGACTTCTTTTATTCAAAGGATCATACTGTTTAGGAGTCACGTGTCAGAGAGAGCTGGTTTCACCTGCCTGATCAGCCAGGATGCAGACTGCCAACAGTACTGCTTCAGCTTTGGATGGTACAGGTAACTGAAGATCTGTTTCATTTCCATCCACCTCTCTGGGATCATTTCTCTGTGATCATTTCCATGATCCCAGTGCATTATTTTCTTCCTACACCATTCCACTAGCATCCGACTCCCTATGGCTCTCATTTCTCATTCTGCATTCCAATCTATTTTGTTGCTGGTTGATTAGGCAATAAAGTTTGCTGATCCATGTATATTGGATACAATAAATGTGTCTGAATAAAATGTATTCAGACATTTTTTAATAAATATATGCAATGCTAATCTTGTAATTTTTAGTGAAACTGAACAAAATCTTATTTGGTATTTTTTAAATATCTGCAAGGTTGTGTTTGTGGCTTTAAACATTTACCTGCCGGTACTTAGAAAAATGTAATAAACTTTAACCTGTCAGGTCTGTTTATTTAGAGGCTAAGCAGTAGATAACCACAACCCCATTCCATAGTAATATTCTAGCCAGAGCTGTAAAGTGACTATTGGCAAAGGCTGGGTACACACGGAGGGACTTTTTGTCCCGAGCGAGCGCTCAGCCGGGACAAATGTCTGTCGGTCGCAGCAAATTCGGCCGCGCCCGAATTTGTGAACAATCGATCGTGCGTTCCCATAGGGAACCGCACGATCAATCCGAATTTTCCAACATGCCCGATCGTTCATTCAGATCGGACGAACGAAAGATCGGACATGTCGGAAAATTACGATCGATCGTGCGGTTCCCTATAGGAATGCGCAATCGATCGTTCGCAAATTCTGCCGCGAACAGAACAGCTGTTCTTTCCCGATCGCGCGCCCTATCTTTTGTATTGGCGCGCATGCGCCTAAGATAGGACGCACGGTCGGGACAGAGTGGCTGTCAGTGAAGGAGCGGTTTGTGAGAGGAGAGCGGTAAGGTAAGTTCCAGGTCCCCTGAGCAAACTATTATTCACAGGGAGGTGGGAATAAGCATTCTCATCTTCCTGTGAATAATAGAAACGCATGCCAAATACTTTAAGTTTAGTGTTCCTTTAAAGACATTTTCATTACCCTACATTAAAATTATTAAATATTTTTTCTCTTTTAATCATCAGTTCATCATAATATATAATTCTTCTAAATTATATAATAGATAGATCAATAAATATATTTATAAAAATCAAACTTGGGTTTGAACATCTTGTGAAGGCTCAGAGTTTCCTGAAACACTAGCAGAGAAACATTGCCCTTGTCTGTATCGTATATAATCTCAACTCTGCCTTTCCTAGTGGCACTATTTGACTAGAATTATTCATACATTTTCAGGGAGATTCAATAAAACTTCTTATACGGTAGTTAAAAATGCTACTAATTTTGCCCCAACCAATCAGATCTTATTTTACTTTTGAGGGCTAACATCTGATTGGTTGGGGCAAAATTAGCTTTTATTGAATATCCCTGATTTGTGTATAAACAAAGCACCAACTTGGCAGGACAAAATTCAAAAGGGTACACACCAAGTACACAGTCAAGAAAGTAAAAGTTCCATTTGGGATGGCCATGCATAATTAGATAAACAATCGATTTCTGATTGGGAAGTATCTTTGTACCACATTAGTTAATTGGCTTTTGATCAGATTTAATCAGAAATCTGATTAAGAATTGATTGAGGCCTACTTTATACTGTTCAATGCATGCAACCATTTATCGTACTGCCACCCAACCTACCTGATTAGATTTTCTCCAAACCACGGTAAGGCTGGCCTTAAACAGATTTTTTTTTTTGGCAGATTACTTTGATTCCTGTATAGCTAAGCTTAGTTTACTTTTGGTTGCCCTTATTTTTTTAAAGCATATTAGATATAGTAGTGTATATATTTATAATTATATATTTTAAAAAATCCATTTAAATAGAATATTTCCTACTCTTTTTTTGGAAAATGGTTATAGTCTCACATCAACAGTCTTGCCTCTATTTTAATACTGGTTGTAACATCCATCCTCATAATGCAGTTGCTGCTGCAGGATAATGATATTTATATTTAGCTCAGAGATCTTTGTCTTTGTACAATGGATTAGCCATTGGTTTCAGGAGAGCCAAGCTAGGAAAAGCATGTAATTACTGTTTGATAACAGCCAATCCCCACAATTTGTATTTGTTTATGCCCAATCCTCTTCTTTCTTGTCCCAGAAAATACAATTGGCTTGTACAGTACCCAGGGCAGCTCCTCTCCATTTTCTTAGTTTCCCACTAAAGGATCAGTTAAATCCCACAGATCCCTGCAACTTGATGTACCGACTTTCAAGAAGTATTCAAGTAGAGTTTGTGATGCTATCTGATACTGTGTAAATAAATAATGTGAAACTATGGCAGCACAACAGGCAGGGTTAGGCTACTTCATGGTATCATTTACATTATGTGACACCTTCCTATTGTGTGTTTCACTAATGAGAATTTACCAAGCTGTTAAATATAAACTTCTTTCTTTTAATTCTCATTACAATTATTTATGCCAAAAAAACTTTTACATTTAAATACACAAGGCAAAAGTTTGCCCGTGACATGCCCTCAAAACATCAAAATATCCATTGTATTCAATTAGATCAACTGGACTTGAAGTTTAGTTTTTGAAGACGTTTCGCTAGTCATCCGACTGGCTTTCTCAATTCAGAATTACTTGTACAAGAATCTGTAGCAATTATGTAATTGGGATTTTCCAGGGTACTAATTGAATACAACAGATATACCATGACCTGGATGAATGAGAACCTTCACAAGCATCAAAATATCCAGTTTTCATCAAAAAGCTGGTTCAGTCCTTTTTTTTATATATAATTTAGCCTCATCTAATAATCAGAGCTAAAAAGTTGTCATGGTGTTTAAGTGTCCACAATCTGCTTTAAATATGTGTATGGGTCTCTTTCTAGGTCACTTTGCTAAAAGGAAGAGGACTTCCCTTTTGGTTGCAGTCTCCCTCCTTGTTCTTTCTATTTTTATTCTAACTATTGGGTTAGTGGCAACCACACGAACAGAGAATATAACAGTGGGAGGTTACTATCCTGGCATTATTGTAAGTATAATATAAAACATCCTTTTTTAACAACTCGTATTGCATTTTGTATGAGATTTTTTTTTTTTTAGAAAAATAGCTTTGAAAGTCACACATAGTTCCATAATACCTTTTATCTCATATACCACTTAAAGGGCTGTTCCCAGAGCCACAGTCTCTTCTTACCACCACCTTGATAGGCAGTAATTCATTTGTTACTCATAGTACATTTAATTTTACATGTTATCCTTTGTGCATATTTATCTGAAAAATGTCCCACTAAAATCTTTGAAAGCTGCTGTTACCCTACAGTTTATTTTCCAGCCAACATGAATTGCATACAGCCTACAAAAAACAATACATAATAGTTAATCTTTTAAATAAAGAGTTATAGTACCTGATGTGTCTGAAAGACCCACCCCAAATGAAGTAATTGTCCCGATGAGCTAGAAAGTTTCCCAGGGACTTACATGGTAGCCTTGGAGGTCTAGGTGTATATACCCTGGACCTGATCACTTGGTGCCCTCACAAATATTCTTTAGTGTTGCGAGAATCTAAAAGGCATTATAGGGGTGTGTTGCATACAAAAAAATCGGACTCACCACTCCTCGTCTATGGCCCGGGTGCTGTCCACCCGGACCCCTCGATTTATCCAATACCAGAACTCATGTACAGTATGTGATTTTTACTGTTAGCTTTGAAATAAAAGTAATGTTTTAATAACTACCTGGATGTTTGCACCATTTCTGTGTCAGGCGAAGTGCATAGCCCTCGAGATATTGCGTTCCTAATTTTACAGTTAATTTGTTTTCTTTCTGTTCTTAGCTATTCTTTTTTTAATTTACATTCTGATTCTAATTGTAACTATTTTCTTTGTGTTTGCTCTGGTGTGTTAGTGGACTAATGCTCTTATAAAGACACAGCCTATGAGGTTACAGGTTTAAAACCTCAGACTTATTTATTTTCTTTTTTTACTTTTCCTTTTACCTAAATAGACTGGATAGAAAATACCTTGTTGAAGGTTCTGCACAATAATATGTTATTACTGATATTGTGATGGAATAGCCCCTCAAATAATCCACTGCTTAATGTAGGGGTACAATAGAATATGCATGGAAACCTGTGTCAAATACCCATAACTGCTAATGTAGCAACATAATTCTGGGCATTTTGTTGGGCAAAAAAAAAAAAAGCTCAAATTAATATATTTAGTGTATAAGCAAGTAAATTGCTTAGAGTGGAAGTTTGATAAATAGATGTTGGGATGGACAAGGGGAAAGATTTGAAATGTTATTAGCCCTTATTCACATTGTTTATATTTCTACATTTGTTTTTTTGCAGCTTGGATTTGGATCTTTTCTTGGTATTATTGGAATCCATCTTGTGGAAAACAGGAAACAAATGGTATATATAAGGCTCATTTTTTAAAAAAATTTTTATGATCTCAAAGATGCCTCTAAAGGGACTTACCTGGCCGCTCTGCACTGCTCTGCTGGCTCTCCTTCCTTCTTCGTGGCTGTCATTTTAAGGTGCAACGTGACTTCACCCCCAATTGCCTGACAGCTGCTACCAGGAAGTAGAGAGGTTGTCAGCTCAGAGGCTTTCTGCTCCTGTTTTTGTTCGTAAGGTGGTGAGGGACCGGGTCAGGTAAGTCCCTTCAGAGAAAAATTTCTAAATAATACAAAAATGGGATTTGGGAGAGTCCTCTATTAGACTATAAAAGATTTTTTTAGGTTTGAGATGCCCTTTAATAACTCAACTTAAATGATTAGATGCAAATCAAAATGCCTGCACTTTGTGCTTCACAAAATTATGTAAAGAAACAAATTCAAACTAAGACCATGGAAATATTCTACAAATATTTAAAATGTAAAAAGTAATACAAACATATTTTTGATATTGACATTGATATCCTATCTGGAAAGGAGTATATTGAGGTTTATGTATCCATAATGCACTGGGAGACAAATGCTGCTATGTGGCTTACAAATTGAATTCCTTTCACAATCCTGTATTCTTTGTTAGTATCATATTTCCCCACTAGAAATAGTATTTAACTTTTCTGTATCTAAAAAGCCATTCTACAACAGTAATGCTGTTAAAGAGAATTAGGCATATCTCTTTTTCCTTTCAATGGGGTTTAATGTGCAAGTGACAATAATATTTGTGAGCATGTCTGACATCTAATGACCTGAAAAATGATCTCAAATTGTTTTCAAAAAGATCAGTTAAATATGTTTTTACCATTTGTTTACTCTCCAACATCTTTGTGTGCAGAGATGATACATAATTTAAAGGGAAATACACTGCAACTCTAAACATGTAGGGGAAATAAAGCAGGTCATAGATTTTCAGAGAAACTACATTTCCAGACTTTTACACATCATATCATACCCATAGATCACAGCATAATGGTCTCTTTACACACATCCATCAGCAGAGGGTCAATTAAACGAGCGAACTATGTTAGGTACATTTTCATTCTGGTAAAAGATAAAGAGGACATTTTCTGATAGATCCCATAGTCTTTTCATAAAATATACCAGATGTTCACCTGAAGCCATATTTCAGCATCGATACTGGTTAGTCTTAAATGAGTTGATTGCCCTAACTGCAAACTGTTAATTGTATTATTCTAATTGCACCTCTGAATTAAGCATCTTGGTGGAGAAATCCCAAACCTAGGTACATGCACAGTAAATTATCATAACAACCACCCTTAAGCTGGGTGCACACCTGAAAGATTTCTGAAAGTCATTTTTCAAAAGATCGGGCTACACACAGTCCTGAGCGCTTCCTCTATGCACAGCATAGAGAGAACACTCGGGACTTTGTTTTTCCCTCGGCCGTGACCAACTTCCCAATAGGGAGTCTACCGCAGCCGAGGGAAATTTTCCCTCTTTTCCCATCGTTTGGTGGCCGCACGCTAGTTCGGAAGAGCAAGGTACACACAGTACCAATAAAGCCCGGCGGTATCGGAGCTTTGTCGGTACTGTGTGTACCCAGCTTTAGACGAACACACACCCGGATTTTTCAAGAAAGTACTGGGTGTCCTGATTTTAACTGCTCTATAATCAAGACTGAGCAGTGAATAAAACAATTGTTACCCAGTAGGAAATGCTATAAGCCTGCATAATGCTTCTAATGCTTTGGTAGAAGCTAAAGTTATCACCTAATTAGGAATCCTCCATTCAGTCACATTTTCTTTACTTCCTCCTTTAAACCACCAGTTCATATGTAGTGATCTATCATTGTCTTCCCTTTATGTCTCTAATCCTTGTCAGTGTGTGCTGTTTTTCTTTCTTTCTTTCCCCAGGTTTGCAGTATCTTTCAAGCTACACCCTCAAACATCACATACATTTGACAGGAGGCATATTCAGTTGCACTATCAAGGTTCTCGGATTAAAAAAGTGTGTAGTTATCAGAGTCAGACTAAAATTAGCTATACACAGGCAGACATTCTTCTGAACAGATTTCAGATTGAGGGCAACTATTGGAAATCTGATCGGAAGACCAGTTGAGACCTCGATCTTTCTGCAGATTTTACCTTGAAACCCGCAGAGAAGTGGGACAGATGATGGGGTCAGTGGAAAATTTTTTGCCTGGTCCGATCTTTGTTTTTCCGATAAACTGCTCGACATAGTCTAATGGTCAGTCGGAAAAACAGAAAACGGGTTTCGACACATATCTACAGATCTAGAATGATGTCACACATACAAATCTTTAGATACCTACAGTATGTGGCTCCTACAGTACAAATACAAACAATGCAGAACAATGAACCATACTTCTATGCACTTCTATCAGGGGATGTCCAAAGTGGGTTTTATCATTACTGCATGACTGCAGTAGTCACTTAAGCTTCATACACACGTCAGATAATTTTGGCACAATTTGCCCTGACGAACAACCCATTGCGTGACATTTGTGTGAAAACAAAGCTTTAACGATATTCTAAGATAGTAGATTAATGGTTGACTGTGATGTAAAATTGAATAAAATGTACATGTGCAACATTGAGATCACGTGATATTCCGACCATCACGTAATACGTATGTCACGTAACACCTTTACCAACGAACATTATCTATCCACTATCATTGCTGTATGTACAGGCGTCGTTGGCAGAACTAGTGTATAATGAGATGGCCGCTTAATGTTCACTGGGCACATTGTGTGAAAATGACCAGACATGTGTAGGAACCGTTAGACTCTTACTGCTTACTCTGGCATTGCTACTTAGTGATGTCATTTCTGTGTCTTCTCTTATAGGGGCCCAGCACTACTGCTTATTACTGCTCAGTTAGTGGAATTAAATGTGCATGTTCACCCTAAAATTGAAGTCTGGCCACATGATAGAGCCCCCCAGCCCACCGCTGAGATATTTCTTTAAAAAAACATCCGATTGCTACTCACAGAGCCTTCTCTCCTGAAGCATTTTGTTCCAGCTCCCTGCTTGCAAGCAGGGGCTGGACCGGCAGCTGCGTCTGTGATTGGGAGGCTGACGTCAATGAAGACGCCGCAATAACAAAGGTCTGTAAGTAGTGTTTGGATGTTTTTTTTAAGAAAATAACTCAGTGGTTAGGGGTGGGCAGGGGAGATTTATGATATGGCCAAAGGATTACACGCTAGGTGCAACCACAGCAGAGGATGGGCGGGAGGGGGGATGGGCTCCTTTGCGCATGTCACCATCCCTCCTGGAGGCAAGAAAGGAGGCAGAGACGTTTGGAAAGGAAGACAGCCTCTACTCTTCACTTTAATAGACTTTGGACTGGCACTGCTAGGGAACCATAAGGAGCAGAGATGTAAGATAGGGATGTTTTTAAGCTACACAGTGGGGCCAGTAAGGGGTTAAATTTTAGTTTTGGGTGTGGACATGCCCTTTAAACCTTTCGTAACTAGGGCTCAGTGCTTCATTAACCTTTTTGGTAAAAATATTTTTAAAGCTTTCCTTTTAAAAATGTTAAAGGTTTAAAATAATTTTAGGCCCTGTTAAGAAGAACATTGTGTTTCCTTATTAATTGGCAAACACATTTTGTCCCTTTTTTCCCTAGCTTGTTGCATCCATTGTGTTTATAAGTTTTGGTGTGGTGGCTGCTTTCTGCAGTGCTATAGTTGATGGGGTGTTTGCAGCTCGACATATTGTAAGTATTTACTTTTAAGCTTTCACTTTTTAACCAACCAGTTTTTTTTATGTTAAGTCATCACTTCATTTACTGCATATGTCCCTATTCTAAAATGAATCTGTCAAACCTGAAACTTCTTATAAACGTACAATCAACCAACGAGGAACGGCCCCCGACCATTCAGCACATGGGCGATGAACGGGCCATTCGGACGATAATCACACGTGTGCATATCAACTAACGACGCCCAACCGAACACATACACATGTGTGATAAACAGGCGAAAACCTATGTTTGTCCCGCACGTGCACACGCTCGGGGGTCGTTTCTCATTGGTAAGATCGTTCGTGTGTAAGAGGCTTTAACCTATTAATTGACCATATAATAGGGGGGCGATTAGTTTTAGGTCCCTCTGCACAGCCTGAAAAAACAGGTTAGTTCTAGTAAGTTAACTTGCACCTATAGAATATGCAATTAAAAATAATAGTACCGTATATACTCGAGTATAAACCGAGGCACCTATTTTTACCTAAAAAAAACAATAAAAGTGATTGACTCGTATAAACAGAGGGCAGCATGCTTTGGTTGCTACAGTACAGTTCCCTACAGTACAATTAGTAATTTGCCTCCATAATAAAATAGGTAATACAGTTACCAGTATACAACCTAATAAAATGTAATTACCGACTCACAGTGACTTCCCCCCGCCCCATTCTCCACTGCGCAAGCAGTAATAGCCCACCCCTTAAACCCCACGTACACATATGGTAGGTTCATGTACATATGGTAGGTGGAAGATACGGTACTTACTAGAGGGCTGACCCGGCTGAGCTGTGTGTTCAGGGCTGAGCTTCAGACTGTGCGGTCTCCCCTATCCTCTATGCTTGGTGAGGATGCAGTGAGGAGGACGTAAGGTGGCGTAAGCAGACGTGCCCGTGCGTAACTTATGTGCCCGGCGTGCGTCTCTGACTGCTCCGGTCCTTGGCTCCCATGGTCTCGTCTGATCTCCAGTCTCATTACCTCTGCATCTCTGTCGGTACATAGCGCTAGTACATAGTGCCGAATTTAAGGTAGGCTTCCTGGTTGGCAAATTGTCCATGTTTCCCTGTATGACCCGAGTATAAACCGAGGCCAAATTTTTAAGGTACTTTTTAAACCTTAAAAACTCGGTTTATACTCGAGTATATATGGTAATAATCATACAAATCATTTACAAAGTTGCTTAACATAAGTTTCGAATGTATTCCTTTAAAAGGTTGGTTGACTTTCTGTGCTGTTTGTATATTTGAATAAAAAATTATGCACAAGGCATCCAAGGCACGTGCCTGGGGCCCAGATGCCAGGGGAGGCCCCAGGTTTACAATCCAGCTCTGCCTCTGCTGGAAATGGAAAATGTATAGTTCGACTGCAGGCCCAGAATGTACTTACTTTACCTTTAAATGGGCAGGGGCCTGGCCCAGACACTGACACTGGTGAGTGCCGAAAATGGTTTTCACCCCTGGCCCAGAGCCAAGGGACCATGAAGATACAGTGGACCTAAGTGCTGCCTGATGCCTTTAGGTAAGGGACATATCATATCGGATTTAAGGAGGTTCAGTGGGCGGGAGATTTAAACTCCTGCTTCTTTTCTGTATGTGCAGCTACGATCTGACAGCTGAAGGATACATAGTAAAATAGAGCAGGTAGAAGGGAGAGTAAAAACTGAATGGTGGGATTTGTGGGATAGAAATCAATATAACAAACTGGCCATTCACCTTGCAATCTTATCACAGTGTATAAGTAGGATGGGCCACTTTCCTAGAAAGGCTATGACAGTGTATTACACTGTTTTGTTAAAAATGTGTAAAGATTGTACAATTGGATTGTAAATGTGGCCATATACTCTAACAATAATGGGTAAATCCCATCAGGGAACAATTTGATTTACCCATTATCATCAGTGTTTAGGGGCTGTTCCCAACCGATTGTAGTGCCAATGAACGATCATAGTCAGCATTACGGTCGGTCAGGAACCACTAAGCCCTCCGTTTTTTGTTCCATCTAGATGTGCTTTCAAAGATTGGCTTGTTATGTCAGTCTAGAACCACCTCCCCAATAGAGATGGACTAGAACTCGAACCCGAGTTCGAACGGACTCGGACTTGTCGAACTATCCCGGACCCGGATTTCTCGGACTTTTGATAATTATCGAATGTTCGACCGTTCGAGGCGTACAAGTATGCGAGTAAAATGTTTATTATACTTTTAAGCAAGTATAGAATACACAAGTAAAATGTCTATTATACCTATACGTGAGTAAATTTCGAATCCGCAAGTAAAATGTCTATTATACCTATATGCGAGTATCGAATCCGAGAGTAAAATGTCTATTATACCTTGTCCGTGAGTAAATATCGAATCCACGAGTAAAATGTCTATTATACAAATACGCGAGTATCGAATCAGCAAGTACAATGTCTATTATACCTATTCGCGAGTAAATATCGAATCCACAAGTAAAATGTCTATTATACCAATACGCGAGTAAATATTGAATTATCAAATCTGCGAGTGGTTCATGGAATAATTATCGAATGTCTGAACGCGAGAGCTCGAAAGTAGCACACGTGAGAGTAAAATCGATATTTCAAAAGTGCTGGATATTTGAACATGTTCCCCAGACCATTTCCCAGGTCCCACAGCCATTTACATTAAGTTACCATTGATATTTTAATTGTATTTCATTCAAACTTTTCAAACTATTTGACTCCTATTTGACTATTTGATTTTAATGGGTCCGTTTTTGAACTTTCGAACTCTCCATAGAGTTCGAAAGTTCGAAAACGGACCGAACTTTCGAAAGTTCGTCCATCTCTAATCCCATACTCCCAGTATTTGTCCATTGGCCAGATTAATCTAGACTGGCATTACAAGGCTTTGACAGTAGGTATGACACATCTAGATGGAACCCAAAACCAAGGACCTAGTGGTTTAGGTCCTCACCCTGGGTACTATCAGAGGAGGAAGATGGTTTAGGGGTTTACCCCACTATATTTCTCCTTTAAGGATGGAGGGATTCATGGGGATATGAGACAAGAACTTTTTTAACTGTTTTCTGAATGTTACACTATATATAGTATTTAAATTCACTTATACTGCACATATTGGTTGGAGTTCATAGATATATTGGGCAGATAGGTTGTGTGTATTTATAAGTGTGTGTATGCATGTGTAGCAGTAAGTGTTTTGGTTTATGTGTTTGGCAGTGTGTGTACTTATAACAGTGTATTTGCCTGTGTAGCTGAGTGTCTGTAGCAGTGTATGTATGTTGGAATTCTGCTAATCTCTCAATTTGTTGGTGCCTCTGGTTACCAGTCTGCCAGACAGTCGAACACTGCACTGAACTATATGTTTTTGGGTTTTTATGTGGGTCAGAGATCAAAAAGTTTGATGGAAGAAGGTAAGTTACTATTTGGGGTACCGCCAGTCTGTGTGGGAACTTATATTTACCAGTCTCTCTTCAGGGACACTTATATTACCAATCTCTGTTTGGCACATATATACCACACTCAATTCTGGATATCTATGTCAACCCTCCAGTTCCCCAGTCACTGTTAAGTCAGCTGCAGACCTCCAGATCTTCCTGAACAGTGGCTGGTAACCTGGAGGACTGGTTAGCTTTACTTTTAAAAAAATGAAATTCTTAAATTATAGTGCAGAGCCAGTTTTCTGTACGATGGCATGGAATTCCCATGTAATGGAAAGTTTGGGGCCCCCCAAATCGGATTATTGTCTAGGGCCCCATTTGGTCTTAATCTGGCTCTGCTCCACATTGTATGTTTGCTGACATGTTCATTAAAATGTAAACATCTAACCCACTACAAAGGGAAATAAGTGCCTGTAACTTTTAAACCCCCATATACAATAAAACTCTAGGGCGGTTAGAATCAAAATCTGCCTTTTAACTTGTGTTAAATTAATCTATAACATTTTTACGACTAAAAGATTATTGCGTTCGAGATTAGATATATGACCGGTCTTTCATGACCCTTCTTCTAAAATGCTATTAACGACTCATTAACTATTATACTATCCTTTGTGTGAACTGTGTCATCTTGTTCTCTTGCTATTCTGTGAAGTATATTGTGTTCCTCTCCGTTAAGTAAACCTTTATTGATGGTCTGAACACCTCCATTACACAAGGGCAGTTAAGGTCACAAGACTACTATGTATAGTATAAGTGATGGTCACAAAACAAATTGTCTCTCTATAGCTTAAAAGGAGAACTAAAGTGTGTATAAAGTTTTATTTTTATTAAATTAAAAAATGTAATTAAAATTAAATTTAAAAAAGGCATCTATACTAAAAAAAAACATTTTAAATATTACCTACACTGTACCATTTTTTGTTGATCTGTCCCCTATTTCTTTAGATATCGAATCTGAACTATCTTACATTTCTTCTTTAAATCAAGTGCCTTATTATAAAGTCTTTATAAACTCTTCTACTGTGAGCAGTTTTGCTGTAGCTGGAATGGTGACAGAGTTTTGACAGTTGATATGTAGGAAATTCCCTCTCCCAGTGCTGCCTTAGGGTGAGGCCACACCAGAGCGGATGGTACCACACACGTGTTACTGTATGCTGGCGCTCCTATCAGCGCTATATTGGGCTATTGGAACGCATGCAATCTTCAAAAAATGGTGTGCTCCGAGAATCGAATTGCAGTTTAACGCACAACCAGATTGCAGTCGCGATCGGATTGCGCATTAAAACATATGTAAGGGTACGGCCACATTGCATCGCACTGGATGTGCTCATGCAATCGCACCCAATTGCAGTGCAATATACATGCGATTTCTGTGCGCTTGCGATTTCTCCTCCCTCCTTGGATATGGATAAGGATTCTCGGAAATTGATTCCTTAAATTTGAGACTGAATCTTGTGATAACATTAAATCCTGGTGATGATGGGATTTACTGTCATTTTGGACAAAATTCTAAGGAACTCTATTAAAGATCTAAAATATGGACTTTGGATGAACATTGGGTTGAGGGGTGGTTTCCCTATCTAACTAGGTGATGGACTTCATCTTCACTGAGTTTTATTGAGCTACATAATATATGCTAGATAATTAATGTTCAAATGTCTATATGTAATGACTGACTTTGGTAAGATATGTAGTATCGCAAGACTACCCTCCCTTGTATAGTATAGTATAGTATTTGAGGTTGAATAAAGACATACGTCCATCCAGTTCAACCCATCTAGCAATATCTTCATTTCCTGCCTAACTGTTGATCCAGAGGAAGGCAAAAAAAAAACCACCAAATTTATGAAGGGGGAAAAAATTCCTTCCTGACTCCAAGTGGCAATTGGAAATTTCCCTGGATCAACTCTACTTTATGTATCAATACCAGTAACTTGTAACATTGCTTGTTTGCCGAAACTCATCCAGCTTTTTTTTGAAACTGACCAATGAACCTGCCATAACAACGTCCACTGGAAGACTGTTCCATAGCTTTACCGTTCTCACAGTGAAAAACCCTTTCCGAGCTTGAAGCCTAAACCTTTTTTCTTCAAGTCTTAAAGGATGTCCTTGTGTCCTTTGACATGTTCTATTGGTAAATAATGCCCCAGATAGTTTATTGTATGGCCCGTTAATGTATTTATACACAGCAATCATATCCCCACGCAAGCGCCTTTTCTCCAGCGTACATAATTGTAACGTTTCCAGTCTCTCTTCATATTCAAGCTCCCCCAATCCCCTTATTAATTTAGTTGCCCTTCTCTGAACCCTTTCCATTTCAAAGATGTCCTTTTTGTACACAGGATTCCAAAATTGCACTGCATATTCCAAATGAGACCTTACATCCTCCCTTGAATCCATTCCATTGTGAGATTGCGATGACGCAATCGCACTATGGGAGATACACCCAGCTGCGGATTGGACAGTCTGCCTATTTAAACATTGTGAACAAGATGAACAGCCATAGCGCCATTGAAAAAGCCCATTGTTTGGTGCGAAATGCGTTTGGGGTGCGGGCCCCCAGAGCAGGATTATCCACAAGGCAACCCTAGGCACCTGCCAAGGGCCCAGGAAACTTTGGGGGGCCCAGCTTCAGAAGCAGTAACAAAAAACAGTCTATACAATATATGTAGCAAAAAAGGGGGCCCTAAATGATGGCACTGCCATGGGCTCCATATGATCTTAATCCATCTCTGCGGGCCCCCCTCCACTGTTACTGTCTGAACACTTACCTGTTATAACTTTGTATGTCTTACCAGTTCCGTGCATGGACGTTTTTTGGACTGCTTCATTTGCGATTTCTTCTTTTGACATAGGAAATCGCACTTAAAAATGGTCATCGCATTTGACTGCTTATTGCAAATAGATGCACAATCGCAAGGCATTGGAAATCATGTAATTTGGTGCGTTGCCGTGACCCCAATGTTAGAAAAAATTGCACGCGCTAATGCATGCAAATCGCGCTAGTGTGACCTAGCCCTAAGTGTGGCCTACTCCTAGTGATTATTGATCACATGCTTTAAAAAGTCTGGTCAGGTGGAAAGGGGAGTGATTAAAAGAGGGAGGGGAATACTGAGCCTGTGCTACTTTAAATCACAATCATTTGGAACAATAGGTCTAGCAGCATGTTAAGAGTGAGAGCACTGATTTGTGAGTAATAAAATGTTTTTTTTTTTTTTAAATAAATGTGAAAGGGAAAAAAAACCTGAACCTCTGCTAAGTATAACCTTTGATATCAAAGTTGGACAGTTGTCTGGAATTGAAAAACTCTCAGTTTTTACCAAGATTGCCTAACATGAATATTACACCAAAATATGCATTTGGGATTCTTTAAGGGAGATGTAATAAAAGCTCTTATCGTTAAAAATGCTGCTAATTTTGCCTCAACTAATCAGAAGCTGATTAGAAGATTGGTTGGTGCAAAAATAACACCATTTTAAATAAGAACTTTTATTACATCTCCCTATTGATCTGTTGTATTTGTGAATATCTAAACAACCTGTATAGAAAGAAATTAACCATTTAGCGATTTTAATTATCAATTTTCTATAAGAATATTTGATTTTTTGAGTTCTAAATCAAAACCAGGATTCATCACTGTTCTTGATGGCATGGATGTTGGCGAAGTATTGTTTGCCTGCTCCTGGTTACCTGCAGGTATTCACAATCTGCTGTAACCATGTCTTTTCACACATATTTTTTTCTACAAAGAGAGCTGTAGAGGCTAAGGCGAGCATGATAATTGGTAAAAGTAAGAAGTAAGGCAATAACACTGGAGTAATGCAGCAACACCTCAAAGGATTTTATTATAAAAACCTCTGAGGTGTTGCAGCATTACTTCAGCTTTATTGCCTTAATTCTTACTTTTCCCTACATTTGTTGTTTAGCTGAGAGGCTGTATAATGCATGCGTAGGAGTTAAAGGGACACCCATCAGTTTGATTAGAAGAACTGGCAAGGAACAAGAGGGACTATATGTACATGTAATGATAATTACATTTTAAACAGGTTTTAAATTACACTGAATCTATTTAAATTAAAGGGCATGTCCACCCCCCAAAATAAAATCTTACCAATTACTGGCCCCACTGTACAAAAAAAAGATCCTTACCATACATCCCTGTATTGTAAATCTCCTGTTACGCCTCTTCAAAGATCACGAAAATGAGGACTAGAAGGTGTCAGTGCCTCATCCGGTGCCTGTTTCTTTGCTAACCTCAGCAAGGTCTGAGGCATGCTCAGTAGAACGCTTTTCCCCCTTTCTCTTCCTCCCTCCCGATCCCTCCGTGGCTGGCAGTCTTCTAGCTATAAAAGCTTTTGCCACCATGCAGGGCATGCCCTCCCACCCCCAACCGCTATATTCATAACTGTAAAATCGCTTCCAATCGCTACTTACACCTCCTCGTAAAAAGGGTGGACATGCCCTTTAAATTACATTTAAACCTAAGGATTACACTTATTTCATTGTTTTCTGGGTAATTGAATGACATAAACATTCAGGGGAATTTACAGTGAACTGTGATAGGAAAATTTACGTCATAAAATAATGCTGACCTATTTACATAGGGTTAGTATAAGGAAATAGTGGTGGTCGAGTGGCTTACACAATAGTCCCCTGTGCAGCCACCACATGGGATTTACAGGGAGATTCATCCAGAGTCTCAGGTGCTCTGGGCAAATCTCCCGAAACAGATTCACCAGTGACTTTTTGGCTCTGGATGAATTTCCCCTCACATAAGTATTTAAATGAATACACTAAAAGAGTCACGTAGCCTCTGGTGAATAGGCTGTGGCGGTTGCATGAGTGTCTCTTGCTCCAGAGAGCCTTTCGGTAAAATCTATCTGTTAGCGTCTCTTTTAGCATGGCTTTTTAATGACAGCAAATGGCTGGTTTTTAAGTTACACTGCAGGTAAGACCCAATTGGAATTACCCAGTGCCGGAAGTGCAGAATATAATTTACTAGTGCCAATTGCTCGTATCTCTGTAAATCTGTCTCTATGTTTTTTTTTTCTGGTGTAATTCATCTTTCAAAATGTTATTCATCCAGGTGAAAATCTGTTAGAACTATCAACATCAACAATATCTGTAATTGCAGAAGTTGTACTAGAATGGGCTGTCATCTCATGTTGCCCGGTTTATGATCCCAAACTTGTGTTTAGAAAGGTCATAGTTAATAATGGCCAATGTTACCTTTAATTTTCAAATGGTAGTGTGAGCAAATATGTAACTTCTATGCATATACAAAATGACATGTTGTGTGCTACACATAGCATTGTTCATATTCCAGCAGATTTATGTGGGTACACCACTTTAACCTGACTTGCAGAGTTGTGTGCGTGCGCAGACGCACACAAGGGCAACTCAAAATAATGGGTCATCTGTTTAATGCAAAGCAGCCTTACGTGCTACAATGGCAGCAGTTTAATTTTATGATCAATATTTGATTGTAGGCATTCCAGTTAAAATGTTTATGATGCAGTCTGATATTAGATTGACAATCCAATGGCAAATCTACTTGGTATTGCAATAGTTCATGGCTAGCATTACCGAAGGGGTTGTACTGGGCAAACATATATGTGTGTGTGTGTACAAAAATATTTGTTTCTAACTTTCTTTCCACTCTTATTAGCCATAGGGACATTCAGATAACAGTTTTGAAAGTACTTTTCTTAAATCTTAAATTCATGATTGAGATTTAGGAATGATAGCAAACATCTATCTGATTGCTTAATATTTACTTTCTAATGCACATGAACTCTATAATTCTTTTGATTCCAACAGGGCAATCAAAAAAATGCAGAGCTAGGCATGAACACAGACAAGAGGATTAATGGGAGTCATTCATCCTACAGCTAGCTGTGACCTTCAAGGGAGCCTACCAGAAACAGAACACTCTTTGATACAGATAGCCTGGGGATGTGATAATGTATTCTACTACACTGGTTAGGAAATCATATTTTATGGTTTATTTTCTTCTGTTTACTAAAATTTAGGACATCACAGGGGAGATTTACCTAAAGCCACATCTCCCCTCCCAAATTTAATAATGGGTTTGCATGTGAGGATTAAATCGCAAAAGAGATTTAATCACAGCAAGAGTTTTACAGCAAGTTTTCTTGCACCAATTATACGGATGTCTTAATGTCGCGCCAAACCAATACAATAATGGTTAGCACGACTAACTACAGAAACGTCCACACCGCCTCCCCGTGAACATGTCTCTACATAACATCTCAGAATATTTCATTATTACAGAACAGCTTTTAGATTTTTCAAATGCAAATGCCTATAGCTATTTATTTCTTCTTTAATAAGTCACATACATTAATGCATCTCACAGTGCAGGTATGGATTGCAAATGTGTGGGCCCTTCCCTCTTTCAGGAAGAGGAGGGGGGCCCTTATACTTTGAAATTCCTTTGCTGATGAGCATGCTATAAGTAGTATATAACCTTTGCTTGTATTGGTGAATTGTTAATCCATAACTAGAAAGGGAAAGTTTAAGTATAAACTTTGAATTTGGCTTGAAAGACCGCATTTTGGAAGGGAATTTGTGCGCTTGTGCTGCAGATTTTAAAACTCAATAATGTCATTGAAGAGGACATTGTTGTTTTTTACTTACCCTTTAAATATGTCACATGCATTAAAGGTAGGTCAGTTGGTGTGTGTGTATTCATATCAGGTTGGGGGATAAAATACTAACTTTTTTTGGTCAAAATTAGTTTTTTTTTTACTTTAGTTACCCTTGAGTTTTCACGTATGGCTGCCATAGTAATGGATAAGTAGATCAGTAGGTGTGTGTACCGGGTTGAGAGTTAAAAAAAAACTTTTTTGATGATTGGTCAAACTTAGTTTTTTTGACTTTAGTTACCCTTTAAGTATGGCTGCCACTGTACTGGATAAGTAGATCAGTAGGTGTGTGTACCTGGGTCTGGTTGAGGGGGTATGTCTTTTTTGTGTTTACAACCATAAAACTATCTTTTATTGAGGATAAATCTAAATTAGTTTTTTTTTACTTTAGTTACCCTTTAACTATGGCTGCCACAGTAATGGATAAGTAGATTAGTAGGTGCATGTACCTGGGTCTGGTTGAGGGGGTATGTCTTTTTTGTGTTTATAACCATAAAACTATCTTTTATTGAGGATAAATCTAAATTAGTTTTTTTGACTTTAGTTACCCTTTAAATATGGCTTCCATGGGAATGGAAAGGTAGGTCAGTAGGTGGGTGTACCTGGGTCTGTGTGGGGGGTTGGGGGTATCACCATTTGTATTTATGACCATGAAAAAAACTTGAAATATCCACATTTGAGGATTGTTACCATTAGAGTCTATGGGAAAAAATGTCCGGAAATTTGCAGATAACGCCGTAACGCTTCAGCGGATTCCTTAGCTAGAAAATAGCACACTTCTCCTATATGCCCTGCACGTCATGTCTCTAGCTCAAAAACTGTGGGAGGAGATATGGTCCAAAAAAGCGGAAGAATAAAACGGAAGAAGAAGAAGAAGAAATAGAAAGAACAGTAATTTGGCTTTTTCAAGCCAAATTAATTAGTAAATGTATATATTACTAATAATATACTCTCATATGTGTGTGTGTTTGTGTGTTTGTGTGTTTTACCCAGGTAAGCAGTGGTTTTAACAAAACAGTAAAATTGTTTAGGGACATTTCCTGATAGAGACAGGGACAGGGTGTAGCAACAAGAGAAGATAAAAGAAGACAGTGTTAAACATTTGTAGAGACGTTTGTAGAGATACAACAAGCATGCCTTCCTATTGGCCTCGTCGCCAACGGTGAGGAGGGGCGGAGCCTACCAGAGTAGCGTTGCTCTAAGACTCTGCTTTAAGTTACGCGAACCCAGGGGTAAGGACCTAGCGGTTCAGGTCCTCACCCTGGGTAAAAGCTAATGAACAAAGAAGAGGAGCGGAGGGAAGATGAGTATAATTGTCCTTTAATGCGGTAGACCAAAACATGAAATTTACAAGGGAAGATGTATAAAACAACAAACTGTCTTTCTTGGACTGCTGTAAACTGGAAGTAGAGGTTTACAGAAAACCAACACACACAGATCAGTATTTGGTGTTTGACTCCCACCACCCTTTAGATCACAAGCTGGGTGTCATCAGAACCCCGCAACACAGAGCAGAGAACATTCCCACTAGCACAGAGGCGAAGGATAAAGAAATGAAACAGAAGAGCCCTTAAAACTTATGGATATCCAGACTGGGCCTTTGCCAAAAGAAGTAGAAGGAAAGAAAAGAACACGTATACCAACAGTGAAGGGGAAAAGCAAGACAGGAGAAAGAACATGGTCATCCCATATGTAGCAGGGGTCTCAGAGAAATTAAGAAGAATTTTCAAAAAACACCTTATCCCTGTCTGCTTTAAACTGAACAACGCACTGAGGCAGCAATTGGTACATCCGAAAGACCTAATACTGAAACACAAGAAAAGCAACATCATATACACAGTGCAGTGCAGTGAAGAGTGCTCTGATTTGTATGTGGGGGAGACCAAACAGCAACTGCATCAACATATGTACCAGCACAGAAGAGCCAATTCCTTGGGTCAGGACTCAGCCGTGTACCTGCATCTTAAGGATAAAGGGCATACCTTTGAAGATTGTAATGTTAACATATTGGCAATGAAATGTGACTGGTTCAAGAGAGGTGTCAAGGAGGCCATTTTTGTGAAAATAAAGAAACTAAGCCTAAATAGAGGTGGGGATGTTCGACACCAACTGTCTGCCATGTACAATGCTGTTTTGACACCTTACCCTGGGCGTTCCTATAACACCTCCACAGATTCTTGCTCAAGTCATTCTGAATTGAGAAAGCTAGTCGGATGACTAGCGAAACGTCTTCAAGAACTAAACTTCAAGTCCAGTTGATCTAATTGAATACATCAGATGTAATTTCCTTTGTATTAAAAATCTTGAACTTCTTTAAAATTTATACAGTATGTCATTGGGTTAGCAGACAGAAATGGCCTAAAAGAGGAAAAGGGCTAAGAGCTTTATAAAAGCTTTTAGTCCACCAGGGATTTCATTCAGTGAGAACAGACGGTAAAGGTCCCACACAGTGAGAACAGACGGTAAAGGTCCCATACAGTGAGAACAGACGGTAAAGGTCCCACACTGTGAGAACAGACGGTAAAGGTCCAACACAGTGAGAACAGACGGTAAATGTCCCACACAGTGAGAACAGACGGTACTTATTAGTACTTATTAGTATTGAGAAACACTCCACAATGTACTGACACCTCCATGGACCCATTGGCAGGACAAATAAATGGCTACTTATGTGTTTTCACCACCTCAGACTTGGCGAATCGGAATGGCTGAACTTAATGCAAAAATACACTTTTTGTCATTTTATAAATATGCTTGAGCGGTTACCGCAGTGATGTATGGCGAAAAGTGAAATGTAGCGGTAATGACCTTTCGCCACTGGTTCGCACTGCTTTCTAAAAAGGCGAAAAGTTTAACAAACCTTTATAAATATGCCCCTTAGTTTTAGGTATTATTTTAGGCTATTTTGTATATTAGTATTTTAGGACATCAACCATATAGTTATGCTTTAAAGTTGCAATTGATTTATATCAGCTATTTACTAATTTGTGGATTATTTGTTTTTTCAACAAAATCTTTTATCGCTGTCTTATATTCAGGTTTCTGCAAATTGAAAATACCAGTTACTATGTTCTTAAACTATACTCACCAAAGCCCTGATCCTCTTGTTCAGCCCTTGATCCTCACCCCCGGGTTAAGCTTGTAACTCCTGTACTTACATCTTGAAGTTTCTATCACTGGCGTGCTGTTCTATCACTTCCACCTTCCATGCCGTGAGATGACCAATAGGAAGACACACTGTTCAAGAAGCATTTCTTTCTATTGGTAAAACCCCGGACAAAGAGAAGGATGCAGAGAAGAGCTTGTCCACGAGTGAAACAAGAAGTTAGTTCTGCAGTAACCAGCAGAAAACAGGGATGAGGACCTAGCGGTTTAGGTAGTTTAAAAGGTTGGGGGGATTCTAAAGTTGTCCTTTAAAACTAAAGCAAACATGTAAATGAGCCTTTATTAATTCAATAATACAGATAACTTAAACTCTCAACTCCAAAATTAGATGCAGAAACATCTGTAAATCTGCAAGTTCAGGGCATTTACTGATTTCCCCCTTTCTGTGAGTAACAATTGGTTTTCTGACTGGTTGTTTTTGGTCACAGAATGGTCATGGGCAGATTGCTAAGTACTTACTTATGTACAGCTCTAGTGGGAGATAGAGGGGTATGGAAATCAATGAAAGTAAAAAGGGTCAATTAATTACTTTGTAAAACAGAGTTAAAGACCGGGCATGCAAATGTAATTAATTATGGATATTAACCTCTTAAATTACGAATATCTTAACATTCTATTATTCTATTAACTATTTCTAAATAAGAGTATATGGGGATAATCTCCCCTTTTAATTGTGTTTATGTATTGTCATCAGAAGTATGTCTGCTTTACTGAAAAGTAAATATACAAAACAAGTCTATAGTTATGACCGTGAGAACGAGGCCCTAACGCGGACAGGCAGATCTATAAACCAGGTGGGCCTCATTCACACAGTTGTACTTGTGTACCAGGCTTAACCAGAGAATCTTACAATAAACACTGGGATATACATAATACAATAAAAGAAAACAAACAGCACAGCTCTGTATTAATCTAATTTACTGCATTTAGATTCAAACAATGCCAGCAAACTACATATACCTACTTGACTCCTCAGGGTTTCATTATGAAGACGAAATGATCAGTCAACCATATAACACCATCCTGCACAAGATAAGAAAGGATGTGTTGATGTGAATGGGCAGCTGTTATGGCAGACAAGTTAAAGCCAGAACACTGAGCCATGCTGTTATCTGGCACTTGCATCATCCACTTGCAACCGATGGGATTTCTTTTCTAAGAAGTAGAACAAGCTGTACAGTGTGTTACTGTTGCAATTGATGACACAAGTCTGGTGCTCTGTAATAGTGTCACTGATTTAGAATTTGTTTATTGCTTACTGCACATGCTATACAGCAAGAAAACGTAATGTTCTGTAATGTAAATCTGCCAAATAAAAATAATGTATATAATTGATACGCATATATTTATAAATAAACAAGCCGTGCTGTTCTATGTAAAACACACTCGATTTCTGGATTACAGAATGTATGTTAATATGTACAATATTTTTTCTGGATATTTGGGGGAAAATGTAAAAAAAAATTGTTTCAAACTTGTATACTTTTTATTTTGATAAAAGTTAAATTTTCATTATAAGATGTAATGGTTTGTAAATGTACAAAATCAGTTATTTATGGGTTATCCACTATCCCATTTTGGAAGATAAAATGTTATATTTGTTGCACAAATCCCCATAAATGCAAAATAGACTAGCACATCTCCTGTGGGATGGGATTAGTCTAAGGTTAGGTAAACAGGGACCAATATTCCAGCCGAAATATCAGTGATCATTTTTTGCCAGCCAATAACCAAAAAAATCATCTTTTGCTGTAGTGTAGGGTACCCCAGCCCACCCCCAACCATCATATTAGTTTTATTTAAAACAAGCCCCAGGCAAAGACTTACAATTCTTCATTCCCTTGGCTCTTTGCTTTCCGAAAGTAGCAAATAGGGCCGGACAGGCAGCCGCGTCTGTGGTTGGCTGAGAGTCAGCCAATCACAGACGCAGCTGCTGGCTAGGCAGAGAGCCGAGGCAACAAAGGATCGTAGGTCTATTTCTGGGGCTTGTTTTAAAAAGTTAACATGGCAGTTGGGGGTGGGCTGGGGTACACTACACTACAGAAAAAGATTTTTAATGATAAAGGATGAAGCAGCCTGAAGGGATCTGGAGGAAGGGAGGGCTCCCCTGCGCATGCCAGAGTCCGCAACGAGGATAAGGAAAAAGCAGACATTGGATAACTCACAGACAGCTCCTACTCTTCACTATCTGGGACTTTGAACAGGCACTGCAGGAGAACCATAAGGAACTGAGGAGGAAGGTAAGGATTTTTGAACACTACACAGTGGGGTCAGTAGTGGGTTAAATTTTAGTTTTGGGGTGGACAAGCCCTTTAACCGTAATATCTTCCTCAAAGGCAGCCTCTTAGAATGGATGTCCGGTTGTCCCCTGCCCATTTTTTATTCCTTTAACACAGCTTTTTTTTTAAAAAACTATTTTGGTCAACCTACACATTACTATAATACGAGTCCTATTTAGCCATATTGCTCCTTTATTGCAATATCTATCCATTGACTGCTGCAGTCATTATTTTACAATGTGGTCATAAAATAGGGTCATTATAAATTAGTATTCTATGACTGCGCCATTATTTTACCACAGTGGTAAAGTAGTGATAAACTCTGATACTGAACTAATATAGTTCCTTTATATATACCACCCTTAGTAGCTAATGATTTGTATCTTTCTGTTTTATGTGTAACTAAACTGGAAAGTTGTCTGTGTTTTTTCTGTTAGGATCATTCACCTAATTACTGTAGTAAACCTTCCTAGCTTCTAAAAAGAAGGTGTGAAAGTGAAAACATGTTGTACATTCCAACAAATTCTAGATAACTGAAACTTGTCCATGGTGCTGAATAACAAGTAAAGGCTAGATCAGGTTTCTCAAAGGGTGTGCGAGGGCACACTAGTGTAACTTCAGAACCAGATGTGCATATTGGAAGTATTTTCACTAGTATAGCTTTTTTGATGAAGTATACCTTTGCACAACATTGTTTATAATCTGATTTTATTACAAGATACACTGTAAAGTGCATAAAATATGGTAATTACCACATAAAGTTCAATATTAAGAACACAGATGTTTTACAAGATACATTTGTGCTGCAAAGTGTGTAACTGTCTGAAAAAGTTTGAGAACCACTGGGATAGAGAAAGTTAACTTGTAACTTCACCTATTTAGTTCCCCAATCCTTAAACTAAGGATACATAACTATGTTAAATGCAACATTTGCACAATGCAAAGTTGAATATGTTTTGCTGCTGACTGAAGTTGATTTCAGTACCTGTGTTCTCAGGTAATAGCACCCAAAGATAAAACAAATTAAAGAAAATCAAAAAAGTTTTAAACTTAAAGGGCAATTATAGTGAGAAAATTGTTTTTTTTAAATTTCTTCTAATGTATCCTATAAGTCATCCCATCCACCAGGGTACCTTTAGTTTCTTTAAATTCTACATAGTCCCCGAGATATAAGCCTTTGAATATGCTGTGATTTGTAGGAGCTGCTACACCTCATCTGTCACTCAAAGGCACACACCCACACAATTCAAAGCTCCCCTGCAGTACTGTCACACACTCTCTCACCCACACTATATGTACCATGTGCAACATATAGTCAAATGCTGTAGTGCTAAACACAATCAATAAACCATTAACCCAGCAATATGAGCATAACACACTATAAAACAGCCCCTCCCCCCCAAAAAAATCCTATATACATACAAAACCAGTGACTCAAATGGAACACTAATACAGTATATATAATACAGTAATACAGACTATATACCAAACAAGACACACAGTGCAATCTATGAAATATATAGACTAAAGCAACTGAAATGTAACAGGACAACAAGCAGTGTCACTGTGTTTGTGAAGGTCTCACTACAAGCTGCTGTTACACTGACTCTCTCTTCAGTGATTATGATCTCAGCTAAGCAGGGGGAGAGATATGAACTTTAGGTAAAAAGTAAATAACAATTAGCAAAGTTAGAGAACAGGCAGAGTTCAGTAACTTACTTGTAAAGAATCTCAGCACCACTTGTCCTCCTCTCTCCCCCTCTGCCCCTCCCTTCAGCATATTGCTACTTTATTCCACACTTTGACTGCTTGCAGTCTAGCTCTGGAAGGGAGGGGTCAACAGGATGTCAGCACTTCATTTAAAGTTCTTTCAACTGACAATGCTCGGACTCTGCATACAGCCCGTCACTGCTTGAGGGGGAGGAGACAGAGAGGGGAGGGGGACTACACAGCTTGGTACAAACTTCTGCCAGTGTGAAGAAACGAAGCCACACGGAAACATGAAAGTAAGGCAGCTTATACTAAGTGATCTATACATTGTATACAGACAAAGTTTTTTTTTCACTATAGTTGCCCTTTAAAGAATACAAGTATTATAAAATTTAATTAAATACAATTGACGAGATTAGTCCAAAGAATGACCAGGACAAAATATCAATGCAGGCACTTTAAAGGAGAACTAAACTTAATTTTTTAAACTTTAACCTTTTCTCCCCAGAACATGCATGCATTGTAAGATACTATTCCAGTGGGACTTCAGTTCCCCTTTACAACACATTAACAATCAAATGTTTCTGTGCTGGGTCTGCCAGCAGGCTTTATGGCTAATCAGGTATATGTTGTTTTTTACCAGAAGTAAATAGTGTAACATTAGCCACACTTCCTACTTAATCATTGTATACTGTATATTTTGTAGAGTAACTATTAATGAACAGACAAGCTATTTGTCACTGTCAAGGACCTAGTTAAAACCTAGTTAAAAAAATCCTTTCTAATGAAGAATATATTCTGTAAACATTTTACCTAATTTTATACAGAAGTACAGTGAGTGAAATTAAATTATTTGTACATCCTATAGTAATGAGGGAAGACCTGTTAAATTCAGTAC
Organism: Hymenochirus boettgeri; assembly: GCA_019447015.1. NCBI lineage: Eukaryota > Metazoa > Chordata > Amphibia > Anura > Pipidae > Hymenochirus > Hymenochirus boettgeri. The sequence continues at coordinate 196,144,407 of CM033470.1, read as the reverse complement.
TGCAGTGAATTATTTTTGGCCTGAATAAATTGTGCCAGTTATATAATGAGTTTGAAAATTGGTTTTCCTTAAGTGGTCCTGTGGGGAAAACTGCAATAAAATTACAAGCACTCTTCAAGCATCACTCAGTCTTTTAGATGGGAAAATTTTCAAAATTGGTAAATTTTGCTTGAAAATAGTGCAGGCTAAATATTTCATTCCCTTTCATACTCTTTGTCTTGAATACTCTTCATGTATTGTTTTCCTAGTCACTAGCTTATTGTACTTATTGTATCTATAATAACACTAGTAAACTCTCTCTTATCTATATTTTCTTTATACACACAGTCAGCTGAAATTCTAAATTTAGTCGCACTATAAACAGACATGACCCCTACTGGGTCCTAAACTGATTTATCCAATATCTGCCCAAGTATTGTAATCAAATAAGGGTTCTACAAAGTGATAATGTAAGGCTTGACAATTTCTGCTGCTAAGCAGTGCTGTGACACCTGTAGAGTGCAGACCTAAATCGATAAGCCCACACTTCTTGGTTGCTTGTGTCCAGGGCCTACTTGTGTCCTAACTCACCAGACTGGGGGAAGGGGTGGAGCTGGTTGGACCAGCAAGCACAACCTCAATAGATTTAAGGTAATGCCAGAGATTAGGACTAGCAGTTCAGGTCCTTACCCCTGGGTACTTTGAATGAAAAGCAAAAGCGAGAGGTGGTTTCCGAGAATATTATTGCCCCTAAAAGTGTATCTGTGGACAAAATACAAAGCCCTTTATCTTACATTTACATCAACCCACTGGAAACTACTCTACCTGCTGGAATAAAGAAGATGAAAAGGTCCAAACATTGAAAAAAATGATGGTACTTCTGAATGCCAAAATCACTTGTTGGAGCTTCACTGTTGCTTCTTTTCCACAATGAAAGAGCAACAACGCATGCATCAACTATCTGTAGGGAGGTGGAGCAAAGTGACATAAGGTAGCTGCTTTTTCTTCAGTCTCTATTGTCTTTATTTTTTGCAGGGAGATATCATGGTGAGACAAAAGGCTTTTATATAAAATCCCTGTTTTGGGCACAGTTCCCCTTTAAAAGAGAACTAAAATTTCAGCCAGCTGATACTTCCTACTGTTGGTGGAGCTGCCTGCTCATCCAATCCTTTTTGATGTCAAACTTGGACATCCGGTCTCCTATGATGTGATGTGATCCTCTCCCCTTGGATAGCCCTATTCCACCTCCCACATACTGGAGACATTGCAAAACCTAAAAACCTAATGCTTATGCCAAGTAACTAGATGTGTAATAGCATCTAATTGGAAGGGCCCATGTCAAACAATCAACATAGTAATACAGACATTATGGTGGGTCTACAGAAACGAACATAAATGTTACACTTTAAATATTGATTAGGAATCTTGGACACCCAAGATGCAAATTATAATGTTAGGTTGGTCAGGAGGGTTTTTCCTAAATTACCCACAGAATATTGGAAAACCCAGATGCATTATTATATTGTAGAATTATGTGCTTATACAAATGTAATCAGTGTCAGACTGTCCCACAGGGTTACAGGGGAATCCCATGGTGGGCCCATAACCCATTCACCAAATAAAAAAATACTGGTAAAATGTAAATACAGAGCCAAAAGGCAGTAAGAAATGTATTTTAATAACCAAAAGATGGGGATGTATATGCAAATGAGTGATAATGAGTGATATGAAATGTTGGGTGGGCCCCTTGGCTCAGATTTTCTGGTGGGCCCCAACAATCCAGTCTGACACTGACAATAATAAGAACTAAGTTCCAAATGATAAATGTTTTCTCCCCCTCCCAAATACAGGTTAAGTAAATAAGAATATTCAACATTATACTCCTGCTCCACTTGCTACAAATAACTGTACACTCAGATGTTATGTTTGAATGTAAAATAAAAAAAAAAAGAGAACTAACGTATTGGTGTAAATGAATGTTTGATCAAAGTCCATACATTTCTGCATAAATATTTGAGGAGTTGACACTGCAGAAAAAGGTAAACAAAAATAAACTAATGATTATCAACATCACCAGCAGAACCTCTGGGAGCTGACAGGGAGAGTAAATTAGTTACTAGTTCCCATCAGTGTTTCTTGCATCCCTTGCATCTAGTGGGAGTACAAAAAAGAGAAAACTGTGTGATGCATAGAATACTGACAGTAAGCAATGATACATTAGAATAATGCTAATTTGATTACAGTAAGGATGGGGCATGTAGGGGGCATGAATGGGTAGATCCAGGGTAGGGGTAAACTTGGCAGCCCAGATTAGTGACAAATTCTGCTTGAGTGGACCTTGTAGTACCACCCCTACTGGGCAACCCTGTAAACCCCTTTCCCTTTGTGTAACCTAAAGTGATTTACATTTGGTTCATAGGTATGTAAGAATTTGATTGGGCCAATTATAGAAGTACCTCTTTTATACCCAAAATGAGTATCAAATGGACCACAACCATTTTTTTTATACAACTACAAAAATAACTAAAAGTCTCCATTCTTGTTTATAGTGCATGTGATTCTCCTTCCTTACAAGAAAGGAGGGATTGGCATAGGGACTCCAACAAGATATTTAATTTAACACATTTACCAAACTGACTGCAGACTGTTGACTCTTGTAAATGATGATTTGTTAACACATTAATGATTTAAAGAATGAAAGCTTTTAGCACTGTGTAATGTATTCCTATTGGTGACTAATGTTTTTCTATTGGTGGCCTCACTGCAAACAAATGTGTATAAGAATACATAACTCACAGCTTAAAACATGAATCTGATAGAGATGTTACAAAATAAAATATAACCTTTATGTTAACAGCATTTCTTTTTGTGTGACATAAATCAGCAGAAGTGTTTTATTAAACCTTGCCACAAATGTGTTTTCCTTATAGATTATGTTATATACAGCAAATGGGTAGTTGGTTTATTGAATAATGATGGTTTGAGAATGCTGAAATCTTCTCCAGCTGTGGAGATGGAAAACTAATCGACCATTGGGAACTAAAAAGGATGAGTTAATTAGATATATCATACATACATTGGAAGCTAGGGAAATACTGTAATACCGCATGGTAAGTGAATAGGATAAGGATGTATACATGATGATGATTTATACCATAGGGATCTCTGCGCGGTAAGACATCAGTATAATCTAATGTAGAACTTGCTGGCCCAGCACACCTCTACTGAATCCTCTGTGTCTGTCTTAAAGATATTTTATTTAATGGGTCACAAATGTAACATAACATAATATATCTAATAATGTATTCAATAAATGAACAGGGCATACCGGTATGTGGTAATGTGGGGGTACTGTACCCAGTCAATCAGATAGTTATTTTTATAGCTATACAATTTCAGTAAATGTTAACTGCTGGTTGGTTAATTGCTCAGGTTAAAGGAGATAATCACCATAAAACAAGTTATTTATGATTTATCATCCAAATATGCTTATTAAAGGCTATGTCCACAGTAAAATTGAATTTTTAATATATCATTCCCCATAGGCTCCCAGCCCCAACCGCATTATTTATTTTATTTTTATAAAGCCCCCAAACTCTACTTACCTCCCCTCTTTCCTCCGACGCGCTCCGGCCCTTGCTTGCGAGGAAATGCAAGCAGAGGGGCGGGACCGGCAGCCGCGTCTGTGATTGGCTGAGCGGCAGCCAATCACGGACGGGCTGCCGGCTGCTCACTCCGCGTAGGAAAGCGGAGAGGTAAGTAAAGTTTGGGGAGCTTTATAAATAAAAAATTATGTGGTTGGGGTGGGGGACATGGGGGAAGGAGATATTAAAGGGGATTAACGCTAGGGGGGAGGGATAGCAGAACGGGAGGGAGAGGAGGGAGAGGGAGGGAGGAGGGGGGGGGGGAGAAGGGCTGCAGTACGCAGGCAGTGATCTCCGGGAGGCCAGGTAGCAGGTGTCTTATAGGACCTGCTAGCCTCCTGGTGGGCAGTTTTTGGGACTTTGGGGGGGGACTACAGGAGAACCAGATGGAGCTGGGATGTGAGGTAAGGATTAAACTACACTACATGGTGGGGCCAGTAGTTGGGGGGATTATAGTTTTGGGGGTGGACATGCCCTTTAAATCAATTTAGCACTTATTTTTGTGTGTAATTCCTAACCAAAGATACACACTGAAATCTTTCCATTCATAAAGCACTGCAGTTGCTGCTCCCTTCCCCAGCTCACTGACCACAGGCACGCTCAGTTTAATTCACCAAAGCTGGGTACACATGGGGCTATTATTTATCGCAACAGAGTGAGCAATCGGCCTGGACAAATCACTGCCGGTCATGGCAATAGTGTCCGACAGTGCGTGATTTACCAACAAGCCCGTTTATCCAGTCGTGGCCGGCCACCCCACACCATAAGATATTTCCGGCTCTATTGGTTGGTCGGCCAGGAATATCTGCTGGTGTGTATCCAGCCTAAGACATCATCCTAGGCTTGTTAGAGGGCACATGAATGGAGAACACATTTACCCTTTAATGAATATATAAAATGTCCCACTTGAAAGAGTTTGAGTTATGAAGTTACAAAATATAATCTGGGTTATTTGATAAAAGTTCTTATTGTTAAAAATGGTGCTAATTTTGCCCCAACCAATCAGATGTTAGCTTTCATATGTTAAATAATATCTGATTGGTTGAGGCAAAATTAGAACCATTTTAAACTATAAGAACTTTTATTGAATCTCCCTGAATGTGTATAATTGCTATGTTTTGTGAATAGAGTGTCAATTATCACCCAGAAAGGGAAGCTTATATTGTCTTCCAAACTACAACACACATTCGCGATCAACTTCTGGTTTTTAAAAGGAGCCCAAGTAGCTAGTAAAATAATGGGAACATGTGGATTTTGTAACATGGAAATTACAACTAGGGATGGCATAGAACTCGAACTCGAACCCGAGTTTGAGCCGAACTGTTCGAGTTCTAACGGACCCGGACTTCTCGAACTATCTCGGACGCGGACTTTCGATATTTCCCTGACTTTCGATGATTTATCGAATGTTCGAATGTTCGAACGGTCGAATCCGCGAGTAAAATGTACATGGTATCTAGGCGCGAACATCGAATCTCCGAGTAAAGTCTCCATTAAAGCCTATAGGCGAGTATCGAATCTGCGAGTAAAATGTCCATGTTACCTCGAACGTTCGAACGCGAAAGCTCGAAAGTAGCGCGTGTGAGAGTAAAATCGATTTTACGAAAGTCCTGGATATTGGAACATGCTCCCCAGACCATTTCCCAGGCCCCACAGCCATTTACATTAAGTTACCATTAATATTTTCGTTGTTTTTGACTCGAACTTTTCGAACTATTTGCCTCCATAGACTTTAATGGGTCCGTTTTCGAACTTTCGAACTTTTACAATAGTTCGAAAGTTCGAAAACGGACCGAACTTTCAATAGTTCGACCATCTCTAATTACAACATGTAGAAAAGCCGACTGAATGTGACTAAGCGCAAGCATTGTGTGCAAAGCACTATGGGTGATACCATCAATCCTGAACTCCAATGGAGCAGAACGTAGAAGGGTGCACATGGTATTTACCTGCTTCATTTACTGCAATAACCTGGCCACCAAGTCAGCCACAAGGCTATTTGCACATTATTGTTGGTACTGTATTTTATGAAGTTAGGAAAATTAGAATTCAGGCTATATTTTTAGGAAATACCCATTTTTAATAAACTTGCAGTGCAGCTTGTAAAAGAACTGACAAGACTTTAATTACAAGCTTCTTGACACAGGGAGCTATCATTTAGGTCCTGTCTTCATTTTCAAGAAACAGCACTTTTGTCACTTCTATACACATTTATTTATTTAATTATTATTCTATGCTTATTTATTTTATTAGCGTTTTTATTTATGTATTTAATTCTTTTCACTTATTTCCCAAAGTGCTGCATAGCCATGCGGTGAGATATATATATTATAATAATATAATATATAATATATATATATATAATATATATTAAATACACAAAACTTCCTAAAACAGCTCAGACACATGCTGTTCATACTGATCTCTACAAACCTACATTCCAGAACCTTGTTTCTCTAGAGAGAACTGCCAATACATGGAAATGTTAATAAAGGGGGGTGCATAATATAGCAAACGACAGTGATTTTAAAGCTGATTGCTAAGTTATTTAAATAACCATTTGGATTCCCAAATTGCAATGGTGATGTCTTCATTAAAATCACATGGAATGTATCATAAAACACGTGAAACTACAAACAAATGAACTTGATGATGATATAAAGTTTTTTTCTAGGCAGAGCAAGTAAATGGTGAAAAAAAGGTGGTATCCTAAAAATGTGTCAACACCTTTGTCCATCCTGAAAATCTTTATCCTGTTGAAAGTTAGAGAGTCCAAAACCTTCATTAGAGATCAACATTCCAGGGAAATTGATTTCTAAATAAAGCTTTAACAAGATGAATCTGAAAAAAAAAACCATAGTTACAAGAAGCTGAAGACAGCAGTCCATGTTCCCACTAAAGGTGCCCATACACTACACTTCCACTTAAAGGACAACTATACTAACTATACTCACCTTACCCTCTGTCCACCAATATTTAATACCCAGGGTGAGGACCTATACCACCAGGTCCTTGATTTGTGCTTGATTTGCCTTATATCTTCTGCAATACTTACTTAAAGTTTCCTTTGTGGCTTCGTCCTTCATTCATTCGGCAACTCGAGTAGTGACGTCAGCCGCCCCAGCAGGCGTAGATGAGGAAGCAAGTGGCAGCCGAATAACTGGATTTACAGGTTAGTGACTAGAGAATAAGTAGAGGTTCGATTTTCAGGCTTTTTTTAATGCCTAAAAACCTCGAGTTATATTTGAGTATATACGGTATTAGCCATACTGTGCCTTTAACGATCATAATAAACCATTAATTTACAACCGCTATCTTAAATTTACATTGGTGATTGTAAATCTATGATCGCGATTAACATTCGTAAATTTGCCAACAATCACCGTAAATGTATGATCTTGGCAGAAGGTTTTTAACAGGCATGTCCAAACTAAAATTTAACTTTTAATATAAGGTAGCCCCTCCTTCCCAAACCCAAACGCTGTGTTAGTTCTTTAAAAAACAAATCCAAATGTTAATTACATCCCTTCACTCCCGCCGTGCTCTACTTGCCAACAGCCACATCTGTAATTGGCTGAGAGGCAGACAATCACACACGCGGCTGCCAGCAATGGAGACGCGCTTAAGAGAAGGGCAGTAAGAATGATTCTGATTCGTTTTATAAAGAACTAATGCGGCGGTTGTGGTTGGGAAGAGGGATCTACCTTTTATTAAAAGGTTTTTATGCTAGAATATCGGGCGGGCGAGGATGGATCCGGGTGGTGGAAGGGAAGGGGGAAAGGGCTCCCCTGCGCATTTCAGAAACAACTAAGAGGACAGAGGCAGAAACCGTTTAGGCAGGAAGACAGCTCCTACTCTTCAGTTTCTTGGACTTTGGACAAGCACTGCAGGAGAACCATAAGGAGCAGAGATGTAAGGTAAGAATTTTATTTAAACTTCCCAGTGGGGCCAGTAGTGGGTTGAATTTTAGTTTGGGGGGTGGACATGCCCTTTAAATATGGCCCTTAATGACCAATACTAGCTTACCAGATGAACTATCTAACCATAGCTACAATGTTAGCTGGGACAGAACAGTTTTTTTTGATCAAGACAGAATTATCAGTACCGAGTAACTTAGATTGCTTAGACTATGAATTTGGTTCTCCATCTGTGTTTGTGTAACTTATTAAGTTTTAATGCACTATGTACCATGAAGGTTTATTTAAAGCACACAGCACTTTCTTGGGATCTAGATTATATAAAATTTGGAAATTTGTCTGACACTGTTTGCCACTTGTGGTCATTCCTCAGCATTAACGGCTGTTTGTTTAGTATGTCATTGCCATTATTGTGATTTACTGATTTACGGTTGTGCAATACCACATATTATATTGTGCCAGACAGGAACGTTGCAGGAATGTCAGAAGGTAAGAACCACCTTTTGGAAAATGTGGTATTTACACATCAAATAGAATAGACATTCCTATGAGAGGTATAGCCTCCTCCTAGAAAACCACTGGATGAAGCACGGATAGGGGCCCCATGCTGGGGGGCCCAGTGATTCTTAGTTAAGTACACGAGTGGAGAAATTATTTCTGATAGTCAGAAAACTCAAGGAGTCAATTTTGCTTTTTTGTTATCTTGTTATATAGACATTAATACAAATTCCTTGAAAAAGTTGGTCCTTAAGTGTAAAGCCTCATACACACGTTGGATAATTGTCGTACGATGCAGCCAATGAATGAGCAATTGCACGATATTCGTACGAAAATATAGCATCAACGATTGTCACCAACGGCCGTCGACTATTGTCGGCTTTTTCCGACGATCAGCCTGGCGGATTTGTTCTGCCAATTATCGTACATTTGTACATGGTCGGCAAATTATCATTAACGTTCTACAGAAAAATATATAAAAGGCGCAAGCGCTGCTTTTTTGATTGCGCGAAGATACAAACGTTACATACAAATGTCTATATCTAACGACTATCGTGGTGACTGTTGTTGCTGTGTACAGATGTTGTTTCAATGTGCTGTTAAACGTTCGTCCAAAGCATCGTACGAAAATTATCCAACGTGTATACGAGGCTTAATTCTTTTAGGTGAACTGGCTACCTGTTTACTTCCCATTTGATTTTTTTGTAGCCCAAGTTTTTTCCATACAAACATCCACCTTTCCCTGTAGCACAGGGTATACTAAGCAGTTCAGAGGATAGCTTATTTATCTTCCCTGTGTGAAGCACACAGTACATGCCTGATCTGCATTGCATTCATTTATTTTGATTAATTTGCATTCAAAGATTTAGCACCACAGCGGTATTAAGGTCTGTAGTCAAACATTGGATTGTTAAGGGCCAATGCTTTTAAGGCAGTTTTTGCCTGAAAGTTGTCCAAAACCCATGTAATATTGGGTTAGCGTGGGTTTGTAAGTACTTCTCCACTGGCCAAGTCATTTCCCAGAAAATTTGGAAATATGCAGCGTGGCGTAGCCAATATAGTAATGGCTAAGTTAAGTTAGGCTTTGAAGCATGCGGCATCCGGTTAGGTAAGACTCAACTTTTTTTTACAGTATCGGCTGTTAATCTTTTTAGTCTAGCAGCCTGATGTCAGCATTTCTTAAAAGAGAACTATCGTGTATATAAAGATTTTTGAAAACAGTTAAACTGAAAAGTACTGAACAAACTAAACCTCATAAAAGGTAAATTCAACAAAGAAATGAAGTATGTTTAGATATTAAAGACAATAGCCAATAAAAAGATACGCTCAGATACACACAGTTAATTTTTGGTTGAAAAAAAGACAACAGCCCATAAACTTCAACCCCTATAACCCAGCCCCACCCCACCTTCGCCAAGCCCACAGAAAAAAGCACAGATATATGCCTTTAAAGCTGGGTACCACAGTAACGATAAAGCCCCGATACCGTCGGATCCGACGGTATCGGGGCTTTATCGTTACTGTGTGTACGTTCGTTTCCCGAACGAGTGCGCGGCCGCGAACGATCGGGGCGGCGTACGCCGTTCGGGAAAGGCCGAAAATTTCCATCGGCCGCGCTAGACCCCTATGGGAGAGACGCTGGGACTGTGTGTATGCAGATCTTTGAAAGATGGCAGACAGGATCTTGCAGATCCTGTCTGTCATCTTTCAGAAATCTGTACTGTGGTAACTACTTAAGATTTAAGAAAGAGTATCTACGTATTAGTGAGTTTTGGATATATAGATAAGCATGTCTATTACCAGTTACCGTATCCTTGGTCAAGGTTAGATTACCACATTAAATAGACAGTCAGTTAACTGATAGCCATCTATATTAACACTTAATTGCGATGGTCATCAATGATTTCTACCCTCCTATTACTTGTGCATATTCCTTTAAAAGGTAATTCAATTTTAAATGCGTTTTGACTAATTTATTTAAATCACATTTATTCTGCCTGCCCTCTAGGCTATTTAATTAATTAATTTGAAGCATTGCACTACTCTATTTTCTTTGTAAACATATTGAATGCGTCTAAATGAACTACTAATTTCTATTAGTAGTTGACATGTTGAAATGTGTAAATTACACGTGCATTAAAGTTTTTTTTTAGTCTTTCTAATCTAATGATTGCATTTGCCTTTGAGACTAAAGCCCTGTAAAAATCAAACTCCTGTACCAGGCTAAACAGTACAATGTATTTAACAGCTAATTTTCTAAAATTGTATGTTTGTATATGTTTATTTATATAGCGCCACTTGGTGATGCAGCAGTGTACAATATTAGAATGCAAAAAGCCATACAAGGGGAACAATAAATAAACCCCCTAACCTAGACCTTGCTAGGTTTAAAAGTTGAAAATCAGCTCCTAAATATACTTACCTGCCCTTGTTCCCCCAGCAGCCTTCTACTGCTCTTCTGCACGGAAGCAGCAGAAGGGGCCGGACCACCAGCTGCGTCAGTGATTGGCTGAGTCTCATGGAACAACAGCAGAAGGCATCCAGAGGGAGGGGGGAAAATTTCCCTGCGCATGCCAGATTACACACCGACAGACTTCCTACACTTCAGTCTCCTGTATTTTTTAGGGCGTGAAAGGACAACCATATGCAGCAGAAGAGAAAGGTAGGGATCTTTTAACTCTACACAGTGGGATCAACAGTGGGGCAAATTTTATTGGGGGGGGGTCAAGCAAGAGTTTTCTTTTTACAGAACTGGGTCAGTTTAGAGATAAAACAATCAGGGATTTACACCTGGTGGGCGAGCAGGCCATGGCTATTGCTAGCCTGGGTTCCTATTTCTTTTAATTTGTGTGAGTTACCATCCATTCTGTGCCCTCAAGGTTGATATTTTTCTGCTGACGAGGTGACAAGATGTATTTTAATAAAACACAATCACTGAAACAAGGCCTCTAAATGCTGCATTCAAAATAGCATTCATTAGATGTGCTCACCATTATTCCTGCTTGTGAATAATTCTTTTTTTATCCATTGCACTGAGCTGACCCAGTTATTGAATTAAAGGTTTCATACCAATTAGCAGTTATTCGTTCTTTAACTGCCCAGTTCCAGATGTGTGCTTTGCTCCCTTAGGAGAAATAGTCTGTTGAAGTAGTTTATGTAGTGTTAAAGTCATGACAAAGGTACAGGGAGGAACTAGAAAGGGATATGTCCACCCCCTATTAAAAGCAATGTTAAGGTTCATACACGCGCACAATTTTGCAGCAGACCTCCAACCCTCGATCACGACTCACACCCGCGACGAACAGCAGTTTCAGTCAACAGTCACACGTGTATATGCGTTTGGTCAGGCGACGTTCGATGATCCACCAGGGTGTGAGTCATAATCGGAGGTCAGGGGTCTGCTGCAAAATCGTACATGTGTACGAGCCTTTACAGGATACCCCCAAAACCCAAATTACATTTTGATTTACATTTTAATGTGAAATAATGCTCCCAGAGAGAAAACACCCACAATCTCTTTTGTTTAATAGGGATGGACGTACCCTTTAAATCTAAACTTGTGCTCCAGATTTTTAATCTTGCTACGTAAGTAATTAATCACTAGTGTATTTTTATTTTTTTTTACTACTTACTGCTTGAATAAGGTGGTAGGAATTGTTTGAGTAAACTCAAAGCACTGGATTACTAAAACAAATACTTGTGTTTAAAAAACACTGTTACCTGTGGAGCGGGGGCTGGTAGGAGACAAAGGAAAGGTTTTTTTTTTTTTCTCTCTCTCTCTGATTGGATGGGGGTGTAACTAATTGGTTTAAATTGGCTGAGGCCTGTTGGCTCTGGTTGGTTTTGAACCTCATTTAAGGCACTTCCCATGAGCGATTAGCTCTGAGCGATTTCCTGTTTTAAAGAGATTTTTCTGTTTTTAAGAGAATTGACAGCGTTAAAAAACTAAAGCGTTTTAAAACAAGAAAGCGTTTGAAGAACAACACTATTTCTCTGCTGTGTATTGCTGTGTCTCTGCTGTGTATTGCTGTTTAGTATGGACAGTTTTGTTGGGGCCGCGCAGTGTGCATCCTGCCGCATGTATGGGATCTTGGAGCAGCCGCCCCAGGGGACCTATGTATGTGTCAGATGTGAGTGGGTTGCCCATTTGGAATCTGAGGTACAGAGTCTAAGGGGTAAACTTGCAGCATTGCAGGACTTGGCAAACCTGGGGGAAATGCAGGTACTGGCAGGGGCCAGTAAACTGGTGGGTGGAGATGGGGCAGATAAGGTGGAGAAGGAAGATAGATTTGTAAGGGTCACCAGGGGAAGTAGGGGACGGAAGGATAGGGGGGCTTCTTTCCAGCTGGTCGATCCCAACAGATTTGCCATTTTAGGTGAAGATGTGGAGGACGATGGCTCGGAAGCAGCATGTATGGAGCGGGCCTTTCCCTTGAGCACCCAGGGGACGGCCATCTCCAATACAAGGGAGGGAGAACTGGGGGCTAGGAAGGATAGACAGGTGGTAGTGGTAGGGGATTCTATTATTAGAAGGGTAGATAGGGTAATCTGTCGCCAGGACCCTGCATGCCGAACAGTGTGTTGTCTGCCTGGTGCTAGGGTTCGACATGTGGTGGATCGTGTAGACAGATTATTGGGTGGGGCTGGGAGTGACCCGGCGGTCTTGGTTCACATTGGTGCCAATGACAAAGTTAGAGGTGGAGGTGAGGTCCTTAAAAATGATTTCCGAGAATTAGGGGCCAAGTTAAAAGCAAGGACCTCCAGGGTAGTGATTTCAGAAATACTACCGCAGCCACGTGCTACGCTAGGGAGTCAACGGGAGCTCAGGAGTATAAATGCGTGGCTAAGAGAGTGGTGTAAGGAGATGGGGTTTGGGTTTTTAGAGAACTGGGCTGACTTTTCTGTTGGCTACAGGCTCTTTAGTAGTGACGGATTGCACCTCAATGGTGGTGGTGCAACTGTTTTGGGGGAGAAGATGGCTAGGGGGTTGGAGGAGATTTTAAACTAGGTATGGGGGGGGAGGGAACGTTTAACTACACAGGGGTAGATAGAGAAGTTAGGGATCTGGGGGCTAGTAACACAACGGAGGGAGGAGAAGGAGGAGGGGGGAGCATAGAGGATAAGGAGGCATGTACGACCATGTATGGAAGTAAATCAATTGATAATCTAAAATGTATGTTTACAAATGCAAGGAGTCTGGCTGGAAAAACCGGCGAACTTGAAATAATAGCGTTAAAGGAAAGGTATGATGTAATTGGTATAGCAGAATCATGGCTTAATGATTCACACGACTGGACAGTAAATATTGAAGGGTACTCCTTATTTAGACATGACCGAGTTAATAAGAAAGGAGGAGGAGTATGTATGTATGTTAAACAGGAATTGAAGCCAAATTTAAAAGATGGAATAGATGGGGGAGCAAACGATGCGGCAGAAACATTATGGGTGGAACTGTGTACAGGAAGCAAGAAGGTAGGTAAATTAATTGTTGGAGTGTGTTATAAGCCGCCAAATGCCGGGGAAGAGGTGGAAATGAATCTCCATATGCAGTTGGCGAGGCTGCTGGTATGGGGCATGTTCTGGTTATGGGGGATTTTAACTACCCTGAAATAGATTGGAGTAATGGAACTGCCAGCACCTCAAAAGGTATAAAGTTCTTAAATTTCCTATATGAGCATTTTCTTTCACAGATGGTAGAAGTTCCTACTAGAAAGAATGCGTTGTTGGATCTGGTGATATCTAATAACCCAGAGCTCATTTTGGAGATGAAGGTAATGGGAAGCTTAGGGAATAGTGACCATGATATAGTGTCATTTAATATAGGTTGCAGAAAACTAAAGTGCACTGGCTTAACAAAAACTTTTAACTTTAGGAAAGCTAATTTTATGCTTTTAAAGGAATCGCTCCTGCTCATAGACTGGGGGGAACTGTTTCTAGGTAAAGATACTGAGCAGATGTGGACCACTTTTAAAGGGATATTAAACTATAACATTTCCAAATCGGTACCTTTAGGAAACAAGTGTAAAAAAATTAGGTCCACTCCTGCATGGCTTAATGCTCAGGTAAAAAGGGAAATGGAAAAAAAGAAAAGGGCTTTTAAAATTTTGAAAGCAGAAGGCACAGAACAGGCTTACAGGGACTTCAAAAGTTGTAATAAAGAGTGCAAGAAAGCAATTAAACTAGCTAAAATAGAAAATGAAACACGGATTGCCGAACAAAGCAAGTCCAACCCCAAGATGTTTTTTAAGTATATAAATGGTAAAAAAATGAGGACTGAGAATGTGGGACCATTAAATAATGGAGCTGAGGTGGTTGTAGAGGATGCCGAAAAGGCTAATCTGCTAAACCGTTTTTTTACATCGGTTTTTACTGTTGAGAATCCTTACAGTAGGGATTGTAACAATGTGCAGGGAGGAAATGAAGAGTCTTCACATTGGATAATAGAGGATATGGTACGGAATCAATTAGACAAAGTTAATATCAATAAAGCGCCAGGACCAGATGGATTGCATCCTAGGATTTTAAAAGAGCTTAGTTCAGTTCTAGCAAGACCACTGTGTCTCATCTTTTCAGATTCGCTTTTGTCTGGGGATGTGCCGCTGGATTGGAAAAAAGCCAATGTAATACCAATATTCAAAAAAGGTAGTCGTTCACAGCCTGGTAACTATAGACCTGTAAGCCTAACATCAGTGGTAGGGAAGGTGATGGAAACTTTGTTAAGGGATCATATCCTTGACTTTGTCTCCAGAGATCATCTTATTAGTAGTAGTCAGCATGGATTTATGAGAAATAGATCATGCCAGACAAATTTAATTGGTTTTTATGAAGAAGTGAGTAAGAAGTTAGATTCAGGCACAGCTGTGGATGTGGTATATTTGGATTTTGCAAAAGCCTTTGATACTGTGCCACATAGGCGACTAATGTATAAACTGAGGACTGTTGGCCTTGAAGAAAACATTTGTTCATGGATAGAGAACTGGTTATTGGACCGCAAACAGAGAGTGGTGGTTAATGGAGCTACATCTATGTGGGCTAAAGTTCTAAGCGGAGTTCCTCAGGGTTCTGTACTGGGGCCGCTTCTGTTTAATCTGTTTATAAATGACTTAGAAGGGGGCATTGAGAGCAAGGTCTCTGTGTTTGCTGATGACACTAAATTATGCAGAGCTTTGGAAACTTCCAATGATGTGCAAGTGCTGCAAGCAGACCTAGATAGATTATCAAAATGGGCAGCAGAATGGCAGATGAGATTCAATGTTGATAAATGTAAGGTGATGCATTTGGGATTTAATAATCCCTGTGCCACCTACACCATAAATAACTCTGTGTTAAGTGCATCTGAAATGGAAAAAGATTTGGGGGTTCTGGTAGATAACAGACTTAGCTGTAGCAAACAATGCCAGGTAGCAACAGCTAGAGCTAGCAAGATATTGTCTTGTATAAAGAGGGGAATGGAATCAAGAGAGAAAAATATTATTCTCCCTCTTTACAAGGCACTGGTAAGGCCACATTTGGAATATGCGGTGCAGTTTTGGAATCCCATATACAAAAGGGACATCTTGGAAATTGAGGCAGTTCAGAGAAGGGCAACTAAATTAATAAGGGGAATGGAGGGGCTTGAATATGCAGGCAGATTAGACAAGTTAGGGCTGTTTACATTGGAGAAGCGGCGGTTGCGTGGGGACATGATAACCTTATACAAACATATTAATGGCCCATACAGTGAACTCTCTGGTGCATTGTTCACTAATAGGTCATATCAGAGGACTCGTGGACATCCTTTAAGGTTGGAAGAAAAGAAGTTTCATCTTCAAGTTAGGAGAGGTTTCTTTACAGTGAGAACGGTGAAACTGTGGAACTGTCTTCCAGCAGAGGTGGTAATGGCAAGTTCATTGAATAACTTTAAAAAAGGCCTGGATAAGTTTCTAAAACTAAAAAATATTGAGAATTACTGGTATTAATGCATATAGATCTGGTTGATCCAGGGATACTTTCCGATTGCCGTTTGGAGTCAGGAAGGAATTTTTTCCCCCCTTTTTAGCTGGGGTTTTTTGCCTTCCTCTGGATCAACTGTTAGGTAGGGTTAAAAAAAAAAAAAAAAAAAGTGAATAGGTTGGACTTGATGGACGAATGTCTTTATTCAACCTTAATTACTATGTTACGTGAGAGCACATTTACATATCATAATCCGTTCTGATTGAATACATAATTTTATTATTGTGAATTATTTCATGAAAACAGAATGGTGGGTGTATCAGTAGGTGTGTGTACCTGTGTATGGTATTGGTGTTGGGGGTATGTATTCCTTTTTTATGACTGTAAAACCAACTTTAATGATAGCTTAGGTTTGGTTGCTATCAGAGTTCCCAATAAGCTGTGAACTCGTGCATTTATAACAGTAAAACTAACTTTTGATGATTTTGGTATGGTTGCCATGTAAAAGTTTGGTCAGTAGGTGAGTATTCCTGTGTCTGTCTGGGGTTGGAGGGTTTATTTTTGTATTTATGATAGTAAACCTAACCAATTTCATGTTAATGGTAGTTGCCAAGGAAATGGGGGGGTGGGTATAGGGGGGCATTAGTGGTTGCGTGTTCCTGTGTCTGTGTGTGATTGATCAAAATTAGTTTTTTGATTATAGTTACCCTTTTAGTATGGGTGCAATGGAAATAGAAGGGTAGGTCTGTAGGTGTGCGTACCTGTGTCAGGTTGGGGGGGTATGTGTTTTTGTGTTTATTACCATAAAACACTTTTTTTGATGATTGATTAAACAGTTTTGATCACATTACCCTACTACCTTGAAATGTACACATTTGAGGAACCCATTCTACATGAAAAAATGTCCCAAACTTCACAGATAATGCGGTAACACATTCACGCATTCCTTAGCTAGGTAACAGCACACTTCTCTTATGTGTCCCGCATGTCTACCAAATTTGATGTTTCTAGTGCGAAAACTATGGGAGGTGATACAGTTTAAAAATGCAGAGGAATAAAAGGCAAGAAGAATAAGAAGAGGAGGAAGAAGAAGAAAGAACAGAGACAGACTAGTACACAGTTTAACAACATAACAAAACAAAAGCAGACTTTGCATGACAAGGGTACAAAATGGTCTTTCTGTCAGGCTAAATGATTCACACGACTGGACAGTAAATATTGAAGGATATTCCTTATTTAGACATGACAGAGTTAATAACAAAGGAGTAGGAGTATGTACTGTATGTATGTTAAACAGGAAATGAAGCCAAATCTAAAAGATGGAATAGATGGGGACAAAAACAATATGCCAGAAACAATATGGGTAGAGCTGGGTACAGGAAGCAAGAAGGTAGGTAAATTAATTATTGGGGTATGTTATAAGCCGCCAAATGCCGGGGAGGAGGTGGAAATGAATCTCCATATGCAGTTGGCGAGGCTGCTGGTATGGGGCATGTTCTGGTTATGGGGGATTTTAACTACCCTGACATAGATTGGAGTAAGGGAACTGCCAGCACCTCAAAAGGTATAAAGTTCTTAAATTTCCTATATGAGCATTTTCTTTCACAGATGGTAGAAGTTCTTACTAGGGGATGAAGGTAATGGGAAGCTTAGGGAATAGTGACCATGATATAGTGTCATTTAATATAGGTTGCAAAAAACAAAGGTGCACTGTCTTTTAACTTTAGGAAAGTTAATTTTATGCTGTTAAAGGAGTCACTCCTGCTCATAGACTGGGAGGAATTGTTTCTAGTGTAAAAAAAATTAGGTCCACTCCTGCATGGCTTAATGTTCAGGTAAAAAGGGAAATGGAAAAAAAGAAAAAGGCTTTTAAAATTTTGAAATCAGAGGGAACAGAACAGGCTTACAGGGAGTATAAAAGCTGTAATAAAGAGTGCAAGAAAGCAATTAAACTAGCTAAAATAGTAAATGAAATACGAATAGCCAAACAAAGCAAGTCCAACCACAAAACGTTTTTTAAGTATATAAATGGTAAAAAGATGAGAATGTGGAACCATTAAACAACGGGGAAGAGATGGTTGTAGAGGGTGCCAAAAAGGCTAATCTGCTAAACCGTTTTTTTACATCGTTTTTCACTGAAATGAGGAGTATTCATATTGGCTAACGGAGGATATGGTACGGAAACAATTAGACAAAGTTAATATCAATAAAACCCCAGGACCAGATGGATTGCATCCTCGGATTTTAAAAGAGCTTAGTTCAGTTCTAGCAAGACCACTGTTTCTCATTTTTTCAGATTCACTTTGGTCTGGGGATGTACCTCTGGATTGGAAAAAAGCAAATGTAATACCAATATTCAAAAAAGGTAGTTGTTCACAGCCTGGTAACTATAGACCTGTAAGCCTAACATCAGTGGTAGGGAAGGTGATCGAAACTTTGTTACGGGATCATATCCTTGACTTTGTCTCCAGAGCTCATCTTATTAGTAGTAGTCAGCATGGATTTATGAGAAATAGATCATGCCAGACAAATTTAATTGTTTTTTATGAAGAAGCGAGTAAGAATTTAGATTCAGGCACAGCAGAGGATGTGGTATACTTGGATTTTGAGAAAGCTGTTGATACTGTGCCACATAGGTGACTAATGTATAAACTGAGGACTGTTGGCCTTGAAGAAAACATTTGTGCATGGATAGAGAATTGGTTATTGGATCGCAAACAGAGAGTGGTGGTAAATGGAGCTACATCTATGTGGGCTTAAGTTCTAAGCAAAGTGCCTCAGGGTTCTGTACTGGGTCCGCGTCTGTTTAATCTGTTTATAAATGACTTAGAAGGGGGCATTGAGAGCAAGGTCTCAGTATTTGCTGATGGTACTAAACTATGCAGAGCTTTAGAAACTTCAAATGATGTGCAAGTGTTGCAAGCAGACCTAGATAGATTATCAAAATGGGCAGCAGAATGGCAGATGATATTCAATGTTGATAAATGTAAGGTGATGCATTTGGGATTTAATAATCCCTGTGCCACCTACACCATAAATAATATAAAAAGATTTGGGGGTTCTGGTAGATAACAGACTGAACTGTAGCAAACAATGCCAGGTAGCAATGGCTAGAGCTAGCAAGATATTGTCTTGTATAAAGAGGGGAATAGATTCAAGAGAGAAATATATTATTTTCCCTCTTTACAAGGCACTGGTAAGGCCTCATTTGGAATATGCTGTGCAGTTTTGGAATCCCATATACAAAAGGGACATATTGGAAATGGAAGCAGTTCAGAGAAGGGCAACTAAATTAATTGGAGAAGCGACGTTTGCATGGGGATATAACCTTATACAAATATATTAATGGGCCATACAATGAACTCTCTGGTGCATTGTTCACTAATAGGTTATATCAGAGGACTCGTGGACATCCTTTAAGGTTGGAAGCAAAGAAGTTTCATCTTCAGGTTAGGAAAGGTTTCTTTACAGTGAGAACGGTGAAACTGTGGAACATCAGATGTGGTAATGGCAAGTTCATTGAATAGCTTTAAAAAAGGCCTGGATAAGTCTCTAAAACTAAAAAATATTGAGAATTACTGGTATTAATGCATATAGATCTGGTTGATCCAGGGATACTTTCCGATTGCCGTTTGGAGTCAGGAAGGAATTTCCCCCCCTTTTTAGCTGTTTTTTTTTTTACTTCCTCTGGATCAACTGTTAGAAGGGTGAAAAAAAGGAGGGTGAATAGTTTGGACTTGATAGACGTATGTCTTTATTCAACCTCAATTACTATGTTACTGTCTATCTACACACACACACACACACACAGGGAAAAAAAACATATGCAGGGCAATATACTGAAATCCTATACTGACCCAATTTTGTGGCTATGTGCCAGGGCTTACCACAGGTTTTGCAGTAAATGCAGTAGTATTATAAGTAATGGATTAAGACAGGAATAGCATAGGTTACAAATATTTAGTGCAACCAAATCCCTGGTCTTATACACTAACAAAGTTAACATCAAATTTGAAATGTATGGTGATAACATACGCTTGTTCATTGAAGAATAATAATAATTTTTAAATTATAAAACGTATATTTCCCCTTGTCAGTTTTAACAGGAGCTCGGAGCAGAGGCACTGAAATAGTACAAACGTCTGAGCTATTTTACGTAAGAGAACCTCACGACATGTAAACATTCTAAAGCAAAATAAGATGATGTTTCGCTTCACTGAGGTTATACTTTGGAGCTGCTGCTTCTTTTTTATAGAAATGATCAGGACACAAAGCAATTTCACACTTAACTGAATAGAATCCATATGCAAAGTTTTTTTCCCGGTGGGGAAAAATAAATTGTTGCAAAAAATGGAAAAATGCTCCAGCCATTTGTCATTTTCACCTGCTAACTTCTTCGGGCTTTCTTACACAAATAGAAATTGAAAGGGTTCAAAATAATACCCTCAAGTTTTGTTTTTTTTTCTATGGGCGTTGCATTCCGTTTTGCATTTTGTGAATTGCAATTTATTTTAAATATAATGGAAACCGCGAGAATCAGTTCCCACTGTATAATTTGCGTTCCAAATTTGTTATCCACTTTTATCTGCATGCATGCAGTATTTCCTGCTGAATTTCCAAAAACTACACACACACGCAAACGGACTGGAAACCTGGGCAAATGCATAGGGAGCCCCGGAGCAGGATGCAGGATAGGTGGAGGGGCACATGACCTGGGGTACGACCACGGAGCAGAGGAGGAATTTGAAAAGGGGAGGGGGATTAGATAGAAGGTGCGGCGTAAGGGAGAAAAAGCGGGAAAGTAGAAAGGGGAGGAGCCAGTTATATAGAAGACAGCAGGCAGGGAGGATTAACTGAGCAATTACCTGAAAATGTAGGCCTTGTTGGAACAGGTGAGAGAAGAGGCAACACGGAGAGGAGCAGACTGGCTGCAGAGTATGCTGACAGACCCAGGGGAGGACCAGAGGGAATAGGCAAGTTCAAGAGTCCAGGAGACGTCTCAGGGCACAGCCAGGCCTACAACCAGCAGGGACATGGAAGCGGAACCCCCTCAGCGACAGGCACGAAGAACCAGACCACCGGTGAGTCCCCCCCATAACCTGTCCCCCCCATCAAGAATGAAGAGAACACGCAGCACCAGTCCTACAGCAGTGAGAGGGAGCGCGGAAGGGCCAAGAAGGGAGCGCGGAGTCAGAGTGGTTCCAGAGCAGTGCAGCAGAGAGTGTGTTCGCGCGGGAAGAAGTGACCGGACAGTGAGAGGCAGCATGAAAGGAGGACGGAGATTCAGAGGGAGGTCCCAAAGCAGCATGGCGGTAAGTGCGGCCCGGTCAGGGCTAGGTGGAGAGGCCAGTGCCGGGGAACACAGAGCCCGTGAGGGAGGCATTAACCCCAGGGACACTCCAGGTTCCTTTTCCTGTGGGAAGGACATTCGCCTCAGGGAATGTACAGTATGGCAAGCAGCAGGGAATAGGGCTACAGGACAGGGCCAAAGAGGGAGGGGTGGGAGAGGACAACAGGGGCCATTAGAGGGGGGGGGTCAGGCAGCTATAACTTTCTGGCTGCTGATCACATGGCAGGCCAAGACTACACAGAAGGAAATGCTGACATGCCTGCCTCATCCGGAACAGGCCAAGGGGACACTGAACTGCTAGTGGGGGATGAGCGGGCAACTCCTATGCTTTTGTCTCCACAGTCAGCATTCAACCTGCAAGACCACAGCGCCAGACGGCTGTCAGAAGGGCCGAGGAGTCAGGATAACCGAGACGATTCTAGTGCGACAACCGCAGGTACACTACTTCAATTATTAGCTGACAGCAGCACAAGGGAGGTTAACACACTGGCAAATAGTGCAGTAAGCGGGGGAATGGCAGGTACAATGAATACGGAACAGGCAACACCTAGTGAATCCAGCGTAGGATCATTAAACACTATAGTGGAGAATCTGTGACAGCTTCCTGGTCAATTTGAAGGAAGTCATGGTAGGGAGCTAAGTACGGGAACAGCGTCAACACAAATAATGGATGGCCTAAGATTACAGCAGACAAACGTAACTGGGGCATCTAGAGACCCACAGACCACAGAAAAAGTGGCGGACACAAGCAGGCGATCGGTCACACAAGCAGGCAACGAGTCACACATATGTTTGTTTCGAGGGCCCCCTTGGTTTGCATTTAAAACAAGAAATAAAAGAAAAAATCTGGAACAGGGAGTATGTCGACATATTTGCCCTATTACCATTAGATAGGTTTCAAGTGGAAAGATTAGAAAAGATTAAAGAACAGCGAAAAGACGAAGTAAAACGTTGCAGCCATTTGACCCCGAAAACCTTCGGGAATTGGCTGCAGGCGTTTGCCACCTTAGCAAGCGTCATAGGCGAAAAAAGGGACGTGTTGGGCATTCAACGACAGTATATGCAGATGGGGGGAAACTGTAGATTTCGGCATGAATGTTCACTGTGCGCAGCCCCCCATCCCTTCGCTAGATGTTTCAAGAGGGGAAGACAAGGAGCAAGTAGACCCCGCAAGGGCTTGACATAGGTGAAGTTAGAGGAGATCAGTCCATGGCTTGATAGTTATCCCCCACGCGATAAGGCAAAAATGCTCAATCAGAGTGGCCCAAGAATTATTAAAAAGAATCTGAAATCTGCAGAGGAGGCCCCAGACCTAGTTCGAACAAAATTGCTGAAAGAAGGCCCCACCTTTCCCAAACCTTAAAGTTTCCCCACTAGGCCTGGTTCCAAAAAAAGAGGCAGGCAGGTTCCGATCGATTCATCACTTATCGTATCCAGAAGTTGCTTCGGTGAACGATGATATCGATAGGAACCTGGTCACAGTTAGCTACACCTCTTTCGATGAGGCCATCCGATTGGTTAGGGAAGCAGGTCAGGGCGCACTCATGGCAAAAACAGATGTGGAATCAGCATTCTGGCTGCTGCCCGTGCACCCTGACTCCCTGCACCTACTCGGTTGCTTCTTTGATGGAGGTTTCTATGTAGACCGCTCTTTACCAATGGGATGTGCAATCTCTTGCTCGTATTTCGAGGCTTTTGGTACATTCTTAGAATGGGTCGTTCGGAAAGAATCGGGGGTAGATCCACTACCTTGATGATTTCTTGTTTGTTGGACCCAGAGAGTCACACCTTTGTGCAGTACTGCTGCAGACGATGCGTAGGATCACGGGAAGGTTTGGTGTCCCATTGGCACATGAAAAGACAGTAGGGCCTACAACGCGCCTGAGTTTTTTGGGTATTGAAATATACACAGAAGCCCAGGTATGTAGGCTGCCAATAGAAAAAATAGAGGATCTCAGAAACTTACTTAATCAATTCTTGGCATCAAAAAAGGTTACTCTGAAGAAACTACAGTCTCTGCTAGGTAAATTAAACTTTGCATGCAGAATTATACCAGTAGGGAGAGTGTTTGCTCGCAGATTGGCATTGGCGACAACAAGGGCCAAGAAGCCTCACCACCTGGTGAGGATTTCAAAGCCACTCAGAGCTGATTTAGAAATATGGCGACTGTTTATTGCAGAGTACAATGGACAAGCATACTGGCAGGAAGCTATAGTGGAAAGTGACAGGCTGCAGCTCTTTACAGATGCAGCGGGGGCAACAGGTTTTGGAGTCTATTGGCGAGGGCGATGGTGTGCATCCAGATGGCCTGTCAGTTGGGAAACAACTCAATTGTTGAAGAACTTGGCGTTTTTAGAATTGTTTCCCGAAAATTGTGGCCATAGAGCTGTGGGCCAGAGACTTCGCTAATAAGGCAGTGCTATTTCACTCGGACAACATGAGTGTAGTCATGGCGCTTAACAACATGACCTTATCATCACTACCAGTAATAGCACCGCTTAGACACTTAGTATTGCGCTGCCTGCAGAATAACATCAACTGTAGGGCAAAACATGTCCCTGGCTGCACAAACAATATCGCTGATGCATTGTCTCGATTACAAATGGACAGATTCCGGAGGCTGGCACCTCGAGCAGCTCCAGAGGGAGAGGAGTGCCCAGCGTGGCTATGGGACATCCACTGAGAGGTATTTTGCCATGGGTTAAGAGCTCGTTGGTTCCATCAACTTGGAAAAGTTATCAGCGGGTTTGGCAAGAGAGGTGGTCATTGGAGCGGGAAGTAGGTGAATTAATGAGTAATGTGGGAAGATGTGACTTGTTAATTTGGTATCTCCTACAACGCTTTAATAGCAACGCATCCCCTAGTGTAGTGGACAGGACATTGGCAGCATTGAGCTTCCTTTTTAAAATAAGAGGACGGGCAGACATAACAAAGGAATTTGTAATTAGGCAAGCAGTAAAGGGCTTCAAAAGGGGCAAAAAAGCTACAGACCTCAGACGACCCATTTCCATAGATATGCTGAATATAATGTTTAAACAGTTAGAACATATCACCAAATCAGAGTTCGAAAAAGTCTTATTTCAGCTGGCTTTTTCTTGGGCTTTTTATGGGGCATTCAGGGTATCCGAGATAGTGAGCAGTTCAAAAAAAGGGGGCGATGGCATTCTAAAGGAGGATATTTCAGCGACTCAGGATATAGTGAGTATTCTTATTAGAGAACCTAAAACGGCAAAAAGGGGGGGAGTATTGAAAGTAACACTAGGCAAGGTAGAGGGCGCGGTCACTTGCCCCCTGCAATGTTTTCACAGCTACATTAACATTAGACATTGATATGTTAATGGAGGGTGGGACCTTACCTCTATAAAGGAAGGCCCCATGCACTATTTTCTAAGCTTGATAAAGGAGCATGTGGCTATGAAACATGTCGCTTTGTACACATTAAAGATTGTTGCAGTTCACACTTGCTGCTTGTGGCTCGTCTACATTTTGTCTCCATAAGCTGTACTTTGCCAGTTAAGACAGAGTGGAATAGACTTGAAGCCGAAAAGGACAATTAACTCTGTGAGTATCTACACCAGTTCTATTTGACATTAACATTAGACCCCAGGTAGTTGTCTCATTCTTAATACATGCCAATGTTTCGGCGCTGTCAAAGTTCCAGTTTAGAGCATTATTGAAAAAAGCGGTGAAAGTATTCAGACTTCAGCCAGAGGATTATAACAGTCACTCCTTTCGGATAGGGGCAGCTACTGAGGCCGCCAGATGGGGACTCGGCGAGGAGACAATTAAACAAATAGGGAAGTGGGAGTCAGCTAGATTTAGATCTTAGGTTACATAGAATTGAAAAATGCCCCCCCTTATAACCAGTTCTGTACAGTGTTATGGTTTACCTAAATTGTTAAGTGTGTGGTTTCTTTGTTCTTTATGTTCCAGGTTCAAGACCCCTAGCAGTATGGGTAGTGGGGCATTCTTTCGTACACTGGGCAGAGCGACGGTCAGGGGTAAGGGTTGGGGGCGAAAGGTTAGGGTTCCCAGAAGGCATAGTTAAAATATCTTGGCTAGGGAAGATGGGTATGCGCTGGGACAAAGCTATCCCAGCAATGATCCAACATGCAAAGAAGGTTGGGCCTCCAAGTGTGGTAATTCTACACCTGGGGGGTAATGATTTTGGCTATTGCCCTATGAGAATTGTAATAAAAACCATCAGAAGAGATTATCTAAGATTGGCATCGGTATTCCCGGGAGTATTGCCAATTTGGTCTGAGATCATGCCGCGCAGGGAACGGAGAGGTGCAATGTCTGGCCAGGCCATGGGCAAGGTTTGAATTAAAGTGAACAAGGCAGTATCCAAGTTCATTCAGCAAAACGGGGGTTTAGTAATTCGTCACAGAGAAATGGAATATGAATGGTTGTTGTTCCGTCCAGATGGAGTGCACCCTAACGAGGTGGGTCTCGACCTTTTTAACTTAAATATGAAGCAGGTAGTCGGGGAAGCATTGAGGGTGTTGGGGGCCATGCTGGGATGAAGGAAGGTCCACCCCAAGCATGGCATGGCGGGTCTCTGCCAGTCCGCTAGGAAGTGCAAGGAATTTAATGCGGGGCTGGACGACCCCCGAGGTGGGTGGCCAGCGGAGTTTGAATGCCGGTAAATGAAAATTAAGGTGGGGTATTCAAAAGGTAACAAAATAGCCTGATTATTGGCAAGTTGCATGGGAGAGGCCCAGCAAAAAGGAGGCTAAGGCCAGGTTCCACTGAGCTAGGTAGTCCAGCTGGTGGAGGAGTAATGAGACATGGAAGGGCTGACTGGCAGGGACTCAAAGTACTATTATTACTAAACAGTTAAGTTTTTTAAATGTTGTTAAATGGGTCGATACATGTATGTGTACTGGAAGATGAATTATATATATGTATGTCATTATCAATCATATTAAGCCAAGTGTCAACTATGTTAATAAATGCTGTGAACAGTTATTTCCAAAAAAATTAACATTGGTGTCTGCGTTTTTTTTGTGGTGGGGAGTCAGAGGGTGAAGTGTGGAGGAAGTAGCAAGGTCAAGAAAATCGCATGTCTCTTAACCTGCAAATGGACCTGAATGCAGACAAAATGCATTGTCCTAAACGCACTCAAAACAGCACAACGCAACGCACATAGTGGGACCTCATTGGGCACCATCTGAAAAATATCCTCTTGCTGTTTCTTTTATTTATATTTTAATGCATTTTCCTGCAGTTTGCTTTTTACTACTTTGCACTTTCCTAAATGTGTAATTTGGCAATGGTTACCCCTAACTAATTTATTAAAATTAAGCAGGCACAAACAAGCTGGGGTTGCTCTGCCGGCAGGTTTGCAACAAATGTCCCAGGTTTCGGCATGGAATTCCAAATAATGAAAATAAACTTCTGCATTAAAGCTCCACACCTTGTCAATAATCTGCAAATCAGAGTATCGCTACCTTTAGACTGCTCAATATCGAAAAAACACCAATTTGATTGAATCAGGTATGTATCAATGTGACACATTATCTGGCAAATGAAAGAGATGTTGCTGTGCTGCTATTTCTTGGTAATTAAAAGGAAAACTAAAGCTAAAATATAAAAGAGTATAAATTGACTCTGTAATTCATATCTAAAAGCAATCAGCAGCGTTGTGGATAAATTGTCTATGATCAGGGCTGGATCTAGCCATTTTAGTGCCCTAAGCAGGTCTCCACCTGGTGTCCCCTTCCTAACTAAAACTTCCCCCAACCAACTCTTGGATTAGTCTTTGCATAGAAAACTCAGCAAAGATAATTATATCGTATGCAAACAGAGGCTGTGGGGAACTAGTGTTGCTCTATGGCTGATAAGGATCCCTGTTTTTAAAAGAAAAAACTTTGAATAGAGCCCTCCACAACTGAATGATGTCGTCGCTGTTCCCCTAGGTCGCCTATGCCTAGAAAAGGTCCAATATATAATTATGCAGGTTTGTAGCTTTTCCAGAGTGGGTTACAGACAAAATGCATAATAGTGGCACATTGTCAGTGAATTAACTGATAATTATTCTACAAAACATACTGTTATTTCTTTATTCTTCTGGGATAACTTGTAGACCCTACAGTACATGAACCTGTGAATAAAAAAGGTACACACCTACCTAAAGTTAAAGGGCATATCCACTTCTAAAACTACATTTAAACCCACCACTGGCCCCACTGTGTAGTGTTGTAAAATCCTTAC
Source organism: Hymenochirus boettgeri (assembly GCA_019447015.1). Taxonomy (NCBI): domain Eukaryota; kingdom Metazoa; phylum Chordata; class Amphibia; order Anura; family Pipidae; genus Hymenochirus; species Hymenochirus boettgeri. The sequence continues at coordinate 196,116,871 of CM033470.1, read as the reverse complement.
CTTACATCCCTGCTCCAAATGGCTGCCCTGCAATGTCCTTCCAAAGTCCTAAAAAGTTAACAGCAGGAGCCTGTCTGTGTACATATAGGTCTCTGCCTCCAGTCTCTCCTCCGGAAGAAGTTTGCCTTGCGCAGAGTAGCCATCTCCCCCTCCCTCTCCCTTCCGTTTTCCTCTGCCTCCTCCTAACTCCAAATCCCTTTTCTGTAGTGTAGGGCTCCCTCAGCCACCCCCACCCGCTATAGTACTTTGTAAAAAAATGTAGCAGATCGTACTTACATTGCCTGTTTCCCCCGTGTTCTGTACCCAAGGTCAGAGTCACCTCTGTGTCCCAAGCCCAGGGACCCCCATCAGTCTCCCAAGGCCAGAGTCCCCTCTAAGTGTCCCAAGGCCAGAGTCCTCTCTCAGTGCCCCAATGCCAGGATCACCCCAAATGTCCAAAGTCCCCTCACAGTGTCCCAAGGCCAAATTCCCCTCTCAGTTGTCTAAAGGCCAGAGCCCCCCACCAGTGTCCACAGGGCCAAAGTCCATCCTCTGTCCCAAGGCCAGAGTCCCCTCAGTGGCCCAAAGTCAGAGACCCTCAGTGTCCCAAGGCCAGAGTCCCCTTCAGTGTCCCAAGGTCAGAGTCCCACTCCCCAGTGTCCCAAGGCCAAAGTCCCCCCTTAGTAACAAGGCCAGAGCTCCCCCTTGGAGTCCTAACCCCAGAGTCCCTCTCAGTGTCCAAGGCTAAAGAACCCCCTCAGGTTCCAGTCCCCCCCTCAGTGTCCCAAGCCCAGAGTCGCCTCTCAGTGTCCCAAGGCCAGAGTTCCTTCAGTATCCCATGCCTAGAGACCCCCTCAGTGTTCCAAACCCAGAGTCCCCCCTCAGTCCCAAGGCCAGAGTCCTCCCCCAGTGTCCCAAGGCCAAAGTCCCCCCTCAGTATCCAAGGCTCAAAGTCCCCTCTCAGCATACCAAGGCTAGAGTCCCCTCTCAGTATCCCAAGACCAGAGTCCCCTCTCAGTGTTCCAAGGCCAGAGTCCCCTCTCAAGTGTCCCAAGTCCCAAGCCCCCCCCCCCTCAGTGTCCCAAGCTCAGACTCCCATAGTTGCCAACAGTCCCGGATTACCCGTGACAGTCCCGGATTCAAGAATGCAGTCCCGATCTTCTGATGTGCCGGTAAATGTCCAGATCTGGAGCAGCAAGCAGTGTGCTCTGTGGTTCTGGTCTTTTTCTGCTGCCTGTCACCCCCCCTCATGGGATCAATTTTAACATGTTCCAGCACCATTGGGCTGAAACGCGTAGGTAAACGGACCTACAGCAACGCTCAATAAAACATTTTATTTTAAGTCCATTGGAGTGCTCCGGTTTGAATACTTAATAATAATATAATAATATATATATGAAATGTAAGTGGTAGATAACATAGTAACATAGTAATTGAGGTTGAATAAAGACATGCGTTCATCAAGTCCAACCTTTTCACCCTCCTTTTTAACCCTACCTAACAGTTGATGCAGAGGAAGGCAAAAAAAAAAAACCAGCTAAAAAAGGGAAAAAAATTCTTTACTGACTCCAAGGGGCAATCGGAAAGTATCACTGGATCAACCAGAACTGCGCCACATATTCCAAATGAGGTCTTACCAGTGGGAGTATAATGTTTTTTTCTCTTGAATCTATTCCCCTCTTTATTCAAGACAACATCTTGCTAGCTCTAGCCATTGCTGCTTGGCATTGTTTGCTACAGCTAAGACTGTTATCTACCAGAACCCCCAAATCTTTTTCCACTCGAGATTCAATAAACACAGAGTTATTTATGGTGTAGGTGGCACAAGGATTGTTAAACCCTTAATCATCTGCCATTCTGCTGCCCATTTTGATAATCTATCTAGGTCAGCTTGCAGCAATTTCACATCATTTGAAGTTTCCAAAGCTCTGCATAGTTTAGTTCCATCAGCAAATACAGAGACCTTGCTCTCAATGCCCCCTTCTAAGTCATTTATAAACAGATTAAAAAGAAGTGGCCCCAGTACAGAACCCTGAGTCACTCCATATGTAGCCCCATTGACCACCACTCTCTGTTTGCGATGCAATAACCAGTTCTCTATCCATGTACAAATGTTTTTTTCTAGGCCGAAAGTCCTCAGTTTATACACTTTATACTTTAGCAAATTCCAAGTATACCACATCTACTGCTATGCCAGAATCTAAATTCTTACTCACTTCTTCATAAAAACCAATTAAATTTGTCTGGCACGATCTATAACATTTATTTGCTATAACATTTATGTGCTGTCCCTACAGGGACAGCACATAAATAAGCTACAGAAAATATTATATGAATGTGCAAAACAAAGGGGCGTTTGCAGGTGGATTACCAAGCACATTAATAGTCTTTTAGATATATTCAGGGGTATTCAATAAAAGTTCTTATCATTTAAAATGGTGCTAATTTTGCCCCAACCAATCAGATCTTATTTAACATTTGGAAGCTAACATCCGATTGGTTGGGGCAAAATTAGCACCATTTTAAACGATAAGAACTTGTATTGAATAACCCTGATTATTCCAAAGCTAAAATGCTTCCATACTATCTGCTTCAGTTGAAGGTTAGAAAAGGGTTCATTGGGTGGGTTCAAGAGAGGGTTGAATACGTTTTTAAAATGTAATATTGAAAATTACTGATGTTAATATGTATGTATATAGTTCTGGTTGATGCAGGTATCCTTTCCGATTGCCATTTGGAGTTTAAAAGTATTTTTTTTTGGTTAGGGTTTGGGGGTAGGTTAAAAAGGTAGGACTAGATGGACATAGGTTTTCAACCTCCAATACTATGTAATATTTCGTAATGCATGAAGCTCTTTAGTTCATAAATGAAAAGGGAAAGCACACTTGCTGTATGTATAATGAAACCCTTCCATAGAATTTATGAATCAGTGGATTTTAAAGCTCCAGGAAGTTATCCATGTTTGGTAGGAATTTACCACCTCATTAATTTGGCTGGAAAAAGCCAAATTACTGTTCTTTCTATGTCACAACGTTTCGGGGGAATGCCCCCTTCTTCAGGTGAAGAAGGGGGCATTCCCCCGAAACGTTGTGACGTGGTTATGTGTGGTTTATAATAAATATTTCTAAAGATTTGGAGTGCGACCCTCAGTTACCTTTTTTCCTGTGAAGAAATCCATCGGTTCCTAAGGGAAGAACCCACAGAGGTGTCTGCACCCTAGTTTGGTAGAGTGCACCTCCACCATTGTTTATTCTGCACAAAATTAATTTGTTGTAAAAAAGCTACAGAAAATATCATATGAATGTGCAAAACAAAAGGGCGTTTGCAGGTGGATTACCAAGCACATTAATAGTCTTTTAGACATATTATTCCGAAGCTGAAATGCTTCCATACTATCTGCTTCAGTTGAAGGTTAGAAAAGGGTTCAGTCTATCACAGATGTCATGTAAGAAATGTATTACAAATTTCAAAGTGGAAAACAATATTATATTGAGTAAATTGTTCCCAGATGAGTGTGAAGGGAATATAAATTATATCAAACATAGAGAAAACCTCTCTCTTTACCTTTTTTGCCTAAAAATACTTTAATATTCCTCACATCATTGGTCCTATGGATCTTGAGAAAATGGGAAGTGGGTCTGGAGGGGGATTGGGGGGTCGCCTTATTTTTAACTGATTTTGCTTTTTCATTTCAGGAATTTTAAAAAAATATTATTATACTAAATTGATACAGCAGGTTCCATCACATTATTGTTCCTCTTTATTCATGTAACCTGCATCTAACCAATGCCAGTCTGCAATGACAGCCAGATGGGCAATGTCACTTCCAACATTGCAGCACATTTCACACCATCCTGCCCGCTCTCCGCCAGATGGTTACCCAACCTCACATCTTGCAGTGTTTTATTCATGTTACCAAACCATTCAGGGGAACTGTCCAAGTCAGTATGTATGAAAACATTAGAAAAATAGTGCAGATGTTTACAAATATAAGAATACACATGTACAAAGATATGTTTTTCCCAGATAGAGAAATCCATTACACACACTAACAAAAACACATTCCTCTCCACAGAGCCAATCCTTTGTTTGCAACTACAATACAAAGTGGAACTGTCACATTTAGTGTGCAGACTCCAGGTGTTTCCTGACAGTGACATAGCCCCCACTAGTGGAAGCTGACATGCACTACATTCCACTCTAACAGTTGTACTTAGAGAAACGTGGGTTTCTGTCGCCCCCAGGGCTGTCCGTCTGCCCTACCGCCATTAACAGTTAATAGGAGGCAGTGACATGTGCCCTATGGAACCGAGTGGGTGTGTAGTAACTTTATTACCAGTAGCTGATTCCTGTCACTACATAATGCTACTTACCAGAGCTTAGCCAGGTCCCATTCTTGCAGCCGAGCCGGCTCAGCGCTGTCCATAGTGTGAGTGCCGGACCGTCCCAGTCAGTTACATGGAGACACAGGGAGACATCAGCATTTTTATGCTTGTGGGTACTTTGGTCTCAGTCCTTTCCCCAGCGCTAAACACAGCGATCCGGGGCGCTGCTCCTCTCCTGTCTGGATGCAGCCTCTCTCCTCCCTGCCTGGGAACTGACAGTCCCTCCCTCTGTCCCTGTGCTGCACGATCAGCGCCTTCCAGGTACAGCCTACACTGTCTGCTCCATGTGCCAGGGATCCCCATTAGTTCCCAGGGACCAGTAACTGCACTAGGAATGGAGATTCAGAGGGAAGAACACATCCACCCAGGATAGGGTGACTAATCCCATAATGATCCCATAATAACCCTGTGACACTACAGTGTGTGCAATCATGTAATGATCCCTCTACATATATAGTACAGTATAGTAATAGTTTCAGTGTTTATTCTGTCTATAGGAATTACACTGTAGGGGTTTACAGGATAGATCTTTCCATTGCAGGTGATATGGGGATATTGTTATGGTCCAACAGTTAGAGATATGAATCTTCTGTCTACTATTGGATTTACCTCCAACATTCCCAGGATCTAGGAAACTTTATTTTCACCTTATTTTCATCTTGTCACAATAAAAGTTACAGAAAGAGTGCGCCACTCATTTCTTGAAAAGGGTACACACTGTACCAAAGATGAAAGACACATTAGCATGTCTGATAGATGTGACAACACACAGTCACAAGCGTTCTACCTATATAAAATATAGAGAGATTGTGACTGCCATGCTCTCTACAATCTCGGCCGACTGCCTGTACTTTAGTACAGGGCCCCCACCGCGGCCGAGGGAAATTTTCCAGTCAGAACATCAATTTCCTTTGCCAATGCAGAATGTTCGTTGCCAGTGGAAATGTTTGTTTTGCCACACACATTAGTGAACTACCACTGGTGCCAATGGGATTGGCCCTGTATTGCTAATGTGTGTACCCAGCTTAAGGGTTGTCAGACTGAAAAGGAGGCCATACACACAAAAGATAATGGCTAAATCCCGTCAGGGAACACCGGGTTTAACCCATTATCGTCAATGTGTAGGGGCTGTTCCCGACTGACCAGAGTGCTGGCGAACGACCGTAGTCTGCATTATAGTCAGGAACTGCGGAAATTTTACTTGAAGTAAAGGGAGCCAATCCGATCGTACTGTGTAGGGCCGCACAACCGACCTGGTCTGGTCCGTGTGTGCGGTTCCCACAGCATGAGTGCGTCAGCATACATGCTGTGGAAATCGCATTTCTATGGCCACCTTAAGGCTGTGTGGTTATTTTATGACCATGGTCTCAAAATTACAACAGTGGCAGACATAAAACACCACCACAGCCAGTAAAGAAAAAGTGGCCATCTTTTGGCAGTACTGTTATTAAATATACCCCAATTGAGTAGAGAATCATGGAAAATTGATATAAAATAATTAAATGTTTCATCATATAATGATGACTTTATTTTATTTATTGTTAAATGGTTTCTTTATGCTGTATTGAAAAAAGACGAGAGTACACTAGCCAAAGATTTGGGGGGGTTTCTGTAAGAGGTTTAAAGGGAATGTCCACCCCTCCACACACAAATCGTTACCTGCTTCAAACCCCCCGGAAAGCAGGACTTCGTTATGTTGAAAATTTCCAATTCGCTCCAAGACAAGAGCTATTATACTCACATGCTCCTCCTCGCTCCACCGCCACAGCTCTTCACTTTTGCGTAAGGCAGTCAGTGTCGGCTGTGACTGTGATGTCACGGCCAATCACTGACTGTCATTCCCGGACCAGTCTCCACTACGGCTGCGCAAGAACAGAAAAAGAACACAGCAGCCACAGTGGAGACAGATTGAGCAGACCCGAAGCGGTGGTGGAGCGAGGAGCTTGTGAGTATAATAACTCTGTCTGGGAGCCGAATTGGAAATTTTCAACATAATGAAGTCCTGCTTATCAGGGGTTTTGAAGCAGGTAAAGATTTTTGTGTGGATGGGTAGACATTCCCTTTAAAGGTCAAATAACAATAACAGTAACAGACAACCTAGTTTGCAAGTGAAAGGCAAAATCTTTTCTTTTTAAATCAGCAGTTTGTTTAAAAAATGAAAATCAACAGAAATATTATAAATTGAATTCTGTATGCATTAATGTTATACAGTATGGAAAAAAATTATATTTATTAAATTATCTAACTCTTGCCAGGAAATTTATAGAAAATGTACCCTAGCCTTCAATACTAATCCAATGCGAGGTCAGGGAGACAATCTGAAGGGCTGCTGGTTGGGCATCCCTCATACAGGTGTTTTAGTTACTTACATCGACTTTGTGATGGCATGATTTCTGGTGACTTATGCACTGTCCACCTTTTGCTATATTAAATCTATAATGTTAAAAGTTTTGTCCTTTTTATGCTCTAAAAGAACTTAGCCTCTGAAAGTTATGTGTTTGGATGGTCTTTAAAGGGACAGTTCAGTGGAAATTATCAATATTTGTTAAATTGTTTGTGTAATGCCTTCTTAGTTATTCTACATATTCTCTCCCATTTAGAAAAATCAGTTGATTTCATACCCTTTGCTGTTCCCTGCTGTTGACATTAGTGAGCTGACATTTCAGGTTCTAACAGCCCTTCTTCCCAGGATGCACCACATCCTTGGAATGTTCCTAACACTAATTTCTACTGATTGGCTGTTGGATGGGTCTCTAATAGGTGTCCTGCAAACAGGAAGTCAGTATTTCAGTTGCATTTATTTATACACAGACACAATACTGAAATGGGAAATTAAGGTCATTGGGATGAAAAAATACTGCTCTTTTTCCTGAAAAAGTACCGTACATGTATTTGCGCTGAACTTCCACTTTAAGGTTTTTTTGCTAAATTGCAATATTGTGCACTCTGCTTGCCGGAACTGCAAGCGAGGGGCCGGTCCGGCAACCACGTCTCTGATTGGCTTAGAGACAGCCAATCGCAGACGCGGCTGCTGGCAGTAGAGAACGCCAGGGGAACGAAGTGATGTAAGTAAATTTCTGAAGCCTTTTAAACTGAGATTCACTTTTTTAACTGCTGATAAATGTATGGTGATGCATTTGGGGTTTAACAATCCTTGTGCCATCTACACCATAAATTACTTAATGGAAAAGGATATGGGGGTTCTGGTAGATAACAGACATAGGGGGTTATTCAATAAAAGTTCTTTTTGTTTAAAATGGTGCTAATTTTGCCCCAACCAATCAGATGTTAGCTTTCAAATGTTACATAAATTCTGATTGGTTGGGGCAAAATTAGCACCATTTTAAACAATAAGAACTTTTATTGAATCTCCCCGTTAGTTGTAACAACCAATGCCAGACAGCAATGACTAGAGCTAGCAAGATATTGTCTTGTATAAAGAGGGGAATAGATTCAAGAGAGAATAATATTATTCTCCCTCTTTACAAGGCACTGGTAAGGCCTCATTTGGAATATGCGCTGCAGTTTTGGAATTCCATATACAAAAGGGACATCTTGGAAATGGAAGCAGTTCAGAGAAGGGCAACTAAATTAATAAGGGGAATGGAGGGGCTTGAATATGCAGGCAGATTAGACAAGCTAGGGCTGTTTACATTGGATTAGCGACGTTTGCGTGGGGATATGATATCCTTATACAAATATATTAATGGGCCATACAATAAACTCTCTGGTGCATTGTTCACTAATAGGTTATATCAGAAGACACAGTGACTTCCTTTAAGACTAGAAAAAGAGTAGTTTCATCTTCAGGTTAGGAAAGGTTTATTTACAGTGAGAACGGTGAAACTGTGGAACTGTCTTCCAGCAGATGTAGTAAAGGAAAGTTCATTGAATAGCTTTAAAGGAATAGTTCACACAAAAAGTGAACTATTCCTTTAGTATTGATTGAAGATCAGGAGGTAAAGGACCTATTCCTTACCTTCATTTCGTCAGTCACTCGACCAGGAGCCAGGAACGATGGTGAGTATATGTACCCCGCCTGCTCCATTCAAAATTGCCGACCACTTCTGGGCTTAATCTAGGTACACACAGTCCAGATTTCTGAAAGATGACAGACAGGATCTGCAAGATCCTGTCTGCCATCTTTCAAAGATCTGCATACACACAGTCCCGAGCGTTCTCCCTATGAACTTCAGGAGAACGCTCGGGACTGTGTGTTTCCATCAGCCGCGCTAGACTCCTCTATAGGGAGACTAGCGTGGCCAAAGGAAATTTTCGGCCTTTCCCGAATGAGCGTTCGGCCGACCCGATCGTTCGGCGGCCGCGCGCTCGTTCGGGAAGCGAACTTACACACATAACGATAAAGCCCCGATACCGTCGGATCCAACGGTATCGGGGCTTTATCGTTACTGTGTGTACCCAGCTTTAGTTTAACTATAGTGCGATATAAGGACTTGTCAATAGAGCTGGCGGTGGATCATGCGTGAGGTAAATATACTCACCATTGTTCCTGGCTCCTGGTCGAGTGATTGAAGAACAGAAGGTAAGGAATAGCTCCTTTACCTCCTGGCCTTCAATCAATACTTTAAAGGAATAGTTCACTTTTTGTAATGAAAAAAAGTTTTAAAAAAAGTTTATTGGTCGCACATAGAGTAAAACAAAGGTACCCCTACAAACCCACCTAATCAAACAATAGAGTACTGAAAAGAAGAAAGTCTAAAAAAGCCTAAGTCACAAACACCACCGGGCGTCCCCGGTATTCACAAACAACAGCCCCAAATAACCGGATCCCTTTCCAATAAGCTGATTCCACAATAGGTTATACCTGGGACTTCATGTTAGAGGCCAGGTCCGACTTAGAAATAGATTATACTTTACGGACGGCCACACTCTTCACCCAGCATCTGAGTGGATAGGAACATAAGTATTTCTTCCAGCTGTCCTCTGGAAGGAAGGGAATAGGTAGCATCCAGTCAAAAGTGTTTATTCCTATGAGGACCGAATGTTTATTCCTATGAGGACCGAATAAACACTATTGACAAAGCTTAGCCTATGAAGTTATTTATTACCATAAAACAACAAGTTTGTTTTTTGAATAGTTACCCTTTAAGTATGGCTGCCAGGGGAATGAAAGATTAGTTAGTTTGGGCAACCGGTGACAGTTACAGGTGGCGTCGGTACCTGGAACATTATTTGTGAATGGAAGAGTAGGTCAGTAGGTGTGTGTACCTGTGTCTTTGTGGGGGTATCAGTGTTTGCATTTTTAACTGTTTTGATCCAATGAACCTAAAATCTCGAAATATCAACAATTGAGGATTTTACCTATAATAGTCTATGGAAAAAAATGTCCCGAAATTCGCAAATAACGCAGTAACGCTTTCATGGTGTTTCTAGTGTGAAAATTGTGGTACAGTTTTAAAAAGCAGAAGAATAAAAGGGAAGATGAGAAAGAAGAAGAAATAGAAAGAACAGTAATCTCTCCCTTAAAGCCAAATTAATGAAACGCATTGTACCAAAGTGAGACAGCTGCAGGATTCCAGAAAACTTAAAAGATATCCAGGACTGCAGGATAGAAATCACGACTGCCCCGGACAATCTGTGACATTTGGGTGGTTTTCAATTAACTTAGGGGATTACTTGATTCATTATCAGATGGCAGCACACAGGTTAATTAACTTAAAAGCTGTGAAAAAAGGGGTACAGGGTGATTGTGTTGTAAATGTTTTTTGCCAGGTCCTGAAATGCATGTATACCAAGTCTCATCAAAATCGTCCCAGATGTTCGGAAGTTTTTCTGGAACATACATATAATAGTGAATAATGCACCCCCAACTGTAAATATAAGGATATTAGAAGTCACAAGAGGAGTTCCGTGACCATATAAAGAACGAGGCCGCAGGCCGAGTACCTTTTATACAGGGCACGGAACTCCAGGTGACTTCTAATATCCTTATAATTTACAGTTGGGGGGGCATTATTCACTATTATATGTATGTTCAGAAAAACTTCCGAACATCTGGGACGATTTTGGTAGGTTTGTTATTATAACCTACCCCTTTATGCTTCTGGTTTCCTTCTCCTCCTGGAACTGTAAGATTATAAGGCTATAATTACAGTTCCTCCAATAGAAATCCAATACTGGGGTAGGTATACATACATACAACATGAGTTTTCTCCATATGTCCAACTAGCACATAACCCAGGGAGCAGTTTATTTAACAATTGTATGGTAAAAAAAATTGAAATCTAAAAAATCCTTTTTTTCCCCTAGAAATAAAGGACAATGTGTAAATATGGGAATACAAAGTAACTTTTAGGAAGTATTAGAGATATTCAAATTAGGTCTTGAGTATGGTCATGGATGGGACTTTGTTATATAGAGATTTGATCAGGCTGGCTATTCTGTTGATATCTATGTGCAGTATGGGAGAGTGGAAAGCCATCATGCTCCATGGAAAAGCCTTTTGGTGAGTTGCTGGGAACGGAGTAAGAGAAAGTTCCTATTAAGTCCCACTGTAAGAGGGATTAAACAATAGAAAGATAACCAAAGGGATCTGTTTCATTCAGGGCTTTAATATGAGTATTGGCATACATACAGTATTGTACTCTTAACAATCAATATTGGAAGCTTATGTTTAGCTACAGACTTCTGTATGGGTATGGCTAACACTTGCGGCCTATTTATAAAGGCGCGGTATCGCTAATTATACTGTTCCTTTAGTAAAACCAAATTTACCAGTGCAATTGTATATATATATCTCCTGTATAATACCATTGCGGTAGTTTCCAATATTAATTTATATATATATCGTACTTTTACGATAACCAGCAGTATTGGAATTTTTCCGTTATCCCGGGTTAGTCAATATGTCCCATACTCTGATTTGTTTAATTAGAGGTGCAACATTTAGCTTGTGTTATTCATCTGCATCTACCTTTTTACTAGTCTACAACAGTTAGAAAACACCTGGTAACAGCTGATTAGTTGCTACAGATTAATAGCACAAACAAAACGTTATTATGTTATAATACAAATAGCTGCACATAGGCAACCTGGCTAAGTCCTAATCATAGGAAATGAATATGCTGGTTTGCACTTTCAGTGATGCTATGTTTCCTACAACCATTATTGAATTATCCCTACAAACTAATACAGATAATACCATCTGACTGCAAGTAATGTTAGTACCTCACATTCCTTTATTATGTTTGTCTTTTTCATGTTTCTAGATATAGCGGTGATTGACAGCATGTGCTCTTAATAAATTCTCATGCTATGACATATTTTCTGCCTTCAGGGTGGGGTAGAGAATCACAACACAGATTTATTTCAGGTAGAAAAATGCGAGTCTGCAGTACTTTCAGCTTAAAAACGAGGGGCTTGAAATGTAATCATATTTCCTCTTGTTTTACTGTTTTAATAATATTACAGCTTACTGTTATTAAACTTGCAGGATTAGCAGTTTCTGACTTGAAAAATCGACATAACATTATTTCTTCCTGGTTTTTGTGTTTCTGCATTTTTTTTTTGTGGAATGTAAAAACCTAAAAAAGCAATTTTATTTATTCCATTGTTGTGAGAAGGTAAAACTGAATGCACCCCAGGGCAAGAGGCAAGAGGCAAGAGGAAGGTGCAATTCAATTCAGCTATTGGTTAAGATTTTTAATTCCATTTTTCCTAGAGAGACTGAAAAAAAATAAGATAATGATACTGATCTATCCAATATATTGTCCTTGTATTTACATGTTCCAGGACTGATTACTTGGGGTTTTTTAAGGTTTGTACACACTTGTGATCACGGGGCCCGACCCGCGCCGCACGATGTGTAGGAACAAAGTTTCGGCCGATAATGTGCCCGTGTGTAGGCACTTTATCAGCTGAAACGGTCATCCGTTCGGGGATCCGCCAGGTCGGTCAGTCAACGTTCCCCGACCGAACGTCTGTTTTGGCCGATAAAGCACCTACACACAGGCCGATTATCGACTGAAACGCTTGTTCCTACACATCGTGTGTCGCGGGTCGGGACCCGCAATCGCACGTGTGTACTAACCTTTAGTTCTGAAACTTCCTGTCTTAATTGAACTTGTTGCTGTCCTTTTTAATTTAAATGTACTGTGTCTGGGGATAAGTAAGTAAGCTTGTGTGGTAGTTAGGCCCCTAGGTCTAAGTAACATTTAGCTAATATGTATCTTCCTTTAGACAAAAAGTTTTCATCCTTAATCAAACCACAAATACTTTGTTACTTTTAAGACACCCATAAGTGAGATATAAGGGGATTATCCTACTCCCTGAAAGCTGGTATTAAGTACAAACAAAATACATGTCCCTAGACAGATTCCCAAGTATAGGGATCGGACGACCATGCGTCCATACATGGGGCAGAAAGTTCTGCTCTACTATTTTATTGTTGGTAAAGACCAACAGCAATGCCGACGGTGGTAGTTTGTTATGATCATTGTCTGCCCAGCCCCCACAAATCATTTGGGTATAGGCAATGTGTATATCACCTTAAGATAATCTTTTAAAAGAGAAATGCCAACAATATTAAATGAAATGTCCAGAATATAAAGCACATGTTGTATTTCTCCATTATTATTACATAAAAGTCTAATAAATCTATATTGGTTTTACTCCTTTTGACTCCAGAATTGTATCTCAGCCATTTTTCATGTAAAATATTACAGACCCCCCAACCCCCCACCATATAACTTTTCAAACATCTAAAGTCAGCATGTCAGTATGTCATCTGAAGGTGCCTGAGAACGAACTGCAGTCTCATCCTCATTAAAAATGTCCTCAGGCTAACACTATAACAGACCAGACAGGACATTCTTTACCAACATTAATGCTGAGGCTTTAACTGTATCATTTTTCTCATCATGACACTTCTCGGAAAAAGGGGGAAAAAAATCTTTGCAGTTATATTTTTTTGTGCACAGACGTTCATTTGTACTCAGAGAACATCAGAGGTTTTCCAGCTCAGTTCTCTCTGTGCTATTTCTTAGCCTATTGAATTTTGTACACTCTAAACTGAAAACAGAACTAACACACAATGTACCAAAGCAGTATTAGGCAAAGACACACTTGGAAGGACAAACAGAACGTATAGATGCTTATAGAAATCAAGATTTTCTATTGATTTCTTTTGGATGTTTTCAGTTATTTTTTTATTTCTTGCCCTTTATATTGGGCTGCCGCAAGGAACAATAAAGACAATTAATCAAAGGCAATGATGTGCTGTAATTTGTGCAAAGCACAAGTCAGAGTTTCTATTGTTTTGTAAAGTTTATATCACCTTTATTGCCAGGCACACGAGTAACACACTACTTGTTGGAAAAAGGACCCTGTTTACACCGGTTGGTGTTCTTGTAAATACACATACAATTCTTCATCTGCCAATTCACTTCTGTACCAAGTCACTCAGACGTGGCTGACTACAAATGACGTTATTCATTTTTGAGGAAAGCTATTTTTGTTTGACGCACAGCATGAATGTTCATTCTTTATGTTCCATGTTAAAGAAAAACAGTTTTTGAGGAAATTATATATTTCAAATCTGCAAGGGTTTGGGGTTGTCGGTCTTTGTTCAGACAGTTGGTTTGTGTTCTCATGTGGACTAAATGAAACTGCCAAGATGGTCCAATACATTTAAATGGTAACCTTGACCGACTAATTAAACATCCCATGACACCACATAGGACTTATTTGCACTATGAACTTTTCTTTGCATATTTTGCAAATTGTGTTTTCATTTATTTCCAGGTAGTTAGGCTGAGACCAAAATCACAAGCATTACGGTCCATTGGTTTTCTCTTACATGGGTGATTTGCCCTTATCAGAGCATATGCCAACCGCACCAAAAATGGGGATCGCATGCACCAAAAATGGGGAGATTTGCAATTGCGACCCCAAATAAATGAGCAGCTGATGAAGGGGCACTTCAGGCAATAATCGCATGTGTGTATGCATTCAGTCAGGCATTGTTTGTTGATCTACCGGGCAAACAATGAACAATTCCCGACCTACTGCCTTTATATGTAAGGCTGGGTACACATGGAGGGACTATTTGTCCGGACGGACAAATGTCAGTTGGACGCGGCAAATTCGGGCGAATTTGCGAACGATCGACTGTGCGGTCCAATAGGGGACCGCAAGATCGATCAGGATTTACCGACACATCCGATCCAGACGAAAGGACGATCAAGCCCGGTCGCGGCTGGCCACCCCACACAAGGAGATATCTTCTGGTGTGTACCCAGCCTTAAGGATGATGTGACAACTGATTCGCCAGATTTGTTCCTCTACAACAAACAAAAACAGGTAACTATTTGAATGAGGTTAATTAGTTCTTACATACATAGTTTCTGAGAACTGGGGCATTTCCCTGCAAAACAAAGATTTATCTATTAAATAATGAAACATAACAAGTCAGATGTAATGGAAATTAAAAAATATAGCTACAATAGATGGTGACCAATAGTATTTTATAATAATTACAATAAATAGTTAATAGAACTAAAATTTAAACATACTGTACTTAATTCAAGTGTAGGATTTGCTTTGGTATAATTGCATAGTAAAACACTGTGGAACAGACCTTTATTTATGTGCATATTTGCAACTCTTATTTATGTAAATATTTGCATTTAATCATACAAATGGATGATGTCATATAATTCACTTTGCTGATTAAACAAGGATCCCATCTATACATTTTATAACATTGTCTTCTTATAGTCACATTGAAATAAAAAAAAATGAAAGGATGCTTTATTGGCTTTTTTGAATAATATCTTTTGGACTAAATATCTCTAAGACAAGACAAATTAAAATGTATTGTGCAATATGACTTCTGACCCGTTTATGCTCTTACAGGAACCGTCTTCAGAAAGGTGTCACCCACTTGTGAACCCCACCCCTTATAAAACCTCCCACACACCAGCCTTCATAGTGCATACCACAATAAAAACATTTATATTAAAAAAGATATGGTCATCATACCTATATCAGAACTTAATCCATACTCCGACCAGGGCCTGTGTGTTCCCGGCTTCCAGGTATTGCCACGTCTATTATGCCATCATCATCATGGCGACATGAGTCAATTGTTGAGCGTGTCATAAGTGGAACTCCCACCTCAGAGCGCGTATTTTAACTCAACACACCTCCATGCAACTGCAGACCCAGCAACCTGCTACCTTGCTCTCTAACCAAACCTGACTGGCAACCCATTCAAATTCACTGTGGATTACCTGAACATGCAGGATTCTTGGCCAGATACCTCCCAACATCTGGAAATATAAAGAGGGACAGATAAGGAAGGGAGATGTGGCGTGTATGGCAGAAAGATCTGACAATGCCTACATTATTTTTAATGTAACAGTTTTCTATATATTGCTTTCAATCTGCCAGAATCTCCTAAAAAAATCCTTTAAAGGAATAGTTCACTACCAAAGTGGAGCCAGGAACGAACTTAGAGCAAACTTACCTGTGATCTGCAGCAGCAGCACTAACAGGTCCTGACCGTTGGGTTCTGCACAGCTATAGCGCACTATAGTTAAACAGGACCCGGAAGCAGTCAGGAATTTCAGTGCTGCTGCGGAGGATCACGTAACAGGTAAGTTTGTTCTAAGTTTGTTCCTGGCTCGACTTGTGAACCTGATCTTAGCACAATTGTGTGCAATGCATTTCTCAGTAGTGTACTTATCTGAAAGTGAATGAAACATTCACTATCTGAAAATAAATTAAGTCATCACCATCTGAAGGTGAATGAAACTTTTCCACTTCCACATTTTTTGTTAATTACCCAATTAAGCTCTGACACACTGACCCAGCTATAATGAGAGCAAGCATGAGATCTCACTGAATTCCAGTGGAAGGAGACTCCTTACTATATGATGAATCCAGTGGGAGGAGACTCCTTACTATATGATTAAAGGGCAACTGTGGTCTCAAAACAAGTTAGGGTTAAATGAAAGCCTGCAGTATTTCCTTTCCACTGAGCCAACAATCACATCTCTGGCTGAAGACTGTGAGAAATAACATTGGGGTGAATGTTCAAACTTCCTGCTTCCAGTAGGTTGAGTGACGTCACCTGACCTCTGCCGGCCCTTTTCCCCCGGGGGAGAAGCATGCTCAGTTAAGACTTATTGCTGGGGAAATCAGGAAGTACATAAGGAAAAAATTGACAGTTGAGAAGGGGAGCCTATTAATGCAGGCAGAGGCTACAAGCTGGTCACATAGCTAAAAACAGGAAGAGTTCAACCAGGAAGTTACATTGCTGAACCTTTCCAGCAATAACTTCTCACAAATTTTATCTAGAGATGTGATTTAGGTTTTATTTTGAAGGTATGATGGAAAGCTTTTTATATAATTATTACTAGTTTGGAAGAATTTGAGACCACAGTTACCCTTTAAGTTAAAATGGAAAATTAAATGGAAACGTTAAAGTTAGGAGAAAGACATAAACGCAGTAAAAATAGTAGTATGTGGCCATTAATACTAGGGCTTCAGTAGTTTGTGGGGAAAAGACACTAGTTGCAAAGTAAAGTTAACCCCTTACAGTGTGGTTGTACTGCAGTGTGGCAATACCCTCCCATTCACAGCTCTTATTAGCTGTCTTTAAGTAAAATGTAATTAATTACCTTATGCTGCACATATACATTTAATGGCTTTTAGCACCCTGCAATAGGAAACTACTATTTCTTTAGTTGCATTCTTTGAACTCTGCAAACTGTGATCTCCCCCTGCTTCCATGAGTAGTTGCCTGCGCAACTCCCCAGTACAAGAGACTTTTCTTGGATTGGCCAGGTTACCTCTCAATCTTGACTCTGGGCGAACCACAAGTGAGATGGGGATACTGAGTTTGCAGTCACATGACATTGTGACATCACGTGTTCTGCTGCTCCTCATGATTGAGAGTGCTATCCTCCTATCACAGCAACAACAGAACAAAATAGAAAATGAAAAGCATTGTACCAAAGAGGGACAGCTTCAGAAATTCGGTAAACTTAATAGCTATCTGGGACAGCGGGATTGGGGCTAGAACTCATGACTGTCCTGGGCAATCTGTGACACTTGGGAGGTATGCATTGATTACTCTATTCACCAGATGGCAGCACACAGGTTAATTAACTTGGAAAGTGTTGAAAACACACACACACACACACTATGATACCAATATTGTCAGTATAATCAGTATGATAGAGGTATCCTGGGAAATGTGTTTGTGTCCTAACCTAATACAGTAGGTTAAATAGTGGCAGTTATTGCCCCTAGAAGTACTCATAGCCGACTATGAATGCTTTGATGTAGTTGGCTGACAGAATCATTATTAACTCTTTTATGGGGCTAAGGGTCATATTTATAAAGGTGCGGTATCACTATTTTGCAATGTCATATACAACCTTATCCTGCATCAGCCTATGTATGTGGTATATGTCTACCTTCACTATCTATGGCCCATTCCCTACCCATGATTCTGTGGGTCCCCAGTGCAAATAACAACTGAATCTGACCAGGTTTGTCTTTTTGTGGCTTTACACATTTGCCAATTGTATACAGACTAGTTTATTCAGCTTGACTTTCAAATAAGCAGAATAAAGGAATGTACAGGAATTGTGCTGGCCATGAGCTGCCAACACATAATGCACATCTATTTCAGCAAAAATGTGCGCATGGCCAAAATTACAATTACACGTGATGTAGTCATTCCATTGAAAAATGTCTATTAAATATCTATTAAAAATGATTGGTCTGTAGTTGTGTTATTTTCTTTTATTTTTTAAAGATGTGAGCAGAAATGTAGCATAGGGCAGAAAACTAAGAAAGCACATAGCGCATCAGAGAGAAACAGATGGAATGCATACCCCAGGAGACACTGCATGTAGTGTGAGAGAACAGCATTGTTGGCATCCTCAGGGTGATAAGTTCATCTCTGAATTACAATGAGCTTTCCAGCACAAATGTATTAAACATGCAGAGATTCATACCTTCCTTAAAAATACAGCTACATTTTTATTGCATTCATCTATCTTCAAAGAGGCAAGCATAACAGAGGGCCATATTTATAAACCCGTGGTATTGCTTTTTAGCAATACCGCGGGTTAGTTAATTTACGATCGCGGTCGTAAATGTACGATTGCGTTTTAACATTTACGACCAAACGTTCGTTAATTAACAAACATTCAATCATAGAATACCGTGCAGTAGTAAACTACCGCAATGGTATTCTATGGGGATCGTAAATCTACGATTTCGTTATCGTAGATTTACGATCAGTATCGTAAATTTACGATACTGATGTAAAAGACGATACCATGGCTTTATAAATATGGCCCAGAGAACCTTACCATGGATAAGCAAATAAGGAACAGAGACTTCTGGGTAGTTTCCATGGCAGCTTTTAGGAAATCTATATCTTGAAAAAGACTTTAACAGCATTCCACAAGCTAAATGCAAAAACCAGAGCACTAACTACAGACCGGTTTCGGCTTTATTGAGCCATCATTAGTGTAGTGCAGGCCTCTGGTTTTGCAGTGTGAAGCGCCTATGGACAGACGTCACCAATAAATTAAATAGGATAGGGAGAGAATAAAGGCTTTGAAACTCCCCTTTCAGCAATACACAAATAAGGAACAAACAGGGAGATTCAATAAAAGTTCTTATCGTTTAAAATGGTGCTAATTTTGCCCCAACCAATCAGATATCATTTAACATTTGAAAGCTAACATCTGATTGGTTGGGGCAAAATTAGCACCATTTTAAACGATAAGAACTTTTATTGAATAACCCTGAAAGACTTCTTAAGAATTTACCATGATTCCATGGAAGCTTTTAGGAATCTATATCTTTAAAAAGACTTTTACAGCATTCCACAAGCTAAATGCAAAACCAGAGCGCCAACTACAGACCGGTTTTGGGTTTTTTGAGCCATCACCAGCGTAGTGCAGGCCTCTGGTTTTGCAGTGTGAAGCGCCTATGGACAGACGTCACCAATAAATTAAAAGGGATAGGGAGAGAATAAGGCTTTGAAGCTCCCCTTTCAGAACATGCAAATCAGGAACAGAGACAGCTTTGTTAATTAACAAAGAAAACAATTGTGTTTTTTTCCCATTATACTCAGCTACGTCACAATGACCTCTCCCATTCCTAATCTAAATTAGAGTCGGGTTGCGGGTATGAAGCGGGTAGAAAAGCAGGGATGCGGGTCAGGTGCAGGTTTTACAGGTTGGGTGCAGGAAAATTAGACCAGAGCAGGACTCTAATCTAAATGACTGTATTAAGAATTGCTCGGCAAGTCATGTGGCCACTGACTAATAAATAAAATAATAATGTTGAGAACAATGTGAATACATAATAACATTTTACAAAGAAAAAAAAAGCCCCAAACCCTAAATAACCTGAAAATGTATTTATGCAGAATGGCAACACAGGCAGCTGCCTATGCCAGGCCCCAGCTGTAAGTCTCAATGTGTTGGAAAAAAGTGCTGCTTCCTGTTTCCAACCACTGACTGATTTATAATAAGAAAGATCTCTCCTGGCTGATTATTATAATATAATGGCCATAGCCAACATTTACCTACAAAGCCATTTGCCCTACATCTGGCATTGCCATTTTATAAGGAATAATGGACCCCTTTATGTATTATATAAGGGGAAATGCTACATGGAATTTGCCATTGGAAAAACATGTTGATTGCAACTGAATATCTCAGCACTTAAGTGACTGACAGGCATCAGTATCTCTGAAGCATGTCACGTGCGGCTGTGTTGTTAAAACCGGGCTTCATTCAGTTGCTCTGTCTGAGCGTTGTGTGTTTTTATAAAGCATGCTCAATTTTTTTTGCACATTTGTTAGCAGTATGTCACCTTGCTTGCACTTTAACACTTTATCTTTGCTCAAGGACCACTTTATATTGACTATTAGATCCCAATCAATAACGTTATTTTCTGGTCCGAATTGAAACTGTGTGTCTGTTTCCAGGGTTTGTATATAAATGTGGTTAATATCACCAATAGTAACATAGTATTTCCAGGGTTCATATTTGTATATAAATGTGATTCATATCACCAATAGTAACAAAGTCTTTCCAGGGTTCATATTTGTATATAAATGTCATTCATATCACCAATAGTAACATAGTCTTCCCAGGGTTTATATTTGTATATAAATGTGATTCATATCACCAATAGTAACATGGTATTTCCAGGGTTTATATTTGTATATAAACGTGGTTCATATCACCAATAGTAACATAGTCTTTCCAGGGTTTATATTTGTATATAAACGTGGTTCATATCACCAATAGTAACATAGTCTTTCGCAGCAGCCCTTGGGCTGAAAGCGTAGGTAAAACGGACCTACAGCAACGCTCAATTAAAAACATTATTTTAAGTCCATTGGAGTGCTCCGTTTTGAATACTTAATAATAATATAATAAATATATGAATGTAAGTGGTAGATAACATAGTAACATAGTAATTGAGGTTGAATAACACACTGCGTTCATCAAGTCCAACCTTTTCACACCCTCCTTTTTAACCCTACCTAACAGTTTGATGCAGAGGAAGGGCAAAAAAAAAAAACCCTAAAAAGGGAAAAAAATTCTTACTGACTCCAAGGGCAATCGGAAAGTATCAACGGATCAACCAAACTGCGCCACATATTCCAAATGAGTGTCTTTACCATTGGGAGTATATGAATTTTTTTTTCTTTGAATCATTCCCCTCTTTATAAGACAACATCTTGCTAGCTCTACCATTGCTGCTTTGGCATTGTTTGCTACAGCAAGAGACTGTTAATCTACCAGAACCCCACCCCCAAATCTTTTTCCACTCGAGATTCAATAAACACAGAGTTATTTTTGGTGTAGGTGGCACAAGGATTGTAAAAACCCTAATCATCTGCCATTCTGCTGCCCATTTTGAATAATCTATCTAGGTCAGCTTGCACAATTTCACATCATTTGAAGTTTCCAAAGCTCTGCATAGTTTAGTCCATCACAAATACAGAGACCTGCTCTCAATGCCCCCTTCTAAGTCATTTATAAACAGATTAAAACAGAAGTGGCCCCAGTACAAACCCTGAGTCACTCCATTTAGCCCCATTGACCACCACTCTCTGTTTGCGATGCAATAACCAGTTCTCTATCCATTTACAAATGTTTTTTTCTAGGCCGAAAGTCCTCAGTTTATACACTTTATACTTTAGCAATTCCAAGTTACCACATCTACTGCTATGCCAGAATCTAAATTCTTTACTCACTTCTTCATAAAAAACCAATTAAATTTGTGTCTGGCACGATCTAAACATTTATTTGCTATAACATTTATGTGCTGTCCCTACAGGGACGCACATAAATAAGCTACCAGAAAATATATATGTAATGTGCAAAACAAAGGGCGTTTGCAGGTGGATTAACCACACATTAATAGTCTTTAGATATATTCAAGGGTATTCAATAAAAGGTTCTTATCATTTAAAAATGGTGCTAATTTGCTCCCACCAAATCAGATCTTATTTACATTTGGAAGCTACATCGATGTGGTTGGGGCAAAATTAGCACCATTTTAAACGATAAGAACTTGTATTGAATAACCTGATATTCCAAGCTAAAATGCTTCCATACATCTGCTTCAGTTTGAAGGTGAAAAGGGTTCATTGGTGGGTTCAAGAGAGGGTGATAACGTTTTTAAAATGTAATATGAAAATTACTGATGTTAAAATGTATGTATTAGTTCTGGTTGATGCAGGTATCTCTTTTCCGATTGCCATTTGGATTTTAAAGTATTTTTTTTTGGTTAGGGTTTGGGGGTAGGTTAAAGGTAGGACTGATGGACTAGGTTTCAACCTCCAATACTATGTAATATTCGTAATGCATGAAGCTTCTTTAGTTCATAAATGAAAAGGAAAGCACACTTGCTGTATGTATAATGAAACCCTTCATAGAATTTTGAATCAGTGGATTTTAAACTCCAGGAAGTTATCCATGTTTGGTAGGAATTTACCACCTCATTAATTTGGCTGGAAAAGCCAAATTACTGTTCTTTCTATGTCACAACGTTTCGGGGAATGCCCCTCTTCTTCAGGTGAAGAAGGGGGCATTCCCGAAACGTTGTGACGTGGTTATGTGTTGGTTTATAAAATATTTCTAAAGATTTGGGAGTGCGAACCCTCCTCAGTTACCTTTTTGTCCTGTGAAATCCATCGGTTCCAAGGAAGAACCCACAGAGGTGTCTGCACCCTAGTTTGGTAGAGATAGATACCCTCCACCATTGTTTATCTGCACAACATTAATTTGTTGTAAAAAAGCTACAAAAATATCATATGAATGTGCAAACAAAAGGGGCTTTTTGCAGGTGGATACCAAGCACATAATAGTCTTTTAGACAATTATTATTCCGAAGCTGAATGCTCCATACTTTATCTGCTTCGTTGAAGGTTAGAAAAGGTTCATTCTACACAGATGTCATGTAAAAAATGTATTACAATTTCAAAGTGGAAAAACATTTATATGAGTTAAATGTTCCCAGATGAGTGTGAAGGGAATATAAATTATATCAAACTAGAGAAAACCTCTCTCTTTACCTTTTTTGCCTAAAAATACTTTAATATTCCTCCATCATTGGTCCTAATGGATCTAGGAGAAATGGAAGTGGGTCTGGAGGGGATTGGGGGTCGCCTTATTTTATAACTGATTTGCTTTTATTTTCATTCGGAATTTAAAAAAATATTATTATACTAAATTGATACAGCAGGTTCCATCACATTATTGTTCCTCTTTATTCTGTAACCTGCATCAACCAATGCCAGTCTGCACAATGACAGCCAGATGGGCAATGGCACTTCCAACATTGCAGCACATTTCACACCATCCTGCCCGCTCTCCCGATGGTACCCAACCCACACTTGCAGTGTTTTTATTCTGTTACCAACCATTCAGTGGAACTTCCAATCAGTATGTATGAAACATTAGAAAATAGTGCAGATGTTTACAAATAGAATACACATGTACAAAGATATGTTTTTCCCAGTATAGAGAAATCCATTACACCAACTAACAAAAACACATTCCTCTCCACAGAGCCAATCTTGTTTGTTCAACTACATACAAATGGAACTGTCACATTTAGTGTGCAGACTCCAGGTGTTTCCTGACAGTGACATAGCCCCCCTAGTGAAGCTGACATGCACTACATTCCACTTAACAGTTGTACTTAGAGAAACGTGGTTCTGTCCCCCCAGGGCTGTTCCGTCTGCCTACCGCATTAACATAATGAGAGGCAGTGCATGTGCCCTATGAACCGAGGGGTTTTAGTAACTTTATTACCAGTAGCTATTCCTGTCAGCTACATAATTACTGGTACCGAGCGTTACCAGGTCCATTCTTGCAGTCGAACCGCTCAGCGCTGTCCATAGTTAGGAGTGCCGGTACCGTCCAGTCAGTTACATGGCGACAACAGGGAGACATCAAGCATTTTAATGCTTTGGGACTTGGTCTCAGTCTCCTTTCCCAGCGCTAAACACGCATCTCGGGCGGCTGCTCCTCTCCGTCTGGATGGCAGCCCTCTCTCCCCTGGCCCGGGAACTGACAGTCCCTCCCTCTTGCTCCGTGTGCACATCACGCCTTCCAGTACAGCCTACACTGTCGCTCCAGTGTGCGCAAGCGGATGGGCCCCATTTAGTTTGGGGCTGCTGGCGTTCACTCCAGTGCGACACATGGTAACGACGTGCTACTACTCCTGTGCACGATCAGCGGTTCATGGTAACCGTAAGCACATCCACCGGGGGTTGTTGTGGTGGGAACCGAAGATAGGGTGACTGATCCCAGAATGTATCCGAATAGTAACCCGTGTACACTGTACCAGGTTGGCAGTCATGTAATGATCCCTCTACTATGATAGTACAGTATAGTAATAGTTTTCAGTGATTATTTCTGTCTTATGAGAATACACTGTTGGGGTGTAGCAGGGAGTGATGAGTTGACATGGCCAGGTGTTATGGGGATATGTTAGGCAACAGTTAGGAGAGTATGGTAATCTTCGTGTCTACTATTGGATTGGTACTCGCAGACATTCCCAGGATCTAGGAACTTTATTTTCACCTTATTTTCATCCTGGTCACAGGGATAAAAGTTACAGGAAAGAGTGCGGCCACTCTGTGTCTTGAAAGGGTACACACGTGACCAAGAGGATGAAAGACACATTAGCATGTTGTGATAGATGTGACAACACACAGTCACAAGCGTTCTACCTAATAAAATATGAGAGATGTGACTGGGCCATCTGCTTCTACAATCTCGGCCTGACTTGCCTGTACTTAGTCAGGGCCCCCACCGCGGCGAGGAAATTTCATCGAACATCATTCCTTGCCAATGCAGAATGTTCTGCCAGTGGAAATGTTTGTTTGCCACACAATTAGTGAACTACCACTGGTGCAATGGATTGGCCCTGTATTGCTAATGGTGTACCAGCTTAGGTTGTCAGACTGAAAGGAGGCCATACACACAAAAGATAATGGCTAAATCCTCAGGGAACACCGTTTAACCTTATCGTCAATGTGTAGGGCTGTTCCGACTGACCAGAGTGCTGGCGAATGACCGTAGTCGCATTATAGTCAGGAACTGCGAAATTTTACTTGAAGTAAAGGGAGCCAATCCGATCGTACTGTGTAGGGCGCACAACCGACCTGGTCTGGTCGTGTGTGCGGTTCCCACAGCATGAGTGCGTCAGCATACATGCTGTGGAAATCGCATTTCTATGGCCACCTTAAGGCTGTGTGGTTATTTTATGACCATGGTCTCAAAATTACAACAGTGGCAGACATAAAACACCACCACAGACCAGTAAAGAAAAAGTGGCCATCTTTGGCAGTACTGTTATTAAATATACCCCAATTGGAGAAGAATCATGGAAAATTGATATAAAATAATTAAATGTTCATCATAAATGATGACTTTATTTTATTTTTGTTAAATGGTTTCTTTATGCTGTATTGAAAAAAGAGAGAGTACACTAGCCAAGATTTGGGGGGTTTCTGTAAGAGGTTTAAAGGGAATGTCCACCCCTCCACACACAAATCGTTACCTGCTTCAAAACCCCCCCGGAAAGCAGGACTCGTTATGTTGAAAATTCCAATTCGCTCAAGACAAGAGCTATTATACTCACATGCTCCTCCTCGCTCCACCGCCACAGCTCTTCACTTTGCGTAAGGCAGTCAGTGTCGGCTGTGACTGTGATGTCACGGCCAAATCACTGACTGTCATTCCCGACCAGTCTCCACTACGGCTGCGCAAAAACAGAAAAAGAACACACGCAGCCACAGTGGAGACAGATTGAGCAGACCCGAACGGTGTGGAGCGAGGAGCTTGTGAGTATAATAACTCTGTCTGGGAGCCGAATTGGAAATTTTCAACATAATAAGTCCTGCTTATCAGGGGTTTTGAAGCAGGTAAAGATTTTTGTGTGGATGGGTAGACATCCTTTAAGTCAAATAACAAATAACAGTAACAGACAACCAGTTTGCAAGTGAAGGCAAAATCTTTTCTTTTTAAATCAGCAGTTTGTTTAAAAAAAATGAAAATCAACAGAAATTTATAATTGAATTCTGTATGCATTAAATGTATTATCATATGGAAAAAATTATATTTATTAAATTATCAACTCTTGCCAGGAAATTTAGAGAATGTACCCTAGCCTTCAATACTAATCCAATGCGAGGTCAGGGAGACAATCTGAAGGGCTGCGTTGGCATCCCTCATACAGGTGTTTATTACAGCTACTTACATCGACTTTTCTGATGGCATGATTTCTGGGACTTATGCACTGTCCACCTTTTGCTATATTAAATCTATAATGTTAAAAGTTTGTCTTTTATGCTCTAAGAACTTAGCCTCTGAAAGTTATGTGTTTGGTATGGTCTTTAAAGGGACATTCAGTGGAAATTATCAATATTGTTAAATTGTTGTGTAATGCCTTCTTAGTTATTCTCATATTCTCTCCCATTTAGAAAAATCAGTTGATTTCATACCCTTTGCTGTCCCTGCTGTTGACATTAGTGAGCTGACATTCAGGTTCTAACAGCCCTCTTCACCGGATGCACCACATCCTTGGAATGTTCCTAACACTAATTTCTACTGATTGGCTGTTGGATGGGTCTCAATAGGTGTCCTGCCAACAGGAAGTCAGTTTCAGTTGCATTTATTTATACACAGACACCATACTGAAATGGGAAATTAAGGTCATTGGGATGAAAAAATCTGCTCTTTTTCCTGAAAAAGTACCGTACATGTATTTGCGCTGAACTTCCACTTTGTTTTTTTGCTAAATTGCAATATGTGCACTCTGCTTGCCGGAACTGCAAGCGAGGGGCCGGTCCGGCAACCACGTCTCTGATTGGCTTAGAGACAGCCATCGGGCGGACGCGGCTGCTGGCAGTAGGAACGCCAGGGGAACGAAGTTGATGTAAGTAAATTCTGAAGCCTTTAAACTGAGATTCACTTTTTTAACTGCTGATAAATGTATGGTGATGCATTTGGGGTTTAACAATCCTTGTGTGCCTCTACACCATAAATTACTTAGGAAAAGGAATTGGGGTTCTGGTAGATAACAGACATAGGGGGTTATTCAATAAGTTCTTTTGTTTAAAATGGTGCTAATTTTGCCCCAACCATCAGATTGTTAGCTTTCAAATGTTACATAAATTCTGATTGGTGGGGGCAAAATTAGCACCATTTTAAACAATAAGAACTTTTATTGATCTCTCCCGTTAGTTTAACCCCAATCAGACAGCAATGACTAGAGCTAGCAAGATATTGTCCTTGTTAAAAGAGGGGAATAGATTCAAGAGAGAATAATATTTTCTCCCTCTTTACAAGGCACTGGTAAGGCCTCATTTGGAATATGCGCTGCAGTTGTGAATTCCATATACAAAAGGGCTCTTGGAAATGGAGCAGTTCAGAGAAGGGCAACTAAATTAATAAGGGGAATGGAGGGGCTTGAATTAGCAGGCAGATTAGACAAGCTAGGGCTGTTTACATTGATTAGCGACGTTTGCGTGGGGATATGATATCCTTATACAATTTTAATGGGCATACAATAAACTCTCTGGTGCATTGTTTCACTATAGGTTATATCAGAAGACACAGTGACTTCCTTTAAGACTAGAAAAAGAGTAGTTTTCATCTTCAGTTAGAAATTTATGTTACAGAGGAACGGTGACCTGTGGACTTCTTCCAGAGATTAGTGAAAGGAAAGGTTGAGGGCATTTGCGAGGGGGGGTAGCTTAAAGGAATAGTTCACACAAAAAGGAACTATCCTTTAGTGATAGTTGAAGATCAGGAGGTAAAGGACTCTTCCTTACCTTCATTTCGTCATCACTCGACCAGGAGCCAGGAACGATGGTGAGTATATGTACCCCGCCTGCTCCATTCAAAATTGCCGACCACTTCTGGGCTTAATCTAGTGTACACACAGTCCAGATTCTGAAATAGTGACAGACAGGATCTGCAAGATCCTGTCTGCCATCTTCAAAGATCTGCATACACACAGTCCCGAGCGTTCTCCCTATGAACTTCAGGAGACGCTCGGGACTGTGTGTTGTCCATCAGCCGCGCTAGACTCCTCTATGGGAGACTAGCGTGGCCAAGAGGAAATTTTCGGCTGCCTTTCCCAATGGCGTTCGGCCGACCGATCGTTCGGTGGCGGCCCGCGCGGTCGTTCGGGAACCGAACTTACACACATAACGATAAAGCCCCGATACCGTCGGATCCAACGGTATCGGGGCTTTATCGTTACTGTGTGTACCAGCTTTAGTTTAACTATTAGTGCGATATAAGGACTTGTCAATAGAGCTGGCGGTGGATCATGCGTGAGGTAAATAACTCACCATTGTTCCTGGCTCCTGGTCGAGTGATTGAAGAACAGAAGGTAAGAATAGCTCCTTTACCTCCTGGCCTTCAATCAATACTTTAAAGGAATAGTTCACTTTTTGTAATGAAAAAAAGTTTTAAAAAAGTTTATTGGTCCACATAGAGTAAACAAAGGTACCCCTACAAACCCACCTAATCAAACAATAGAGTACTGAAAGGAAGAAGTCTAAAAAGCCTAAGTCCAACAACAACCACCGGGCGTCCCCGGTATTCAAAACAACAGCCCAAATAACGATCCCTTTCCAATAAGCTGATTCCACATAGGTTATACCTGGGACTTCATGTAGAGGCCAGGTCCGACTTAGAAATAGATTATACTTTACGGACGGCCCACACTCTTCACCCAGCATCTGAGTGATAGGAACATAAGTATTTCTTCCAGCTGTCCTCTGGAAGGAAGGAATAGGTAGCATCCAGTCAAAAGTGTTTATTCTATGAGGACGAATGTTTATTCCTATGAGGATCCGATAAACACTATTGACAAAGCTTAGCCTATGAAGTTATTTATTACCTAAAAACACCAAGTTTGTTTTTGAATAGTTACCCTTTAAGTATGGCTGCCAGGGGAATGAAAGATTAGTTAGTTTTGGCAACCCGGTGACATTACAGGTGGCGTCGGTACCTGGAACATTATTTGTGAATGAAGAGTAGGTCAGTAGGTGTGTGTACCTGTGTCTTGTGGGGGTATCAGTGTTTGCATTTTTAACGTTTTGATCCAATAAAACCTAAATCTCGAAATATCAACAATTGAGGATTTTACCTAGATAGTCTATTGAAAAAAAAATGGTACCCGAAATTCGCAAATAACGCAGTAACGCTTTCATGTGTTTCTTCTAGTGTGAAATTGGGGTACAGTTTTTTAAAAAGCAGAAGAATAAAAGGGAAGATGAGAAAGAAGAAGATGAAAGACAGTAATCTCTTCCTTTAAAGCCAAATTAATGAACCGCATTGTACCAAAGGAGACAGCCTGTCATGATTCCCAGAAAACTTAAAAGTATCCAGGACTGCAGATAGAAATCACGACTGCCCCGGACAATCTTGACATTTGTACGGTTTTCAAACTAGGGATTTAACTTTGATTCTATAATGCAGCACACAGTTAATTAACTTAAAAGCTTGTGAAAAAAGGGTTACACGGGGTGATTGTGTTGTAAATGTTTTTGCCACGGCTCCTGAAATGCATGTATCCAATCTCATAAAATCGTCCCAGATGTTCGGATTTTCTGGAACATACATATATACATACATACAACATTGAGTTTTCTCCATATGTCCAACTAGCAATAAACCCAGGAGCAGTTTATTTACAATTGTATGGTAAAAAAAATTGAATCTAAAAATCCTTTTTTTCCCCTAGAAATAAAGGACAATGTGTAAATATGGGAATACAAAGTACTTTTAGGAAGTATTAGAGATATTCAAATTAGGTCTTGAGTATGGTCATGGATGGGACTTTGTTATATAGAGATTTGATCAGGCTGGCTATTCTGTTGATATCTATGGCTAATGAGGAGAGTGGAAAGCCATCAATGCTCCATGAAACTGTAAACTTTGAATCTGGATGCATGTTTTTTTAAAGAAAAGCCTTTGGTGAGTTGCTGGGAATGGAGTTAAGAGAAAGTTCCTATTAAGTCCCACTGTAAGAGGGATTAAACAATAGAAAGATAACCAAAGGGATCTGTTTCATTCAGGGCTTTAATATGAGTATTGGCATACATACAGTATTGTACTCTTAACAATCAATATTGGAAGCTTATGTTTAGCTACAGACTTCTGTATGGGTATGGCTAACACTTGGCGGCCTATTTATAAAGGCGCGGTATCGCTATTATACTGTTCCTTTAGTAAAACCAAATTTACAGTGCAATTGTATAATTATATCTCCTGTTAATACCATTGCGGTAGTTCCCAATATTAATTTATATATATATCGTACTTTTACGATAACCAGCAGTATTGGATTTTTCCTTATCCCGGGTTAGTCAATAGTCCCATACTCTTGTTTGTTTAATTAGAGTGTCAACATTTAGCTTGTTTTATTCATCTGCATCTACCTTTTTACTAGCTACAAACAGTTTAGAAAACACCTGGAACAGCTGATTAGTTATACAGATTAATAGCACAAACAAAACGTTATTATGTTATAATCACATCTCTGCACATAGGCAACCTGGCTAAGTCCTAATCATAGGAAATGAATATGCTGGTTTGCACTTTCAGTGATGCTATGTTTCCTACAACCATTATTGAATTATCCCTACAACTAATACAGTATAATACCATCGACTGCAAGTAATGATTGTACCTCACATTCCTTTATTATGTTTGTCTTTTTCATGTTTCTAGATATAGCGGTGATTGACAGCATGTGCTCTAATAAATTCTCATGCTATGACATATTTTTCTGCCTTCAGGGTGGGGTAAGAATCACAACACAATTATTTCAGGTAGAAAAATGCGAGTCTGCAGTTATTTCAGCTTAAAAAAACGAGGGGCTTGAAATGTAATCATATTTCCTCTTGTTTTACTGGTTTTAATAATATTCAGCTTACTGTTATAACTTGCAGGATTAGCAGTTTCTGACTTGAAAAATCGACATAACATTATTCCTTCTGGTTTTGGTGTTTCTGCATTTTTTTTTGTGGAATGTAAAAACCTAACAAAACAATTTTTTATTCCATTGTTGTGAGAAGGTAAAACTGAATGCACCCCAGGGCAGAGGCAAGAGGCAAGAGAAGTGCAATTCATTCAGCTATTGGTTACGATTTTTAATTCCATTTTCCCCTAGAGAGACTGAAAAAAAAAATAAGATAATGATACTGATCTATCCAATATATTGTCCTTGTATTTACATGTTCCAGGACTGATTACTTGGGGTTTTTTAAGGTTTGTACACACTTGTGATCACGGGGCCCGACCCCGCCGCACGATGTTAGGAACAAAGTTTCGGCCAATAATGTGCCCGTGTGTAGCACTTTATCAGCTGAAACGGTCATCCGTTCGGGGATCCGCCAGGTCGGTCAGTCAACGTTCCCCGACCGAACGTCTGTTTTGGCCGATAAAGCACCTACACACAGGCCGATTTATCGACTGAAGACGCTTGTTCCTACACATCGTGTGTCGCGGGGCGGACCCCAATCGCACGTGTGTACTAACCTTTAGTTCTGACACTTCCTGTCTTAATTGAACTTGTTGCTGTCCTTTAATTTAATGTACTGTGTCTGGGATAATAGTAATGCGTGTGTGTAGTTAGGCCCCTAGGTCTAAGTAACTTTAGCTAATATGTATCTTCCTTTAGACAAAAAGTTTTCATCCTTAATCAAACCACAAATACTTTGTTACTTTTAAGACCCCATAAGTGAGATATAAGGGGATTATCCTACTCCCTGAAAGCTGATTAAGTACAACAAAAAACATGTCCCTAACAGATTCCCAGTATGGATCGGACGACCATGCGTCCATACATGGGGCAGAAAGTTCTGCTCTACTATTTATTATTGTTGGTAAAGACCAACAGCAATGCCGACGGTGGTAGTTTGTTATGATCATTGTCTGCCCAGCCCCCACAAATCATTTGGGTATAGGCAATGTGTATATCACCTTAAGATAATCTTTTAAAAGAGAAATGCCAACATATATTAAATGAAATGTCCAGAATAAAAGCACTGTTGTATTTCTCCATTATTATTACATAAAAGTCTGAATACCTATATTGGTTTTACTCCTTTTGACTCCAGAATTGTATCTCAGCTCCATTTTTCATGTAAATATTACAGACCCCCCAACCCCACCATATCTTTTTCAAACATCTAAAGTCACATGTCAGTATGTCATCTGAGGTGCCTGAGAACGAACTGCATTCTCATCCTCATTAAAATGTCCTCAGGCTAACACTATAACAGACCAGACAGGACATTCTTTATTACCAACATTAATGCTGAGTGCTTTAACTGTATCATTTTTCTCATCATGACACTTCTCGGAAAAAGGGGGAAAAAAATCTTGCAGTTATTATTTTTTTGTGCACAGACGTTCATTTGTACTCAGAGAACATCAGAGGTTTTTCCAGCTCAGTTCTCTCTGTGCTATTCTTAGCCTATTGAATTTTGTACACTCTAAACTGAAAACAGAACTAACACACAATGTACCAAGCAGTATTAGGCAAAGACACACTTGGAAGGACAACAGAACTTATAGATGCTTATAGAAATCAAGATTTTCTATTGATTTCTTTTGGATGTTTTCAGTTATTTTTTTTATTTCTGCCCTTATATTGGCTGCCGCAAGGAACAATAAAGACAATTAATCAAAGGCAATGATGTGCTGTAATTTGTGCAAAGCACAAGTCAGAGTTTCTATTGTTTTGTAAAGTTTATACCTTTATTGCAGGCACACGAGTAACACACTACTTGTTGGAAAAAGGACCCTGTTTACACCGTTGGTGTTCTTGTAAATACACATACAATTCTTCATCTGCCAATTCACTTCTGTACCAAGTCACTCAGACGTGGCTGACTACAAATGACGTTATTCTTTTTGAGGAAAGCTATTTTTGTTTGACACGACACATGATGTTCATTCTTTATGTTCCATGTTAAAAAAACAGTTTTTGAGGAAATTATATATTTCAAATCTGCAAGGGTTTGGGGTTGTCGGTCTTTGTTCAGACATTTGGTTGTGTTTCTCATGTGGACTAAATGAAAACGCCAAGATGGTCCAATACATTTAAATGGTAACCTTGACCACTAATTAAACATCCCATGACACCACATAGGCTTATTTGCACTATGAACTTTCTTTGCATATTTGCAAATGTGTGTTTTCATTTATTTCCAGGTGTTAGGCTGAGACCAAAATCACAAGCATTACGGTCCATTGGTTTCTCTTACATGGGTGATTTGCCCTTATCAGAGCATATGCCAACCGCACCAAAAAGGGGATCGCATGCACCAAAATGGGAGATTTCAATTGCGACCCCAAATAATGAGCAGCTGATGAAGGGGCACTTCAGGCAATAATCCATGTGTGTATGCATTCAGTCAGGCATTGTTTGTTGATTCTACCGGGCAAACAATGACAATTCCCGACCTACTGCCTTTATATGTAAGGCTGGTACACAGGGAGGGACTATTTGTCCGGACGGACAAATGTCAGTCGACGGCCGGCAAATTCGGGCGAATTTGCGAACGATCAACTGTGCGGTCCAATAGGGGACCGCAAGATCGATCAGGATTTTCCGACACATCCGATCCAGACGAAAGGACGATCAAGCCGGTCGCGGCTGGCCACCCCAACAAGGAGATATCTTCTGGTGTTACCCAGCCTTAAGGATGAGTGACAACTGATTCGCCAGATTTGTTCCTCTACAACAAACAAAACAGGTAACTATTTGAATGAGGTTAATTAGTTCTTACATACATAGTTTCTGAGAACTGGGGCATTTCCCTGCAAAAAAGATTATCTATTAAATAATGAAACATAACAAGTCAGATGTAATGAAATTAAAAAAATATAGCTACAATAGATGGTGACCAATAGTATTTATAATAATTACAATAAATAGTTAATAGAACTAAAATTTAAACATACTGTACTTAATTCAAGTGTAGGATTTGCTTTGGTATATTGCATAGTAAACACTGTGGAACAGACCTTTATTTATGTGCATATTTGCAACTCTTATTATGTAAATATTTGTATTTAATCATAACAATGGATGATGTCATATAATTCACTTTGCTGATTAAACAAGGATCCCATCTATACATTTTAAACATTGTCTTCTTATAGTCACATTGAAATAAAAAAAATGAAAGGATGCTTATTGGCTTTTTTGAATAATATCTTTTGGACTAAATATCTCTAAGACAAGACAAATTAAAATGTATTGTGCATATGACTTCTGACCCGTTTATGCTCTTACAGGAACCTCTTCAGAAAGGTGTCACCCACTTGTGAACCCCACCCCTTATAAAACCTCCCACACACCAGCCTTCAAGTGCATACCACAATAAAAACATTTATATTAAAAAAGTATGTTCATCATCCTATATCAGAACTTAATCCATACTCCGACCAGGGCCTGTGTGTTCCCCGGCTTCCAGGTATTGCCACGTCTTTATGCCATCATCATCATGGCGACATGAGTCATTGTTGAGCGTGTCATAAGTGGAACTCCCACCTCAGAGCGCGTATTTTAACTCAACACACCTCCATGCAACTGCAACCCAGCAACCCGCTACCTTGCTCTCTAACCAAACCTGACTGGCAACCCATTCAAATTCACTGTGGATTACCTGAACATGCAGGATTCTTGGCCAGATACCTCCCAACATCTGGAAATATAAAGAGGGACAGATAAGGAAGGAGATGTGGCGTGTATGGCAGAAAGATCTGACAATGCCTACATTATTTTTAAGTAACAGTTTTCTATAATTGCTTTCAATCTGCCAGAATCTCCTAAAAAAATCCTTTAAAGAATAGTTCACTACCAAAGTGGAGCCAGGAACGAACTTAGAGCAAACTTACCTGTGATCTGCAGCAGCAGCACTAACAGGTCCGACCGTTGGGTTCTGCACAGCTATGCGCACTATAGTTAAACAGACCCAAGCAGTCAGGAATTTCAGTGCTGCTGCGGAGGATCACGTAACAGGTAAGTTTGTTCTAATTTTGTTCCTGGCTCGACTTGTGAACCTGATCTTAGCACATTGTGTGCAATGCATTTCTCAGTAGTTGACTTATCTGAAAGTGAATGAAACATTCACTATCTGAAAATAAATTAAGTCATCACACCATCTGAAGTGAATGAAACTTTTCCACTTCCACATTTTTTGTTAATTACCCATTAAGCCCTGACACACTGACCCAGCTATAATGAGAGCAAGCATGAGATCTCACTGAATTCCAGTGGAAGAGACTCCTTACTATATGATGAATCCAGTGGGAGGAGACTCCTTACTATTGATTAAAGGGCAACTGTGGTCTCAAAACAATTTAGGGTTAAATGAACCTGCAGTATTTCCTTTCCACTGAGCCAACATCACATCTCTGGCTGAAGACTGTGAGAATAACATTGGGGTGAATGTTCAAACTCCCTGCTTCCAGTAGGTTGAGTGACGTCACCTGACCTCTGCCGGCCCTTTTCCCCCCCGGGGGAGAAGCATGCTCAGTTAAAACTTATTGCTGGGGAAATCAGGAAGTACATGGAAAAAATTGACGTTGAGAAGGGGAGCCTATTAATGCAGGCAAGGCTACAGCTGGTCACATAGCTAAAAACAGGAAGAGTTTCAACCAGGAAGTTACATTGCTGAACCTTTCCAGCAATAACTCTCACAAATTTTATCTAGAGATGTGATTTAGGTTTTATTTTGAAGGTATGATGGAAAGCTTTTTATATAATTATCTAGTTTGGAAGAATTTGAGACCACAGTTACCCTTTAAGTTAAAATGAAAATTAAATGGACATTTAAAGTTAGGAGAAAGACATAAACGCAGTAAAATAGTAGTATGTGGCCATTAATACTAGGGCTTCAGTAGTTTGTGGGGAAAAGACACTAGTTGCAAATAAAGTTAAGCCCTTACAGTGTGGTTGTACTGCAGTGTGGCAATACCCTCCCATTCACAGCTCTTATTAGCTGTCTTTAAGTAAATGTAATTAATTACCTTATGCTGCACATATACATTAATGGCTTTTAGCACCCTGCAATAGGAAACTACTATTTCTTTAGTTTGCATTCTTTGAACTCTGCAAACTGTGATCTCCCCCTGCTTCCATGAGTATTTGCCTGCGCAACTCCCAGTACAAGAGACTTTTCTTGGATTGGCCAGTTACCTCTCAATCTTGACTCTGGGCGA
This sequence comes from Hymenochirus boettgeri, assembly GCA_019447015.1. NCBI lineage: Eukaryota > Metazoa > Chordata > Amphibia > Anura > Pipidae > Hymenochirus > Hymenochirus boettgeri. Next base: position 196,080,723 of record CM033470.1, on the reverse strand, counting down.
ACCACAAGTGAGATGGGGATACTGAGTTTGCAGTCACATGACATTGTGACATCACTGTTTCTGCTGCTCCTCATGATTGAGAGTGCTATCCTCCTATCACAGCAACAACAGAACAAAATAGAAAATGAAAAGCATTGTACCAAAGAGGGACAGCTTCAGAAATTCGGTAAACTTAATAGCTATCTGGGACAGCGGGATTGGGGCTAGAACTCATGACTGTCCTGGGCAATCTGTGACACTTGGGAGGTATGCATTGATTACTCTATTCACCAGATGGCAGCACACAGGTTAATTAACTTGGAAAGTGTTGAAAACACACACACACACACACTATGATACCAATATTGTCAGTAATATCAGTATGATAGAGTATCCTGGGAAATTTGTTTGTTCCTAACCTAATACAGTAGGTTAAATAGTGGCAGTTATTGCCCCTAGAAGTACTCATAGCCGACTATGAATGCTTTGATGTAGTTGGCTGACAGAATCATTATTAACTCTTTTATGGGGCTAAGGGTCATATTTATAAAGGTGCGGTATCACTATTTTGCAATGTCATATACAACCTTATCCTGCATCAGCCTATGTATGTGGTATATGTCTACCTTCACTATCTATGGCCCATTCCCTACCCATGATCTGTGGTGTCCCCAGTGCAAATACAACTGAATCTGACCGGTTTGTCTTTTTGTGGCTTTACACATTTGCCAATTGTATACAGACTAGTTTATTCAGCTTGACTTTCAAATAAGCAGAATAAAGGAATGTACGGAATTGTGCTGGCCATGAGCTGCCAACAAATAGCACATCTATTTCAGCAAAAATGTGCGCATGGCCAAAATTACAATTACACTGATGTAGTCATTCCATTGAAAAATGTCTATTAAATATCTATTAAAAATGATTGGTCTGTAGTTTGTGTTATTTTCTTTTATTTTTTAAAGATGTGAGCAGAAATGTAGCATAGGGCAGAAAAACTAAGAAAGCACATAGCGCATCAGAGAGAAACAGATGGAATGCATACCCCAGGAGACACTGCATGTAGTGTGAGAGAACAGCATTGTTGGCATCCTCAGGGTGATAAGTTCATCTCTGAATTACAATGAGCTTTCCAGCACAATGTATTAACCATGCAGAGATTCAACCTTCCTTAAAATACAGCTACATTTTTATTGCATTCATCTATCTTCAAAGAGGCAAGCATAACAGAGGGCCATATTTATAAACCCGTGGTATTGCTTTTTAGCAATACCGCGGGTTAGTTAATTTACGATCGCGGTCGTAAATGTACGATTGCGTTTTAACATTTACGACCAAACGTTCGTTAATTAACAACACTTCAATCATAGAATACCGTGCAGTAGTAAACTACCGCAAGGTATTCTATGGGGATCGTAAATCTACGATTTCGTTATCGTAGATTTACGATCAGTATCTGTAATTTACGATACTGATGTAAAAGACGATACCATGGCTTTATATAATATGGCCCAGAGAACCTTACCATGGATAAGCAAATAAGGAACAGAGACTTCTGGGTAGTTTCCATGGCAGCTTTTAGGAAATCTATATCTTGAAAAAGACTTTAACAGCATTCCACAAGCTAAATGCAAAAACAAGAGCACTAACTACAGACCGTTTCGGCTTTATTGAGCCATCATTAGTGTAGTGCAGGCCTCTGGTTTTGCAGTGTGAACGCCTATGGACAGACGTCACCAATAAATAAATAGGATAGGGAGAGAATAAAGGCTTTGAAACTCCCCTTTCAGCAATACACAAATAAGGAACAAACAGGGAGATTCAATAAAAGTTCTTATCGTTTAAAATGGTGCTAATTTTGCCCCAACCAATCAGATTCATTTAACATTTGAAGCTAACATCTGATTGGTTGGGGCAAAATTAGCACCATTTTAAACGATAAGAACTTTTATTGAATAACCCTGAAAGACTTCTTAAGAATTAACCATGATTCCATGGAAGCTTTTAGGAATCTATATCTTTAAAAAGACTTTTACACATTCCACAAGCTAATGCAAAACCAGAGCGCCAACTACAGACCGGTTTTGGGTTTTTTGAGCCATCACCAGCGTAGTGCAGGCTCTGGTTTTGCAGTGTGAAGCGCCTATGGACAGACGTCACCAATAAATTAAAAGGGATAGGGAGAGAATAAGGCTTTGAAGCTCCCCTTTCAGAACTTGCAAATCAGAACAGAGACAGCTTTGTTAATTAACAAAGAAAACAATTGTGTTTTTTTCCCATTATACTCAGCTACGTCACAAGACCTCTCCCATTCCTAATCTAAATTAGAGTCGGGTTGCGGGTATGAAGCGGGTAGAAAAGCAGGGATGCGGTCAGGTGCAGGTTTTACAGGTGTGGTGCAGGAAATTAGACCAGAGCAGGACTCTAATCTAAATGACTGTATTAAGAATTGCTCGGCAAGTCATGTGGCCACTGACTAATAAATAAAATAATAATGTTGAGAACAATGTGAATACATAATAACATTTTACAAAGAAAAAAAAAGCCCCAAAACCCTAAATAACCTGAAAATGTATTTATGCAGAATGGCACACAGGCAGCTGCCTATGCCAGGCCCCAGCTGTAAGTCTCAATGTGTTGGAAAAAGTCTGCTTCCTGTTTCCAACCACTGACGGATTTATAATAAGAAAGATCTCTCCTGGCTGATTATTATAATATAATGGCCATAGCCAACATTTACCTACACAAACCATTTGCCCTACATCTGGCATTGCCATTTTATAAGGAATAATGGACCCCTTTATGTATTAATAAGGGGAAATGCTACATGGAATTTGCCATTGGAAAAACATGTTGATTGCAACTGAATATCCAGCACTTGAGTGACTGACAGGCATCATTATCTCTGAAGCATGTCACGTGCGGCTGTGTTGTTAAAACCGGGCTTCATTCAGTTGCTCTGTCTGAGCGTTGTGTGTTTTTATAAAGCATGCTCAATTTTTTTTGCACATTTGTAGCAGTATGTCACCTTGCTTGCACTTTAACACTTTATCTTTGCTCAAGGACCATTTATATTGACTATTAGATCCCAATCAATAACGTTATTTTCTGGTCCGAATTGAAACTGGTGTCTGTTTCCAGGGTTTGTAATAAATGTGGTTAATATCACCAATAGTAACATAGTATTTCCAGGTTCATATTTGTATAAAATGTGATTCATATCACCAATAGTAACAAGTCTTTCCAGGGTTCATATTTGTATATAAATGTCATTCATATCACCAATATAACATAGTCTTCCCAGGGTTTATATTTGTATATAAAGTGATTCATATCACCAATAGTAACATGGTATTTCCAGGGTTTATATTGTATATAAACGTGGTTCTATCACCAATAGTAACATAGTCTTTCCAGGTTTATATTTGTATATAAACGTGGTTCATATCACCAAGTAACATAGTCTTTCCAGTTTATATTTGTATATAAATGTGATTCATATCACCAATAGTAACATAGTCTCCCAGGGTTTATATTGTATATAAATGTGATTCATATCACCATAGTAACATGGTATTTCCAGGGTTTATATTTGTATATAAAGTGGTTCATATCACCAATAGTAACATAGTCTTTCCAGGTTTTTATATTTGTATATAACGTGGTTCATATCACCAATAGTAACATAGTCTTTCCAGGTTTTATATTTGTATATAAATGTCATTCATATCACCAATAGTAACATAGTCTTTCCAAGGTTTATTTTAAAACCATCCAGGAGCAAATTGTAAAGTGTTACAGACCTTAAGGGAAATGTCTGGTTCCCTCTGTTATAGAATCTGTTTTTCTGGGTGTGCAGCTCCTATTAGTCTGCATCAAATTTGAGCTGAAAATTGCATGTGGGGGGGGCTAGCCCCCCCTTATGTAATCCCGAAAATCCATAATATCTCTGTAATTCTATGAGATCTAACGTTGAGACCACTTGATCTTACCGGATCTAATGAAAGGCCTATTAGCCTGCATCAAATTTGAGCTGAAAATTGCATGTGGGGGGGCTAGCCCCCCCTTATGTAATCCCGAAAATCCATAAACCCTTATGTAATCCCCAAAAAATCCATAATATCTCTGTAATTCTATGAGATCTAACGTTGAGACCACTTGATCTTACCGTATCTAACGAAGGCCTATTAGTCTGCATCAAATTCGAGTATAAAATTCCAGTGGGGGGGCTAGCCCCCCCTTATGTAATCCCGAAAATCCATAATATCTCTGTAATTCTATGAGATTAACGTTGAGACACTTGATCTTACGGATCTAATGAAAGGCCTATTAGCCTGCATCAAATTTGAGCTGAAAATTGCATGTGGGGGGCTAGCCCCCCCTTATGTAATCCCGAAAATCCCTAATATCTCTGTAATTCTATTAGATCTAACGTTGAGACCACTTGATCTTACGGATCTAACGAGGCCTATTGTCTGCACAAATTCGATCTGAAAATTCCATGTGGGGGGGTAGCCCCTTATGTAATCCCAAAAATCAATAATATCTCTGTAATTCTATGAGATCTAACGTGGGACCACTTGATCTTTCCGGATCTAACGAAGGCCTATAGTCTGCATCAAATCGATCTGAAAATTCCATGTGGAGGGCTAGCCCCCCTTATGTAATCCCAAAAATCAATAATATCTCTGTAATTCTATGAGATCTAACGTTGAGACCACTTGATCTTACCAGATCTAACGAAGGCTATTGGTCTGCATCAAATTTACCTGAAAATTCCATGTGGGGGGCTAGCCCCCCCCTTATGTAATCCCAAAAAAATCCATAATATCTCTGTTATTATATGAGATCTAACGTTGAGACCACTTGATCTTACCGGATCTAACGAAGGCTATTAGTTGCATCAAATTTGAGCTGAAAATTGCATGTGGGGGGGCTAGCACCTATGTAATCCCGAAAATCCATAATTATGTAATCCCGAAAAATCAACAATGATCTTACCTGATCTAACAAGATCTAACAACTGCATATGTTTTGCTCCACAATTTTGATAAGGGGGGGCTAACACGGCTGAGGTTATTTGCATTACCAATCAAGTGCTGAATTTACAATTAATAGCTTCAGTTTCAATGCTAATGCTCACCTCATTAAAAACAGTAGTTAAAATATGATCCTGTACCATTTGTTGACTAGACCGCACTCCTATACAAAGGCACACTAATGATGCAAATTCCTGATACTTTACTTTCTTGCATGCTCTCTTACATTCAAAATAAACAATAGATTACAACCTCTAAGTGCAGCCTGTTAGAAGTTATGGTTTTATGCTTTAACTTGTGCCTGCCCTGGAATAAGTATGTATGTTTCTATTTTATTTCTTATATAGCAATACATGTTCCGCAGAGCTTTACAGTTATGATCCATTCACTTAAGGACCTGCCTCAAAGAGCATATGATCTATTACTTTTTCTCATACAAACCATCAGTCTTTATATAAACAAACACACATCATCAGTGGCCATACCCTCAATGCTCACATTTGTACAAAGGAAAATAGATGCCTAAAAAATGCCAGTCTGCCTCATCTGGCTTTTAAAACATCAGATAGAGGTAGATTGACATTTTTCACTAGGGCAAAACAGTGGCTAATGGCAGCACGGTGGCTCAGTGGTTAGCCGCTGAGGTCCTGAGTTCAATTCCACCCTTGGTCACATCTGCATCGGGCACTCTGGTTTTCCCCACAATCATAAAGACATACTGATAGGTTGTTGTATACATAAAAGTGATTAGATTAGCTCAGGGCAGGGCCTGATGTGAATGTTGTAAATAATTGTAAAGCGCTGCAGAATATGTAGCGCTAAATAAGAAATAAAATACATACATACATACATACTATTGAACAATGAGGGGTTGGGAATTGATGACTTGCATTATGCTTCAATCCGCAGGGGCTTCATCTCTGTCCCAGCAGGAAGCATTGCACAGGTTAAAGTTCACCCCTCAAATTAAAAATTGTTCATAAGTAAATCACCACCAAACCCAAAAACTGCAATAACCTGAGAGATGTAAGTCTAACCTGAAATGCTGATGATGTTCTGTTTTCTCTCTACTTTTAATTCCTGGTTCTTCCAGTTAGCAGCTGCCAGTCATGGGTGTAACAGATGATGTCACAGCTAAGACTGAATGCTATTCCCCTAGCTGTTTCTCTGAGTTTGTAAAACCTTGTAAAAATGCTTGGGAGTTTGACGAGGTGGCAAAACTTTTGAGAGGGAAAGGGGGAGAGCAGGCATCTGTCGGCTTTTTAACTCATGTAGTTTTAGTGGATGATTAATTGATATAATATATCAATTTTCATTTGAGGGATGAACATGCCCTTTAAGGCCCATACAAATGCTAACATGTGTACCGTCTCCCAGTCCTGCCAGATCATTAACAACATCAAGGAAGCAACATGCCTTTGTTTTCCCAGGTCTCTAGCTCTCCATAGTACAGAACAGGTTGCTGACCAACTGCAAATCAGTCTGTTTGTAATGGTGGTCATACACTGATAGATTTTAAAGCCGACAGGATTGATCCTGTGAAGTGGCTCTTTCTTGCAACGTTCCCACAAAATTCCATGGCCGGATTAGCTGTCATTTTGATCATAGTGGATCGGGAATTCCAGTTCAGGGAATGTCGCAAGAACCATTATCTTATGGTAGCAATACATTGACTTGAAATACTTGGATTTGATGTTTAATCTGACATGAATATTGAAGCAATTGTAACAAAAGGTGCAGCAGTGGTTTAACTACTAACGTTTCTGCAAGTTTCCTTGGTGGACCATGGTTTGCGACATTACTGAACACAATTTTTGGTTGCAAAATCATCCGGCCACATGGTTGTCAGAACATCTGGAGGAAAAACTGCATGGTCAGCTTTACATGTACACAGCATTGGACCGGGGCAGAGCAGAAGGAGCAGTTTTGGAGCAGTGATGTCACCCATGCTACTGTAAGCAGGAAAAATGAATATTTCATCATCTGCACTTAGAGAAGTAAGATAGCGACATTAAAGGGGAACTGTGGTCCAAAAATGACTTGAGGTAAATTGATAGGAATTGCTTCCTGAGAATTTTTGCAATTTATTTCCATTGTTTATTTTGCATAGTTTTGAAGATATTTACATTTTTTTGTGTGATATGGCCGCATCATCACCAGGTCCTCTGCACTTACTGCTCTGAAACTGTCAGTCAATCTGTCCTGTGTCTCCTCCTCCCCTTGCAGCCCCTCTAGTCCCACTCATGGACCCATGGTCCCTCCAGGTGCAGGCCCCCCATGGTCCCTCCAATTGCAGGCCCCATGACCATTATCTTAGCCACAAGTGGCCTCGCCACTCGTGGGTGCTGTGACCCACCCACTTGTGGGTGCTATGGCCCCGCCCACTCGTGGGTGCTGTGGCCCCCGCCACTCACGGGTTACTCAGACCCCCCTCTACCTTCTCTGTCCGGACTTCACACAGCAGAGAGGACGAGGGACTTCCTGTCTGCCTCACACATTGAGGGAGTCTGAGGCTGTGCTCGCCATCGGCACTGTGCAGGAGAAGCCTCAGGAATGTCACAAGTCAGCCTCCCACCCATTAACTTTCTGGTCCGTCATTTCTGTATATCTTGGGCTGTGGAGTAAGTAGAGAGGGGTTGATGGCTCATTTTAAACTGGCCTTTCATTTAAACTAATTTGTTTGGAGACCACAGTTCCCCTTAAAGTGGATCTTTCATGTTATCCTTTACTGCTTTATATTTCTTTGCCCTTTATTTTATTATATAACATTTAACTATTACCTTGAAATAATCAATAAGCGCTTTCGAATACTTCACAGCATGGTCCCTTTAAGTGTGAACATTCTCCAGTAGAGAAGGGCTAAACAACGATAGCTGTAAAAATTACATGGATAAGTCAGCTACATAAAAGTGACAGAAAAGTATTTGCTTTCTCAGTACATAAAAATGGATGTATTTTGAGGTCTGAACACCACAGACTTGCGAACAACACAGTCGTTTGAAACATTTTTTAAAATAAATATTAAAAATAAGTTTTTTTGTCACATACAAATTCTTTAATTATAAAAGTCTAGTGCACTAATTAAATGTATGGAGGTTGAATAAGACATACGTCCGTCTATCCAATCTAACAATTTCCCTAATCTTACTCTTAACATTTACATAAATATGTATAAAATATTTTGCTAAAATGCAGACAATGATCAACCAATCTATGTACAGATGCCACAGACATCATTAAGTGACCTGTCTTTCCAGGTTTCCAAATGTTGCGGAATAATTCTTAGTGCACGGGGTAAGGGAGGTGGTCTCCCAGGCGCTCCCCACAGAACAGAAGGCTGCCCTTCTGTACAGGAGTTGTTAGATAAATTGTGGTTGGAACAACCGAGTAAACTGTTTTAGGTGACATTAGTCTATAGTGTGTGCCTAATTTTACATGCCACATTAGTGCTTATAACAATTTACAATACAATTTAGGTTGGGGAATAGAACAGATCTTTGTTTGAGTTATTTGATGTTAGCAGAGGACTAGGTTTTAAACAAATATAAAAATGTTAATGCAGTATAGGAACTATTTATTACTACTGAGGGGAAAAACAGTACATAGCTGCTCTAATTTAAAGGCCATTTTCACCCTTCAAGCAAAAAAAACTGGTGACATATCTGTTATCTGCCCGCATCTCCATTTGCTATTTTTACCAGTTTATTACATTTGAAACCAGATATTTAACAAGTTCTATTCCTTTCTGACAAAGGTATATGCCTCCTCCCTCTACTCAATGAGCTTTTTATAAGCTTGAGCATGTGCCATGAGGTAACAGGCTGGCAGCAGGTGAAACAGCAGTCAATAAATGACTGTAATGTCAGTTGTCACAGCCTTGATTAACTGCATGGAGGGAGGGGCCAGCTTACTGAATAAAGGCATTTATTATCCTTAAATATGCCTTAGAATGCAGGTAATAAAGTACAAAATATATCAGTTGGGGTTGGGGGCAGGTAATTGGCAATGGATCATTTTTTTAATTTAATGGACAACTCCACCCTCATAAGAACATCTTTTAGAAAGAATGGCCTCTTTATAATATGTTGATATATCATACTTTGTCCTATGAATTCATTACTGGATGTCTGCTATGCTTCTGGATGCCTCATGGAAACTGAGCAATTTAGAAACCTGTACTGAGCCTGGCCATGCTCAGTAGAGGCAGCTAGGGGTAAGCATTCAGCCATTGGCTGTGATGTCAACTATCAAATCCATAACTGAAAGTTGCTAACTGGAAGAACCGGAAGCAGAAAGGGGGCACCAGGACATTGTGCAGGATTTCAGGTTAGACTTATATATTCAGGTTTCAAATTCAGGGCCGCATCTATAATGAGGCACACTGAGTCATGGACTCAGGCGGCACCCATCAAAAGGTGGCACAGAAGGATTTTAAAAATGCTTCAAACGCCAGCACCGTGGCCGCTGGATTTAAGCGCATGAGAGGCGCGAGTGCTGACCAGGCCGGCGCAAGAAGCCCTACTTTTAAATGGTAAGTACTAAGTAAAAGTAAAGTTCTGCGGGCCGCGGGAGTCGCAGCTCCCTCCCGCCTGCGGTACGGTGGCTAATAGGCGGCCGCGCGGCACGCAAAGAAGTAAAGTACGTGGTCAGGAGGGGTTGGCGGTGGCAAGACTATGGAGGGAGCAGCCAGCCAGTGAGCCAGAAGTGGTCCGTCTATGTGGAGCAGAGCAGTGGACTGAAAACAAAACAGGCAGGTCAAGGCCGACTGTCACTGTGAGCCTGTGGCTGTGTGAAGAGGAGCTGTGGAGGTGTCAGTGTAATTTTTTCACTACAGTTTTACGACTCACTACACTAAAGACTAGAGATGTCCGAACTTCGCAAAATCGGTCCGCTCGAGGATCCGCGAATTTTCGAAAAAATCCGAAAATTCGAAAATCCGCGAGCGGACCCGTTAAATTAAAAATACCCTTGAAATAACGAGTTTTCACGTATTTTTCGAAAATATGTATTTTCGAAAATACAAGTAATCCTCGTAATTTCGAATATTTCGAAAAACGTATGTAAGGAATTAAGAGAACCCTTGTATTTTCGAAAATACATGTTTCCGTATTTTCCGGAAATTTTCGAAATACGTGAAAACTCGTAATTTCGAAAATTTTCGAAAAACGAAAAATCCGCGAATCGGAAGTTCGGAAGGCGGAAAATCCGGAAAAAATCCGCCGTTCGCGAACGGGATAAATCGCGGCGGATCCGGGTTCGGATCTGCGAACCGGCCATCCCTACTACAGACAAGACAACTGTAAGTAACTGTCCAGAGATTGGACAGAGAATAAATCAATTTATTCTCTCTCAGGCCTGATTGATGTTTGAATCTGATGGGGATTATTTTTGGATAAAAAAAACAGCACCAGTCGGGGGTGGGGGGTAATACCCATACATATTTGATTGAAAGAGAATTTGCATGAATAGCCCAGGATATTGGCTATGTTAAAGTCAAAGGATAAACTATTGCAAACCTGGCCTTCGTTGACTGAGCATGATGGGAGCTGTAGTTTTAACCATGTGGCTGCCACATGTTCTACTTACACCCTAATGCAGGGCTATGATCTGTGAAATAATATCAGGGGTAACTAACAGGGAGCTGTGGTGTAACTTACAATACAAATCATGTCTTGTGGGAGCTGCCACTGAGATTTCCGTGATAAAAGAGAAAAAAAAGAGAGACACAACACCCTGATAGCACGCTAGGTCAAAAAAATTAAGCCAGCATAAAAAATGAATACATTAAATGAAGAGAAAGATCTCATCACAAACTGCAATACTGATCTTCCATCTTGACTCTGAAGGTATTAGTGATTGGCAGATCTATAACACTGTTTTAAATGAATGAACAGGTCTTGGTTTAACCCAGTGGCGTATCTACGTTAAAACATTCGGGGCAAGTGCCCTGGATGTTTGGCAAATGCCCTGAATGTTTTAACACCGGTGCCTGCTGCAAGTGTCCCGAACTTATGGATTTCCGGCTGCGCGAACCTCTGGGCATGTCGCAATGACGTCATGCGCAATGCCGGCGCGCCAAGTCACGAGCGCGCCGACGCGAGAGAGATATCAGGGAGGGAGTCCAGGACAAATAGGTAGCAGTACAGCAGCAGAGCCAAGCCAGATTAGATAGATAGATAGAGTAGATAGATAGCAGAGATAGATAGATAGATAGCAGTCAGTTACTAGATAGATAGATACAGATAGATAGATAGATAGATAGCACAGATGATAGATAGGATAGATAGAGTAGATAGATAGTGCAGATAGATAGATAGATAGCAAGAGTTAGATAGATAGCAGAGATAGATAGATAGATAGATAGATAGATAGATAGATAGATAGATAGATAGATAGAGAGTTGGATAGATAGAGTAGCAGAGTTAGATAGATAGATAGATAGATAGCAGTTAGATAGATAGATAGATAGATAGATAGATAGATAGATAGTAGCAGTTACTTAGATAGAAGATAGATAGATAGCAGAGATAGATAGATAGATAGAAGATAGATAGATAGATAGATAGATAATGTAGATAGATAGATAGCAGAGATAGATAGATAGAGTACATAGATAGTAATAGATAGATAGATATTAGATAGATAGAGATAGAAGCAGAGATAGATAGATAGATAGAGAGACACAGGGGATAGACAAGAAGCAGATAGACATAGTTAAATAGATAACAAGAGGCAGTATATAGATAGAGATAGATGATAACAGAGGAGAGAGGGACAGATAGAGATAGATGGGCAGGTCCATGTAAGGTACAAGGTCTAACTGGCCCAAGGTGTGGGCAAGCATCTGACTACAACTGAACACAACAGTAAGTTTAAAATGACCTACCAGTGTATAATAAAATTGCCAGTTTACTGTGCCTTTATGTCTCTCTGTCCAACTCTCTGATCTATTTCACTGTCTTTGTCTGTTTATCACTATCGGGCTGTGTCTATGTTTGTGTTGTATCTGTCTGTGTCTATTTGGCCATCTCTATTAAATACATAGTGGGTGTGGCCTAATTGGGGGGAGAAAGGGCGTGGCCTAAAATTTGCGCGCAGTGCATGGGGTGCCCAAAGTGCCCTGATCTTCTTAGACCCTAGAACACCCCTGGTTTAACCATCTTGCAGGATCACCTCTTGCTGCCTTTCTAGCCCACTTTACCCAAGCTCAAGGGGCAAATAATAGCAGGTTTTATAAAGTAGTGCTTTTCTTGAGTTTAAAAAAATATAAAAGTATATTTACTTTAAAAAATAATACCCAAAGTAACAATGTAAAACCCAAAGTGCTTTAAATCAGGATGGCAACCCCCTTGTACTTTAGGGATCGAAGAGGCAATGAAAGGGGTAAGAGAGTTGGGGAAGAAAGTTGTCACGAAGCCTAAACTATAACTTGGAGTATGGAGCTTAAAATATGACTGGGCCCTGGGGATTGAAGCGTAAACCTATAAATGGGGTGTGTGCAGTGGCTGCAGCTAAACCTTTGACTATCATGTTTAAATATGTGATAGGAAGCTTAAAATGTTAGCCAAAACCATGCCACCAACAAAGCCACACCCACTTTAATGCGCTTTGCACGCCGCACGGAAGGATTGAAGGCGGCATTCTAAAGTTTGGCCAGGCAGCAAGAACCCTAGAAGTGCCCCTGTTCAAACTATTACCGTTTTGGGGGTGATTACCTGTCAGTTTTCAATTTGGGGCTGGACTTGCCCTTAAGGGTGGACAGCCCTTCAACTGCCTTGAATGTAGTTCCATTTTTAAATATTTACATCACTTTTTATGTATAGTTCCCTTTATATTGTCATAGTTCGGATGGCTTTATGCATAATCTATCACATATCCATTCAACATATGTCTCACATTACATTTACAGTCTTAGTTTGAATTAAACCAGCCACAAACTATGCTTCCAAGCTAAATCGAGCATGTGAAAAAGTAATTAAGTACTGGTTGTTAAAATACTCCTACTACTGCACTGTTTATTTTTAAACTAACCTATACCATATAATGAAGTATATTTCACGTATCTGTATTTAGAAACATACCTTGCTTTTGCTAGGGAATATAAAAACACTGTGGGTAACAATGAAACTTGGTTGTAGGGAGGCATTGTGGGTGCATCAAGATCAAATAAGCATGATTTTGGTGAAAGGTTAAATTAAATTAGAAACAGAAGATTAATGTTGCTCTTTTTGAAACGACAGACACATTATTTGTGGTCTGTATTATAAAGGTTCATTTCGAAAATGTCCAATAAAGAACCTTTAAGGGCATGTCCACCCCGAAATTTAACTTTGATATGTGATAGGGCATGCTCCCCCAGCCCCAACCGCATTAATATAATTGTTAGAAAGTCCCCTGATTCTTACTTACCTGCTCTTCTCCTCTGTGCAGTGTTCAGGCCCTCTGCTTGCATGGAATTGAAAGCAGGGGGGGACCGGCAGCACGTCCGTGATTGGTGAGAGGCAGGGAGGGCTGCACTGAGCATGCCTCAACCTTGATGAGGTTGAGGAAGGTCTAGGCACAGCATGAGTCACACACGCTCCTACACAGCAGTTTCCTGGACTTTGGAGGGGCACAGCAGGGGAAATTTTGAGCAGGAATGTAAGGTAAGGATTGTTAAACTATTGATGTGGCCAGTAAGGGGTTAAATTTTATTTTGGGGGTGGACATGCCCTTTAAAGTGATCATAAAATTTACTGCTACTATCAAAGATTTTTATGGTGTTGTTGGTTTTATGAAGCTGGACAACTACTCTTGGTAACCATCCACATATCGATATTTCATCCTAATTGACTACCGTGTTATTGGTAAACCCTCCTTTCTGGATTTGCATTTAGGGGGGAATGTAATATCAGGCTCTATCACCCAAACCAGTTGGTTTTGAACTGGTTTTGTGGGGCCTGTGCTGGTTCAAAACGTTTTGAAAACAACATGGCACTTCTGATTCAATAAAATGTAAGTAAGCTAAGCTTGGTGTTAACATTTAAGTGTGAAATTAAAGTGAATTGAATCGGGTGGTAAAACCAAAAAAGGGCATTTCTTACCTTCCCTACTTTTAAAATGGAGTAACTGACACAAAGTGTATACATGTATGTCATATAAGTAGGAAAGGTAAGAGGAGATGTAACATATTACATCTACTAGTGTCATTTATATACCAGAGATGCAGGTACCGTAGTAAGAAAGCTGTGAGGTGCTTTCCTTTTCCACCCTAGTCTGCAAGGTTAGTATGGTTAAAAAACAAGGTGAGATCTTTGCCTGAAGCATCAGGATTTTGGGTGGTGTAACAAAGCAGTAATACACTGAACACTCCAAAAGAAGGAATAATGGTATTAGTATTTAACTGTGAAAGTTATTGCAATCAAGTGATTACAGAAAATAATTTAAAAAGTTCCACAAACCATAATGCTGTTATTTTCTTGTCCCGGTTTGTTGATTAGGGCCCGAGTGGGGTTTTAACCTCAAGGCATATTATCAATAAAAAAATATAATCTAGTGAATTTTTTTCAGCGCTATGCATTCAAAAAGTGTGTTTTTTACTTTATACAGCCACTATGACCTGTGATATCGCTGAGCGACTATAATAAAGAAAAACAGTCACTATGCCACAAACCCCATGACCACTGGCAAAAAACCATAAAGCAAACAAATAAAATAATAAACCATTTCTGAACTTTGACCACATATTAAGATTATTAATTGGAAATGCTTAAAGGGCAACTGTGGTCTCAAAACAAGTTAGGCTTAATGAAAGCCTGCAGGATTTACTTTAAAGGAGCCAACATCACATCTCTGGCTGGAGCCTGTAAGAAATTCATTGGTGGTGAATGTTCAAACTTCTGCTTCCAGTAGGTTGAGTGACATCACCTGACCTCTGCCCCGCCTGTCGCCCCAGGGGAGAGAGCATGTTCAGTTAAGACTTAATGCTGGGGAAATCCGGAAGTACCTGGGGGAAAAATTGACAGTTGAGAAGGGGAGCCTATTAATGCAGGTGAGGCTGGTCACATGACTATAAGCTGGTCACGTGGCTGAAAACAGGAAGTGTTTCAAGCAGGAAGTAATATTGCTGAACCTCTCCAGCAATAGCTTCTCATCAATTTATCTAGAGATGTGATTTAGGTTGCATTTCAAAAGGTGTGATGGAAGGCTTTTTATATAATTCATACTAGTTTGGAAATCAAGACCACAGGTACCCTTTAAAATTACTTACAATAATGAAAAAAACTGTTCAGTCACAAATAGGAACGATATCCTCTTTTGCGCTGCTGCCGTAAAATACAGTAGCAGTCACACAAATATAGCATGGTTCTGTATTTTATGACCTATCACCAGTTTAAGGTACAGCATCTTACTAAAGACATTTTAGACAAGGAGTAAAATAATTTACTCTATTATTGCTTCTAGTATTTTTGCCTGCAAGTAAGGGCAAGAACGTTTTAGAGTAGGTAGTAAATACAAAGTATACAGATCTTATTTATTCAGTCATTTAGCATATAAAACATTAATGCATTACTTGTACCTTCCAGACCACTAAAGGAGGTTTACGGTTTCCAAACATTTAATGTATCTAAAGGATGCAGTGTATTATTTTAGCAGTGATATATTTTAGGTCATAACAAAATGCTGTCCCCACCCACCTTCTTATTCACGGTTCAGCACAGTAAACCAGTGAGCAAAGATCAATATGCAGAAAACTGTCAGACAGACATCCAATACCCAATGTTGTAAATACCCTATTGATACACAGACTGTGAACAATCCCATACAATTTATGGTGCAGATATCCCATAATTTTCTATGGGTATGCTTTTTCCTTTTCGATACTCATTACGTACCTTATAAGTTCTACTGTTTCTGCATACATTGGGTATGAGATTGGACTCTACTGGCCCATATTCCATTGCATTCCCGCATTCAAGAATGATAGTGCTGCTTCAGTATAATTTAGAAAATTGTCAAATTTGTCCAGCTTGTGAAGAAAAGATGGAAAATCAGAAGAAAAATAAAAAATTCTGAATAGTTTTATTACTAAACTGGTTTGCACATTTAATTAATATAAAGGTTCAGAAAAGCTAAAAAGATAATATAACCACTGAAAGTTAAATGTGTATGACAGCACAGACATTTGGCTCCCTTGTCACACTGCTATTCTTAAGCCTTGTACAACACATACGATTGTGTGGACATGTATGCAGTGGTTTTATTACTTTAATGTTGATAATTTAATTTTTTAATGGTATTTTAGGGACACTATTCCCTTTACAAAACTTTAACAAACAAATTCTATCATTTACTTTCCACTCCACCCCCTGCTGGTTCCCTGACACATACTATCATCTCCACATTCTGAAGAGTCAGAGAGATCGGGGGAACACTGAGAGCTGTCAGTGGACATTTTTGGATCTGGTGGGCTTTATATGGGTTAATCCCCCAGACAGTGATCTCTGCTTGTAATATCATATGATTACCATCTGTCTACCTTTGTTAGTCTACCTATTAAAATAATAAAATAGTGCAAGCTTCTTTAGAGCCATACCAATGTTTTATATATCATTATACATAATCAGCACCTATATCTGAAGGGTCAAGTAATGGTAATACAAATGAGAACTCACAGTTTTATAAGTACAATTACAGTTATCCATTGTTTTATAACAAGAAGAAACACAGTCCAGTTAAAAACAGCAAGCTATAGACACTTAAATATGCAAAGTGCCCCTTAACCTGCCATCTGTCAACATTAACAACAGTATGATTTTTTGAGTATGCCAGTAGTAAATAATGAAATCACCCGGCATTCATTTACATGAAATTCCTTGTGAAGAGGCTGCACATGAACAAAATACAGTTTTAAACAACTTCTTACATATAAATGACTATATTATATCTTTTAAACTTATTGTTCGACAAAAAATCCTCAACAGCCCTACATTCCGAACGTTTCCTTAATTTAACAAAGCCACCCATGCTTGTAATAGGTTTTATAATTATGTTTATCGTATTGTACTGATGATAACTTCATGCACATAAAGTACCAGGACAAAATGAATTAGGATAATGTATCAGGGAATGAAATGTTCTACACATTGCACTCTGCTATGCTTAATGTTTAGCTTCCTGCATAAAATAATTGCACTTCGGGGCCTGCATGAACAGAATAAAAGAAAAAAGGATTAGCTATGCCCACAGATATTAAAGGAATGAGGTGCAGAAAAAAATAAAGTTTGTTCTTTCCAAATGTAATCAAACAGGGGCAGAAACATTTATAAATGTTAGTGACTGGTGAAGAAATGATAAGCTGACAGTTTGTATTTATTCAGACATTATTTACTGTCAGTTTTTATTTAAATGGTAACTGTGGTCTCCAATTCTTCCAAAAAGTTAGGGTTGCTGGAAAGCCTAAATCACAATCTCCAGATAGGATTTGTAAGAAGTTATGCTAGAATGGTTAGCTATATTACTTCTGCTTAAACACTTTCCTGTTTTTCAGCCACATAGCCAGCTTGTAGTCATGTGACCAGTGTTTGCCTACATGGGGTCCATCTCAACTCAAACTTTCCCCAGGTATTTCCTGTTTTCCCCAGAATTAAAGGAAAACAGGAAATACCTGACATTTCAGGTTCTTCTTCTTCCAGATTGCACCACATCCTTGGAATCTTCCTACAGTAATTTCTGCTGATTGGCTGTTGGATGGGTCAAAGTGCTCAGACCTCTAACTGAGCACTCAATAACCAGGCGCTGGGTCAAGGGCAAGACCATAAACGGTCTCTACTAGGGGTCCTGCAAACAGGAAGTCAGTATTTAGTTGCATTTATATGTACAGACAAATTGATGGCAGATGAATGTCATTGGGTTGAAAAAATACTGCTCTTTTTTCTGAAAAGCATTTGTATTTGCACTGAATACCCCTTAATCAAACACAGGGGTGAGGACCTAGCGGTTCAGGTCCTCACCCTGGGTAGAAAGTACTGACTAAGGAAGAGTAGTGGAGGGAAGGTGAAATAATGTCCTTTAAGTCTTTACTGAGCATGTTTCTCCCCCAAGGGGAGTGGCAGGGCAGAGCTAAGGTTTTATCACTCAACACCTGGAAGCAGGAAATTTGAACATTAACCCCAATATATTTACAGGCTGCTGCCAGATGTGATCTAAGGCTCATTTTGAAAGAAAATACTACAGGCTTTATTAACCCCCATGTCCACCCCCCAAACTAAAATTTGCCCCAACTGTGGGCCCCAATGTGAAGTGTTAAAATATCCTTAGCATTCTCCTTGCTCCTATGGTTGTCTGCAGTGCCTGATCAAAGTCTAGAAAAGTGTAGGATAGGAGTGTTTGTGTGTGTAATCCTGTGCTTTGCTACTTCTTGTCCTCGTTGGGACTCTGGTATGTCTCCCCCCTCCCCCCTGATCCCTCGGCTAGGTATAACTTAAAATGAGTCCAAAAATAGACTTATGCAACTGTTCACTTGGCTCCTCCTTAAGCAATTGTGTCTGTGATTGGCTGACTCTCAGCCAATCAGAGATGCAGCTGCCAGTGTGGCCCCTAATGCTCTTCCGTTCCCGGAAGTAGCAATAGAGGCAGAGGGAAGAAGGTGGGTAAACTTATTTCGGTACACATTGTTAAGTTTAAACCTAGCATTTAGGGTTGGAGGGTCCCCTACACAGCAGCTTTGAGTTTGGGGTTGGATATACACTTTAAACTCGTGAGCACAAGTGCACACTCTCTAGGAGGTCCACCAGTAAAACTATGATGGGTCCCCCTCCCTGCCTTATCTACAGTGGTTCTTGGAGAAGGCTGTATCGTTATAGGTAAAATACGAAAATGGGCCCCTCTACAGTTGCAGGGTTGCTTCGTTAGTTTTTCTGTGGTGCCAGACTCTGCCTCGCAACAATGCCCCTCCCAGAAAATCCCACAGCAGATATGAGGATGTGCATTTGTACAGAATTTGTTCTCCTACACTATTACAATTCTACATTTTTTTTACTGTCATTTGTAATAGTTTTTTAAATGAAGATGATTGTTCAGTTTATCAGTTAATCAGTTAAATGTATAGCAATTATTGGGCCAGAAATTACAGACAAATTTTGATTAATTGACTCAAATCATACACCATGGGTCGTTTGGCTAATTGATTCATCCATGAGTGCTAGCCCTATTATGGTAACTAGCCTCACAATCTGTAGAAGCCCTATGATTCTACATGGGACTGAAAAAATAATGAGGAAAAAAAAAATAACATATACAAATATACAGACTATTTACATATTGTCAAATAGCACGCTGATTGTTCCTGAATCCTTGCACCATTGGATAGATATGGATACATGTGTGAGTCTAAATCTTCGGGGTGACACACAATGCTATTTTCAGACGCAACAGGAAGTGATCTCTAAATAAACAGATTAAAGTTCAGATACATTTAAGGATCGAATTAAAATATTGTGACACAAAGGCTTCATTCACACAAGCAGTTAACCTAGTAAAGTGCTTCCAGTGTGTTAGTGGCAAAAAAATGTGCATGCAGTCAGTAGGAAACCTGTAGGTAATTGAAATGCTGCAACCTATAATGTTCAACTTATTAATTTAGCTTGAAAAAGCCAAAATTACTGTTCTTTCTATTTCTTCTTTTTTCTTCCGTTTTATTCCTCTGCTTTTTTGGACCGTACTCCTCCACAGTTTTTGAGTAGAGACATGAAATTCGGTACAGACGTGCGGGGCATATAGGAGAAGTGTGCTATCTTCTAGCTAAGGAATCGTGGAAGCGTTAACGGTGTTATCGGCGAATTTCCAGAATTTTTTCCCATAGACTATAATGGTAACAATCCTCAATGTGGATATTTCAAAACAGTTTTTTTCATGGTGATAAATACAAATGATGAACCCCCAACCCCCCACACGACCCAGGTACACCCACCTACTGACCTACTTTCCATTCATGGAAGCATATTTAAGGGTAACTAAAGTCAAAAAAACTAATTTAGATTTATCCTCAATAAAAAAAGTTTTATGGTTAAAACCAAAAAAAAGACATACCCCCAACCAGACCAGGTACACACACCTACTAATCTCTAATCCATTACTGTGGCAGCCATACTTAAGGGTAACTAAAGTAAAAAAAATATTTGATAATAATAAAAAAGGTTTGTTTTTTTAACCCCCATGTGGCACAGTTACATACACCTACTGACCTACCTCCATCTTGTTGCAGCCATACCTAAAGGGTAACTAAAGTAAAAAAAAATTGACCAATCATCAAAAAAATTGTTTTTAAACCCCCAACCCGACACAGGGACACACACCTACTGATCTACTATCCTCCATTACTGTGGCAGCCATACTTAAAGAGTAACAAAGTCAAAAAAACTAATTTTGACCAATCATCAAAAAGATACAGAGAGATTCAAAAAGTTCTTATCATTGAAAACGGTGCTAATTTTGCCCTAACCAATCAGATGTTAGCTTTCTGGTTGATTGGATCAAAATTAGCACCACTTTGGTCTGGGTACACAAAAAGTTTTTTTGTCCCCCCAAGCGTTCACTACAAACTCCATTCCATTATTGAGTTTTTAAAATGTGGCAGCAAACACACATATTCCCTTCCAAAATGCAAGCTTCAAGCCAAATTCAAAGTTATACTTAAACTTTCCCTTTCTAGTTAAGGTTGTTAGTTGCCAGATGTGATGTTGAAGCAAAATGCAGGATGCATGTCTGTCCCCTGCCTTGCACATCAAGTATCGCTGTTCTGTGCATTAGAATTTCCAAGAGACTGTACTTGTAATAAAAAAAAAAATCACATTCTGGGCAGTACCTTTGCATTATTGTGTTTCAACCATTAGTAAATCTAAACCAAAATGTTTTACAAATGTGTTAAAGGGCATACCCCACCCGTTTTTACAGCTTTTGCGGTAGTGTAAGGCTCCCAACCCCAACCGCTATAGGGCTTTGTCACCAAACTCCCCCGATCTCTACTTACACTGCCTCTCTCCTCCCACATGATTGGCTGAGAGGCAGGGAGGGCTGTACTGACGTCGGGGGAAACAGGCATGTAAGTAGGATCACAGGGTTTTTCTACAAATATCTATGGTGGTGGGGGAGCCCTATACTACAGAAAAGGGGATTTACACTAGGGGGAGGGAAAGAGAAATGGGAGCGAGAGCTGCACTGAGCATGTCATTTTTCTCTGAGGTGAGACAGGAGGCAGAGTCCTATATGGACTTTGGAGGGGCATTACAGGGAACCATTTGGAGCAGGGATGTAGGTAAGGATTATCAACACTAACAGTGGGGCCAGTAGTGGGTTAAATTCTAGTTTTGGGGGTGGACATGCCCTTTAAATACAAGAGAGACAGGTATGCTAAAAACAGATTATATTATGGTTATTAAATAGAAATATTTCCTTACCTGGTGATATGCTTCCAGTAGAGCTGTCCCTGCGGGGATATATTAAAGGGGTTAAACTGTTAGTACCATTAGATTTTCTGTATAAAAGAATACTAAAGGGTAACTATTGTGGTCTCTCATATATGTCAAAGTTAAAAAGAAAGCAGAGGAACACACAACTTCTGTGTATCACAGTTTATTGTGCAAGGTTCAGCATTTTTGTAGCTAATTGGATCCAGAGTAATGCCATGAAGATAAAGGGGAACTGTGTCTCCAAACGAGTTTTAGTTTAAATGAAAGGCCAGTTTCCTACCTTTAAAACGAGCCATCAACCACCTCTCTACGTGCTCCACATCCCACAGATATACAGAATGGACTGACCAGAAAGTTAATGGTGTGGAAGGCTGACATGTGACATTTCTAAGGCTTCTCCTGCACAGTGCCGGCAAGCACAGCCTCAGACTCCCTCAGGGTGTGAAGGAGACAGGAAGTCCCTCCTCCTCTCTGCTGTGTAGTCTGACAGAGAAGGTAAGGGAATCTACAGCCCTTCTCTTTCACTGTGTGAAAACGCCTTTTCAGGCAGAGTTCTCACTCTGCCGTATAGGTGATTCCACAGAGTTTCTGTGGGTGTGTGTGCTGTGAGTAGCCTGTGGCACCTGCGAGTGGGTGGGGCTTAGACACGTGCAAGTGGACAGGGCTTAGGCACCCGCGGGTGGTCGGGGCCACGGCACCCGCGAGTGGGCAGGGCCACATGGGGCTGTACGATGATGGGACATGGGGGGCCTGCAACAGTTGGGACCATGGGGTCCATGAGTGGGAGGGACCAGGGGGGCTGCAAAGGGGAGGAGGAGACACAGGACAGATTGACTGACAGTCTAGAGCAGAAAACAGGAATGTAGGGGCATGGTGATGCTGGCCATTCCACACACAAAATATAAATATCTTCAAACTATGCAAAATAAACAATGGGAATAAATTGCAAAAATTCTCAGTGGAGCAATTCCTATCAATTACCTCAAGTCATTTTGGACCAACTACTGTCTTCCTCAACTACTAATTAGCATACCAGGAATTTCAACATTTTTGTTTCCCCAAAGGTACATGTGACTGTCACATGTATATTGCCGCCTGCCTCTGGGCATTGATAGGCAATTATTTGAATTCAAACTCAGTAAAAACATAGTTGGTTCAATGTCATAGATTTTAAAACCCTGTCATCATTACAGTTAATCCATTTACTTTTTTAAGTAGAAGGTGATTTTACTATTCTGAATCACATATTTGTAAATGAAATACATTATGTACACTTATTACTATAACCCATTGTAATCCCTCTTTCATAAAAGTTTCTATATATGGTCTCTGCAGCTTATAATATACTATGGGATTATGTTACCCATTAAAGAGAACCACTATGAAATTAAAAGGTGATAAACAAGAATATTGTAGTGATTTAGGTACAATAAATAGCAATGATAAACTATAACAATTCTGGACCTGAATAAACAACAACAAAATTTTAGTTTCATATTTATAATTCTCCTAAATTATTAGCTTATTAGTGTACCGTGCCTTAACAAGTGTATTGCGATGCTAATTTACGATCGCTATGGTAAATCTACGATAGCAATCAATCTGTTTACAGACCTATTAGGCCTTGCATTATGCAATGCATGAATTTGCTCTAAAATTTGAGGGGGAAAGGAGATATTTGGGACATTTCCCCCCCCCACCCTATCTCTTCTAGTGTCTAATGGTTTTGGTCTGCATTTAAAAGACTATCGATAGAGAGCGATTTGATGTTTTATGGTCGCGCAAAAAAGTTGAGTAGCTGAATATTTCATTCCCATAGTGATACCAGGGCATTTGCGGTCCAATGGACTGTGTCTAGCAGTGACAATGAATATTTCATCTGGTTCAAAGACATCAAGTAGCGGGACGGTCGGTAAAACAATAGTACAGCAACGTTACATGAGGCAGGGAGTAGAATTGATAATTCCGACCTTCCAATACTGTTGAATGCCAGGCTTTCCCAGGCTTCAGCACTACTTAATACAAGGGAGCCCAAACATTAAGTATTTTATTATTTTGATTGTTTTATAAGTATTATTTGTTAGATATTTTTTTTGTATAATATTTGTACAGCTGAAACCTTACTAAAACCATAACCTAAATTATGCATTTTGGTATGGGATTGTGACAACTGATCCTAGACATTAATATAGACATTAATCCCGCTACAATAAACCGGTTCTAGAAGACAGAGTTCCTAGTGTCCAAAGGCATAGTCCTCCTCATGTCCCCAAGGCCCAGAGTACCCTCTTAGTGTCCCCAGGCCAGAGTCGCCCTCTGTCCAGCCAGGGGCCCCTCGTCCAATCCAGAGGGCCCCCCTCTGTCCCAAATCCCACACCCCCCTCTGTCCCAAATCCAGGGCCCCCCCTGTACAAATCACGGGGCCCCCTCTGTCCAAATCCAGGGGTCCCCCCCTGGCACCCTCTGTCCCAATCAGGGAACCCTCTGTCCCACATCAAGGGCCCCCTGTCCAAGCAACCTTACTTGCAGTCGTTTAATTGCTGTTCTCCCTCAGTGTGTTTCCTGTATTTTTCCCTATAGTGGTGAGTCATAGGAAATGCAGACACTCTCCTTCTAGTGGTGAGTCAATAGGAAATGCAGAGACTCCTCTAGTGGTGAGTCAATGGGAACTGCCGAGACATCTCCCTCTAGTGGTGAGTAATAGGAAATGCAGAGGCTCGTCAAACAGTGGTGAGTCCATAGGAACTGCAGTGCACCACACGGACACAGGACACACACTATATAGGATAATTCATATAATGCTGCAAGAATTTAAAAGAGGTCTCTTTCTCATCACTTTCTGACTTAAGTTCATACTGTACCTTCTTTTTTCCCAGCACCATTGAACCAGTCATATACAACTACCAGTGTGGAATTGAAGGTGATTTTCCCTTGCCCCCCCCTTAT
The DNA here is from genome assembly GCA_019447015.1 of Hymenochirus boettgeri. Lineage (NCBI taxonomy): Eukaryota > Metazoa > Chordata > Amphibia > Anura > Pipidae > Hymenochirus > Hymenochirus boettgeri. The sequence continues at coordinate 196,056,311 of CM033470.1, read as the reverse complement.
GTAATCCCAAAAAAATCCATAATATCTCTGTAATTCTATGAGATCTAACGTTGAGACCAGGTTTTATATTTGTATATAAATGTGATTCATATCACCATAGTAACATGGTATTTTCCAGGTTTATATTTGTATATAAACGTGGTTCATATCACCAATAGTAACATAGTCTTTCCAGGGTTTATATTTGTATATAAACGTGGTTCATATCACCAATAGTAACATAGTCTTTCCAGGGTTTATATTTGTATATAATGTCATTCTATCCCCATAGTAACATAGTCTTCCAGGTAGGTTATATTTTAAAACCACCAGGAGCATGTAAAGTGTTACAGACCTTAAGGGAATGTCCTGGGTTCCCTCTGTTATAGAATCTGTTGTTCTGGGTGTGCAGCTCTCTGAGTTGTGTAGTCGTACATTACGCTGTTGTTGTGTCACTGGACTCTGTGTCTGAATTGTTGAAGTCGGGCAGCACACAGAGCCCAGGCCCTTCATCTGAGTTACTGAATTAGGGAATCACACTCTGCAAGTGACGTGCACTTTTTATTGGTCAAAGACTTCACGGACGTCGGCCCTTTTAGAGGGCATCGCTGTTATGTTGAGTCATTCAGGGGTGTGGCTGTGAGGTGAGTACATACATACATACATACTAGATTCCTGCTTTATATAGTAGATAATGGACCTCCATTATGTATAATATAAGGGATATGGACCCCTTTCTTGTATAATATAAGGGATAATGGACCGTTTACTGTATAATATAAGGGATAATGGACCCCTTAGTTTATAATATAAGGGATAATGGACCCCTTTCTGTATAATATAAGGGATAATGGACCCCTTACTATATAATATAAGGCATAATGGACCCCTTACTATATAATATAAGAGATAATGGACCCCTTTCTATATAATATAAGGCATAATGGCCCCTTACTATATATATAAGAGTAATGGACCCCATTCTATAAATATAAGGCATAATGGACCCCTTACTGTATAATATAATGGATAATGGACTCCTTTCTGCATATAAAAGGGATAACAGACCCCTTTCTGTATATATAATGGGATAATGGACCCCTTTCTGTATAATATAATGGATAAGTGAGACCCCTTAATGTATAATATAAGGGATAAAGGATACCTTACTGTATAATATAAGGGATAATGGACACCTACTGTAAAATAATGATAATAGACCCCTTTCTGTATAATATAAGGGATAATGTACCCCTTACTGTTATATAAGGCATAATGGACCCCTTTCTATAAAATAAGATGATAATTGACCCCTTTCTAAATAATAAGGGCATACGGACCCCTTACTGTATAATATAAGGGATAATGGACCCTTTTGTGTATATTGATGGATAATGGACCCCTTTCTGTATAATATAAGGCATAATGGACCTCTTACTGTAATATTAAGGGATAACGGACCCATTTCTGTATAATATATGGGATAATATACCCCTTACTATTTAATATAAGGGATAATGGACTCCATACAGTTAAATTAAACATGTCAATGCTCTTATTTATTAGGGAGTCTCTCTTCTCCCAAAAAACAAACCTATGGTCATGCAAAATCTCTAAGAATTAATTTTCTCCATTATTCTATAGGATTGTTTAAGGTTAGGCCACACTGCCGCATATTAACATGTGGTTCGATTGCGATTGTGATCCAATTGTGTGTTAAAAAGCGCAATCTAGTTTTAGCCAATTGTTGTGGCCACCCCTTAATACTAATCCAATGCAACATCAGGGAGACAATCTTCCCATGAAAATGCAACCCAGCGGGAGTGTCAGCCCAGATAAATGACCCAAGGTAATTTGTTAGACCTTCCATACTTGGGATACCTGACGTGGTTGAAAGGCTTTTCACTTTTTATGCATAAAATTGTAACTAAAACCCCCCATGTTTTTACTGTTTGCACTAGCATAGATATTATGATGTATGGGGTCCAGGAATGTGCATTGATCATCTTTTCTTGTTTGTTCTAATGTTTTGGTCAGATCAGTAGCACTTCTGTATATAAGTGAAAAAATGTGATTCTCTACTGATCAATTTAATGTTCAGCCTACGGTTGGGTTCTTAGGGCTGGTACGGTCAATTATGGCCCAATTTGCCAGCAGATTATCAATCAATAAATAGATCAGGCGATTGAGAAAAAAAGCAGTACTTCCAAAGTTGTGGACACAACCAATTACATCGCTTTTTAAGATAATGCGATAATGTCCTATTAAAAAATTTAATAAAAATGTTGCCAATATTGCGACTTGACTGACTATAAGATGATAGTGTCATACCAGCTTAAAAGGCTAGCTTAGAAGTGCTGCTTTATCTTAGCTCATAATTTGACCTCAAGATGAGCAAAATAAAGTTTGATAATTGGGTTACGGGAGTTTATGAGTCATTATTAAAAACGTGTAGTGTGGATGCCACTTTTTGAGAAGTTGCAGTTAGAGGTGTGATCCAGGTCTCATTTTAAAACATTAAGGCAGCAGGCTTTAAATTTAACACCATCTTTTTTGGAACACTATAGTTCCCCGTTAAATGCAAATAAAACTCAGGGAGAAGGAGGTATCTGGTTATAGTGTTGCATTTCACCCTGTACATGTTACCTCCAATGTACTTCGTCATTTCTTTCGATATAGGCAAAAAACAAATTGCTGGGACACAGAGAAAATGCAATATCATGTATACTCTAAACACATGATCCTCATGCATTGTATATGACACTAAAAGAAGGGTAGACTCACCATTCAAAAACAGTAATACAGCTATCTGCAATAGTTTTTTTAAGATACAGTAAAATAGGCCATATAGTGTTGATCAGGTAGCTCATTGTTTAGTATAATAATCCTTGCACCACTGAAGTCCTGGGTTCGATCCCCCCTTGGACACATCTGCAAGGATTTTGTATGTTCTCCCCCGTGCTTCGTGGGTTTCCTTCGGGCACTCCGGTTTCCCCCACAATCATAAGATATACTGATGGATTGTATAGTCAAATAAATGTGCTTAGATTGTAAGCTCTTTGGGAAAGGACCTGATGTGCATATATCTATGTAATTGTAAAGCGCTACGGAAGATGTTGGTGCTATATAAATCCACAATAATAATATTGTGGTCAAGTGCACTATCAATCTTTCATCAATCATTTAAAGGGCATGTCACCCCAAAAACTAAAATTTACCCCACTACTGGCCCCAATGTGTAGTGTTAATAAATCCTTACCTTACATCACTGCTCCAAATGGTTCTCCTGTAGTGTTTTCCCAAAGTCCAGGAAAGTGAAGAGCAGGTGCCCGTCTGCCTGTGTAAAGGTCTCCGCCTATCTGTCCCCTCCGGGAGGTTTGCAGACATGCGCAGGGAGCAGATTCCCCCCTCCCTCCCACCATCCACAACATAGCGCAGTTTTTTAAGTCCTTCCTTAAAACCCAGCGCCGCTCCTACCATGAAGCAGCGTGAAACAACTGCTCCGGGCGCGTGTCGCTGACAAATTAGAAAGGCGGCAACTTGTCAGATATATATTTTTTTTAATTTTCCCTTGCCGAAGATCGCGCCTCGCGGCAGCCGCAGGGGCAGCTTCAGCTTAAGGTCCACAAAGAAGGCACTTCATTGGCTGGACAATCCATCATCAGGGCATGCCTCGTATCTGCAGCGTGATTGGTCCTGCAGCCGCGCCGTACACCCCTCTGTGCGTAAGTTACGTGACATACACACAGAGGGCAGTACCAGCGCGGCTGCAGACCAATCAGAGGCATCCTGAGCTTGCCCTGATTGTGCTTAGTCCTGCCATGAAGCGCCTTCTTTCTGGACTGGATCTTAAGCTGAAGACAGTGCCACTTTGTCGCATCGGTAAGGAAAGTTTGTAAAATTATTATCTGACAACTGTTGCCGCCTAAATTGTTTTGGGACTAGGAGTGCTCGGTTGCTCCACTGAAACTCCTTCCTGGCAGGGTCGGACTGGCCTGCGGAGGGGGAGGGGGGGGTTACGGACTGATGCTGCGGCCTGCAGGACCTGGATTCTGGGGAAGTTCTTAAAGTTGCAGACCTGCAGTTCAGCTGCTTCTAATTTGTGCCCCAACCATGATAGATAGATAGTAGGTAGGTAGGTAGACAGCAGAGATGATAGGTAGGTAACAGGTAGACAGACATGATAGATAGATAGGTAGGCAGAAGAGATAGGTGGTAGGCAGACGACAGAGGTAGGTAGACAGACAGACAACAGAGAAAGATAGATAGGTAGGTAGGCAGACGACAGAGATAGATAAGATGGAGGGATAGATAGATATAGAAGACAGACAGAGATAGATAGATTCATAGATAGATAGGTGGTAGGCAGACAGACAGAGATAGATAGATGTGGAGAGATAGATAGATGGATAATAGACAAACAGACAGACAGAGTATAGATAGATAGTAGATAAGATAGATATAGCTATGTGAATGATAGTCGTGATGAATAGATAGATAGATAGATAGATCGAGATAGCAGGCATAGTATGGATGGATTGTGTGTGTAGTGATGGTGTGCTGTCGCGGACGGTGTCGTCGTTCGATAGTTTGTGTCGCTCGTGTGTAGAATAGCTTGATAGATAATAGAAACGATAGATGGATAGATGACAGACAACAGAGATAGTAGGTAGGTAGATAGACAACGATAGATAGACCGACGATAAATATAGATAGACAGATAAAGGAAGATATATATAGCTAGATGGTTGATAGATAGATAGACGACAGATAGTTAATAGATAGATAATATAAGGTAGATAGATAGATAGATGGATTGATAGATAGTTTAAATATAGATAGATAGACAGAATGATGGAGTGATAGACTGACAGACAGATAGATAGATAGATAGATAGATAGATAGATCCAGATAGATGATAGATAGACACACAGATAGATAGATACAGACAACAGATAGATATAGATAGATATACAGAGAATAGATAAATAGATAGCAGAGATAGATAGATGATATAGCATAGATATAGTAGACAGATAGCAGAGATAATATCAGAGATAGATTGATATTAGATAGCAGAGCGATAGCATCTAGTAGATAGATTAGATAATATAGATAGATAGTGATATAGTGATAGACGAAAGATAGCAGGATAGATAGAGGCAATAGAGAGTTAGATAGATAGACAGATAGGAGAGAGATAGATAGCAGAGATAGATAGATAATATAAGATAGATGATAGCAGAGATAGATAATATCAGAGATAGATAGATAGCAGAGATCGATAAATAGCAGAGATAGATAGATAGCAGAGATAGACAGATAGACAGAGATAGATAGGTAGGTAGATAGTATAGATAGGATGATATATAGATAGATAGATAGATAGATAGATAGATAGATAGTTATAGATAGACAGATAGTTACTAGATAGATAGATATAAAGGTAGGTAGATAGATAGACAGATATATAGATATATAGACACACAGATAGATTGATAGATAGACACACGATAGATAGACAGACAGATATATTATAGATAGAATAGACAGAATAGATAAATAGATGCAGAGATAGATAGCATAGATAGATAGATGGATAGATAGATAGATTAGATAGTTAGATAGATAGATAGATAGACAGATAGATAGCAGAGAGTAGATAGATAATAGATAGATAGATAAGATATATAAATCAGAGATAGTTACATAGCAGAGATAGATAATAAGATAGTATGATAATAGTGATAGACAAAAGATAGCAGAGATAGACAATAGCAGAGTAGTATAGACAGATAGAAGAGAAGATAGATAGCAGAGATAGATATATATAAGATAGATAATAGACAGTAGAAGAATAGATAGATAGATATTAGATAGATGGCAGAGATAGGTAGGTAGGTAGATAGAAAGATGATAGATTATAGATAGTAATAGCTAGATAGATAGATGGAGTGATAGCTAGATGACAACATACAGAGATAGATAGATGATAGCAGAGATAGTTTGACAGACATATAAATAGAGAGTAGATAGATATATCAGCAGAGATAGATGGATCGCAGAGATAGATTAGATAGATAGATTGCAGAGATAGATAGATAATATCGATAGATAGATAGAATAGATAGATAGACGATGAAGAGATAGATATGATATAGATAGATGATATATAGATAGATAAATATCAGATAGATAGATAATAGATAGATAGATAGATAGATAGATAGATAGATAGATAATATAGATCGACAGAGCAAGATAGATACCCAGACAGATAGAGGAGATAGATAGATAGCAAGATAGATAGATACAGAGATAGATAATATCAGAATAGATAGATATATAGATAGCAGAGGTAGATAGATAGATAGATAGATAGAACATAGCAGAGATAGATAGATAATCGAGATAGATAGATATAATAAATAGCAGATCGATAGATAGATATTATAGATAGATAGCGAGATAGATATGTATAGATAGATAGCAAGATAGATAGATAGATAATATAGATAGATAATAGCAGAGATAGATAGATAGATAGCAGATAGATAGATAGATAGATAGATAGATAGATAGATAGCAGAGATAGATAATCTATAAATTAAAATTAATTTTAAAATATAATAATTTATAAATATGTAATTGATATAGTTTAGGCCCCTCTGAAAGAGTCTACCTTGACGTGGTAGCAGGGCTTACAAATCTTTTGGCCAACATCTTTTATTCTACAAGTATGTAGGCTTTCTAATGTAATGTACCAGTTGCACCAACATGTTTTTTTATGTTTTCTAAAAATAGAGAAGCGTATAAATAACCATTTTAAAAAAAAAGTATGAAATTTGGCACGCCCACGTGCCGCTTGGTCTAGGGGCCGGCATTCATCATGTATTTTCAGGTGCCAAAAACCCTGGGGCACCCTGTTACACCCTGTTCTGTAGTGCAGCCTCCCCCCCCCAGCCCCACCGCATTGTCAGTTTAAAAAGAATATCATATTACTTACTTACAAGCCATCTTTCCAGCCCCGTTTTCCATACTGTGCAGCCGTGTCTGTGATGACTGTCTTGCAGCCAATCACAGATGCAACTGACGGTCCCGCCCCTAATGTTACTTTCCTTTGGCGGAAGTAACATTACTGTCAGAGGGCGCGGGTAACGAAGGCTGGTAAGTAGTGAATATTTTTTTTTAATTGACAATGCATTGGGATGGGAGGGAGAGGCTACCTACAGAAAAAATATGGGTTTTAGGGGGGGACATACCCTTTTAGCTTTAAAATGGTGTGAACTGGAAGATGGGGTAGACAGAAAATGATCTCCTGACCAGTCACCCTTAATTTCCAATTGGCTGCTCGATTTGAATATTTGATTCTGGCTGAAAGATATGGTGTGGAAAACAATTAACAAAATTAATATCAATAAAGCCCCGGACCGGATGGAATACATCCTTGGATATTAAGAGAGCTTAGTCTTATGTGTTTATCTAGACCACTGTTTCTTATCTTTTAGATTCCTTTGTCTGGCACTGTGGATTGGAAAAAGCCAATGTAATACCAATATTCAAAAAATGTAGATTCTAGCATAGCAGTAATTTAGTATGCTTGGATTTTGCTAAAGCTTTTGAACTGTGCCTCATAAGCAACTAATGAATAAACTGAGGACTGTTGCCCAGAAAAAAAACATTTGTACAGGATTAGAGAATGGTTATTGTATCGCAAACAGAGAGTGGTGGTCAATGGAGCTACAATCTATGTGGGCTATAAGTTCTAAGCGGAGTGCTCAGGGTTCCGTAATGGGCCACTTCTGTTTTTAATCTGTTTATAAATGCCTTAGAAGGGGGCATGAGAGCAGGGTCTCTGTGTTTGCTGATGATACTAAACTATGCAGAGCTTTGGAAACTTCAAATGATTGCAATTGCTGCAAGTGACCTAGATAGATTATCAAAATGACAGCAGAATGGCAGATAGATTCAATGTTGATAAATGCAAGGTGAGATGCAATTTGGGGTTTAACAATTCTTGCACCTACACCATAAATGATTCTGTGTTAATGTAATCTCGACTGGAAAAAGATTTGGGGGTTCGGGTAGATAACAGTCCTTAGCTGTAGCACACATGCCAGACAGCCAAGGCTAGTAGCTAGTAAGGTATTGTCTTGTATAAAAAGGGGAATAGATTCAAGAAAAAAAAATATTATTCTCCCTCTTAACAGGCCCTGGTAAGGCATCATGGAACATGCGGTTGCAGTTTTGGAATCCCATATACAAAAGGGACATCTTGGAAATGAAAGCAGAAGGGAACTAAAATAATAAAAGGAATGAAGTGGGGGCTTGGATATGATCATTTAATTAATATATTAATGGGCCTATATAAACCTCTGGTGCATCTAATCGGTCATATCAGATAACATGTGGACACTTAAATTGGAAAAAAAGAAGTTTCATCTTCAGGTTGGAAAGGTTTCTTTCTACAGTGAAAATGGTGAAACCGTGGAAACTGTCTTCTGGCAGATGTGGTAATGGCAAGTTCACATTGAATAGCTTTAAAAGTGGGCTGGATAAGTCCTAAAATAATACAAATACCGTAGTTCTGTGGTATGGGGATACTATATAATATTGAGAATTACTGGTATTATACATATCTGTAATTCTGGTGGTACAGGGATACTATATATATTTGAGAATTACTGTATTAATACTATACTGTAGTTTTGGTTGGTACGGGGATCTATATAATATTGAGAATACTGGTATTAATACATATACTGTAGTGCTGGTGGTACAGGGATACTTTCTGATTACCATTGTGAATCAGGAAGGAATTTCCCCACCCTTGTAAGTGGCTTTTTTCCTTCCTCTGGATCAACTCTTAGGTAGGGTTTAAAAAGGGGGTGAAATGGTTGGACTGATGGACGCATGTCTTATTCAACCTCAATTATTGTTTATGAATTGGTGAGGATAATTTGTCAGATGGCCTCTCCTCTTTTTCCCCATCTTTGTCTTCAGCGCTTCCAAAAGAGTCGGAGGAATAAGAACTTTCAGTCGGAGAAACGCCCGCTTCTGCTTTTGGGAATATAACAATGCAGGAGACTGAGAATATCGAGGAGATCTAAGAGGAAGATTGGGGGATTTGCTTAATAATTTCAGGCATCCGTAATAAGAGATTTAGTCAACACCAGTATTGATTGAACTTAACCCATAGGACATAAGTAAAGAAGAACTTAATCCACCTAGAAAAAGGCTTATCTCTTTGCCCTACATCTACTTAATTTGTTATAAACTGTTAAAGATATTAATAGAGTTATTCGTAAGCTAACATTAAGTAAATGGTTTATGGTTAATGTTACTGAATGCAGCAATAACATTGATCACGTGAATAGCATGAAATATGTGATAATGTTACTTCACAGAGGGATGTTACAACATTTTAGATGAAACTAATTTGGAATACCGCAAAGTAGGGGTTAGGCTTGGACCCCAAAAGATAAGAGGATGTTTAAGAAAAGATCTATGTTCTTTCCCTCGCCAACTTCGTACGCCAGTAGTTGATAAATTCCAGATGTTAGTAGATGCTATTTAAGAAAACTAAAAGAAAAGGTAACTAGTCTTGATTTGAGACCTAATAGATATTGGAAAAATTTAATTCAGAAAGAACGGTAGCCTGAAATTATTACGGAGATGAATCTATAGTGAATCAGAAGTTGATAAAGGAGGCACAGTGGTGGTTTTAGAACCTTCGGATCCTACACAATTATGTAGAAGCAGGTAAAAGGGGTATCCGTTTGGATGGATAAGATAAAAATATGTATGATACTTTGTACCATTCCAATATTCCATCATGTTCCCAAAATACATAAATTCATAGTCCCCTCACAGGTAGACCTTAGTGGCTGGAATAAATTCACTAAAATGAAAAACTATCTCAGTTAGTGGTTTTTTACTTCAACCCCAGTTAAAAGACTTTCAGGAGATTCAATAAAAGTTCTATCGTTTAAAAAAATGGTGTTAACTTTGCCACACCAAGCAGATGTTAGCTTTCAAATGTTAAATAAGATTGATTGGTTGGAGCAAAATTAGCACCATTTTAAACGATAAGAACTTTTATTGAATAACCCTGTTTATTCCATTACATTAAGGATTCAACTCAGAATATTAGGATATTGGAAAATGTTTTGTGGATAATGAATGTATGGTTGCAACTACAGAGTTGTAAGGCCTTATTCTTGTATCCACATAAATGGGGTTGGAAGCGGTTAAATACCACTTAGAAAACCTACAGTAGACTATTCAATAGAGTGGATACGTTTATTCTAGAAGCCCCTCCATATCTGCTACCAACAAATTTTTTTAAAATGACATTTTTATGTACAGGTGCAAAAAATTTTGCTCCACTTATCTAATTTATTTATGAGTGGTGGGAGAAACATCCTCTATGTCCCCTGTTTTTTCTACCATTGTCTTGTACAAGAGATTTATAGATGACTTATTTGGATTTGAAAAGGGACTCAATACTCTTTTGGAGATATGGGATGGAGTATATTAACCTACCCATTCAATTTAAAGTTACTTACCAATTTGGGGTAAATCAATCATTATTTAGGCATTACCAACACACTATTGGACAATAAGTAGTAGAGGAATATAGCAAACGAGAAGTGGGTAATGTAATCCTATAGCTGATTCCAATCATCCCTGTCACAGTATGAAGCTATCCTATATGGACAGTTTTACGGTTAAAAATAAACTGTACAAGGGAATCTCCTTATTAGATGCACTAAAGATATGACAAAAAGGTTTATTGAACGGGGCTATAAAGCTAACTCACTAAAAAGACCCTTCAATAAGGCGAAAACAACAAAATAGGTCCTCCATCATCCAAGGTCTTAAACACTTAATAGAACTCAGTTTAAAGGGGTGTATTTTTTAACTAGATTTAGTCCCCAATATTCCAGTAAAAATATAAAAGTACTAAAAAAAGTACTAAGTACTAAAATAATAAAAACGCCTGCCAATTTTAAAGCAGGGTGAGGTCTTGAGAAAAGTATTGACATAGGGGTTCAAATATTGTCAAAAAGAGCTGTCTCATTGGAGATATTTTGTTCCCTAGTTAGGTTTATGGTCAAAACTCAACCCAGATAAGTGATTGAGCTCTCTGAGTTGTGTAGTCGTACATTACGCTGTTGTTGTGTCACTGGACTCTGTGTCTGAATTGTTGAAGTCGGGCAGCACACAGAGCCCAGGCCCTTCATCTGAGTTACTGAATTAGGGAATCACACTCTGCAAGTGACGTGCAGGCTTTTTATTGGTCAAAAGACTTCACGGACGTCGGCCCTTTTAGAGGGCGTCGCTGTTATGTTGAGTCATTCAGGGGTGTGGCTGTGAGGTGAGTACATACATACATACATACTAGATTCCTGCTTTATATAGTAGATAATGGACCTCCATTATGTATAATATAAGGGATAATGGACCCCTTTCTGTATAATATAAGGGATAATGGACCGTTTACTGTATAATATAAGGGATAATGGACCCCTTAGTTTATAATATAAGGGATAATGGACCCCTTTCTGTATAATATAAGGGATAATGGACCCCTTACTATATAATATAAGGCATAATGGACCCCTTACTATATAATATAAGAGATAATGGACCCCTTTCTATATAATATAAGGCATAATGGACCCCTTACTATATAATATAAGAGATAATGGACCCCATTCTATATAATATAAGGCATAATGGACCCCTTACTGTATAATATAATGGATAATGGACTCCTTTCTGCATAATAAAAGGGATAACAGACCCCTTTCTGTATAATATAAGGGATAATGGACCCCTTTCTGTATAATATAATGGATAAAGTACCCCTTAATGTATAATATAAGGGATAAAGGATACCTTACTGTATAATATAAGGGATAATGGACACCTTACTGTAAAATATAAGGTATAATAGACCCCTTTCTGTATAATATAAGGGATAATGTACCCCTTACTGTATAATATAAGGCATAATGAACCCCTTTCTATAAAATAAGATAGATAATTGACCCCTTTCTAAATAATATAAGGCATAACGGACCCCTTACTGTATAATATAAGGGATAATGGACCCCTTTGTGTATAATATGATGGATAATGGACCCCTTTCTGTATAATATAAGGCATAATGGACCTCTTACTGTATAATATAAGGGATAACGGACCCATTTCTGTATAATATATGGGATAATATACCCCTTACTATTTAATATAAGGGATAATGGACTCCATACAGTATAATTAAACAATGTACAATGCTCTTATTTATTAGGGAGTCTCTCTTCTCCCAAAAAACAAACCTATGGTCTATGCAAAATCTCTAAGAATTAATTTTCTCCATTATTCTATAGGATTGTTTAAGGGTTAGGCCACACTGCCGCATATTAACATGTGGTTCGATTGCGATTGTGATCCAATTGTGTGTTAAAAAGCGCAATCTAGTTTTAGCCAATTGTTGTGGCCACACCCTTAATACTAATCCAATGCAACATCAGGGAGACAATCTTCCCATGAAAATGCAACCCAGCAGGGAGTGTCAGCCCAGATAAATGACCCAAGGTAATTTGTTAGGACCTTCCATACTTGGGATACCTTGACGTGGTTGGAAGGCTTTTCACTTTTATGCATAAAATTGTAACTAAAACCCCCCATGTTTTTACTGTTTGCACTAGCATAGATATTATGATGTATGGGGTCCAGGAATGTGCATTGATCATCTTTTCTTGTTTGTTCTAATGTTTTGGTCAGATCAGTAGCACTTCTGTATATAAAGTGAAAAAATGTGATTCTCTACTGATCAATTTAATGTTCAGCCTACGGTTGGGTTCTTAGGGCTGGTACGGTCAATTATGGCCCAATTTGCCAGCAGATTATCAATCAAATAAATAGATCAGGCGATTGAGAAAAAAGCAGTACTTCCAAAGTTGTGGAACAACCAATTACATCGTCTTTTTAAGATAATGCGATAATGTCCTATTAAAAAATTTAATAAAAATGTTGCCAATATTGCGACTTGACTGACTATAAGGATGATAGTGTCATAACAGCTTAGAAAGGCTAGCTTAGAAGTACTGCTTTAGCTTAGCTCATAATTTGACCTCAAGATGAGCAAAATAAAAGTTGATAATTGGGTTACGGGAGTTTATGAGTCATTATTAAAAACGTGTAGTGTGGATGCCACTTTTTGAGAAGTTGCAGTTAGAGGTGTGATCCAGGTCTCATTTTAAACATTAAGGCAGCAGGCTTTAAATTTAACACCATCTTTTTTGGAAACTATAGTTCCCCGTTAATATGCAAATAAAACTCAGGGAGAAGGAGGTATCTGGTTATAGTGTTGCATTTCACCCTGTACATGTTACCTCCAATGTACTTCGTCATTTCTTTGATATAGGCAAAAAACAAATTGCTGGGACACAGAGAAAATGCAATATCATGTATACTCTAAACAACATGATCCTCATGCATTGTATAGGACACTAAAAGAAGGGTAGACTCACCATTACAAAATACAGTAATACAGCTATCTGCAATAGTTTTTTAAGATACAGTAAAATAGGCCATATAGTGTTGATCAGGTAGCTCATTGTTTAGTATTAATAACTTGCAGCACTGAAGTCCTGGGTTCGAATCCACCCTTGGACACATCTGCAAGGAGTTTGTATGTTCTCCCCGTGCTTGCGTGGGTTTCCTTCGGGCACTCCGGTTTCCCCCACAATCATAAAGATATACTGATGGATTGTATATGTCAAATAAATGTGCTTAGATTGTAAGCTCTTTGGGAAAGGACCTGATGTGCATATATCTATGTAATTGTAAAGCGCTACGGAAGATGTTGGTGCTATATAAATCCACAATAATAATATTGTGGTCAAAGTGCACTATCAATCTTTCATCAAATTTAAAGGGCATGTTCACCCCAAAAACTAAAATTTAACCCACTACTGGCCCCAATGTGTAGTGTTAATAAATCCTTACCTTACATCACTGCTCCAAATGGTTCTCCTGTAGTGCTTTCCCAAGGTCCAGGAAAGTGAAGAGCAGGTGCCTGTCGTGTAAAGGTCTCCGCCTATTCTGTCCCCTCCGGGAGGTTTGCAGACATGCGCAGGGGAGCAGATTCCCCCCTCCCTCCCACCATCCACAACCATAGCGCAGTTTTTTAAGTCCTTCCTTAAAACCCCGCCCTAGACCAAGCGGCACGTGGGCGTGCCAAATTCATACTTTTTTTTTTAAAATGGTTATTTATACGCTTCTCTATTTTTAGAAAACACTAAAAAACATGTTGGTGCAACTGGTACATTACATTAGAAAGCCCTACCATACTCTGTAGAATAAAAGATGTTGGCCAAAAGATTTGTAAGCCCTGCTACCACGTCAAGGTAGACTCTTTCAGCAGGGCCCTAACTATTATCTAAATTATATATTTATAAAATTATATATAATTATATAGATTATTATCTCTGCTATCTATCTATCTATCTATCTATCTATCTATCTATCTATCTATCTATCTATATCTATCTCGCTATTTATCTATCTATATTATCTATCTATCTATCTCTGACATCATCTATCCATCTATCTATCTCTGCTATCTATCTATAATATCTATCTATCGATCTCTGCTATTTATCTATACTATCTATCTCGATTATCTATCTATCTCTGCTATGTATCTATCTATCTATCTATCTATCTACCTCTGCTATCTATTATCTATCTATCTCTGATATTTATCTATCTCTGCTATCTATCTATCTCTGCTATCATCTATCCCTCTATCTGTCGTCTCATCTATCTCTGCTCTGTCGATCTATATATCTATCTATCTATCTAATCTTATCTATCTATCTATCTATATTATCTATCATTTAATCTATCTATATTATCTATCATCATTATGCTATCTACTATCCTTCTATCTGTCTATCTATCTATCTATCTATCTATCGATATTATCTATCTATCTCTGCAATCTATCTATCTAATCTATCTCTGCTATCCATCTATCTCTGTATATATCTATCTATCTCTGCTATTTATCTGTCTGTCAACTATCTCTGCTCTCCATCATCTATCTCTGTATGTCTGTCATCTAGCTATCACTCCATCTATCTATCTAGCTATTACTATCTAATCTATCATCTTTCTATCTACCTACCTACCTATCTCTGCCATCTACTATATATCTATCTATCTATCTCTTCTATCTGTCTATATATCTATCTATATTATATATCTATCTCTGCTATCTATCTTTCTCTTCTATCTGTCTATCTATTCGCTATTGATCTATCTCTTGCTATCTTTCTGTCTATCACTATTATCTATCTATCTCTATATCTATCTATCTCTGCTATGTAACTATCTCTGATATTTATCTATCTATCTATCTATCTATCTATCTATCTATCTCTCTGCTATCTATCTGTCTATCTATCTATCTATCTATCTATCTATCTATCTATCTATCCATCTATCTATCTCTGCTATCTATCTCTGCTATCTATTTATCTATCTCTGTCTATCTATCTATTAATATATCTGTCTGTCTATCTATCGGTGTCTATCTATCAATCTATCTGTGTATATATCTACTATATATCTGTCTATTATCTACCTACCTTTATATCTATCTATCTAGTAACATCTGTCTATCTATCTATCTATATCTATCTATCTATCTATCTATTATCATTCTATATATCTATATTACTATCTACCTACCTATCTATCTCTGTCTATCTGTCTATCTCTGCTATTATATCATCTGCTATTTATCTATCTCTGCTATCTATCTATCTCTGATATATCTATCTCATTGCTATCTATCTATATATTATCTATACTCTGCTATCTATCTATCTCTTTATCTGTCTATCTATCTAACTCTCTATCTGCCTATCTACTATCTTGCTATTTCGATTATCACTATTATTTATCTATATTATCTATCTATCTCTGCATGTATCTATCTATCTCTGCTATCTATATATCAATCTATCTCTGATATTATCTCTGCTATCGTCTATCTATCTCTTGCTATCTATCCATCTATCTATCTCTGCTATCTATTTATCTATCCGTCTATCTCTTATTAAATACTGTCTGTCTGTCTATCTATCTATCTGTGTGTCTATCTATCATCTATCGTGTATCTATCTATCTATCTATCATCTATCTATCTGTTGTCAGTCTATCACTCCATCTATCTGTCTATCTATCTAATTAATCTATCTATCACTCCACTATCTATCTATCTACCTTTAATCTATCATCTATAACTCTGTCCTATCTACTACACCGATCTACATCATCCCTTTCTATTGTCTATCTACTTATCTGTCGTGCTATCTATCGTTCTGTCTATCTACTACCTACCTATCTGCTGTCTGTCTGATCTACCAAATCTAACCACACCACACTAAATCGTATCACAATCTACACACACACAACACACACCCCGATCTAAATCCATCTATCTATCCATCTATCTATCCATCTATCCATCCATTTATCTATCCGTCTATCTATCTATCTATCTATCTATCTATTATCTATCTATCTATTCACTCATTATATATCTATCTATCTATCTAATCTATCTATCTATTATCTCTGTCTGTCTGTTTGTCTATCTATCCATCTATCTATCTCTCCATCTATCTATCTATCTCTGTCTGTTGCCTACCTACCTATCTATCTATGAATCATCTATCTCTGTCTGTCTATCTATATCTATCTACCCTCCATTATCTATCTCTGCTGTCTGCCTACCTACCTATCTATCTTCTCTGTTGCTCGTCTGTCTACCTACCTCTGTCTGTCTGCCTACTACCTATCTCTTTCGCCTACCTCTCTATCTATCTATGTCTGTCTACCTGTCTACCTACCTATCTATCTCTGTCTGTCTACCTACTACCTACCTATCTATCTATCTATTGGTTGGGGACACAATTAGAAGCAGCTGAACTGCAGGTCTGCAACTTTAAGAACTTCCCCAGAATCCAGGTCCTGCAGGCAGCAGCATCAGTCCGTAACCCCCCCCTCCCCCTCCGCAGGCCAGTCCGACCCTGCCAGGAAGGAGTTTCAGTGGAGCACCGAGCACTCCTAGTTCCAAAACAATTTAGGCGGCAACAGTGCAGTAAATAATTTTACAAATTTCCTTACAGATCGCGACAAAGTGGCACTGTCTTCAGCTTAAGATCCAGTCCAGAAAGAAGGCGCTTCATTGGCAGGACTAAGCGCAATCAGGGCAAGCCTCAGGATGCTCTGATTGGTCCTGCAGCCGCGCTGGTACGCCCCTCTGTGTGTATGTCACGTAAACTTACGCACAGAGGGGTGTACGGCGCGGCTGCAGGACAATCACGCTGCAGATATCCGAGGCATGCCCTGTTGATGGATTGTCCAGCCAATGAAGTGCCTTCTTTGTGGACCTTAAGCTGAAGCTGCCCCTGCGCCTGCCCGCGAGGCGCGATCTTCGGCAAGGGAAAATTAAAAAAAAATATATCTGACAAGTTGCCGCCTTTTAATTTGTCAGCGACACGCGCCGGAGCAGTTGTTTCACGCTGCTTCATGGTAGGAGCGGCGCTTAGATAGATAGATAGATAGATAGATAGATAGAAGAGATAGATAGATATATAGATAGATGGCAGAGATAGGTAGGTAGGTAGATAGAAAGATGATAGATTAGATAGTAATAGCTAGATAGATAGATGGAGTGATAGCTAGATGGACAGACATACAGAGATAGATAGTTGGATAGCAGAGATAGTTGGACAGACAGATAAATAGCAGAGATAGATAGATATATAGCAGAGATAGATGGATAGCAGAGATAGATTAGATAGATAGATTGCAGAGATAGATAGATAATATCGATAGATAGATAGATAGATAGATAGATAGATAGACAGATAGAAGAGATAGATAGATAAGCAAGATAGATAGATCATGATAGATAAGATAAAATATAGAGATAGATAGATAGATAGATAGATAGATAGATAGCAGAGATAGATAGATAGATAATATAGATCGACAGAGCAGAGATAGATAGACGACAGATAGAGGGATAGATAGATAGCAGAGATAGATAGATAGCAGAGATAGATAAATACAGAGATAGATAGATATATAGATAGCAGAGTAGATAGAGATAGATAGATAGAACATAGCAGAGATAGATAGATAATCGAGATAGATAGTAAGATAATAGCAGAGATCGATAGATAGATATTATAGATAGATAGCAGAGATAGATAGATGGATAGATGATAGCGAGATAGATAGATAGTAATATAATAGATAAATAGCAGAGATAGACAGATAGATAGCAGAGATAGATAGATAGTATATAGATAGATGATAGATGATAGATAGATAGATAGATAGATAGATAGATAGCAAGAGATAGATAATATATATAATTATATTAATCTATTATAAAAATATTATTTAGATAATAGTTAGGCCCTGCTGAAAGAGTCTACCTTGACGTGGTAGCAGGGCTTACAAATCTTTTGGCCAACATCTTTTATTCTACGAGTATGGTAGGGCTTTAATGTAATGTACCAGTTTGCACCAACATGTTTTAGTGTTTTAAAAATGAGAGCGTATAAATAACCATTTTCAAAAAAAAAGTATGAAATTTGGCACGCCCCCGTGCTTTAAACCACACCACACATTCAGCCACGCCCACACATTAAACACGCACCACGTTGCCGCAGCGGCGGCACGCTACGCGCGCCGCTTGGTCTAGGGGCGGCATTCAAATGTATTTTCAGGTGCCAAAAACCCTAGGGACACCCCTGTTAAAACCCCTGTTCTGTAGTGCAGCCTCCCCCCCCCAGCCCCAACCGCATTGTCAGTTTTAAAAAGAAATATCAGATTACTTACTTACAAGCCATCTTTCCAGCCCCGTTTTCCATACCTGGCAGCCGTGTCTGTGATTGACTGTCTTGCAGCCAATCACAGATGCAACTGACGGTCCCGCCCCTAATGTTACTTCCTTTGCGGAAGTAACATTACTGGCAGAGGCCGCGGGAACGAAGGCTGGTAAGTAAGTGAATATTTTTTTTTTAAATTGACAATGCCATTGGGACTGGGAGGGAGGAGGCTACACTACAGAAAAATATGGGTTTTAGGGGGGACATACCCTTTTAGCTTAAAATGGTGTGAACTGGAAGATGGGGTAGACAGAAAATGATCTGCCTGAGCCAGTCACCCTTAATTTCCAATTGGCTGCTCGATTTGAATATTGATTCTGGCTGACAGAAGATATGGTACGGAAACAATTAGACAAAATTAATATCAATAAAGCCCCAGGACCGGATGGAATACATCCTTGGATATTAAGAGAGCTTAGTCTTAGGTTTTATCTAGACCACTGTTTCTTATCTTTTAGATTCACTTTTGTCTGGCACTGCTGGATTGGAAAAAGCCAATGTAATACCAATATTCAAAAAATGTAGATTCTAGCATAGCAGTAGATTTAGTATGCTTGGATTTTGCTAAAGCTTTTGACACTGTGCCTCATAAGCAACTAATGAATAAACTGAGGACTGTTGGCCCAGAAAAAAACATTTGTACATGGATAGAGAATTGGTTATTGTATCGCAAACAGAGAGTGGTGGTCAATGGAGCTACATCTATGTGGGCTAAAGTTCTAAGCGGAGTGCCTCAGGGTTCCATAATGGGGCCACTTCTGTTTAATCTGTTTATAAATGCCTTAGAAGGGGGCATTGAGAGCAGGGTCTCTGTGTTTGCTGATGATACTAAACTATGCAGAGCTTTGGAAACTTCAAATGATGTGCAATTGCTGCAAGCTGACCTAGATAGATTATCAAAATGAGCAGCAGAATGGCAGATGAGATTCAATGTTGATAAATGCAAGGTGATGCATTTGGGGTTTAACAATTCTTGTGCCACCTACACCATAAATGATTCTGTGTTAAGTGAATCTCGACTGGAAAAAGATTTGGGGGTTCGGGTAGATAACAGTCTTAGCTGTAGCAAACAATGCCAGACAGCAACGGCTAGAGCTAGTAAGGTATTGTCTTGTATAAAGAGGGGAATAGATTCAAGAAAAAAAAATATTATTCTCCCTCTTAACAAGGCCCTGGTAAGGCCTCATGGAACATGCGGTGCAGTTTTGGAATCCCATATACAAAAGGGACATCTTGGAAATGAAAGCAGAAGGGTAACTAAAATAATAAAAGGAATGAAGTGGCTTGGGATATGATCACTTTATATAAATATATTAATGGGCCATATATTAAACTCTCTGGTGCATTACTAATCGGTCATATCAGATAACATGTGGACATCTTAAGATTGGAAAAAAAGAAGTTTCATCTTCAGGTTAGGAAAGGTTTCTTTACAGTGAAAATGGTGAAACCGTGGAACTGTCTTCTGGCAGATGTGGTAATGGCAAGTTCATTGAATAGCTTTAAAAGTGGGCTGGATAAGTCTCTAAAATTAATACAAATACCGTAGTTCTGGTTGGTATGGGGATACTATATAATATTGAGAATTACTGGTATTAATACATATACTGTAATTCTGGTTGGTACAGGGATACTATATAATATTGAGAATTACTGGTATTAATACCTATACTGTAGTTTTGGTTGGTACGGGGATACTATATAATATTGAGAATTACTGGTATTAATACATATACTGTAGTGCTGGTTGGTACAGGGATACTTTCTGATTACCATTTGGAATCAGGAAGGAATTTCCCCACCCCTTTTAAGGTGGCTTTTTTGCCTTCCTCTGGATCAACTCTTAGGTAGGGTTAAAAAGGGGGGTGAAATGGTTGGACTTGATGGACGCATGTCTTTATTCAACCTCAATTATTATGTTTATGAATATGGTGAGGATAATTTGTCAGATGGCCTCTCCTCTTTTTCCCCATCTTTGTCTTCCAGCGCTTCCAAAAAGAGTCGGAGGAATAAGAACTTTCAGTCGGAGAAACGCCCAGCTTCTGCTTTTTGGGGAAATAAACAAATGCAGGAGAACTTGAGAATATCGAGGAGATCTAGACAGGAAGATTTGGGGGATTTCTTAGATAATTGTTCAGGCATCCGTAATAGAGAATTGTAGTCAACACCAGTATTGTATTGAACTTATCCCATAGGACATTAAGTAAAGAAGAACTTAATCCACTAGAAAAAGGCTTATCTCTTTGCCCTACATCTACCTTAAATTTGTTATAAACTGTTAAAGATATTAATAGAGTTATTCGTAAGCTAACATTAAGTAAATGGTTTATGGTTAATGTTACTGAAGTGAGCAATAACAGTGATCACGTGAATAGCAATGAAATATGTGATAATGTTACTTCACAGAGGGATGTTACAACATTTTAGATGAAACTAATTTGGAATACCGCAAAGTAGGGGGGTTAGGCTTGGACCCCAAAAAAGATAAGAGGATGTTTAAGAAAAGATCTATGTTCTTTCCTCGCCAACTTCGTACGCCAGTAGTTGATAAATTCCAGATGTTAGTAGATGCTAATTTAAGAAAACTAAAAGAAAAGGTAACTAGTCTTGATTTGAGACCTAATAGATATTGGAAAAATTTAATTCAGAAAGAACGGGTAGCCCTGAAATTATTACGGGAAGATGAATCTATAGTGATCAGAAAGGTTGATAAAGGAGGCACAGTGGTGGTTTTAGAACCTTCGGATCCTACACAATTATGTAGAAGCAGGTAAAAAGGGGTATCCAGTTTGGAGTGATAGATAAAAATATGTATGATACTTTTGTACCATTCCAATATTCCATCATGTTCCCAAAATACATAAAATTCATAGTCCCCTCACAGGTAGACCTGTAGTGGCTGGAATAAATTCACTAAATGAAAAACTATCTCAGTTAGTGGTTTTTTACTTCAACCCCTAGTTAAAAGACTTTCAGGGAGATTCAATAAAAGTTCTTATCGTTTAAAATGGTGTTAACTTTGCCACAACCAATCAGATGTTAGCTTTCAAATGTTAAATAAGATCTGATTGGTTGGAGCAAAATTAGCACCATTTTAAACGATAAGAACTTTTATTGAATAACCCTGTTTATTCATACATTAAGGATTCAACTCAGAATATTAGGATATTTGGAAAATGTTTTAGTGGATAATGAATGTATGGTTGCAACTACAGATGTTGTAAGCCTTTATTCTTGTATCCCACATAAATGGGGGTTGGAAGCGGTTAAATACCACTTAGAAACCTACAGTAGCTATTCAATAGAGTGGATATCTTTTATTCTAGAGCCCCTCCATATCTGCTTACCAACAAATTTTTTTAAATATGACATTTTTTATGTACAGGTGCAAAAAATTTGCTCCCACTTATGCTAATTTATTTATGGAGTGGTGGGAGGAAACATTCCTCTATGTCCACCCTGTTTTTTCTACCGATTGTCTTGTACAAGAGATTTATAGATGACTTATTATGGATTTGAAAAGGGACTCAATACTCTTTTGAGATATTGATGGAGTATATTAACCTTTACCCATTCAATTTAAAGTTTACTTACCAATTTGGGGGTAAATCAATTCATTATTTAGGCATTACCATCACACTATTGGACAATAAAGTAGTAGAGGAATATAGCAAACGAGAAGTGGGTAATGTAATCCTTATAGCTGATTCCAATCATCCCTGTCACAGTATAGAAGCTATCCTATATGGACAGTTTTTACGGTTAAAAATAAACTGTACAAGGGAATCCTCCTTTATTAAGGCATCTAAAGATATGACAAAAAGGTTTATTGAACGGGGCTATAAAGCTAACTCACTAAAAAGACCCTTCAATAAGGCGAAACAACAAAATAGGTCCTCCATCATCCAAGGTCTTAACACTTAATAGAACTCAGTTTAAAGGGGTGTATTTTTTAACTAGATTTAGTCCCCAATATTCCCAAGTATAAAATAATAAAAGTACTAAAAAAAGTACTAAGTACTAAAATAATAAAAACGCCTGCCAATTTTAAAGCAGGGTGAGGTCTTGAGAAAAGTATTGACATAGGGGTTCAAATATGTGTCAAAAAGAGCTGTCTCATTGTGAGATATTTTGTTCCCTAGTATGGTTATGTCCAAAACTTCAACCCAGGATAAGTGATTGAACTTCATGGGTACAGACCCTTGTGGAGCAAATCCATGTAAAAGCTGCATCCACATGAAAAATAAATATATTTGTCAGCTCAGCTAATGGTAAAGTTTTTGAATATGTTAACTGCAACACAGAGTATGTAGTATGTATAATTACCTGTATAAAATGCACCATACAGTATGTAGGGTGCACCACTAGATCCCTTAATTGCCGTATTAGGGAGCATCTCGGGGATGTTAAAAATCACAACAATAAAAGACCATTAGCAAGACATTTTCATATATTTTTTCATATATATTATGAAATATATTGTGGTCCTAGGAGTGCAACATACAGTATATCAAAAGACCACAGGGATAGAAATAGACAATCCATATTGCTATCAGAATTCAGAATATGACATTATTAGGGCAATTCATCGAGGAGCGCAGTGCTCCTCTTTTAGCCCTTAAAGGGCATCTATAGTGAAAAAAACACATTGGTCCATTGCAAAGTTGAATTCATTTACTCTGTGCTGCCTTTATCCTATCTCTGTGACTTTGTATAACCATGGTGTCATATCTGTGTGCAGCACTCCCCACTTCCCCCTCCCCTCTGTTACCTCCTCCATGTCTCAACTCCAGCTAACCGACAAGCTTATCATGTGCAGTAGGAGTTAAACGTTCAACATCACCCACGCACAGTGGCCAATAGAAAGCAAGCTGTCCTGGAGACACGGATCTCTCCGTGTCCTGATCTCTCTCTTTGTGACCCATCATCAATCAGTGAAGTCTATCAAGAAGGGGGGTCAAGTGCAGCCTTATCTCTGCCATCAAAGCTACCTCGCTCCCCCTGCTAATGCTATTATCTCTATGTTTATTACAGAGCATGGAGGAGGGAGGGACTTGAGTAGGGAATAGGATCACGTCACAGGGATTTGATTGACAGTACTAGTAGGAGTACAGGAATGCAATCACGTATTCTTCTAACTTGTGTATCTCAGGACAGAGAGGGAATCTGAACAAAGTGATGACACTCTGGGGGTTGTGGGGAATTATAAAACTCATGGAAAGAAAGAAAAAAAAGTTAATTTTCTCACTATAGATGCCCTTTAACCAATTTACAATCGGTTAGCGCAACGTTAAGTCTCCCTTTATGGCAAATAACCAGTGGCTGCGTGGGTCTTAGAGCATAAGTATTTGGGTTAAATACTTACATGCGGATGAGATTCACCCAGAGTCGTGCAGCCACTGGTAAATCCCATACGGGACATTTGCCCAGAGTAATTGCGGCTCTGGGTGAATCTCCCTGTATGTGTGATATTATATTGGGTAATATTGCTTCCTTTATTCTCCTATAACACAACCAAGTATTTGCCCATGGCACACTTGTACAAGTAATCAATTACCCCATATGTAAGTGGAAAATACCTATCAAATCAATGAATCCAGCACTCAACACAAGATTTCACAATACGTTGGTTTATTGTTACAGGTTGATCCATATATCACACCCTGTGTATAATAAAACCTGTGTGGCGTGACCGGGAGGAATATTTGCAGAATCAGTTATAATCAACTCTTATCGAGAATGGACTAGAGGGGTGTGCGCTTTCTTCCCTCGATTGCTTATAGTCCATTCTACAGTCATTTACATTTAACCGGGTTCTCCCAATTTGTAGCGATTACATAATTTCACAGTCCACTATTCTTTAATCCTTATATTTGAATCCACACCCATTATCCAATGCTTTAGCAACGGATTAGCAGCGGATTAGCAACGGATTAGCAGCAATTTGTAATAGTTCCCGGGCAGCAATTATTTCTTCTGCCCTTCCAACCACATCTATTGAGGGGTTAAATAACACAGTCATACAGCTTGTAAACAGCTTTTTACGGGACTTAACATATGTTATTATGCTACTTTTAGCGCTGGAAATCCTGCTGTGAGCCATTCCCTATTCAGGATTTACCAACAAATGCAAATGCAATATTGAATCACCTTCGGCAGTTTTACCCAGATCGATAGCCCTGGGTAATTGAGCCTGAATATAGGCTAAACGCTCTTAAATGCATCTGCATGTCAGATGAACAAGGGTCCAGCAAAAATCCGTACTGAAACCATAACTATATGAGTATAGCCATTTAGTCAGGCGTGGGTGGTCCAACACTGCACATCAACAAACTGTCAGCCGCTTATTTGATGACAATTGCTTTGCTTCCATTACACGTGTGAACGAGCCTTTAGGGTTGCATTGATAACACTCCTGGGGTCATATTTAAGAACATGCAGTATCGTAATTTAGCGATACCGCACGTTACGGTAATGTACGAGATAGCGGCCGTAAATGTACATTTACAGCCGCGGTCGTACATTTACAACTGAACGTTTGTTTATAAGTAACGTTTTGCCAAAGAATACCATACGGTATTAAACTACCACAATGGTATTCTATGGGTATTCTAAATCTATGAACACGTTAACGTAGATTTTCCATTGTTATCTGTAATTTGCAATCAATTAATGAACATTAAAATGATCGGAAATTAACGAGGGGTAGCAGACCCAGCAACCGCAGGGGTCCCATCTTCTTATTTTTCCTATGACAGATACAGCGTCCCTCCTAGAACACCACTGAAGCACTCAGTGATTCCTACTTTCACCACTGGGAACAATTCCCTAAATAAGTACTATTTAGAATAAAATAAACTACATGTGGTACATATGTGTAGTAGTGCTTTACAGTCCACTTATTATGCCATAAACTTTCTCATTAAGCATTTCATATTGTGACTCAGCGTGAAACCTTCTCACATGTCTTTTTTTTACAAACTAAATCCTTCTCTCCCTCAATAAATCCCCCCAATTTATACACTTCTACCCTCCAATCTCCCACAAACCCGGCATTTATAATTATTGTTTTTTTCTATGAAATATTCAGTTCATTGCCCCTTAAATGATATAACATGCAAAATAAATGCAGATGTTTCATTTCTGGACTAATTACATCAAAGGGTGTTATATGGTGGTATAAATTATAAATCTCTGACTGTATGTATGAAAAATGGACACTAGATGGCCACGCTCTCAAAATAAAATACTTTCAGGGAGATTCAATAAAAGTTCCTTTCGTTTAAAATGGTGCTAATTTTTCCTCAACCAATCAGATCTTAGTTAAAGGGTATGTCCACCCTTAGAAATCATTTTTAATATGATGTTCCCCCATGTCTCCCAGCCCCAACCGCATAAATGTTTTTTTCAGAAAGCCCCCCAAACTCTTACTTACCTCCCCTTGTTCCTCCGCCGCACTGCCGGCCCTCTGCTTGCGAGAATCAAGCGAGGGCGGGACCGGCAGTCGCATCTGTGATTGGCTGAGCGGCAGCCAATCACGGACGCGGCTGCCGGCATTCAGTGAAGCGGAGGAAAGAGGAATAAGTAAGAGTTTGGGGAGCTTTTTGAAAATAAAAAATATGCGGTTGGGGCTGGGAGACATGGGGAACAACATATAAAGAGGGATTTATGCTAGAGGAGGATAGTAGAACGGGAGGGAGAGGAAGGAAGGAGGAGAGGAGGAGGGGGGGAGGGGAAGGGCTGCAGTACGCATGGCAAATATCTACCGGGCAAATAGCAGGCAAGCCCTGCTATCCTCCTGTGGTTAGTTTTTGGGACTTTGGGGGGGGTTCTACAGGAGAACCCTATGGAGCTGGGATGTGAGGTAAGGATTAAACTACACTACATGGTGGGGCCAGTATTTGGGGGATTATAGTTTTGGGGGTGGACATGCCCTTTAACATTTGAAAGCTAACATTTGATTGGTTGGGGCAAAATTAGCACCATTTTGAACGATAAGAACTTTTATTGAATAACCCTGTTTATTCCCAAAGTGCATTTTTGATATAGAAAAAAAGCATTGAAGTTTAAACAAAGGCTAATTAAAAACATCTATGCAAAATACAGATAGCTTCTTATCATTAATTTGCTTCCAATATATCTTGTGGCCCTGGATACATGAAGGACTTGCCGAAGCTGCACCACCACCTCTCACAACCACAGATCAGCAGGTTCCATAAACGTGGTCACTCCCAGAGTGCCCTCAAAACCTTTGGAGACAGAGCTTTCTGTCATGCTGCCCTCCCCTTTGGAACTCGCTACCCACACCCAGTAAAGACAAGCCTCTTCCGTGGACTTATTATCAAATCCAGACTGAAAGCCACCTGTTTAGCCTGGCATTTCCGGATTTATAGAGTTCTTCCTCTATACTACAATTTACCAATCAACCAATCGCTTGCATTTTTTCATTGAAAATAGCAAAATCGCATGTGCAAAGGTACAACAATGCGCCAAATCGGACATGCAATTGTGTGGGATAACGCACATGCTGCGTGCAAAATTCGGGTGCCTTGTAGTGTGGTTTTCAGCCTTAATAGCTAGAATTTGGAGTATAGAATTAAAGGAGTTCAGTGAAAAATTGTATTGTTATATAATTTACATTTATACATTACCAACCTAGGTTTTCTAATATTGTATTTATTTAAAAAAAAATCGATTAATTTCATCCACTTTACTATTCTTTTTTGTGGTCGTATTGAGCTGCCATTTAGATCTGCAATGGTCCTTCTACCACCCAATATACACCACTTCCTTGAAATGTTCCTAAACAGTACTTCTACTGATGGCTTTTGGATGGCTTACACATGCTTAGATCTCTACTGAGCAACCGAATCAACCCAGAGACTGAGACAATAACTGACATAATTAGGGGTCCTGCAAACCGGAATGTACGCACTTTGCGAGAATTTATTGTACAGCGAAATAGCTGGATGGGCACATTATGGTTATTAAAATGTAAAAATGCTCCCTTTTTTTCTTGAAAGCTTACGAAAACATCCCCTTTAAGGCAGTTCTATATCAATCAATGTGTTCAGAAAGTGTTATGTAGGGATTTGTTGTGCAAAAATGTATTCTTCTCTGAGTACATAAAACAGACTCCGTGTCATAAAAACTGAAAATGACTTTTTGGAGATAAAATAAAAAGAAAATCATCCGGCAAATTATTTTTCTTTTATGAACAAAGGAATGTTCAAAAAATATTGTTCCATGAAATATCTTTTCATGCCAAGATAGAGGATTTGGTTTCAAGTTATCAGCACATTTCCTCTTTATGGATTTATTGAGGACACATGTACCCCATTACAGTATATAGTGAATCACTCATGATAAAAAAAACTTTTTTTTTTAATTTCTAAAATTAACAGCACAATATACTGGACTCAACTCAAATTTGAACCCAAGTTCGGGGTGAACTTTATGAGTTCGGACGAACTCAAACTATTTGTTTTTTCGCTAATAATTATTGAATTTACAAGCCGTTCGCTAACCCTCAAATGTATTGTTCGGTAAACCTCGAATATAATGTTCGTTTCCGCTAACCCTCGAATATATAATTTGTTTTTGCTCACCCTTGAATGCATCGTTCACTAACCCTCGAATGTAAAGTTTGTTTTCGCTAACCCTCGAATGTATCGTTCACTAACCCTCGAATGTAACATTTGTTTTCGCTAACCATCGAATGTATCTGTCACTAACCCTCAAATGTATCATTCAGTAACCCTCGAATGTATCGTTCACTAACCCTCGAATGTAATGTTTGTTTTCGCTAACCCTCGAATATATCGTTCACTAATCCTCGAATGTATCGTTCACTAACCCTCGAATGTATTGTTCACTAACCCTCGAATGCATCGTTCACTAACCTTCGAATGTATTGTTCACTAACCCTCCAATGTATTGTTCACTAACCCTCCAATGTATTGTTCACTAACCCTCAAATGTATCGTTCACTAACCCTCGAATGTATCGTTCACTAACCTTTGAATGTAAAGTTTGTTTTCGCTAACCCTCGAATGTATCGTTCACTAACCCTCGCATGTATCGTTCACTAACCCTCGAATGTAAAGTTTGTTTTCGCTAACCCTCGAATGTATTGTTCACTAACCCTCGAAAGTAACATTTGTTTTCACAAACCCTCGAATATATCGTTCACTAACCCTCGAATGTATCGTTCACTAACCCTCAAATGTATCGTTCACTAACCCTTGAATGTATCGTTCACTAACCCTCGAATCTAAAGTTTGTTTTCGCTAACCCTCGAATGTATCGTTCACTAACCCTCGAATGTATCGTTCACTAACCCTCCAATGTATTATTCACTAACCCTCAAATGTATCGTTCACTAACCCTCCAATGTATCGTTCACTAACCCTCCAATGTATCGTTCACTAACCCTCCAATGTATCATTCACTAACCCTCCAATGTATCGTTCACTAACCCTCCAATGTATCGTTCACTATCCCTCAAATGTATTGTTCACTAACCCTCCAATGTATCGTTCACTAACCCTCCAATGTATCGTTCACTAACCCTCCAATGTATCGTTCACTAACTCCATTATCGTTCACTAACCCTCCAATGTATCGTTCACTAACCCTCCAATGTATTGTTCACTAACCCTCCAAATATAACATTTGTTTTCGCTAACCCTTGAATGTATCGTTCGCTAACCCTCGAATATATAGTTCGGTAAACCTTGAATATTATGTTTGTTTCCACTAACCCTCAAATATATCATTTGTTTTTGCTAACCCTCAAATGTAAAGTTAGTTTTCGCTAACCCTCGTATCTATCGTTCACTAACCCTCCAATGTAACATTTGTTTTCGCTAACCCTTGAATGTATAGTTCGGTAAACCTTGAATATAATGTTTGTTTCCGCTAACCCTCAAATGTATCATTTGTTTTTGCTAACCCTCAAATGTAAAGCTAGTTTTTGCTAACCCTCGTATCTATCGTTCGCTAACCCTCAAATGTAAAGTTCGTCTAACCTCGTATCTCTATCGTTCGCTAACTCTCAAATGGTAAAGCTAGTTTTTGCTAACCCTCGTATCTATCGTTCGCTAACCCTCAAATGTAAAGTTAGTTTTCGCTAACCCTCGTATCTATCGTTCGCTAACCCTCAAATGTAAAGTTAGTTTTCGCTAACCCTCGTATCTATCGTTCGCTAACCCTCGAATGTAAATTTCATGTTCACTAACCCTCAAATGTAATATTCATTTTTCCCTAACCCTTGAATGTATCGTTTGTTTTCGCTAAACCTGGAATGTAACATTTGTTTTCACTAACCCTTGAATGTATCGTTTGCTAACCTTTGAATGTAATGTTCATTTTCACTAGCCTTCGAATGTAGCCTTCGACTATCTGTTTTGATCTGAACTTTTCAAATTTATCTCCCATTAACTTTAATGAATCCGATGGCCGAACTTCGTTGATGTCGCCAGCACCAGTGGTGTCACTGAAGACCACGCCATCTACATTTGCCCTTTTCAGGCCGGATTTACACCTCAGGAGCCTGTAGGCCCAAAGAGCCTGGCACCCTTAGCTCCACCCCTAAACACAGACCACACCCATAAACCACACCCATTTCTCTTTTTGGGGGAAGAATATACAGGGAGATTCAATAAAAAATCTTATCGTTTAAAATGGTGCTAATTTTGCCCCAACCAATCAGAACTTATGTAACATTTGAAAGCTAACATCTGATTGGTTGGGGCAAAATTAGCACCGTTTTAAACGATAAGAACTTTTATTGAATAACCCCCATAGACTATAAAGGGGTTGGATTGGTGGGAGGAGATTGACAGCCACCCCTCCTACCTCAGGTGCCAATAGGCGCGTGCCTACTGTGCCTAATGGTAAATCCGTCCCTGGCCCATTTATTAACTTTTAATTTACTAACTAAATTAAATTCTGTTATTTTATCACAATGGCCATAAAATATTAACCACAATGTTTAGTCCAATGTAGTCGTTAGAAAAATCCATAGGCTACCTATAGGCAATACTCAGCAGTATGGGTATTTTGCATAGTGGTTGGTATTGGTGCAAAATACAAACAACTTATTAAAATACTTTATAAGTATGTTCCATGAGCCTTTTAGCACATTTCCATAGTTCTTTTTAAAGACATATATGAGAAACAATTGAAAACATGTGCAGTTCCACAGACTCTAGTGTGAGCAATAAAACAGAGTATCAGCTCGTATAATAGGCTTCTTACTTTAATATACAGATGGTCTGGGTGTTAATCAAACCCCGGACCCTTCGCTTCAGGTAAGCGTTCACACTATAAAGTCGAAATTTCAAAATGTTCAGATAAATTTTCAACTCACCACCACACCGTGGTGGTCCGGGTGCAGCCTGCCCCGAACCCTTCGCTCGATTCGTACCCACAACACAGTCCACAAGAAAGAAGGCTACCGGCGCACACCAAGATAACTCCACTGGATGCATAAAATCAGTGTTTTATTTAACAAATATGCAGATAGACACAAACATGGCCTTACGCGTTTCAAGCCTGTTATGGCTCTTACTCATAGGCTTCAATGACCTAGTCCTCCGCACCTGTAAATAGTCACGTTCCTCCAATCAGCCGATCGGGAAGAACTCCCCGTGGGGCGTGGACTGACAATCGCAAGGATACATGTCATAAATAAAAGCTACATACCTTTAAAATCACAATGTATCTAAACACATACTTATTAATACAAGGACTCAGAAGTCAAACAAGCCCTGAAAAAACATCATAAGGAAAACTCGCATATATACACAGAAATATATGGGAATAAGATACAAAAACATGTTAATATAGAGACACATATATTGTTAGGTGAAATTCAAATATATGGAATGGTAAGAGTAGTGAATCTTCCATGCACAGAAGTCGGGCAGAAGATAGAATTTAGGTGCACTTTTCAGAGTTTTAAACCTCGAAAGCTCAAGGTTTTGGGGGACAAAAGGTCTTCAGACAAAAGCTTGTATGGGTGGTAGACATACCATATAAAATATTTTTGGGTAATTGATTCTCATAAAATACAAACTTCATTTTATGATTTTAATTTGAAATGGAATTTTAAATAGCTCTCCTGTTTTCTTCCACATCCTTTACTGTATGTAAGAAAGATACGGGTCATAAAATATTTCATCCGTACCTCATACCAGTAATTGATTCAGCTTATTTTCCCACTTACTATGTAATATTTTTTATATCCGTAACAATTGCGGCTTCAAAATGTCATCATTATGCTGTCAACTTGTTTTCATCTTGTAGAATTTTTTCTATTTGGCAATATATCAACCAATGAAAATAAAACCAGATTGTATATTCATTCACAACCAATCAATGAGGGTAATAGAAGGAAGCAAACAGAATAACCACTTGGTACAGGATATCTGACCACTTCTGGGGTTCTTACAAGACAACACATATAAGTCTAAAAACTCACAGCCATATAGTCCCATAGAATGAAAGCTGATCAGAACTAGATTTGTTTGGATACCATCAGTATACAGATAGTAAGCTTGCAATTACAGTACACATCAAGCTATGGTGAATATAAAATATCAGGGAGATTTAACCATAGCTGCAGCCAATTGATATAACAATTATTATAATTGTTGTAATAAATTTAGGTTTGCTGTGCATTTAATAAAATTCCTTTCCTGATCCAAATTTTACTTTGATTCAATGGTCAAATATCACTACGTATCCCCCAGAACCTTTATTATACAGGGATGTTAATTGACTGTGCAACCAATGTGGCCACATAAAATGGGAGTGGGTATTTGCAGGGAAGGTTTTATCCACCCCCATAATCTTCCATTTTCAGGTGCAGGATCCAAAACTTTTTTTTTAACCCAGGTTAATGTGTAAGCTAAAAAAACAGAGATTGATTGTCCTAAACTACCAAACTAAAGTGTGTGGCTTGAATGTTACCAGGGGAGAGACATGAGTGCTAGGTTGGTCTGGAGTGGGCCATGGGCAGGGTATATCTACAGGCCTTACCTATTCTCCACTAGTGGTAATCCTAGTATCAAAACAAACCTGGTTTGATTTGGAACAGCCAGTTTAAATGTTTTTTTATAATTTACGTATATATTTGAAAAATGAATGTAATATCTATATTTAAGTAGTAATGTCTATATTAAAGTATAAATGAAAACAGTATATTAATGTAGTAATGTCTTCATTAAAGTAGAAATGTATAAAGTATATTAATGTAGTAATGTCTATATTAAAGTAGAAATGTATAAAGTATATTAATGTAGTAACGTCTATATTAAAGTAGTAATGTCTATATTAAAATAGTAATGTCTATATTGAAATAGAAATTTATATATTAAGAAAATCACATACCAGATTGTAGAGCACTTTCGTGTGCCTCTGTACTCATATGCCTTTGTCCCTGCTTGCAGTGCTTTCCCCCAAGCGAGATCCAGTAAAGTCCCGCACCAACTACAAACAATCCAAGCAAAAGGGTTCGGCTGCTCCGGAAACATGGGACTCCAGTCCAGTCATATGACCACATCAAACTTTATTTAAAAAAACAGTGAATCGAAACAAAACTCACATGAAGATCGGCATACACCAACAGTAACCCTGTACAAAGGGGAGAGACGTAAGATGGACTGACGCATTTCACGGCAACCACACCACTTCATCATTCAAATTTATATCTTAATGTAATGCTCAGAAATGTATATATTAATGTAATAAATTTTTCATTAAAGTTGTAATGTATATATTAAAGTGAAAATTTATATATTAAAGTTGTAATGGCTATAGTTGAATAGTAGTGTGGTAAAAAAAAAAAAAAAAAATGGTTAATTTTATATTAAAGTAGTAATGTCAATATTAAAGTAGTATTGTATATTTAAAATTAGTAATGTATATATTAAAGTAGTAATGTCTATATTAAAGGGGAACTCCTACCTTTAAAATGAGCCATCAACCACCTCCCTACGTGCTCCACAGCCCAAGATATAAAGAAATGACTGACCAAAAAGTTAATGGGTGGGAGGCTGACATGTGACTGTGCTTGTTCTGCACAGTGCCGCCGGCGAGCACAGCCTCAGACTCCCTCAGTGTGTGAGGTAGACAGGAATTCCCTCCTCCTCTTGCTGTGTGAAGGACCTGCAGCTGCAGAGAAGGTAAGGGAATTACAGCCCTTCTCTCTCACTATGTGAGAACAGCCTTTTAGGCAGAGAGTTCTCACTCTGCCTGAAAGGTGTTTTCACAGAGTTTTCGGGGGGTTTTGGGAGGTATTTATTTTTAGTGGTCAGATGTTGGCTCCAACAGCCACCTTGTTGATGTTGGGGGGGCTAGGCACCCGCAAGTGGACAGGACCATGGCACACACGGCTGGGCTGGGCCATGGTACCCATGAGTGGGCGGGGCCACAGCACCCACGAATGGGCGAGGCCCCCGCGAGTGGATGGGACCACGGTACCCGCGGTTCGGCGAGACCATGAAACCCACGAGTGGGCGGGGCCATGGCACACACGAGTGGGCAGGGCCACGGCACACGCAGGTGGGAGGGGTCACGTGGGGCTGTAAGGGAATGGGCTAAGGGGGGCCTGCAAATGGAGGGACCATGGGGTCCATGAGTGGGAGGAACCAGGGGTGCTGCAAAGGGGAGGAGACACAGGGCAGATTGACTGACAGGTTTCAGAGCAGGAAGCAGGAAGTGCAGGGGACCTGGTGATGCTGCTGCCATATCACACACAAACATGTAAATATCTTCAAAACTATGTAAAATAAACAATGGAAATAAATTGCGAAAACTCTCAGGAGAGCAATTCCTATCAATTTACCTAAAGTCATTTTTGGATCACAGTTTCTCTTTAAAGTAGTAATGTCTATATTAAAGATGTAATGTCTATAATAAAGTAGTAAAGTCTATATTAAGGTACTGTATTAATGTCCATATTGGAGATGTATAAGCAGAGCAGTGTCCATGGTGAGGCTGTGCAGAACTTATAAGTGTCACAGACACTAAAAGAAGGCAGTGATTAAAGGAGGATGGGGCAATTGGGAACACTCACTAAACATTAATAATTTAATGACAAAGCAAGCACAGAAAAATATGTGAGTACCACCATTTTACTTCTCTCAAAAAGTTGTTTCAGTGAGTATAGTGACCCTTTAAATAAGCAATGTATTTATCAAAGTACTAATGTCTATATTAAAGTAGTAATGTATATATGGTAAAATCCATTTTTCCTTTGTTTCCTAATTCCCCTTGATAGATTTCTTTCCCTGAGTATTAATTTTCATCAAGCTTGTGCCAAACAGAAGGCATTTACTGGATCTGTCATATTTTGGCCTTTGGATAAGTTTATTTTTCTTTTGGTAATGTTCCAAGTCTTTGTGTTCACTTTACTAAGGAGAAAAAACACCCTGCAGACCAGCGAAATGTGAAAAGGTTTATTTCTCTATACAAAAGTAAACTCACTTTAAAGACCTAAGATATTCCTATTAACATCTGGCAGTGGAACACCCTGAAGGACTTTCCCACAGAAGAGCTGATTCAGATTTATTTGTGATTTAAGTGAATTGCTCTAAATACCCTTCCCTGGAGATACCAAATATGTCAGATGATTAAATGGAAATCATTATAGCTTTAAAATGATAAATCTCACTTAGACAGTGAGTTATAAACCAGCCCAATATATCACCAAATAGAAGGGATATTAATCTACTGGCCTTCAGCAAGTTGGAAACGGCAAATACTTGAGTTCCTGACACCGTGCAACTAATCTTTTTCACTGTTGGCCTCTGCTTTTTGTTCCAGTTCATCTATAATATTTTGTGACATGCTTTAAAGGGCAGCTAAAGCCACCATTCAAAACTAAATCTGAAGACAGGGCACTTTGACTTTTTCATATTTGTTTCACCTCTTAATTTGTTTTGCCTTATTTAAAAGCATTCAGACGTACAGACACACCCACTGATTTAGTCACTGAGTGATATGTTTCTCAAACAGTCCTAACGTACTGCAGGAGTTTGTTACAGTGGGTCACTGCCAATTGGAGGCTTCCAGCCAATCATGTTACTGTCCAAGGAGCAAATGACTGAGGTTAGGAGGTATAGGCAGACAGTGCACATGTATAAAAGGTTGGTTTAATGGCTTAAAGGGGAACTGTGGTCTCCAAACAAGTTGGTTTTACAAAAGGCCAGGTTTCTACCTTTAAATGAGCCAACATCTACTTCTCTACATGCTACACAGCCGAAGATATGAAGAAATCACTGAACAGAAAGTTAGGGGGTGGAAAGTTCTGAATCTGCTATCATAAAAACTGCACTTAGGTAAACTATCAGGGAGATCAATAAAAGTTCTTATCGTTTAAAATGGTGCTAATTTTGCCCCAACCAATCAGAACTTTTGTAACATTTGAAAGCTAACATCTGATTGATTGGGGCAAAATTAGCACAATTTTAAACATTAAGAACTTTTATTGAATAGCCCTGTATGTCTTTAAAAAGGCTTTTAAAGCATTCCACAAGCTAAATGCAAAATCAGAGCACCAACTACAGACCGGTTTCGGCTTTATTGAGCCATCATCAGTGTAGTGCAGGCCTCTGGTTTTGCAGTGTGAAGCGCCTATCGACAGACGTCACTAATACATTAAATAAGGTAGAGAGAATTCAGGCTTTGATACTCCCTTTTGATACTTCTTCTAATCTGCAGTTGACAAATGCTCAGTGCAGGAGAAAGCCAAAGAAACCAGGAAGAGATTGAGTTACAGC
This sequence comes from Hymenochirus boettgeri, assembly GCA_019447015.1. Taxonomy (NCBI): domain Eukaryota; kingdom Metazoa; phylum Chordata; class Amphibia; order Anura; family Pipidae; genus Hymenochirus; species Hymenochirus boettgeri. The sequence continues at coordinate 196,019,550 of CM033470.1, read as the reverse complement.
AACTGAAGGAGGACTAAGTGTTGGGGGGGAATAACAGCACAGCCCACAGCAGGGAGTGTGTAAGATGTGTAAAGTTTTGTCTTTTTTAATGCTTCCCACACAAGGCTGTCACATGGTTTCACATCTGGTGATGCTGCTACCACATCACACATTAAAATGTAAATATCTTTAGAACTGTGTAAAAAAACAAACAAACAATGAAAGTAAATTGCAAAAATACTCAGGAAAGCAATTCTTGTCAATTAATCTAAAGTAATTTTTGGGCCACCGTGAACTATTCCTTTATTGAATTGATTGAAAACCGGGAGGTTAAGAAGCTTCCATTCCATTCTTCAATCAATGCCTGTGGTGCCTGGCCTAAACATTACCCCTCTTACCCCAATATGATCCAACCCGCCTTTCACGCTCCACTGCCAATCTATTTACAGCCTACCGATTCCCCCAATCCTCCAGACTGTAATCTCTTTGGGCAGGTTCCTCTTTCCTATGTATCACGGTATTGTTGTAAGAAACTCCACACACTCTGTTTACTTATATTATGTATTACCTGTGTATGTAATAGGTATGACTTTGTATAACATTTATTACCCTGTATGTAATGTATGGACTATGTAATTTTAATTCTAAAACATATAAATCAATAATGATAATAATAATAATCCCCGCTGTCACAATGTCAGGTCACCCGATCCCCACCCCCCCACCCTTACCCGCTTCCTGGTTCTGATTAACTATAGTGCACAAGCACGATGATGATTGTTTTAAGAAGCTAAAGAGAAGTTTAAGAGGCCTGGGGCAACTCTCTTTGGTAAGGAATGATTATGTCATTAGGAATAATTATGTCATTGTTAGTTTTCAGCCTTCTTTTTTTCTCCGTGTTTTACAGACTACTTGACCCCTGCTCTTCTGGAATAACCAGAAAGATGGAAGTTGCCTATGAGAAATAGCTTTAGGAATAGAGCTTCGGTACCTCCAAACGTGTAACTCAATGGTTCCAGAAATCATTTTAACTTATTTTTAAATAGACAGTAAAGGGCTGTGTGATGGAATAAAATATTGCAGGAAAACCTAGATGTTAAAAATCCTGGTGTGGCATTAGAGAAAGCAGCTGTCTTTTACTTACAGTTCACAGCTCATGTAATTGAGTAGTGAGTGCTAAGGATGTTCTTGTCTCTATCCCAGGCTAAATGTATGCCTTTTACAGCTGCTGGAAGCTCATTTGCCAATCCAAGAGAAATAGAACCTTGGGTTTAATGTACCAGAGGCATTAACATTGAACAGTAGGCAGCTGGAGCAGTGAGGAACCAATATACAGAATACCAGTTCTATAATGATGAGAGCATATGACTGTTCTACTAAGCTTGGCAATAGAAATGCCTTTTTATTACAACTTACTTTATCACATAAAACAATGTTACAAACAGAGATGCAGGAAACTACGTAGGATTGTTCCATTGGCTGTTTCACCAAATTTCCCCTTCAAACCCCATTAAAACTCATCAGAGAGGGAATTCACCATCTCTGTGATATCCATTTCCAGTATCTTTACCCAATCATCCTTTAAAGGCTAGTCATGCAAAAGTAAAATTTATGGGGCTTATTTAATAATAGGCATTGCTAACCATCAGCAGCCAATCAAATGTTCGCAAATGTTTTCCAAATGTTAGTATCATCTGATTGGTTACATGGGCAGATTTTTACAAGGTCCATGCAAAATTGAAATCTTACATCACTATGCTTTTGTATATTTGGTAATTCCCACACTCCTGTTTTCTGATTTTGATGGTGCTGTTTTCCCTCAAACTGCTAACCAGTGGCAGTTGGTACCTTGTAACATATATATATATTGATGGAAAAACTCACTCTTTCAAAATGTACTTGTTTTTTATTGTGACATGCTAGGTGTGCACAACGTTTCAGGTTCCTTCCCCTTCCTCAGGTGCATAAAACAACATACACAGTGCAAAGTTAAATACTGGTGTCCCCTCCCCTCTTGGGGTGGGGTTTACAACATTCCTTTCAGTGATTGGTCAAACAAACTGTGATAGTAGTACATTTCCTTCCAACATACATTTACTTTAATATTCTATTGCTTTGTGAGTAAAACCTTTAAAACATTTTAAAACACTTAAACCCTAAAATATGTGCTTTGATATCTTCATTTTAATATCTGGTATTTTGTTAGTGTAGCTTATTATCTCTTAATTAATAAAGTGCTAGTGCTTTTTCTGAGATCCTAAAGACAAATTGTTTCTTATAAGTGCTAAAGTGCCTACAATAAATATGCTGTTCATCACATGTATAGGATATTTCTATGTAAAATCTATGTGGTCATGTAGTAATATTCTCAACTTTCTTTTAAAGCAAAAACTAACTGCCTGTCCAAATTGAATAAATGTTATGGAAACAACCCCTTTTTCTGTCAATTGCCCTCAAAGTTTTGTTGCGTTTATACATGTCAAATGAGGTCAAACTATGAACCCTTTAAAAAGACCCCTTAATTTTTTTCAGCTCTCATCATAGGATAACTTTAGCTGGTGGTTAAATACTGTACACCAGGCACTTGATAAATGGTGCATGTCACCCGAAACATGTTGTGTGAAACTTGCTGTCTGTAATTAAACACAAATATGCCACAGCTAAGACTGTGGTTGTATCAGTTTCTCCCTATCACATTTTATTGCCTATTAAAGGTAATGTCCACCCTTAAAAGGCATGTCCACCACCACCCCACCCCCTCACAAAAACAAGGAAACTTGTATAAAATGCCCCCAAATACGATTCTAAATATACTTACCAGCCCTCGTTCCATCACCCTCCTTCTGCTGCTTCTTCCAATTGCAGAAGCACCAGAAGGGACTGGACTAGTCTCAGCCAATCACAGAGTGGAAGATCTATGAAAACAGAATGTTGTCCATATTATTATAGTAAAGACAAGAACCTAAATTGTAAATAATTTTCTCCAGTCTTTTTCTTGACTTTATTGCGTAGTTGTTTTCATTGGTTTAGGGCTAACCTTGGCCAGAAGAAATCTGTGTGGATTCATATTGGGGAAACTATATATTACCTTTTAATCTGTCACTGTGGTGCATTTTTCAGAGATATAAGGTTTCACATTCTGCAGATAAACTCTTCTGTGATGTAATTATCCCCTCTTCCCAGTGTTGGCTATTGAGCTGTAGCTTTTCATACCATTCTAGTACATAAGATACTCTACCAAAAAAGGGGGCAGTTACAAGGAACCTACTCTTGTCACGTCAGAACATGCTACCTGTGTACTCACAGATGGAGTATCAGCACTAGATAAATTACATAGGCCACCAATTTGTTACATATCTCCATATTGCAGAGTTTAACGCATAACTCTCCACTGCCCTGATTTTTGAGGGACAGTTCTGTTTTTCTAACATCTTTTAGGCAGATCGGGTGTGGCAACAGAGTTTGGTCTGATCTGAAACAGGGAATTGGCAAAGTTTTAGTGGGTAGAATGCGCCTGGCAGACCCGCCAAAGCCCATTAAAGGGTAATAAATCAATTGAATTTTCAAAAATGAAGAAAATATGTATAAAACCTAGGTATGTGTAGTGTAGATAAACAATGTAAAAATAGTTTTTCCTCTGTAAGTCTTTTTGAATGTGGACGTCGCTCTTTCTACAGTATATAAATAGAACAGTTGTAAGCTTATATAAAATAATTCTACATCCCGTTTAATAGAAAATAAATCTCTTCTGTGGCTGGTAGTTTATTTATTAAAGCACATGTGGCTGTGGAAAGATAATATTGTAAAATAGCAAACCCAGGGGTGTGTGCCTAGCAGTTTAGGTCCTCAAATTTGATACTATTAGGGGAGAAGGTTAGGGAGGGTTTGTAGTTTGCACAGTTCTGTAATGTTTACATAAAGATGCTTATGCACAGGTGTGTTGCAAATCTTTTTTAACAGATGATTAACAGATTAACCATTTTGTACATATCTCTTGGAATCTTCACTAGGGAATTTAGAGGATATGTATATATAATTAGTAGGGGCTCTCTTCTATCATAGGGGTGAACAAAAGACAAGAGGTCACCCCTTTAGACTTGTGAAAAATCCATTTCAGCTTATGTAACTTAAATGGTTCTTCCAGTGAGGTTATGGAATGCTCTGCCTGAAAATGTAGTGTTGGCTTAATCTGTCAACACATTCAAATAAGTCTTGGGTGTCTTCTTGGGCAGGCAGCATATCCAGAGTTTTAGCTAGTTAACTGTATCCATAGATAAACACAGATATGTATACATTTACCGTAAGCAGGTGTTATTTTAAGTTGTGGTTGTAAAATAACACTTGTGGCCATCAATGGTCTGAAAAAATATTAGTAAATGTATGCCACGGTTGTTATTTTACAGCATGGCCATTCAATAACGCTGCATATTTGGCATAGAGAGGATGCAGGTCAACTGCAAAATTCTTTTATGGCAGAAAAAAAAATATCAGCTTCACGTTTCGGTCCAAATGGACCTTTCTAAAGCCACAATCGTAAATTACCAGTGAAAATTAGTAAATGGCTTTATTGTCTTTGAACGATATAAATCCTTTATAAATAAAGTCCATGGGATAGTTAATATGCTTGTACTAGCTGGAAAGCATGGAAGTTGCGTTAGACTTGTATCGCGGGCGCGATGTGTTGCGGTAATTTTAAGTCCCTTCGCGGCGATACTGTACAGTATCGCCGTGAAGGGACTTAAAATCCCTTCCCGACGCCTCTGCTAAGGGGGCAGGGCATACGCCCACCCCGCCCACAACCCCTTGCGGCGGCGGAGACCGCCCGCCGCCACTTCCCAGCAGCCCCTCCCAACCCCTTCCCAGCAATCTCGGAACGGGAGGCTAGGGCGGGCTGCCGGGAAGGGGCCGCAGCAGGTGGTCGTGACCACCCACCGCGCACCCCCTCCCCAGCAACCCCCCCAAGCCCCCCGCCCCGGCTGCTCCCGGGGAGGGGAAGGGAGGGAGCCGCTGGGAGGGTTGGAGGCACCCTCCAGCGGGGCCCTGAGAAGGGCCTTTTGGGGCTTAAGGGGTCCCACAGCGTGAACCGAGACCCCCCTCCCCAGCCCTATCAGGGCCTTTGGCGGCACTTACAAGTAAGTCTCCTGCCAAAAAGGGGCAGTTTACAAGGAACCTACTCTTGTCACGTCAGAACATGCTCCCTGTGTACTCACAGATGGAGTATCAGCACTAGATAAATTACATAGGCCACCAATTTGTTACTATCTCCATATGGCAGAGTTTAACGCATAACTCTCCACTGCCCTGATTTTTGAGGGACAGTTCTGTTTTTCTAACATCTTTTAGGCAGATCGGTGTGTGGCAACAGAGTTTGGTCTGATCTGAAACAGGGAATTGGCAAAGTTTTAGTGGTAGAATGCGCCTGGCAACCCGCCAAGCCCATTAAAGGGTAATAAATCAATTGAATTTTCAAAAATGAAGAAATATGTATAAACCTAGGTATGTGTAGTGTAGATAAACAATGTAAAAATAGTTTTTTCCTCTGTAAGTCTTTTGAATGTGGACGTCGCTCTTTCTACAGTATATAAATAGAACAGTTGTAAGCTTATTAAAATAATTCTACATCCTTTTAATAGAAAATAATCTCTTCTGTGGCTGGTAGTTTATTTATTAAACCACATGTGGCTGTGGAAAGATAATTGTAAAATACAACCCCAGGGTGGTGCCTAGCATTTTAGGTCCTCAATTTGATACTATTAGGGGAGAAGTTAGGGAGGGTTTGTAGTTTGCACAGTTCTGTAATGTTTACATAAAGATGCTTATGCCACGGTGTGTTGCAAATCTTTTTTAACAGATGATTACAGATTAACCTTTTGTACATATCTCTTGGAATCTTCACTAGGGAATTTAGAGTATGTATATATAATTAGTAGGGGCTCTCTCTCTATCATAGGGTGAACAAAAGACAAGAGTTCACCCCTTTAGACTTGTGAAAAATCCATTTCAGCTTATGTAACTTAAATGTGCTTCCAGTGAGGTTATGGAATGCTCTGCCTGAAAATGTAGTGTTGGCTTAATCTGTCAACACATTCAAAAATAGTCTTGGGTGTCTTCTTGGGCAGGCAGCATATCCAGAGTTTTAGCTAGTTAACTGTATCCATAGATAAACACAGATTGTATACATTTACCGTAAGCAGTGTGTATTTTAAGTTGTGGTTGTAAAATAACACTTGTGGCCATCAATGGTCTGAAAAATATTAGTAATGTATGCCACGGTTGTTATTACAGCATGGCCATTCAATAACGCTGCATATTTGGCATAGAGAGGATGCAGGTCAACTGCAAAATTCTTTTATGGCAAAAAAAAAATATCAGCTTCACGTTTCGGTCCAAATGGACCTTCTAAAGCCACAATCGTAAATTACCAGTGAAAATTAGTAAATGGCTTTATTGTCTTTGAACGTATAAAATCCTTTATAAATAAAGTCCATGGGATAGTTATTATGCTTGTACTAGCTGGAAAGCATGGAAGTTGCGTTGACTTGTATCGCGGCGCGATGTGTTGCGGTAATTTTAAGTCCCTTCGCGCGATACTGTACGTATCGCCGTGAAGGGACTAAAATCCCTTCCCGACGCCTCTGCTAAGGGGGCAGGGCATACGCCCACCCCGCCCCACAACCCCTTCGGCGGCGGAAACCGCCCGCCGCCACTTCCCAGCAGCCCCTCCCAACCCCTTCCCAGCAATCTCGGAACGGGAGGCTAGGCGGGCTGCCGGGAAGGGGCCAGCAGGTGGGTTACCACCCCCCGCCACCCCCTCCCCAGCAACCCCCCCAAGCCCCCCGCCCCGGCTTTTTAAACGATAAGAACTTTATTGAATCCTCCCTGTAGTTTGGTCTAAACAAACCTCTTTCATTTCATCCCCCCGCAGAGCCTAACCTTTTCCTGATGTGCAAAACACATCCAATTGAAGCATTTTGCCACTACCAGATAAATTGTTAAGAAATCTATTTAATATGGAGGTTTAATATGTTAAAAAGCATGTTCCAAGTGTAAGGTACTAATACAGTTAAATGTAGTCATCTGGTGTTATTAACACAATACAAAGGTATTTAATTCTCAAAAACAATTTTATTCCAATGATGGTTGTTGCCAGTACATTGCACCACACATAAAACAGAATACAAACATTTCTTAACATTATTATTATGGATTTAAGGTGTCCATACATTAGATACCACCCACGCCTGATCCACGACCATCCATTCTTCAGGAAACCCCCCCGTTCCGCGTTGTTTAGGTACTTCTTCTCCATCTAGAGATGTCCGAACTCGCAAATCCGGTCGCGCTCGAGAATCCGCGAATTTTCGAAAATATTCGAAAATCCGCGAGCGGACCCATTAAAATGAAAAATATCCTCGAAATCACGAGATTTCTCGTATTTTCGAAAATACGAGATTTCTCGTTTATTTTCGAAAATACGAGAAATCTCGTAATTTGAAAATTTTCGAAAATACGAGAAATCCTATCTCGTAATTTTGTTTGAAAATTTTCGAAAATACGTATTTTCGAAAATACGAGAAATCCTCTCGTATTTCGAAAATTTTCGAAATACGTATTTTCGAAAATACGAGAAATCCTCGTAATTTCGAAAATACGAGAATCCTCGATTTCGAAATACGAGAAATCCGTGGTTCGGAAGGGCGGAAAATCCGGAAAAAATCAGCCTTCGCGAACGGGATAAATCCGCGGGGATCCAGGGTTTGGATCCACAAACCGGCCATCCCTACTCTCATCTCTTTCTTTGTGCATTGTGCAGACTCTAACTTTGAGACAGCTCTTTCTGTATTTTCAACATCTGTCTCAGCTTGAAAGTTTGATTTATATAATCCATTTCACCCGCTCTCATTTGGACAAGGCCCGAATGCAAGAGCAAATAAGCATTCAGCACAATCCTCTTGTCTTTGTTCGTTTTCTTGACGCCACTGCTTGCGCTAAAAGTTATGCCTGCGTCCTGGTTTTCAATTAGAGCTTCGGTATCATCTTGGGGTATCTGCTCGAGGATATTCTTGTGGATGTGAAAATTATCCTCTTTTTTGACTTTCACTTAAATAACTTCAGATCAGACTTTAAAAAGTTTTCTCTTCAATCTTTCTCGCTTCTCTAAAGTTTAAATTTAATCTGTATTAATGACTACTTCATATATTCATCATTAGATACAAAATTAGTCTGAGAACTTTCATTTGGACTTGTCAGTTTGGCATGGGGTCTATATGGATCTTTCTTGGCTTCTCTATGTACATATCGTTCTCTGTCGTGCCTTGTTTTTCTAAATCTTAATCTGAATTTAACTTCCTCCTGCAAAACAACAAAAAAATTTATATCTTGCTGATTAAATAAAACTATATAAAATTCACTGTGGGTTGATGAGGACTGGGCCTCTGTACAAATACCTCCATTAATATATCATCTCTTTAGGCCATCCTTTACAAACAAAACCCAGAGATACATGGTAGCTGCAGTCTACCCAAGTACAACACCTAAAACTGTAACTTCATTGCTTGTATTGCCTGCTATAAAATGACCAGACTCAGTATCTCTTATCTACATTAACCTGAGTACTTACCAATAAGTATTGCACAGGGTTATTCCAACCATAAACTACAACATATCCTACAAGGCCAGCGATGAGAACGATGTAAGAAGAAACCTTTCTTCATTGATTGTAATTCTTTGAAAAGAAAAAAAAAGTGGTAACATCACACCTGCACATATGATATCTGTCATTTTTAAACTTTTATAATAGCTTAACTTTTTAAAATAGCTTTATGTAGTTTTAATAACTAAAACAAAACATACCTGTTGCTGAATCACCATGTACTTTATAGACGCGATCTTCTTATTTTTGTAATATGTCCACACAGGTAGGCAAAGGTTTTCAATTCCCTGGGCATCACTATAGAACTTTCATTAAATGGTACAATATATGGCTTCTGCACAAACAGAAAAAAAACACCTTGCGACAATCTTTTTAAGTGTAAAAATTTTACTTATTTCTTATTTTTACTGTGAAAATTTAACTTTAAAGGGCATATCACCCTTAAAACAAAAAACTGGTGACTTGCCAGTTTATCTGCCCGCAACCCACAACTGCTATTTTTACCAGTTTTACATGCATTTGTAACAAGATATTCAATGAAAAGTTCTATTTCCTTCTGGCAAAGGTATCTGCCTTCTCCCCTCAGCTCAATGAGCTTTTACTAAACTTGAGCATGTGCTGAGTAGGCAGCAGGTGAAACATCAGTCAATCATTGGTTGTGATCCAGCGGTCACAGCCTTGATTGACTGCATGGTGCGAGGGGCCATCTTACTATAATTATTCTTAAATATTTAGTAAGTAATGCAGGTAATAAGTACAAAGTATATCAGTTGGGGATGGGGCAGGTTTAAACTTGTAATGAGCAAGTTGTTCTAGATTAGAGTCATGAACAGATATTCACAATCAAAATCCAGTTGGTGACTTACTTCCTGTCTCACGATCTTCGTCTCTTCTCTTTTTATTTGATCTCCAAAGGGGGAAAGGTTACACTCCATCTTCACTGTGTATGCCGTCTCATTCAGTGGTTTTCCCCTATACAATATAATTAGTTAGATTAAACTCCAAATAAAATTATAATTCTAAAATTCTTTTTTTTTTATAAAGATCAGTTTTTTGTTTTTTCAATGTTGTTCAAGTGTTCGACTTACATCCACAATCCAAAGCTACTGTGCATGGTTCAAACCGCAGAAAACATCTGGTTTGCTGGTCAGGACACCCCTTTGTTTTTAAAATGACACGATTCCCCATGCCTAAAACAAATCAATAGAAATACAGTCAATATGAAAGAATTTGTGTTTCATTTGCAGATAAAAACAAGTCAAATGTTTGCTTCATTTACATTTCTAGACATTTATTTTTATTATGTTATTATAGTAAATGGTTAATTTTCTAACTTTAAAAACACTTCTTAAGATTTGGCTATTTAGATTTTTCAAAAACTTTTACCGGTAACTTTATTTTTATCGCTAATAGTTTACATTAAAATAAGTAAAACTACATGTCCACTTCCCAATGTCGGATATCTACCACATTGTCGCGGAGCAAGGTCCTATTACCACATTGTCTTCTACAGCAGATCTTTCATCTAAGGGTTAACAGAGATTGGAGAAACAGCCACAAAATAATACATTATTAGGTTTTGTTATATTTATTCCTAGAAAAATAGGTTTACATACTGTCATAAAATGGCTTTAACCAAAATTCAAAACCACTCGTCTATTCCCTATATATTGCTTTTCCAGGTATCCCATACACAAATATTATTTCTTATTCTACCGGAATTCATGTATTCTTCTTCCAATGATGTTGTGGTAGCATCTTGGTAATTATCAAAGCTACATTTATGGATAGTGGTCCTGAAATTAATAGCAGTGAAAAGAATATGCACTCCAAGGTGCCTAGAGCTGAATATTTTAGCAGCGTCATTGCTTTTACGCAGGAAAAATGCAGATCAAAATCAAACATCCTGTCTCCTAATCAAAAAGGAAATGATTTAACTCAGTGTGGTCGCACATTTTATTTGTTGTCATGGTGACATCACAAAGATGATGCAATGGTGCTTGTTGCTATGGCAAACAACTCTGACAAGTTAGTGGTTTTAAAAGATCCCCAGATTGTAAAAATATTAAGTAAATAAATTTAAAAATAAAATACTAGGAACAAACTAATTATTATAATTAGGTTTTTTTCTGTGACACACTGGGTGGAAGTTTATTATTTGTTAGATTTGTTTCTGCACATAGAGAGATTGATCTGCTTCTTTACGTAATTGCAAGAAGTGTTGCAGTTTTTTAGTATGGTTTCGAAAAAAGAGAACATTTCCTTACCCTAATTATCCCCATATAGGGACGTGTCCACCCCCAAACCTATAATTTCCCTCACTACTGGCCCCACTCAGTAGTGAATAAAAATCCTTACCTTACATCCCAGTTCAAATGGTTCTCCAGTAATCCCTCCCCCAAGTCAAAAAAAACTGCCCAACAGGAGTACTGCAGGGTCCATTAGGACCTGCCTCCTGTCTCCCCTCTGGAGAAGTTTGGCATGCGCACTGCAGCCATCTTCCCCCTCCCTCTCACTCCTGTTTTGCGATCCCTCCCCCTAGCTACAAACCCCTTGCCAAATAAGTTTCTCTCTCTCCCAGCCCCAACCGCTATAAAATTTGTTAGAAAAGTGCCCAATAGTTACTAACCTTCCCTCTCTCCCCTGGCGTTCTGTGCAGCCGGCAGCCGCGTCAGTGATTGGCTGCCTCTCAGCCAATCATGGATGCGGCGGCCGGTCCCTCCCCCTGCTGCAGTTCCATGCAACAGAGGGTCGGGGGCGGTGCGGCGGAGGATAGAGAGAAGGTAATTAATATCGGGACTTTCTAACAAATCTTATAGCAGTTGGGGCTGGGGGAAGGAGACTATTATTTGGCAAAAACCCCCACCTGCATGAATTGGCCTGGTCTCAGTTGTAAGAGACCCGTCCACACAGTAGCATCCTTTATTGTGATCACAGACATCTACTAGTGAGTATTATTTTTCTACTGCTAAGAATTGTATTAAGAATTGCCATTGATTATTAACATAACTATCCTTTAAATACCGGCCTTTATATCTTCTTTTCGTCATGACAACCCAATCGTGTTCAAAAATTGTGCAGAAACATAAAATCATTCCCAAAGCACATTTTACAAATGAATTCTTGTCAATAGGTAAAATACACCCTATCATGGATTCCTTATTTAAACCTTAGCATTACAGAAGAAAAATGAAACGGAACAATTAAGTATTTCGTAAAGCCTGAGACCATTGTGGTAATTAAAGGGCTAGCTGTATTCATCTGTTGTGGACCCTTTGTGGGAGATGTAATAAAGGCAGGTAGTGGGTATAAAAGTAACTATACTACCTCTTGTAATATCAGGTTAGTGCGGGTTTAACCCTTACTTTGACACATCCTACGCCATTTCCATTCACTGCAACAGGCACCCAATGCAAAAAGCAAATGTTTGTTATTGGGCTACTTTTTATTGCAAAAGGTGGTAGACCAGCGGTCATTACCTTTCAGGTTACTAAATATGCAGTAAATTTCACAGGAGATTAATGCCTCTTGGACATGGAAGGTAAGAGGAGGGTGGATCAAACTCCTCCATTGAAAAGTATTTATTTCCCTGTTTGTGTTTAGATCACAAGTAGAGATGTGCCGAATTTCGCAAAATCCGCTCCAAAAAAATTCGAAAATCCGCAAGCGACCCATTAAAACACATTAAAATGAAGAAAATCCTCGAATTTCAAAAAATTTCGAAAATACGTATTTTCTGCGTTTTCGAAAATACGTGAAATCCACGAACTTCGAAAATTTTCAAAAATATGGGTTTCTCAGCATTTAGAAAATACGAGAAATCCTGGTATTTTCGAAAATGCGATTCGGAAAAGTTCGGAAGGCAAAACCGGAAAATACACGATATCCACGTTCGCGACGGGTAAATCCGCCGCGATTCGGGTTCGGATCCGTAACTGGCCATCACTAATCACAATTGAAGGATGTAACAGTGGTAAATGCAGCACCAAATTAATTGGTGGCACTGTATCCTATCCAATTTTGAATCTTGGGAGAGAAGATGTTTAATCAACCATGTTTATAAACTCTCTCCATAGCGTACATTAGCTATAAGCACAGAAGCCCAAAGAAGCAGGACAGGTAAGAGGAGCGTGGATCAACCTCCTCCATTGAAGAGATCCATTTCATTGTTAAAGCTGTGTTTAGATCACAGGCTGCAGTAAACTGCAGATTACTGTTAAAGACTGATCTAGGTGGATTCTAAAAAGCAATAAAATGTTAAAGTCTTAAAACACAATAAAGACTAGAATAGATTCATTACTATTGGCCACGGCCAAAATGACAATGACAATCTGTATAAGATTATTCTATATGTATTTAGTAGTTTGGTCATCAGACATGCACCTGACCCACCATTCACCTGATTAGCTAGTTTGAACGCCAAACGTGAACGGACGCGCAATAGCATGTGCAATGGAAATCGCAGTAATTTCACATTCCCGTGATTTCCATTTTAGCGAAAAAATGCGTTAGTGTGGCCCAACCCTTATTATCCTTTTTGACTGATAACAGATTAGACAGGATGAAAAAAATGAAAATCGTTCCCTTCAGATCAGTCATATATTGGGTTGTACTTCCCATATTATAGTTACCTTACTATTTATGCTTGTAAATAAACTGGAGACTGAGGGGCAATGCGCTGCCTAGCAGCGTTGCCTTTGACTGAAGGGGGGGAGTTAGCATCTCCCCCGTCTCTCCCCTCTTTCCTTCCTACCTCTGGCGTGGTCGCGCGCCTGGCCTGCTTCCCGCGGCTGGTATGAGATGATTGCATCCGTTCCCAAGGATGCATTGGGGTGGGCGGGGCGACGCAGCGCGATGACGTCAGCGTGTGGCCTCACAGCACGGCTGCTCGTCTATAAAAGACGCAGCACGGGGGAACGGCGCCATTTTAGTTTTAGCAAGGCTAGTGAGTTTTGCCCCACCCTCCCGGTCCTTTGTGCCATTGATTTTGTTCTATGACTGCTGTAAATCTGTTTTGTTATAAAGAAATATATATATATTGTTATTTAATTTTGTTACTCTAATTATATTTTCAATAATGTTAAAGAGCTTTGTCGGTTGTTATAAAAGTATTGGGTCGTCACAGGGCGGTCAGATCCTTGCAAATAGGTATGGTTGGTCTACATGCCCTCCTAACGGGAGGCCGGCATCGGCAGTTTCTTGGAAAATATTTATATGGTTGTGGGGTTGCTATGGCAACCAGGGTTATGTGATTTGCAAGGATCATCTATGTAACATCTTACCAATAATGCTGTGGCCGTTATTTACACCCAACGCTTGTGTCTCTCTTATTATTTAAGGGGAACCTGGATTATATATATATATTATATATATACATATTGCTGCAAGGTTGGTTTAAGATCTGTTTTGGGCGGGTTGGTGACTCCCTGATAATTCAGTCATACACATATATAAGGCTGAACTATTACATATCACACACACACTTTTAGTTTCTGAAAGCAGGAACATTTACCCATTCCTTAACTCTTTCCTATTACTGCCTCTTTAATAAATTCATGAAATCTGCCAGTGACCCACAACAGGAAAGGATACTAAAGAACAGTCCTATGCAAATCTCGACAGCTGAGAGAACTTTTGTGGATAATATTTTATACACAGGAGACAGACTACAGGGTAATATAACCATGCTGGGCATCGGTGCATGTGTATGATAAACATATATATCATATACCAAAGACTGATATACACAGCACACAATTGAGTATAAAAGTGTATACACACCCTTTATTGAGGCAGTACCTAGGGTATAGACAGTGAAAGAAGGATTAAAAACATTTAAAATACAATATTCAACCACTCCATAGTGGAAAAAAAAACTGTTGTAGTACAACCCTTCCTAGGTCTAAAGCCCCCTTACGTCATAAATACAGCAACCAACTTTCGTCACATGTCGGCTAGATGTAATGAGGTATCGTCCCATGGGGTTCAGCAATGCACTTGCAGTCAGAGTCACGTGGAGGGGTAGCAGCCATATAAAACGCTATACTAACTATCCTACCCTACTCTACTTTACAACAGGGCACACAACAAGATACACAACAAGGTATGTGTAGGGAATACAAACCTAAGTCCACCTTCTGTCCCCCCTGTCTGGTTTTCCGAGTAATGTCAATGTCTTTTACCGCAGCCACACGAATGACTGAGCAGGGGCCATTAATCTTACCCCAAGAATGGTGACACTAAAAGAAATTTCAAACTGGGATGATGTGCTCACAAAATCTTTAGACAAAGGGGGCAACTAGTGATCTAGCCGGACACTATGTATAGGGAGGAAGCGATAAGACAACCGAATAACAAACTAATTATAAGCTTGTATCCTCTGACCCTACAGAAATCTTCCAGAAAAGACTTTCACATCTATTGATAATGCTTTCCTCAAGACTGAACACCCTGTGGTTCCCACATTTTGCCTTTTGCCATAGGTACATAGAGAACACACTTAAACCACAGGCAGACCTATAGTGTTCGGGCATTGGGAGCCTGAGGGAGAAGCCTTGCGTCTTCATTGATGGCCACCTCCCAGACCGATATGGTTGCTAGTCTTTGGTTATTAGTGATGGCCCAGTTCACGATCCAAACCCGGAATCAGTCCGGTGTGCGGGGTGAGGGTGGTTTAGTGTGGGTGGCTGGGTTCGGTGAGGTTCCCGGTATCTTGGGGGGTCGGAGGTTGTGGGTGTACTCTCGATCGCGCACGATGTGGGGACCGATCGGGGTTTGTCGGCGGAGGTCCCGTTTTTTTTGTTTTGTTTTTTTTTGCCGGCGGCCAAACGGGGCGAAACCGCGCGGCGGGGTTTGTGATTTGTGGGGTTGTAGGGGGGTCGCTGGAACGGGAATTTGCGGAGGGGGGGGGGGGGCGGGAGAATGTGCTTCAGAGAAGGGGCGGAGAGGACAAGAGGGGTCCTAGGTAAATTTTCGGAAAAAAAGAAACAGTGAAATACGCAGTAGATACAAGACGAGGGGGGTATTGAAGTGCACCAGGATGAATATTAACGAACGAATGTTGATAAATCAAAAGGGAGAAAGGCAAGAGAAATACGGGTGATGGATCGAAAGAACCGCAGGTATTGATGGCGAAGACCACAAGCGTAAAATGGCTCATAGGACAGGGGACAGAAGGGATAACGGCGTGGCAGTGGCTGCAGAAAAGGCCAAGAAAAGATGGAAAAAGAAGGGATGGGGGAGGAAGGTCGAAAAAAGACTAAGCCATCTTGTGGGGAGATAGTATTACGTGGGTGAGACCTAGGAGGAAGGGACCAAAAGAAAAACACAGATGTGAGATCAAAGCTGCAAGATGTAAGTAAAAAAGAACAAAACAACGTGTCCAAACGTCAACAAACACAGAAAAAAGTGGGAAGAAAGTCAAGGGAAAAAAAAACAGAGATACGTGACCAGTGAAGGACTATTCACTACAATGAAGGAAATAAGAGGCAGACTGTCCAGTGCAGCAAATGACGGGGGCCGTCCCCAGAGCACGCGAGCCAAAAGAAACGCCCCACACCCGCGCAGACAAAGGGCAGGGGGACCGGTCCCATACCAACCGCGGGCATAGCCAATGCAAATCCGGTGTCAGGCAGCCCAAGAAGGACGAACACCGTATGGCAGGACGTCTACAAAATGGCCACAAACACAAATGGGTGGGTCAACGGGCCATGGGGAAGTGCACTCACATTTGGCAGTAAACAATTAAACAGCAACTAGAAGTCCAACACCACTGAGAAGGGGCCGTCATGCCCCTACACTTGTGGGGAAAATGTGATAATTACAATTTATGCTAAAGTAACATTTAGATTTGTCTCGGTAGCTAATCATTTAACCAAATGTGTAACTTGACTGGACTAAGCTGCTGGGCTTCTCCCAGGGCCTGGTCTCTGTTTTAACATGGTGAAGAAACCAACAACAGCCTTTTACTCCACCCAGACATAAACGACCAAAGTGTTCATAACTAAGTCTGTCTAAGTAACATGCTGATAAGCAAAGGTTATGGAAGATTACATAATCATTCATATAGTGGCTTCAACCCACTCCCCCCACCATACCCCACCCCCATCTGTAACTAAAACCAAGGCTAAAATTATTTTACAGGGGCTTACACATATTAATCATGGTAAAGTATGTTTCGTATTTGTGCTTGGAGAATATAAAACAATACCTTCAAGGGGTTTTTGGCCATCGGGGTAAAGAATAAGCGGGGGATGAGAAAGATAATAGACTACTGGGTTGGATCTTGAAAGGGGTGGCATAAAAGAATGCATTAAACCTAACTTTAAGAAAAGGGCAAAAAGACGGGCGGCAGATGCGTCATCACAAAGTACGAAACAAACAATGGCGCGTGGCATGCAACGTGGGCGAACTGAATCGCACCAGTCAGTGCCAGGAATATTGTATGAGTGGGTGAAGCTATTATGAATAGACAAAAAAAAGGGGAACAGTGCCAAGCTGGTAACACACACACACCGATGACCTGAAATACAAAAACAGAAAGATTGCCAAAAGAGACGGCAAGGACAGCGCCCAAAAAACAACCACAAAGTAACACGACGGATAACATGTATTTACGGGTACCGGGGCAATAATGCGGATCGTAGAAAAAATCAGAAGGTCCTAAGATCATCAGGTATCTCTGTATTTCAGTGCGAGCAGCTTGGTGGGACCAAAAAACGAAAAGCGGGGGGGGGAACGGTCAAAACGTTATATCTCTCAATTGGCATTCCAAAGTGGATTTCCTTCTGCAATACGCAAAAGGGGATAGTCCCGATGTCACATGATACCACCGAAAAAAAGAGCCTGTTTAATTTCCTCCACCGCGAGCCTTAGTTATAAGTCGTGACCAAAAATAACTGCTAACAGACTAGGACTTTGTTAAGGGGAAATTCTTTTGAGGGGACAGCTGAAAAGGGCCTTTGCAGTAGTGGCTAATATGTAGTGAAAAAGGCAATACAAAGTTCACTGAAACAAGACGTAAGGGACCGGGGTGAAAGCAAGAGCCTCAAAGAAGGCCAGAAAGTAGAAGAAATAGGAGTTCGGCGGAAGACATAAAAACCAAGGGACACGTGTTCGTGCGGCGGCTAAGGGGGAGTTGTTGGGAGCACCCGGTGAGGAGAAGTGTACAGTTGAGTGGGATGCTGACAGACGTAAGTGTGAAACTAAAGTTTGCTTACATAAAGGTGGGTGAGGGAAACAGAAAAAGGTGCGTGGACAAGTGGTATAAAGCAAGGGATAAACTGTAAGTTGGCGGAAAATACCAGTCTTGGGTACACAGTCTCCCATGAATCTCAAAATAAGTGCATAAGTTGGGTGTACTATATAGCTTAGCACATACAGAGGAGGTTGGGGTAGATAAGAGAACTGTGAATCCTCCACTGCTCGGAAATGCGAAAAGACCCTGGCCACTATTAATCGGCTAAACCAAAACAGTGTCCCTGCAAACAGACACGATCTAGGTGCGGTCCGACCTAGGGGGATAAAAAGCATGGCATAAAAATGATTATGAATAATATCAACACAAAATAGGGGAATAAAATTGGGGGGCTAGCACAGGGGGAAAAAAATGACAATTTTCCCATATAATACAGCCTTCGGTCATCTGTGGGGTAACAAACGGTGTGTTCCCAGTGATCTGCCCTGAGAAGCAAACATTATGGAAACACGAAGCCACTTCACGTTCACAGTGCACGAGTCGGTGCACACACACCACACACTCGACACTGTTTCTTGCATGAAGATTTTTCTGCAATTTCTTTTTATGGTTTGTGTTATGACTAATAATCACTCCCTATTATGAAAGAGTGGGATGATATTATTAACCCCATGTGTCACCCACATCACAGTTTAAAGGATAATAAACACCATAAAACACAACGTTTAATTTCTTTGGCAAAGCTTTTGTTTTAAACAAACATAAGGGTGTTAAATAACACACGGGGTCGGCGGGCGGGGAGTCCTTATTTTTTAAAAGGTGGTGCTAAGATGTTTGGCCCCGAACCAAGCAAGATGTTAGCTTTCAGTTCAGGAATGTTTCATAATTCTGACTGGGAAGTGTTGGTGGGTGGCCCAACAACATTAGCACCATTGTTAAAAACGATAATACGTTTGTGAATCTCCCCTGGGGCAATGTTGTGCCTAAAACCCCGGGGGGGAAGCTTTCCCAGTTTATCCCCGGGAGGGCCCCAGAGCACCAAACCTTTAATCCCTGAGAATAAAAATGCAAACAAACACCCATCCGATGAAGCATTTCGTGTGCCACTCCCCCGGGAACAGGGGGAGAGAAGAAATTGTAAGAAAGTCATATTTATAATGGAGGTTTTCATGGCTGTAAACAGCAATTTATCCAAGTCGGTAAGGTACTATAGCAGTTGAATTTTATTCAGTCGGGGGTTATGGAGAAAACAAATACAAAGGTATTTTAAATTATGCAAAAACAGTTTATCAATGATGTTGGTGTTTGCCATACATTGCACAGCACATAAAAAACGAAGGAAAATACCGACAAACATTTTTTTTCTTATCATTTAAAAATCTTTGGATTTAAAAAAAATTCAAAGTAGCCGGCATAAAGAACTTAGATCACCGAACGACAAATGGGCAACCTTCAATTTCAAAGGTGACCCGGGGCACAAGAGCCTGTCCCCGGTGTTCAGAGTACTGTCAAATCAAGGGGATTCATCTCATCTAACAGAATGAAGGGGGGGTTTTCCTAACTGCTCAAAATACCGGGTCCGCTCGACAAAGGATCCGCGAAGTTTCAAAATATCATAACATTCAACAAAAAGTCCGGCAGAGCGGGGGGGGAAAACCCATTCAAGGAACGAAATAACGTAGCCTCGAAAGCACCGGAGGGTTTCCCGGATTTTCGCAAACAAGCGAGAATTTTTTGTATGCTCTGAAAATACAAATCTCGTAATTTGAGTTGAAATTTCGAAACCAATACGTCTGGTGTCGGCAAAATACATGAGCCTCGTAATTGGGGGGAAATTTTACAGACTTACTTGATTTATGCAGACAACTCCAAGAATGCCTCGTAATATTCACGAGAACAAAACTTGTATCGACCTATAAAAAAAAGGGGGGAGGCCTGGGGCGTAATCTTATTCACGAATACAGAAAATCCCATACATAGCTTCTTATCGAAAATTTTGCGAAAATACGAACCATTGCTTATTTCGAAAACTAATACCGCGAAAAGGGGTAAAAATACGGGTCGTTTGCGAAACATTTTTCGAAAGATAACAGGAAGATCCCTCAAATAATTGTGATGTATGCAAATATTTAATCGAAGAGCGATAGATATCGATCGACAGCATAAAACTATAACCAATCCTCGTAATTAAATTGGAAAGCAGTTGTGGGTGTATGCGTGTAAATATGGGTAAAGGGTTTTCGGAGCATACACAGATCACTCGGGGGTGGGGTTTAGAAAAGTTTTCGGGAAAACGATAAAAAGAAGTACGAGAAATCCGGTGGTTCGGACAGTTCGGAAGAGGGGGGCGGGAAAGCCTGGAAATCAACGCCGGGTTCGCAAAGACGGGATAAATTCCTCGGCGGCAATTCCGGGTTTGGATCCCAAAAAAAACCCGGGGCCATCCCCTACTCCACATCTCTTTCTAAGTGTGCGATGAGGCGCTACCTTTTTGAACAAGCTCGTCTTGCGGTAAATTTGTTGGCCTAGACAGCTGTGGCGCAGCTTAATGAAAAGTGTGAGAAGTTTATATCATCCATTAAAAACAAACGGCAAAAAATTTCACCCGCTCAAAAAGGGAAAAAGGGAGCTCATTTTAGACAAGGGAGGCCCACCGATAGGGGGGAAAAAAGACCGAGGGAGCAAAAAAAATAAAATAAAGCAGTGCAGCAACAATCCCGTCTGACTATATGTTCGTTTTCTTGAGCACACTCGCTGTTGCGCAAGTTATGGGGGGGTAAAAAAAAAAAAAAAATGCAACTAGGGAACGTCCTGGTTTTCATTAAATAGGAGAGCTTTACCGGTAATCAAAAAAAAAAATCTATGAGGGGGGGGTGTATCGGGGTTCCGACGGAGCATTCTTTGTGGGAATTAATTGAGAATCTTCTTCCTTATACACGTTAAAACCGAGGAATGCGGAGGGGAATTTAAATGGAAAAGGTTTCGAAAATCAGTGAATGTCATCTTCTTCCGTCCAAACAGTTAAATCATGTAATCCTAGACTACTATCATAAAAAACAAAATTCCTCTTGACATACACAATTAGTCAATGATAAAACTTTCATGGGGTTGGACGGTGGATTCTTATGGCAGAGGGGTCCAATTGGATCTATTTTCTGCTTCTCTATAGGCAATACGTTCTCTGCCTTTAATTTTTCTTAAATCGTAAATCTGGAATATAAACCTCCGGCAAAACACAAAAAATATTATAAACATTTGAGCGATACGTCTAAATGTAAAGATCTACATAGTGGTTGGAAAACGTGGGGATGTGGCCTCTTTACAAACAAGTATACGCCAATTAATAGATCTCTCTTTAAGGCCTACCGTTTCAAGCAAACCACAGGCGATAACATCTGTAGCTGTCTGCAGTCTACCCAGAGTAACCACTAGAGAACTGTAATCTATCAGTATGCTTGTATTGTCCTTATAAAAGACCAGACCGCAGTAATCAAGACTCTTTCGACATTAAACCTATAGTACTTACCAATAAGTATTGCACAGGTGTTTTCCAACCATAACTCAAACATAATCCTACAAGGCCAGCGATGAGAACGTGTAAAAAGAAACCTTTTCTTCATTGAATTGTAAATTTTTTTGAAAAGACAAAAAGTGTAACATCAACCCACACGCTGACATATGATAGAATCTGTCATTTTTAAAAAACTTTTATTACTAATAGCTTAACTTTAGACTTAACTTAAAAATATTAAAATAAGCTTTTATGAAATGTAGTTTTCATCAACTAAAACAAGACATAAACCTGTGTTGCGTAATACACCATTTGAGACTTTATGAGACTCGATCTTCCTTACAAAGGAAAAAATTTTTTGAATATGGAAGTATGTCCTCACACAGTGGCAGAGAAAAAAGGTTTTTCAATGAGTCCCGGAGCCACACTGATAGAGACTTTTCATTAAATGGTACAGCAGGTGAGGTCCACAACGAGCTCTGCACAAACAGAAAAGAAAAACCGTTTAAGAAAAGTCGACAAATCTTTAAATATAAGTGTAAAGACGGAGTTTAAAGCTATTAGCAATTGTATACAAAAAGGAATTATTTTTACTACATAACTGTGAAAAATTACTGTAAAGGCCTATCGCACCCTTACAACAAAAACTGGTGATTGGCCACAAGTTTATGCGTGCTGCCGCGCAACGCCCAACTGGCTGTTTTACCAGTTTTACATGGCATTTTGTAACAAAGATAATTCAAATGAAACGTCTATTTCCTCTTTTTTCTTCCTGGCAAAGGTATCTGATGCTGCCTTCTCCCTCAGCTCAATGAGGCTTTTTACTAAATTGAGCATGTGCTGAGTGTGGGCAGCCAGGTGAAACATCATTCAATCATTGGTTGTGATGCCAGCGGTCACAAGCTTGATTGACTGCATGGTGCGGGAGCCGGGAATCTGTAACGTATAAATGGTATTCTTCCAGTATGTTATACGTAACTGCGGTAATGAATAAGCGGAAAAGATAATCAGATTGGGGATGTGGATCAAGTGTGTTTAGCAACTTGGATAGGGATAGGAAGGCAATGGCTCTAGAATTAGAGGGTCATTAGTGAAAAAGCAGATCTTCAAATTCACAATAAAAATCCAGATTGTGACGTTGACGATCCTGTCCTCCACGAGTATAATTCCATACGTAGGGTTTATTTATTGATCTACCAAAAGGGGGAAATGTTACACTAACCGATCATATGGCACTGTGGGTATGCCGTCGCTCATTCAGAAGGGTGTAGTTGTTCCACCCGGGTATTACAAATATAAAAAATTAGTTAGAATAAACTCCAAATAAATTATAATTCTACAATTCTTTTTTTTTTATAATATATCATCTTTTTGGTTTATTTCATAGTTTGTTCCAGTGGTGAAAAATACTGCTTACATTCCACATCCAAAGGGGCTACTGGGTTTCATGGTTCAAAAAATCGGACAGCAAAAGAAGAACCCGTGCGAGCAAGCAATCTGGTTTGGCTGGCCAGGACCCCCCTTGTGGTTTTTAACAAATGACGGGGGACTCTTCCCCATAATAAACCTAACACAAATCATGAAATAGCAAGTCCTATAGACAGGAATTGTGTGTTTTTCAATTTATGCAGATAAAAACAAGTTCAAAAAAATGGGTTTATTGCTTCAGTTACATTTTCCATAAGCATTTATTTAATTAATTAAACGTGAAGGTTTAATATGTAAATGGTTTAATTTGCTGAACTTAAAAAACCTCTCTTAAGATTTGGCTATTTATCAGTTTGTTTCAAAACATTTTGCCCAGTAAAAACTTTATAATTTTACAAATAGCTAATATGTTTACAAGTGAAATAATAAAAAACGTAACATGTCACATTCCCAATAGTCAGATATACGTCACCACATGTCCGCTGAGCAAAAGGTCGCCAATCAACATTGACGCAGCCGGGGGGGTATGTCTTCTACGCAGATCTTTCTTCGAGGGTTAAAACAGAGATTGGATAAAACGCCAGAATAATAAAACCATATAATAGGCTATTTTTGTAAATCTATTTATTACCTATGAAACTGCGGTTTTACCACTACTGTACCATAAAATGGCATATTACCAAATTGCGACACCGGGGGGACGAAAATCGAAATACTCTTTTCCAATATACTTGTGCTTTTAACAACGCTGTATCAAAAGCCAACATACACAAATAATTTATTTCTCGTAACCGGAATGTGTCGTACCGGAAATTCCAAAATGTAGTCTGGGTCTCCAAAATGATAGGTTGTGGTAAAGCATCTTGGTGATATTATCAAGAGGCTACATATGTTGTATGTGATAGTGGTCCTGAAAGTAATAAAGCAAAGGGAAAGGAATTAACAGCGGCCAAGGTTTGCCTAGAAGCTGAAATGGTTAGCGAGCGTCAGGTAGGAAAAGCTTGTTTACGGAGCAAACTAGAGGCAAAAGAGAGATGCAGAGTACAAAAATCGAAACTCCGACTGTCTCCTTAATCAAAAGGTGAAATGATTAACTCCAGTGTTGTACGCAACCGATATTTATTGTTTGATCATGGTAGTAAATCCACAAGATAAATGCAATGGTGGAACTTGTTTGACGGTGGGGGGATGGGCACCCAAACTCTGATCGGGAAGTTGAATAAGAATAAGTACGTGTTTTAAAATCCGGGGTAGAATTAGTAAAAAGGTTAATTAATAAATGGTAAATAGCACTATACTAGACCAACCTTAATGTCTTCTGGGGGGGAAAAAAATGGGTTAAGGGAATTTATAAATTAAATTTTTTGATGTGACAAGGGCAACTGGGTGGAAACAGTTTTATTATTTGTTTAATTTGGTGATTTAACTCACAATAGGAAGAAGAAGATTTGATATGCGGCGCTTTGCACGTAAAATTGGGGCAAAAAGAACACGTGTTGGCAAAGTTTTGTTTAGTATCATGGTTTCGAAAAAAGAGAGGAATTTCCCTTAACTACCCTCGCCCTAATTAGTCGGACCCATAAGGGCAATGAAGTCCACACCCACACACCTATAATTTGGGCGCCTGTCGAGCTACTGGGCCCCACTCAATAGTGACATAAAAACATCCTTCCACTTCACAGTCCCCAAAAATCCACCAGCGCCAATGGTTCTCAAGATAAGTCCCAAATAAAAAACCGCCCAAATCCCCCGCCCAAGTAAACAAAAATCAAAAAAAAACTTCCCAACCTGAGTACTGGGGTCCCCTAATAAAAAGATACATCTGCCGAATCCTGTCTCCCCTCTGGGGGAAAACGTTGAAAAAGACCAAATAGAGCGCACTGCACCCATCTTCCACCCATGACCCTCTCACCCCTGTTTGTGTGGCGATCCCTCCAAGCGCACCTCGGCCTACAAAGCGGCCCTTTAAAACCCAACCCCTTTGCGCCAAATATATTTTCCTTCTTCCCAGCCAAAACCAACCGCTATAAGGGACTAAATGGGTTGTACGAAAATGCGGGGGAAAAAAACAAGCATAGTTCAAGGTACCCTTCCCTGGAAGCTCCTCCCCCTGCTCTCCCCTGTGCTGGGGTTCTGTGGCAGACGGCATCCGCGTCATTGTTGGCTGCCTCTCAGCCAATCATGGGATGCGGCCCCGGCAGGTCCCCAGAAGCCCCCTGCCTTTGCAGTTTCCATGCAAGCAGAGGGCGGGTGGGGTCGGTGCGGCGAGAGGATAAAGAAGAGAGGTAAGGGTTAATATCCGGGGGACTTTCTAAGGACAAATCTTATGGCGGCTAGGGTAGGGTTGAGGGACTAGGAGTGAATGGGAACAACTATTTTGTCAAAGAAACCCCACCAGGGATGGCAATGAATGTGGGCCTGGGTCTCGGAGTTGTAAGAGACCCGTCCACGGACAGTAGCAAAATCCTTTATTTGGACGTCACAGACAGACTACTAGTGAGGTCATTATTTTCTACTGCGACAGAAATTGGTAGCTTCCCCTCACACCAAACGAATGAATAACAAACGGCAGGCGCAAACTCCGGTAAGAAAACGGCAGGGCTTGTTTCAAGTGACAATTACTTATTAGTTTACCGAACATTCTTACACAAGGAAAAGGACGAGGGATGCTTATGTACCACAACCATAGCCTTACGGCGTTTTTTCGAACGAGGGCAGACCAGCTCTTAGAACTCAAACTAAAGGCTTAAATCGGGATAACGCAAACTGACGGTCATTTGAAAAGAAACTTTTAAAGCCAGGATCCCTCCCGACCACCGTGGTACCTCACGACGGGGCGAAGAGAGAGTCACAATAGCAAACTCCTATTGGCATTTCAGTGAAAATTAACCATTTACCTACCAACCTACCCCCATACCACAGATGGGTGGCTTGATAGATAAATAAAACATAAAAAGACTATGTAAACTCCAATCGTGGATAGTGTGCGAAACCCGCATGTCAAAAAACCCATAATAAGTAGCCTAGTAGTACCCCCCCAAAAAAGGTGACATATACTATATGCACTAAGAACAATCAATTAAAACAAAATCAGGACCGTTCACACTTACTAAGGAAATACTGAAAATAAATGGAAGCTGGAACTAGAATATAGAGTCTTATGAATACGAATAGGGCCATTAAACTATATTTGACAGGTATATAGGTGAGAATAACTAAGATAACCCAGGAAACCGACGAAAAAGATCAGTGTCTGATGGTAAACATATGATGGTCCATTAACTAATCAACCTGTAGTCATGCTCTACTTATAAAAATCAAACCTTTATATCCTGAGACTGAGATCATAAATAGGTATCCTATAACGAAACATACATAATACATGCTCTCGCAGTGTGGAACATAAAGGAATGACATAAAAATGAGGTGAGAAAGGAAGTGATCATGAACTCTACAAGGTGGGCTTCATGACAAAAGATATCACCTACTAAAAAAAATAAAAAAAAATAAAAACAAATTCCGTAAAGTAAAAACACATAAGACAGGCGGGGGGTTGTGTCCGAAGGGAACACAGTGTCCAAGAAAAACAGGATATTCGAATATAACACAATTATGATTGGAAAATATTTTTCTGGAACAAACGTGGCGGGGGTCCTTTTCGAAGAACTTGTTTTGGCGGTATTGTAAAAAAAAAAAAACCAAATCATCTGAGAGCTTGTATTTTAGTAATATCGGAGATAAGGTACACTAATGTCTCAATGGGATTCATAAAGAAAACCAAATACTCTCTGAGTGCATGATACGCTTTCGTTGGAGGGGAGCTGGGGTGGTGGGGTGGGGGGACGTCTTTCCATTTAAAAGATCTCATATTTGTCTACGTATAACAAATAAGTCACGATGGAAATAATAATTAAACCCTAGCGTTGTATGGGCGATACGTCCCTCTAAAACATAAATCCACTTCAACGGGGCAATCAACAATTTGAAAAAAAGTAAAGGGCGGTACTGTTTCTCGTCATTCTAAATCCTATCCCTTCTTCCTAGTAAACGGGTCCTTATTGCTTGTATTCCTGGGCTCTTAATAAATTGGCTATCTCAGAGAAAAAGGGGGCCCCCAAGCCTCAGATCCCGCTAGGTCGCCCCCCCCGCCGTTACAAATTGAATGAAGTGTCTTTGATCTATTGCTAGGGCTTACGGGACTATGTAATCTCCCTACCAAGGATCGTCCACTCCCTTAGATTCTCCTATTTCTGTTCTTAAGCTTGTCTGATTGGTTGGTGCTAATTTTGCCCCAACCAATCAGAACTTATGTAACATTTGAAAGCTAACATCTGATTGGTTGGGGCAAAATTAGCACCATTTTTAACGATACGAACTTTTATTAAAAAAAACCCTTAGTTTTTAAACAACAGCTTGCAAAGAAATTAAAGTTTGTTTTATGGTGTACTTATCCTTTAAACTTTGATGGTGACACATGGTTTAAAAATCTGTCTCCTTTCTCATAATAGGGCTTGATTATTAGCAATAAAATATAAAAAGGAAATGCATAAATAGTAAGTTAACTATAATATGGGAAGTACAACCCACTATATGACTGATCTGGAGGGAACCGATTTTCATTTTTTTTCATCCGGTTTAATCTGTCATCAGTCAAAAATGATAATAAGGGTGATGGTAATAAACCTATTCTAGCCTTTTTTGTGTTTAAGACTAACATTTTATCTGCTTTTTAGACTCCCGCCTAGTCTAAAAAGCGCGGCGCAAAATTTTTAGGCCACGCCCCTTTCTCCGCCCCAATTAGGACACACCCACTAAGTACTTAATGAGATGGCCAAAAAGACACAGACAGACAGATAGATAACCACAAACAGAAATTTAACTTTTGATATGTGGTAGGGCATGCTCCCCCAGCCCCAACCGCATTAATATAATTGTTAGAAAGTCCACCGATTCTTACTTACCTGCCCTCTCTCCTCGGCTGCAGTGTTCAGGCCCTCTGCTTGTATTAAATTGAAAGCAGGGGGCGGGACCGGCAGCCGCATCCGTGATTGGCTGAGAGGCAGGGAGGGCTGCACTGAGCATGCCTCAACCTTGATGAGGTTGAGGAAGTCTCAGGCACAGCATGAGTCACACACTGCTCCTACACAGCAGTTTCCTGGACTTTGGAGGGGCACAGCAGGGGAACTATTTTGAGCAGGAATGTAAGGTAAGGATTGTTTTAAACTACTTGATGTGGCCAGTAAGGGGTTAAATTTTAGTTTTGGGGTTGGACATGCCCTTTAAATGGTTGTAAACTGAAATGACATCTTAAGTGTATCTATATTCTAATAAAATCGAATTTTCAAAAATAGTACCAGCAAAATCCCACTACTTAAATGACTTTAGGATTTTAAATCTGAGCTGTAGACACTGAGAAATCATTATTTGAAATAACATTTACAGGGAAAGACCTGTCAGTCCAGAAGCAGAACAATTGAAAGAATCAGCAGAGAAAAGAATGAAGGTGACAGGGAGGTATAGCAAGTAGAGCAGGGTCTATGGTGAGGCTGTGCAGAATATGTATAAGTTTTGCAGACACTACAAGAAGGCAGTAACTAAAGGAGGGTGGAGGCTATAAGGAGCACTCACTGAGGGCATGGCCCCACTAGAAAGCATTAAATCGCGCACGTAATAGCGAGCGTTATCGCACTGATTGCGTGCACGATTCTTTTGCGGTTTTCATTTGCGTGTGCGTTTTGCACATGCGATTTTGCCATTTTCGCTTATGGCAAGGCATGTGTTAACGCACCAAAAATAGTGAACGCATGCGCGCAATCGGATGTGCATAGGAAATTGCGGGGATTTTCGCGTTCCCGTGATTTCCATTATAAAGTGGGGCCTAGCCCTAAACATTAAACATTTAATGACAAAGCAAGAACAGATAAATATGTGAGGACCACCATTTTACTTTTCTCAAATTGTTTCAGATAGTGTAAAGTTGTTTGTGTGAGTATAGTGACCCTTTAATCTGTAAATGAATACATGTAAGTAGCACATACTTGATGCATGCTTTCAATCCAGTACTTGACATGCTTAAGCTTAGTATTCCCCCTCCAAGTCTTAACCGACGCCTCCTTTATCAGTCAGGATTCACTGCCAGGGCAAGAATGCTCAGTAATCACAATGCGTCTAAAAGAGGAAATTTCCCAGTATGCTTTTCACACATAAACTGTTACCCCTAACAGCATTTATCATAATAAGGCACTTCATTGACAGCTAAAAAGAGACGCTTCAGATTTGATCTAAAGAAATAGGGGATAAATAAACAAATAAAATGGTACAGTGGTGGTTGGTAAGAATTATATAGTTTCCAGTAATGAGCAATTTAATAAAAATGTTTTTCCACTTTAGATACCCCTTAATGATAATAATTGCCCCCAATTTAAGTAAAGGGTCCATATCATGTATGAGGGCCATAAGCTGGCCCCTCCCTCCATGCAGTCAATCATGGCTGTGACAACTGACATCACAGCCAATGATTGACTGCTGTTTCACCTGCTGCCACCTCTGCACATGCTCAGGCTTAAGAAAAGCTTATTGAGCAGAGGGAGAAGGAAGATACCACTGCCAGAAAGGAATAGAACGTATCATTAAATATCTGGTTACAAATGCATATAACAAACTGGTAAATATAGAAGTTAGTGTTGCAGGCAGATAACTGACAAGTCCCCAGTTTTTTGTTTATAGGGGCAACTCCAACCAACAAAACAGCTGATCCCTCCCCGGAAGGCCCGTCTTCTCTGCTCCTGTTGCGAGCTGGTTAAGAGCATGCTCAGCAACAGAGCGTGAACGTAACCGCTTGTTCGGTAATGGCTGTATAACTATAGGTTCTGAAAGCTCACTGTGGTTATTATACATAAAATTATCACCTTTACATCATTTTTTCATCTCTAAAGTATCACCCTTTAACTCTGAGTGGCTAACACAGTACAACATCTTTAATTATATAAATTGTTACAGTCACTAATTGCCTTCTTCTGCATAACTCCATTGTTTGTAAGCTTATTTCATTTTTTGTATCTTTTAAATTGTTAAAATGTACAGGGCTGTACATCCATATGGCACTATATAAATCAAATGTACATACAAGTTTTTGTCGAATTTTGGTTTGATTTTACCGAGAAAAAATAAAAATGGATGTACTAGGCTTTGCTAGTGTTGTCAGCATTTAATCTGGTGGTCTCTGGTCACTTTATTTTTGGTTCATTGGTCATTTACAGGTGCAAGGTCATTCTAACATTCTAACAGCTGGACCTCTTAAACTAGCAGCCAAGATACCATGTATGTGCATCAGCTGTGTTCAAGCAGGGGAGAAGAATTCACAGCTCAGAACTTTAAAACGTATTTTCATGGTTCGTTTATGTATAGCTTTTTGCAGCTGCAGTGAATACCATAATGATATCTTTTAGTAAATGAAAAAGATAAATTCTAAGCACAAAGAATGAAGGCCGAATTAAGAGAAACTAAAGTGATAACCATCCTCCCCTGTATTCTGCTGTAGCCAGAGTAAGGACCTTAAAATTGCAAGGTCCTTAACCCTGGGAATTCAACATATCAGGAGTACACGTACCTCAAGCTTCTAATAATGCTTTCAGAGTTTAAAGGTATCCAAAAATGTTTTTTTTTTCTTTTAAAGGGGAACTGTGGTCTCCAAACAAGTTTATTTTAAATGAAAAGGCCAGGTTCATACCTTTAAAAGGAGCCATCAACCACCTCTCTACGTGCTGCACAGCCCAAAATATGAAGAAATCCCTGATCAGAAAGTTAGGGGGTGGGAGGTTCTGAATCTGTGGTCAGAAATACTGTTTCCTCCTCTAATCTGCGGTTGGCACATGCTCAGTGCTTGACTGAAGTGTAGGAGGGGGTGGGGAGAACAGCACAGGCCACAGCACTGCTTTTTTAAATGCCTCCCACTTGCTGGCCCTTCCCAATTGTGGTCCCTGTGTCCCCTCCCCTTGCAGCCCCCTGTGGCCACTCCCACTCACGGACTCTGTGGCTCTGCACACTCACAGGTCCTGTGGCCCCTCCCTCACTTGCCCCGGGGCCCCGAGTGGGAGGGGCCCTGGGTGGGAGGGGTCCCTGAGTGGTAGGGACCCCTGAGTGGGAGGGGCGCTGGGTGGCCCCCGAGTGGTAGGGCCCCAGGAGGCTGCAAGGGAAAGGCCCAAGGGGCTGCAAGGAGAGGGGCCATGGGGACCCACGAGGAGGAGGAAACACAGAAGAGGGACTGTCACATGGTTTCAGTGCAGGAAGTGCAGGGGATCTGGTGATTCTGCAACCATATCACACATATAAATGTAAATATCTTTAAAACTATGTAAAATAAATAATGAAAGTAAATTACAAAAATCCTCAATAAAGCAATTCCTGTCATTTTTGGACCACAGTTACCCTTTAAAGTGATTGTATCTGAGCTGATTGCCCATCCACTTACCCAAGTCATGGTTCAGTTTGTAATGATGCCACTTTTCTTCTTCATCTGGATTGCTGTACTGTAGTTAGTCTATTAGATGTAATCTATTAGATGTATTATTATAGCTGCTTTGGGGTGTGATTTACCTATATACATTTTTTTCATTTAAGGAGTGGACTTGCCCTTTAAAGGATAACTCTACCGTAAAAATAAACTTTTTAAAAATGAAAAGTACTTTGGACAGGGAAGTAGGATTGATTATTCCTACCAACCAATATAATTTTGTTGAGGAGCACCAGCATGTGCAGGTTTCTTCTGACAGATTAGTGCCCTGGACATTCCTGTATTAAAGTGCATATTCACCCCCCAAACTAAAATTTGTCCCACTTTGTAGTGTTGAGAATTCCTTACCTTTCTCCTTTGCTCCTTATAGTTGTCCTGCAGTGGCTGCTGAAAGTCCAGGAAACTGAAGAGTAGGAGCCTCTCTGAGTGTAATCCGGTATCTGCCCCTCCCTCCATCCATATTCATGAATTTTTTTAAAAAAAAACAAACTTTGTTGTACTGTATGGGACCCCCCCCAACCCTAAGCACTATGGTTTTAAATTGGACAGATAGACTTACCAAACCTCGTTCCCTCAGCTCTCTCCATAACCAGCAGCCGTGTCTGTGATTGGCTTTTCCCAGAAGCAGCAATAGAGGCAGAGGCTGAGGGAACAAGGTTGGGTAAGTGTATTTCTGGGCACATTTTTAACTTAGGGCCCTATTTGTAACGCAATTTAGCGATACCACGTGTTATCGATAATTTACGACTGCGGACGTAAATGTATGGCCGCAGTCGTACATTTACACGAAAATTTGTTAATTAATGAATGTTCAGTCATAGAACACCATGCAGTAGTTAACTACCGCAATGGTATTCTATGGGGATCACAAATCTACAATTGCGTTATTGTAGATTTACGTTATCGTTATTGGTAATTTACGATTGCTATCGTTAATTTAGGATAACGATTGTAAATTAATGATTGCTAAACTGATCAATCAATAAACCCATCGCTAATGGTGGGGTATCCCTAAAAAGCGATTTCGCACCATTACAATTAGGGCCCTTAAACCCTATTGTTTAGAGTTGGAGGGGGCTCCCCCACACTACAGAAAAGTTTACATTTTTGGGTGGAGACTCTAAAAGGAATGTTCACCCTTAAAACAAAAAAATGGTCAATTGTCAGTTACCTGCCCCCAACCAATATATTTTGTACTTTATTACCTGCATTACTAACCAGATATTAAAGGGGAACTGTGGTCCAAAAATGACTTTAGGTAAATTGGTAGGAATTGCTCCCCTGAGAATTTTTACAATTTATTTCCATTGTTTATATTGCACAGTTTTGAAGGTATTTACATTTTTGTGTGTGATATGGCAGCAGCATCACCAGGTCCCCTGCACTTCCTGCTTCCTGCTCTGAAACAGTCAGTCAATCTGTCTTGTGTCTCCTCCTCCCCTTTGCAGCCCCCCTGGTCCCTCCCACTCATGGACCCCATAGTCCCTCCAGTTGCAGGCCCCCCATGGCCCATTATCTTACAGCCCCATGTGGCCCCGCCCACTCACGGGCACCTAAGCCCCACCCACTCGCAGGTTTCTAAGCCCCGCTCACTCACGGGTGCCTAAGTCCCGCCCCCTCTTAGGTGTCTAAGCCCCGCCCACTCGCGGGTGCCGTGGGTTACTCAGACCCAGAGAAGGGCTGTAGATTCCCTTATCTTCTCTGTCAGGACTTCACACAGCAGAGAGGAGGAGGGACTTCCTGTCTCCCTCACACACTGAGGGAGTCTGAGGCTGTGCTTGCTGGCACTGTGCAGGAGAAGCCTCAGGAATGTCACAAGTCAGCCTCCCACCTATTAACTTTCGGGTCAGTCATTTCTGTATATCTTGGGCTGTGGAGCATGTAGAGAGGTGGTTGATGGCTCGTTTAAAAGGTAGGAAACTGGCCTTTCATTTAAATTGTTTGGAGACCACAGTTCCCCTTTAAGGATAATTATTGCCCCCATTCTGGCAGAGTAAGCTGGCCACTCCCTCCATGCAGTCAATCAAGGCTGTGGCTGCTGACATCACATCCATTGATTGACTGCTCTTTCACCTACTGCCTCCTCTGCACATGCTCAATAAATCTTTGAGAAGATAACTTAAGTTATCATTAAATATCTGGTTACAAAAGCATGTAATAAACTGGGGGAAATAGCAGTTGAGGTTACAGGCAGATAACAAACGAGTAACCAGTTTTTTGTTTTAAGGGTGGCCATTCTCTTTAAAGACAGTGCTAAAGCCATGTAGCCATATTTGTGGTCCAAATAGTTTATTTATTTTAACAGTAATTATTTAAAAACTTTACATGCACTATAGGTCTCCTTTAAATGCTACAAAGGTGTAGCCAGTTTGGCTAACATTATAACATAAATAGGCTACTACTAATTAGCCATTGCCTGTGGCTGCCAAACAAGCCCAAATCACCCAAATTGACAGTAGGTATGAGGGGTTTGTAATGATATGCTGTGTTTGATTCTTGCACAACATGGCCATGTGCATTATGACCAAACCTCTACACTTTGGTCTTGCCAAAGGTCATTGCTCTAAATGCATTGTGGTTTATTCAGATGCAGCTTTGCAAACCTAAGATTGTAAACAATCTTTCTCATTATAGAATGATGGGCTTTAGATTGTTTTGTTTTTAAATGAATTTATAACCCTTCCCAGCTTGATGGGCAGCATTAATTGCTCTAAGATATTTGATGATGTCATTCCTCCTTGGCATTGTGTTAACACACACCTGAATTCTCCAGAACAGCAAACTGCCAACACTCTGCTTTTACAGACACAGGTATACCACCCCTCACACATCTCGCGGGGAGTCTCCCTCATTCTGGGGTGGTCTCCTGCACTCCTGCGGGGACCACCCCAGACTCCTGCGACCGAGAGGAGACTCTAGTCTCCTCCTCTGTTACGCGCCTTTTGCCTACCACGCCCCCAGAATGCCCTAACCCCGCCCAACACCCCCTAGGACACTAGCCCCAGCTCCATGTGATGTCATATATGTCACGCCCCCTTTCCCACCTGAAATAGCAGGGTGGAATGCCATTTTAAATCTAAGCTGTGGATTCTAAGAAATTATTTGAAATCAAAAAAAGGAAAAGATTTGCCACTCCAGAAGCAGAAAGTATAATATGTTCCCCATCCTTGACCTCTTGACTTTTTTGGCTGCCTGCCAGCACACTTTCTGCAACATTAAAGAGAATTAGCATAGAAAAGAAAGTAAGGGCAGGGAGGGGGAGATGTGTAAGCAGAGCAATGTGCATGGTAAAGCTGTGCAGAATTTATTAGTCTCGCAGACATTACAAGAAGGCAGTGAATAAGGGAGGTGGGGGCACTCACTATACATTATTATTTAAAGGGTAACTGTGGTCTCAAATTCTCCCAAACTAGTAAGAATTATATAAAAAGCCTTCCATTGTACCTTCAAAATAAAACCTAAATCACATCTCTAGATAAACTTTGTAAGAAGTTATTGCTGGAAAGGTTCAGTAATATTACTTCCTGCTTGAACACTTCCTGTTTTCAGCCATGTGACCAGCTTGTAGTGATGTGACCACCGTCTGCCTTCATTAATAGGCTCCCCATCTCAACTGTCAATTTTTTCCCCAGGTACTTCCTGATTTCCCCTGCATTAAGTCTTAACTGAGCATGCTTCTTCCCTGGGAGGGAAGGGCAGGGCAGAGGCCAGGTGACGTCACTCAACCTACTGGAAGCAGGAAGTCTGACCATTCACCCCAATGTAATTTCTCACGGGCACCAGCCAGAGATGTGATTATTGGCTCATTGTTAAGGAAAAACTGCAGGCTTTTATTTAACCCTCACTTTATTTGAGACCACAGTTGCCCTTTAATGACAAGGTAAGCACAGATGCATATGTGAGTACCACCATTTTACTTTTCACAAATTGTAGTTTCAGAAAATGTAAAGTTGTTTGAGTGAGTATAGTGACCTTTTATTAATGAAGTGTCTGTTATTTGCTCTCTTAATTCCTATAAAAAATGGTGATTACACTTGCTTTACGATTTACATGCATGTAATTAGCAGCACCTGGCTCATAATTCGTATGGATGTAATAAGGGGTGTACTTATTTTTACACAACCTGCTTTTTGTCTACATTTTTATTAAATAAATAATGATACAGTTGAGTGTTACGTTTGCTGTTTTAATCCTGGAGTTAGCTTAGTTATAGATCCTGGTTAGGGCCAGATGTCCTCAAACATAAATCCTTTTAATTGAAAGATGGTATAACTTCTTATTCTCAGGGTTTACTTTTCGTTATAAGAGTTTGAGCATTGAAAGAACAGTAAAGAAACAGTAAAAAATGTCTGCCCAAGGCTGGTATTTCAGTGTCAGAAGAAAAGGACGAGAGCCTAATGGAGGGCAATATATGCACTTATCCATGTTTGGCACCTTATAATGGTGAGGATTTGTTATAGAGCCTGGGTGTATTGGGTACTACAGAGATGTATGTGCATAATGGTGCTTGAAAGGTATGTAATCAGAGCACCTGTGTTTCTGTATCTGATGAAGGTGACATTCCTTTGACTCTAGTTTAGACATTGCTTGTCCACTCTCACTCTTTCTCTAGGGGCACAGAAAAGCTTCTGTCTATAGCTGTTAAACACAACATGACAACAGCAACAGGTGCACTGCTGAGGATGGTGCCGCAGCCCCAGTATCCCCAGCTCTCTCTAACAACCCCACCTTCCTTGCCTTACCGAGCAACCACATGCTCAGTCTAAAAGGAGCAACCATTCAAAAAATGACTTGCTGAGGTGTCAGTGGATCAAGTGGAGTTGCTCGATGTTAACAGGTGCTGTTTGCCACAGTGCATAAAAGTGATGGGTTCCCGGGGGATGGTGTTGCTAATAAGGACAGAGAGACAGGCAACTAGTGTGGACTGCAGGGCCATGAAGTGTGTGGGTGTTGCCATGGGGCAAACAGGGGACTGCAATAGTGGTCTACTGTCTGATGCTGAGGATCTAGAAAGTGCAAGTGACAGCTCTGACAAATCCATAGATGGAGGGGATGATCAGAGATGCTGCAGCCCACCTGATGAAAGCCGAGGCAAAAGGAAGAGGAAAAGTAGGTTATCTGGAGTCAGCAAACAACGACAAGCTGCTAATGCAAGGGAAAGAGACCGGACACACAGTGTAAATACAGCATTTACTGCACTCAGGACACTTATCCCCACAGAACCTGCAGACCGCAAGTTATCTAAAATAGAAACCTTGAGACTGGCTTCCAGTTACATATCACATCTAGCCAACATTCTGCTTATCGGGGACGACTGTATGGATGGACAGCCATGCCTTCAGTATAAGTCTTCAATGGGCAGTGCTGCACCAAGACCTATTTGCACCTTTTGCCTTAGCAATCAAAGGAAACTGGTAAGTGAAAGTGATGGCTGTTAGGGCTCTATGGTGCATTACATGGGCCATATTGATTCTCTGACTCTGTGTTGTGGGGGGGTATGTTGGGGGGGTTGATTTAACAGCAGAATTTGTAACTACAGTTTTACCAGCTATGTGTTACCTGCTGATTTATCTTTAAAAAAAACCTCAATTTAACACTCTTAACAGTCCACACAACATAATATACACAAGTTCTTCTCAATCAGCCTAGGGAGGTTGTACAGCATAAAATCCCAAGAACATTTTGCCGTTCTTTCTCTAAATATCACAATTCATTGCAGGAAAATAGAATGCAAACAGCTTAATATATGGTGTTGTTGGGAAATAATGTTAGTTACATGTTTCATCAGACATCACATTTCATTTAGTATATATCTCTTTAAATAAAGTATACATATACCAATATCAGTATCAAGATGTATTACAGTAATCCATATCAATGCAATGGATACAGGAATCATTAAGCACTCAAACATTTTCTCTACTCTTGCTATAGTCTGCCCTGCATGCCCCCAGTGTCTGCAGAGGTTAAATATATAGATATATATATATTCTGGCTTGAGAAATCTCAACAGCGCTCCCTGGTGGTTTTTATGTTTTTTTTAATTTGGATATTACATCATTCATGAGCTATTAGACTTTTGTAAACTAGCTCAACAAGGATGTCAATACATAAAAAGCACATATCACGCAACGTGTGATATCGTAACATGCTCCCATAAAACCCCTACATCAAATCCAACTATTCTGTATTTGGGGAAAAAATTAGAAGAAATGTTTCTTCTCAATTTTTTTATGTCTATTTTTTACTCAACAGGTTTAATTTATATGTATATAAATATGTAATTTAGGCAGCGGGTTTAATTTATATGTATATAAATTGTATATAAATCGGATGTCGGTTGTGCCCGGCCGGAAAACACATCCAATAATTCGACCTAACCGAACGAAACACTGAAATGTTGGCAGTGTCAGACTGGACTGTTGGGGCCCACCAGGAAATCTGAGACCAGGGGCCCACCTGGATGTGTTTAGGGGCCCACCTAACATTTCATACCTCTAGTATCACTCATTTACATATCTACATTACTCCTACTAACTCCTATTGTTTATTAAAATGCATTCCTTACTGTCTCTTTGGCTCTGTGTTTAAATTTTAGCAGTTTTCTCTGTTTTCTTTGGTGAATGGTCTGTGGGCTCAACAGGGAATTCCCCTGTAACCCTGTGGGTCAGTTCGACACGGACTGTTGGTCAGTTGGGCCAAATTATTGTATGGTATGTACACAAGCAATAGTACTTCCCTGTAAAACCTGTTCGTTGCACCAAACTGTTATGCATTCTGAAGCATTCTCTGTGGTAATATACAGTGCTGTTGCTGATAACAATGTTGTTCTTGTTGAATGTGTTCTAATATTTAGAAAAATTTATTTATTGACCACATAATATTGTAAGTTATTTTACAATATATTTAAAAAGCATTGAAAGATATTCAATTTAATATGTATATGAGCCCCTCGTCAACCATGATGCACTGTGATTCCAGCACATCCAATCTTGGATATGCTGGTCTACATAAACAAAAATGCATCTATTCATGAGTGGGCATTCAAAAAAGAAGATTAAGTGTGGTTACATTTAACCAATTGTCTCTTTGGAGCTGGTTTTAAAAGGGTGTGAACACAGACTGAGAACTGATAGTTATACTTCCTGCAGCAGCAACGGGCAAATTTCATTGGATGCCTGTTTTTTTACTGCACCTATCTATGCTTGGAAATGCATCTGGTGGTGGCACAGTGTGCGCAGATCTTTTAAGGCAATGATAGCAGAAGGACAACCAGTCAAAATAAGTGCACAATTATGTGAGGGATACTTCTTAGCTTAAACCTTTAGGAAAACAAATATTCTGTCCATAGAGATTTAAAGGACAAGACCATCTTTTCATATGGCTTTACTTTAATTAAATTTGATGTGTGAAATTGATACAGCCTGTTGTAAATAGAATCAATAAGCCTATGCACCAAAACAGCATAGAAAAACCAAAGGGTCCGTTTTTAAAAAGAATATTTTTT
Organism: Hymenochirus boettgeri; assembly: GCA_019447015.1. Lineage (NCBI taxonomy): Eukaryota > Metazoa > Chordata > Amphibia > Anura > Pipidae > Hymenochirus > Hymenochirus boettgeri. The sequence goes on along the minus strand of CM033470.1, from coordinate 195,980,764 downwards.
AAATATAATAAATTAGCTGAATTGTATAATGTTTACTAATTGCATAATGGCTGTATTCCCCATCTGTGCAAATTGTCTGATGTAAATTGTGACATATGGCTGTGTTCTAATCGCCCTGTGTGTTTTTGTATCCTCTTTCAGCACAAGGAAGGAGAGAAGTACTTGTCTATTTAAGGTGTATGCAGACACTGACTCAGATGAGCAGCTTGCACAATTCTTGCACTGAATATAGAACTGGCCTTAATATTAATGCCCTGCACTCTTTTGTTTACAATGAACTAATGCAATGCAGATAAACTACTTTACTATTTTATTTTGGAGGATGAAAAAAGAAGCAAACTGGTTTTAAATGGGAGTAAAAAGGTGCATTTATAATACACTGAAAGTGGAATGAAACTCGAATGTGGAAAGTTGCACCTGGTGCTGTTGCTATTTTTGCACAAGAAATGTTAAACCCAAGAATGATATTAATGGTTGTTAACCCAACGACACATGATGAAACGTGATCCTGGACACGAAGCGGCTCCATTAGTGAATGTTGTCACAACACACTTTCACCTGTGCTTTTCACCAGAAACCCTCACTGCACACCCACCATCTTTCCTATTACATATTCAGTGATTGGGCACTGAATATGGGCACAGAAGAACAATATTGTAATCTACAAATGACAAGGCATGCAGTGTTTGTGGGCCACACATGTTTCTCTGTATATTATTTTGAACACATTTTGTTACACTGCTAAAAATCAGTCCCCTCCATTTGCTGCTGAACTACAGTTCCTCCATCGTCTGGATATTTAGAAATGTGGTACAACAGATACTGGATAGGTTACTAACTAGCAAATGTAGCTTGAAATTAAGATCAATAGGTTTTAAGCCCAAATACAGGGCTGGGAAATCCTATTAATTCATACTATAGGAGGAAATAGTGGACAATACAAATGCTTGATATGCTATAGACTACACATATTATACAGATTAGTGCTAATTTCCTTAACTTGGCGAGTGAAACCACAGATATATTTGGTTTCTGTATTCCTTTTGTGTTTGTGTGTATATAAAACAATTCACACCTTTTTATTACACCTCAGACCTATTTTATAGCTTGATAAAAATCTGAGGTTGCCTTGCTGCACATTTTCATGATAAATAAAACTGAAAAAAACCCACGAGTGCAAATATATATATATTTGCACACACAAATATATAGATACATATATACAATTATTAGACAGCACACACACAAAATTATATGAATAGATCCTCATCATTTGGCTAATGTTTCAATGATGCAGCTGTTCCATGTACTAACCTTTTTACAATATAGTTAAGCATTAATTTACTTTCTTTCTTATGTGACCCAGATATTCTATGAGCACTTGGCCTATTTATTCTGTTTGCTGCTTGTGCAGGGTTGGTCAGTGTCTTGGCCTGTGTTATCCAATATATGACAACATAAACAGGTGCATAGTTTTCAGTCACTGTCATTCACTCTCTTGCATACTGTATATAATTATTTTCATTTTAAGGGGAAACGATACCTATAATCATGACAAATATTCAGTTGCAAATTAATAATTAACCATTGCATGTCAGTGCTCAATTACAAGTGACTTTTTCAGTGCAAACAGTAACTTCCTTAAAAATGTAATAATAGATTACATGTTCATATATATTTAACTTGCGGAAATTCATAAATTCACGAGTATACATGCTTCCATGTCTACTTGAAACATATATTTTACTTACATAAAATGTTACCTAGTAATGTTTACTAACAGCTTAATATTTTACAGAGAGGTTGCTTATCTTTTATAAATTGTAAGCCTACAGAGGGATAGGTAAACTGACTGATGGTATACCTGCAATCACTAATATCCAAATCACACTGGTTACTGTCCAAAACATCTGTTCAGCGCGTGTGTGCACGCACTCGGGGGTTGTTCCTCGTTCGTCCTGTTGGACATGTGAATGAGGCTTTAGGCTATGTACACAAAAGCCAATTTTGATATCAGGTATGGTCTTTAAACCTGATTGGTAGTCTGTCTGATGTGAATTAAAGTGGCACTACATATATTTTGGTGTGACTGTACACATGACACACTTAAAACCATGCATCGGATGAAAATGGTGGCCATGTACTTATACATTTTTCACCTGATTTTAATTTAAAAAATTTGACAAAAGCTTGGCCACAGTTAAAATTTTGGCAAATGTTGTAGACCAATTGACCGCCATAACCAAAATTTTGATCAATCAGGCTGATAAATTTACCTCTGTGTACACAGCCTTATTACTCTATCCTGCTCAGGAAAGGTAAGATACGTTAAAGGACATGTCCACCCCCAAAACTGAAATTTAACCCCATACTGGCCCCACTCTGTAGTGTACAAAAACATCTCTGCTCCAAATGGTTCTCCTGCTATGCCCCTCCAAAGTCAGGAAAACAGCAGTGTAGTAGCTGTCAGTAACTCATTCTGTGCCTGTGTCTGCCTCAACCTCGACAAGGTTTGAGGCATGCGCAGGAGTCCTCCCCCCCTCCCTCTCCCTCCCGTTTTGCTCTCCCTCCCCCTATCTCCAAACCCCTTGGTAATATTGTAGTTATTGGTCCCCCAGCCCCAACTGCCATAATAGAATTTTGAGAAAGTCCCCCGAATGTTACTTACCTTACCTCTTTCCCCCGGCATTCTGAGCAGCTGGCAGCCGCGTCCATGATTGGCTGTCTCTCAGCCAATCAGAGACGCGACTGCCAGTCCCGCCCCCTGCTTGCAGTTCAGTGTAAGAAGAGGGCCGGGACACTGCGGCAGAGGAAAGCAGTAAGGTAAGTAACTATCGGGGCACTTTCTCAAAAATCTATTATGACCGTTGGGGCTGGGGGACCAATAACTGCAATATAACTAAAGTTGATAAAAGGGGGTGGACATGCTCTTTAACCTAAGCTACAAGGTTGCAGAATAGAAATACATTATTTATCATAGATGGACTTAGCATGTATTTAGGGAAATTTCAAATATTGCATATAGGCAAATCACTCCCCCAAACCTGCATTAGTTTGAAAGCTGATAAATGTAGGACTAACATGTTATGCAGCAAAATGTTTTCCTCATTCCCTTCTCCTCTCTAAAGGTTTTGTCCTACTCTTCTAGCTTTATGAGCTCGTTATGAGTTTGCACATGCTCTTATCTATGACTGAGAGTTGCTAACTGGATAAACCAAGAATCAAAAAGAGGGGTAACAGGACATTGTGCATCATTTCAGGTTTTATCATTCAGCTTTCTAACTATAAAAAAAATGTATCTATATACAATTTTTTATTTTAGTACTTGGACTTGACCTTTAAATTACCCCCCCCCCCAAAAAAAAAATTTACTCCAATTTTTCCCTTTAAACTTCTATATTTCTGTAACAAGTGTCTTGCTTAATTAACTCATTTTTAAAAAAAAAAGCTTTGGATGTCATTTTTGACACACCAATCTTTTACTAAAATGTAATTCAAGCAGGGTCACACAGTACTGATAATAGGGCAATCCTGTTGTGTCTTTACTTTAGTATTGAGAACCGTCAGTGAGCGCTGCATGTTCTTTATAGTGAGTATAGGGTGATCAGTGCATCGCTACACATGTACCAGATCAGACAGAATCCAATAAAATTTGCCTGTGATTTGCTAGAGATGTAGAATGTGTGTACACAGCTTTAGATTGCTCTACACATATACATTGATTGGTGTGCTTGTTGCGCATTTAGTTTTTAATTGTCAATTAATTCCACGTACAATTAAAAAAAAGTTTGATTGTAAATTTTGGCTGATTATGTTGTCATCTATGGACCTCACAATCAGCCACACTGACATAACGGCGACTGACTCGGCCAAACAATCAAACTTGGAGACTGGACAAAATATTGCCTCATGTTTACCTAGCCTAGAAAAAAAATATCTGAATAAATGTAGTGGAGTAAAAAGAACTTATTTAAAGGGAATGTCCACCCTTAAAACAAAAAACTGGTCAGTTATCTGCCCGCAACATTATCAAAGCCTTGATTGACTACATGGAGGAAGGGGCCAGCTTACTCTGCCAGAATGGGGATAATAATAATTATTGGTTAGTAATGCAGGTAATAAAGTGCAAAACATATCCATTAGGGTCGGGGGCAGGTAACTGACAATTGACCAGTTTTTTGTTTTAAAGGTTAACATGCCCTTTAACTTTGAGATACTGTAGTTATAGTAAATAAGTCTCCACAAATAGAAATATGGTAATGAAGTAGAGCTACATAAAAAAGCTACAGTATACAATTACATTAACTTTGTCCTCCACCGTTAATTATTACATAAAACAGTATTTTCAGTGCAATGCAGTTTAAATCTAAAAGGAAACGCAGTAAAATGTAAAAGGATATAATAATAAATAATATATAAATAATAATAAAGTAGATAGAAGGGTCTGCCTTATTTTCCACACCTGCTGTAGTTGCTTAAGCAACTCAAAGACATTTGTAACTGAGATTTTGTAAATAACTGTATCCTTCTTTAAAAGCGTGCATCTCATGATATCGTTCTCATTTGACACTGAGGGATCGGAAATTCTACTACTGTGTTTAATACAGAAATAAATGATACCGGTACTTTACAATTTAATATATACATATATATATAGATATTTTTTGTTAATCAAATAGTCATTTGTTTTCTTTATCAGGTGAAAATCAGTTTTCTTACCTCTGTGTATAGAAGTCTCTGTTTTATCACAATGTACTGTAGTCCTAGATAATGATGTTTTACTTGTGCATGTATGATTTAATTACCTCCACATGTGATTTTAAAGTAATTTATATTATTAGTGGACTTTTAAACAAAGTATACTTTTTTAAAAAATGTATTTAGAATGGCTGTAGAACCAAAAAACAGTAGCAGCTCTGTCTGTAAATTATATCATGTCTACTTTTTATTAAACTCGGGGGATGTGTATGCTAAGGAGATGAAGGAAGATATTATCTGATTAGTCATGTGAATCCTTGTTATATTTACCATGTCCCCAGATGGCAGGCACACTCAATGAACAAGTGTTTGACTCAAAAGTTAAATATATATGGTGTCAATCCTGCCTAATGTTTACATTAGTTGAGATTTAATATGTACTTGAAGATATCTCACTTGAATCAAGTGCAATTTAAATGGAATTGGAAACATTAATGTGAAATATTATATACAGTATAATACATAAAGGTCATCATTAACCCAAAAAATATAAATTTGTAATATGCGATATGGCATGGTCATCTGACTGATCTAGTAGTATAAGAATTAAAGTACACCTTTAAACAGAAACATATTACAAATCACCTTAACCTTAAATTTAATATAGCTAGAAATTATCAGTCAATTGAATACAACATGGTGTGCATTTTTCTATGTGGACTCCCCTTTTATGCATTTACAAGTCTACTTTGGCTCAAGGGAGATGTGTAATATTAAAAGCTGGAATATATATATATACACAGGTATATATAAATATAATCTATATATATTTGTATGTGTGTATGTGTTTCCACACAAACAATTTTAAAAGCACTTTTATAAAAAAAAAATCCATTTTATTCTGAAATAAATATAGAGAATAAGCTGTAGATGTATCCAGTAGTACCACTTAGTATATGTGACCACTCACTATGCCAGAAAAAATAGACTTTATTTTTCTATTTTCAGTGTATAAATATTGCGATGCTGTAAAATCTGCCACTACATATAGCTGACAATTTAAATGTGTAATTTGAGCATGAATATAAATAGAATGTATTTTGTAATAATAATAATGTTACATTGTTATATTTATATAAGATAAATGTTAATTTAATAAACTGAACAAGATTAAAGAGAGGGACATTTTTCCTTTTGCGCTGAATCCTGATTTTCCAGTTTTTATGAAAGGGACACACAGCACTTGCATTGCAATACATATTTTTATTAGCAGACCCATAGTAGTGAAAGTGGTCCTGTTGGTGTATAGTGGGATTTATCTGATTGCCTGTTTGGTTATATGCAGATAGACATTTTACATGTGTCCTTTATATAATAACATAGTAATTGAGGTTGAATAAAGATATACGTCCATCAAGTCCAACCTATTCACCCTTTTTTTTTTTAACCGCACCTAACAGTTCCAATTGTTTCCAATCCAGAAAAACAGCATGAGATTAATAGCATCACCACAACCAATATACTTTGGTAATCTGGTTGCCATGTACTTTATATTACAGCTTCAAACACCCTTAAGGTTCGTACACACGCGCGACGCACGTTGTGTACGAACAACCATTTTGGGCGATAATCGGCACGTGTGTACGAACCTTTAGGCTGGGTACACACGAAGGGACTATTTGTCCCGACCGAGTGCTCGGCCGGGACAAATGTCCTTTAATCGTGGCAAATTCGCCTGCGACCGAAAGTGCGAATCCGATTCAGACGAACAAACGATCAAGGTCGGTCTAGGCCTGCCGCACCACACCAGCAGAAAATATCTGCTGGTGTGTACTCAGCCTTAAATCTAAACAGCCTCTGAGGGAGGGGTTTGTGCAGCTGTTACAGTATGTGTAGAGGGGCTTTACTAGATTTAGACAGACCTTTAAGAGGTAATCCCTATTCATATACCATTGTATTTAACTTAACAGAGAACCAGAGAACCTCAGAAAGAAGGTGTGGTGTAACCCCCCCACCACCACCACCACAAAACCTGCAATATTTTGAAAGCACTTGGATGTACTTATTATCTTGTATGTAGCCTGATACTGTAGCTGCATTCACAGGTATAACATCTAACATCTTTTGAATCTGATGGTATTTGCCTTATATTGGCAAGGTCTGGGGACCAAAAAACGAAGACCACAATCTAAATGAACTACTGTCAGTGATATCACGATTCACGGTTGGTCAGAAACAATGTAAAATTTCAGTACTTTGCTTTAAGAAGAGGAAGCCAATATGATCAGCCTGTGTGTGGGTGCACAGACGGACAATCCCCAGTCAAATCCCACTAGAATTTTATGCGTACCTCTGTATTATTTCTTTACTTATAAGCAACCCCTACCAAACAAAACTGTTGGCAGTTATATCAACATATATATATATCAACACACAAGTTACATTCCAAATTAGTAAACAATGCTGATACATACTTGTATTTATAATGTACCTGCAACAATTAGGTATAAAATATAGAATCGCCATATTATCCATTTATATCTGGCTAACTGGTTTATATATGCCCTGGTTTTTAAACATGAAAACGCAGGAAGCATTTAAATTAACTTACAATCTAAATTAACAATAAAATGAATCATATGAGTTTGTCAGTTCAGACTAAGGAATGTGGTGGCAACCCTAAGTATGTAAACAATATTTGTCATGCAATATTTACAGTACTGGTATTTTGTATAAACGTCCACTTTAATTATGATTAATTAAAAAGTTATATTTTTTTTTTTTTTTTTTTTTTTTTTTTTTGTGAAATGCATGACTAGTAGAGACTTTAGAAAGGTTTGCCAAATAATAAAATATAAGCCAGCCTCTCCCCCCCCATTTTTTAAGTCTTGTACTAATTAGGGACAAAATCTCGATTTATTTCATAAGTACAACCTTTTTATTTGCAAGTGACTTTACATCATGAAACACATCAAGCACTACCTGTGGTCCTGCCTAATCGCATTGGCATTTCTTTGTTTATTTGATATAATAAAGTTACGGACAGTGTTGGAGTGTTAAGCGCCACAGAACATGCAGGGCGCCACAGAACACGTAAGTATAATCCTGGCTGTTTGTTGTTTCATTATTTATTTGCACTAGCTAAGATGTTCACAAGCCAGCTGAGCTCAAATGTAAATTTATGCATAAATTACTTTTTTATCTTTAGTGTATTAATTACTATCCTTGTTAAAGTAAATACCATGTCTCCTAATGGGCACATTGATGATCAAGAGTATTTTAAAACCCATGATTGACAGTAACAGTGGTGCTACTATTTTCTGACTCTTTCTAGGGACCAAATGTTCTCACTTCATTGAACAGTATTTATCTCTAAATGCTTGTATGATAACTGGGTCATACTGATTTAGCTTTAAGAAATCAAAGGTCCCCAGGTAAATACATTTCTTAAAGGAGGACAGGACCAGAACCACTATATTTTAAATAATGTAAGCCTTAAAGGAATGCTAAAGTGGTGATAACATTTTTTTTACAATTCTATTAAAATAAAATCTGTAATTTCTTAAGATGTAGGAGTGAGTACTACTACTGTACCTCCCTTTCTTACTGCAATCAAATGTTGATTACATCCAGCTTGTCACCTCTTCTTCTCTACATGCACACCTATTGTAGACATCAGAGGGACCGTCAGGAGGCGAGAAAATAGCAGGAATGAACTGTACAGTAGAGAATTATTTTTATTATAGTTATTATAGTAAATGGTTAATTTTCTAACTTTAAAACACTTCTTAAGATTCTGGTCATTTCGATTTTTCAAAACATATTACCGGTAACTTTATTTTTATAGCTAATATGTTTACATTAAAATAAGTAAAACTACATGTCACATTCCCAATGTCAGATACTCACCACATGTCGCGGAGCAAGGTCCTATTACCACATTGTCTTCTACAGCAGATCTTTCATCTAAGGGTTAACAGAGATTGGAGAAAACAGCCACAAATAAATACATTAATTAGGTTTTGTTATATTTATTCCTAGAAAAATAGGTTTACATACTGTACAGTAAAATGGCTTTAACCAAAATTCAAAACCACTCGTCTAATTCCCTATAGATTTGCTTTTCCAGCGAAAATACGAGAAATCCGTGGTTCGGAAGTTCGGAAGGCGGAAAATCCGGAAAAATCCGCCGTTCGCGAACGGGATAAATCCGCGGCGGATCCGGGTTTGGATCCACAAACCGGCCATCCCTACTCTCATCTCTTTCTATTGTGCAGACTCTAACTTTGAGACAGCTCTTTCTGTATTTTCTAACATCTGTCTCAGCTTTGAAAGTTTGGATTTTATATAATCCATTTCACCCGCTCTCATTTTGACAAGGCCCGAATGCAGAGAGCAAATAAAGCATTCAGCACAATCCTCTTGACTTTGTTCGTTTTCTTGAGCCACTGCTTGCGCTAAAGTTATGCCTGCGTCCTGGTTTTCAATTAGAGCTTCCGTATCATCTTGGGGTATCTGCTCGAGGAGATTCATTGTGGATGTTGAGAACTCTTCCGTTTCATTTAAAACCATGAATTCAGACTTTAAGAAAGGTTTCTCTTCATCTTCTTCCGTCTCAAAGTTTAAATCTGTATTAATGACTACTTCATATAATTCATCATTAGATACAAAATTAGTCTGAGAACTTTCATTTGGACTTTCCTTTGGCAGAGGGGTCATTGGATCTATTTCTTGCTTCTCTATATCAATATCGTTCTCTGCCTTGTTTTTCTTAAATCTTAATCTGAATTTCCTCCTGCAAAACAACAAAAAATATTATATCATTTGCGATAATCTAAATTAAAATCTACATGTGGTTGAACTGTGGGGAACTGTGGCCTCTGTACAAATATCCTCCATTAAATAGATCTCTCTTTTAGGCCTACCTTTCAAACAAACCCAGAGATACATCTGTAGCTGCAGTCTACCCAGAGTAACCACCTAAAACTGTAACTTCATTGCTTGTATTGCCTGCTATAAAATGACCAGACTCAGTATCTCTTATCTACATTAACCTAGAGTACTTACCAATAAGTATTGCACAGGGTTATTCCAACCATAACTACAACATATACTACAAGGCCAGCGATAGAGAACGATGTAAGAAGAAACCTTTTCTTCATTGATTGTAATTCTTTGAAAAGAAAAAAAAAGTGGTAACATCACACCTGCACATATGATAATCTGTCATTTTTAAACTTTTATAATAGCTTAACTTTTTAAAATAGCTTTATGTAGTTTTAATAACTAAAACAAAACATACCTGTTGCTGAATACACCATGTACTTTATAGACGCGATCTTCTTATTTTTGTAATATGTCTCACACAGGTAGGCAAAGGTTTTCAATTCCCTGGGCATCACTATAGAACTTTCATTAAATGGTACAATATATGGCTTCTGCACAAACAGAAAAGAAAAACCTTTAGCGACAATCTTTTTAAGTGTAAAGACATTTTACTTATTTACTTATTTTTACTGTGAAAATTTAACTTTAAAGGGCATATCCACCCTTAAAACAAAAAACTGGTGACTTGCCAATTATCTGCCCGCAACCCCAACTGCTATTTTTACCAGTTTTACATGCATTTGTAACAAAGATATTCAATGAAAAGTTCTATTTCCTTCTGGCAAAGGTATCTGCCTTCTCCCTCAGCTCAATGAGCTTTTACTAAACTTGAGCATGTGCTGAATAGGCAGCAGGTGAAACATCAGTCAATCATTGGTTGTGATGCCAGCGGTCACAGCCTTGATTGACTGCATGGTGCGAGGGGCCATCTTACTATAATTATTCTTAAATATTTAGTAAGTAATGCAGGTAATAAAGTACAAAGTATATCAGTTGGGGATGGGGCAGGTTTAAACTTGTAATGAGCAAGTTGTTCTAGATTAGAGTCATGAACAGATATTCACAATCAAAATCCAGATTGGTGACTTACTTCCTGTCTCACGAGTCTCTTCCATACGTATTTATTTTGATCTCCAAAGGGGGAAAGGTTACACTCCATCTTCACTGTGTATGCCGTCTCATTCAGTGGTTTTCCCCCTATTACAATATAATTAGTTAGATTAAACTCCAAATAAAATTATAATTCTAAAATTCTTTTTTTTTTTATAAAGATCAGCTTTTTGTTTATTTCAATGTTTGTTCAAGTGTCTGACTTACATCCACAATCCAAAGCTACTGTGCATGGTTCAAACCGCAGAAAACATCTGGTTTGCTGGTCAGGACACCCCTTTGTTTTTAAAATGACACGATTCCCCATGCCTAAAACAAATCAATAGAAATACAGTCAATATGAAAGGAATTGTGTGTTTCATTTGCAGATAAAAACAAGTCAAATGTTTGCTTCATTTACATTTCTAGACATTTATTTTTATTATAGTTATTATAGTAAATGGTTAATTTTCTAACTTTAAAACACTTCTTAAGATTTTGGCTATTTAGATTTTTCAAAACATTTTACCGGTAACTTTATTTTTATAGCTAATATGTTTACATTAAAATAAGTAAAACTACATGTCACATTCCCAATGTCAGATACTCACCACATGTCGCGGAGCAAGGTCCTATTACCACATTGTCTTCTACAGCAGATCTTTCATCTAAGGGTTAACAGAGATTGGAGAAAACAGCCACAAATAAATACATTAATTAGGTTTTGTTATATTTATTCCTAGAAAAATAGGTTTACATACTGTACAGTAAAATGGCTTTAACCAAAATTCAAAACCACTCGTCTAATTTCCTATAGATTTGCTTTTCCAGGTATCTCATACACAAAATAATTATTTCTTACCGGAATTCATGTAGTCTTCTTCCAATGATGTTGTGGTAGCATCTTGGTAATTATCAAAGCTACATTTTATGGATAGTGGTCCTGAAATTAATAGCAGTGAAAAGAATATGCACTCCAAGGTGCCTAGAGCTGAAAATTTTAGCAGCGTCATAGCTTTTACGCAGAAAAAAGGCAGATCAAAATCAAACATCCTGTCTCCTAATCAAAAAGGAAATGATTTAACTCAGTGGTGTCGCACATATTTATTTGTTTGTCATGGTGACATCACAAAGATGATGCAATGGTGCTTGTTGCTATGGCAACCAACTCTGACAAGTTAGTGGTTTTAAAGATCCCTAGAATTGTAAAAAATTAAGTAAATAAATTTAAAAATAAAACTTACTAGGAACAAACTAATTATTATAATTAGGTTTTTTTTCTGTGACACACTGGGTGGAAGTTTATTATTTGTTTAGATTTGTTTACTGCACAATAGAGAGATTGATATGCTTCTTTACGTAATTGCAAGAAGTGTTGCAGTTTTTTAGTATGGTTTCGAAAAAAGAGAACATTTCCCTTACCCTAATTATCCCCATATAGGGACATGTCCACCCCCAAACCTATAATTTCCCTCACTACTGGCCCCACTCAGTAGTGAATAAAAATCCTTACCTTACATCCCAGCTCCAAATGGTTCTCAAGTAATCCCTCCCCCAAGTCAAATCAAAAAAACTGCCCAACAGGAGTACTGCAGGGTCCATATAGGACTCTGCCTCCTGTCTCCCCTCTGGGAGAAGTTTGGCATGCGCACTGCAGCCATCTTCCCCCTCCCTCTCACCCCTGTTTTGCGATCCCTCCACCTAGCTACAAACCCCTTTGCCAAATAATAGTTCTCCTTCTCCCAGCCCCAACCGCTATAAAAGATTTGTAAGAAAATGCCCCGATAGTTACTAACCTTCCCTCTCTCCCCTGGCGTTCTGTGCAGCCGGCAGCCGCGTCAGTGATTGGCTGCCTCTCAGCCAATCATGGATGCGGCGGCCGGTCCCTCCCCCTGCTTGCAGTTCCATGCAAGCAGAGGGTCGGGGGCGGTGCGGCGGAGGATAGAGAGAAGGTAAGTTAATATCGGGGGACTTTCTAACAAATCTTATAGCAGTGGGGGCTAGGGGAAGGAGAACTATTATTTGGCAAAAAACCCCACCTGCAATGAATTTGGCCGGTCTCAGTTGTAAGAGACCCGTCCACACAGTAGCATCCTTTATTGTGATCACAGACATACTACTAGTGAGTATTATTTTCTACTGCTAAGAATTGTATTAAGTATTGCCATTGATTATTAACAATAACTATCCTTTATAAATACCGGCCTTTATATCTTCTTTCGTCATGACAACCCAATCGTGTTCAAAAATTGTGCGAGAAACATAAAATCATTCCCAAAGCACATTTTACAAATGAATTCTTGTCAATAGGATAAAATACACCCTATCATGGATCCTTATTTAAACCTTAGCATTACAGAAGGAAAAATGAAACGGAACAATTAAGTATTTCGTTAAAGCCTGAGACCATTGTGGTAATTAAAGGGCTAGCTGTATTCATCTGTTGTGGACCCTTTGTGGGAGTTAATAAAGGCAGGTAGTGGGTATAAAAGTAACTATACTACCTCTATGTAATATCAGGTTAGTGCGTTTAACCCTTACTTTACACATCCTACGCCATTTCCATCCTCCGCAACAGGCACCCAATGCAAAAAGCAATGTTTGTTATTGGGCTACTTTTATTGCAAAAGGTGGTAGACCAGCGGTCATTACCTTTCAGGTTACTAAATATGCAGTAAATTTCACAAGGAGATTAATGCATCTCTTGGACATGGAAGGTAAGAGGAGGGGTGGATCAAACTCCTCCATTGAAAAGTATTTTATCTCCCTGTTGTGTTTAGATCACAAGTAGAGATGTCCGAATTTCGCAAAATCCGCTCCAAAAAAAATTCGAAAATCCGCAAGCGGACCCATTAAAACACATTAAATGAAGAAGAAATCCTCGAATTTCAAAAAATTTCGAAAATACGTATTTTCGCGTTTTCGAAAATACGTGAAATCCACGTAACTTCGAAAATTTTCAAAAAATATGGGTTTTCATGCAGTTTAGAAAATACGAGAAATCCTGGTATTTTCGAAAATGCGATTCGGAAAAGTTCGGAAGGCGGAAAACCGGAAAATACACGATATCCACGTTCGCAACGAGGTAAATCCGCCGCGGATTCGGGTTCGGATCCGGAACTAGCCATCACAATACACAAGTTGAAGGATGTAACAGTGGTAAATGCAGCACCAAATTAATTGGTGGCACTGTATCACTATCCAATTTGAATCTTGGGAGGAAGATGTTAATACAACCATGTTTATAAACTCTCCATATCGTACATTAGCTATAAGCACAGAAGCCCAAAAGAAGCAGGACAGGTAAGAGGAGCGTGGATCAACCTCCTCCATTGAAGAGATCCATTTCATTGTTAAAGCTGTGTTTAGATCACAGGCTGCAGTAAACTGCAGATTACTGTTAAAGACTGATCTAGGTGGGGAGTCTAAAAAGCAGATAAAATGTTAAAGTCTTAAACACCAAATAAGACTAGAAAGATTCATACTATTGGCCACTGCCAAAATGACAAGACAATCTGTATAAGATTATTCTATATGTAATTAGTAGTTTGGTCCATCAGACAATGCACCTGACCCACCATTCACTGATTAGCTAGTTGAAAGCCAAACGTGAAACGACGCGCAATAGCATGTGCAATGGAAATCGCAGTAAATTTCACATTCCCGTGATTTCCATTTAGCAAAAATGCTGTTAGTGTGGCCCAACCCTTATTATCCTTTTTGACTGATAACAGATTAGACAGGATGAAAAAAAAATGAAAATCGGTTCCCTTCAGATCAGTCATATTGGGTTGTACTTCCCATATTATAGTTACCTTACTATTATGCTTGTAAATATAAACTGGAGACTGAGGGGCAATGCGCTGCCTAAGCAGCGTTGCCTTTGACTGAAGGGGGGGAGTTAGCATCTCCCTGTCTCTCCCTCTTTCCTTCCTACCTCTGGGTGGTCGCGCGCCTCGGCCTGCTCTCCCGCGGCTGGTATGAGATGATTGCATCCGTTCCCAAGGATGCATTGTGGGTGGGCGGGGGACGCAGCGCGATACGTCAGAGCGTGGTGGCCTCACAGCACGGCTGCTCGTCTATAAAAGACGGGCCGCACGAGGGGAAGGCGCCATTTTAGTTTTAGCAAGGCTAGTGAGTTTTCCCCACCCCTCCCGGGCACTTTGTGCCATTGATTTTGTTCTATGACTGCTGTAAATCTGTTTGTTATAAAAAGAAATATATATATATATTGTTATTTAATTTTGTTACTTCAAATTATATTTTCAATAATGTTAAAGAGCTTTGTCGGTTGTTAAAAAAGTATTGGGTCGTCACAGCGGGCGGTCAGATCCTTGCAAAAGTGTATGGTATGGTCTACATGCCCTCCTAACGGGAGGCCGGCATACTGGCAGTTCTTGGAAAATATTTATATATGGTTTGTGGGTTGTATGGCAACCAGGGTTATGGTATTTGCAAGGATCATCTATGTAACATCTTACCAATAAATGCTGTGGCCGTTATTTACACCCAACGCTTGTGTCTCCTTATTATTTAAGGGGAACCTGGATTATATATATATATTATTATTATACATATTGCTGCAAGGTTGGTTTAAGAGATGTTTTGGGGGGGTTGGGGACTCCCTCGATAATCAGTCATACACATATATAAGGCTGAACTATTAACATATCACACCACTTTTAGTTTCTGAAAGCAGGAACATTTACCCATTCCTTAACTCTTTCCTATTACTGCCTCTTTAATAAATTCATGAAATCTGCCAGTGACCCACAACAGGAAAGGATACTAAACAGAACAGTCCTATGCAAATCTAGACAGCTGAGAGATAACTTTTGTGGATAATATTTTTACACAGGAGACAGACTACAGGGTAATATAACCATGCTGGGCATCGGTGCATGTGTATGAAACATATATATCATATAACCAAAGACTAGATATACACAGCACCACAATATTGAGTATAAAAGTGTATATACACACCCTTTATTGAGGCAGTACTAGGGTATAGACAGTGAAAGAAGGATTAAAAACATTTTAAAATCAATATATACAAAACGCTCCATAGTGGAAATAAAACTGTTGTAAGTACAACCCTTCCTAGGGTTAAAGCCCCCTTACAGTCATAAATACAGTCAACCAACTATCTGTCCAGTCGGTAAGTGAATGAAGGTAACACCATGGGGGTATCAGCAATGCTATCTGTGCAGGTCAGGAGGTTCCACGTGGAGGGGTAGCAGCCATAATAAAACGCTATACTAACTACTACCCTACTCTACTTACAACAGGGCACACAACAAGATACACAACAAGGTATGTGGTAGGGAATACAAACCTAAGTCCACCTTCTGTCCCCCTCTGTCTGGTTTTCCGAGTATCAATGTCTTTTACCGCAGTACCATGCGGGACTTTGAGAGGTTAACCCTTAGCAGTAAGGTGGGCCATAATCTTACCAAACAAGAATGGCTGACACTAAAAGAAATTTCAACTTGGGATGATGTGCTCACAAAATCTTTAGACAAAGGGGGCAACATAGTGATCTAGCCGGACACTATGTATAGGGAGGAAGCGATAAGACAACCGAATAACAAAACTAATTATAAGCTTGTATCCTCTGACCCTACAGAAATCTTCCAGAAAAGACTTTCACATCTATTGATAATGCTTTCCTCAAGACTGAACACCCTGTGGTTCCCACATTTTGCCTTTTGCCCAAGGTACATAAGAAACACACTTAAACCACCAGGCAGCCTATAGTGTCGGGCATTGGGAGCCTGAGGGAGAAGCCTTGCGTCTTCATTGATGGCCACCTCCAGACCCATAGGTTGCTAGTCTTTGGTATTAGTGTGGCCCAGTTCACGGATCCAAACCCGGATCCGCGGCGGATTACACTCGATCGCGAACGACAGATATCGCGGATTTTCGTTTTCCGTCTTCCAAACTTTTCCGAAACGCGTTCTCGAAATTTTTCGGAATTGCGAGGATTTCCTGTATTTTCGAGAAAGCGTGAAAATACGTATTTTCGATAAATTTTGAAATTACAAGGATTTGTCGTATTTTCGAAAATGGGGGAAAATACCTATTTTCGAAGAATCCTCGTATTTTCGAAGAATCCTCGTATTTCCGAAAATTTGCGGATCCTTGAGTGGACCGGAGTTTGAGAAGTTCGGACATCTCTATTGGTTATATAAACTTTTGTGGAAATGTATATTTCCAAAAGAAAAAAACATTGGGTCAAAGCTCCAGATTTTTAAAAAACAAAACATAGATATACATATTACGTTAATGTACTATTTTCATATCAGAATTGAAATGAAATAAAAACTACTTTCCAATGGTGCCGTCAGCAAGCGACAAATGGAGGCCAGTCCCACACCCTTCTCCATACATCAGTGGTACCATTTCCCATAAAAAAACCTGCATGAGGCCAAGAAATGCAAATCTGTGCATGGCACCCAAGGAGAGTACAAACACAGTATTTTGTTACTTCTACAAAATGCAACTAAAAAAAATTGGTTGTCAAACAGGTGTCAGTGTTGGGAAGGTTTCACTAAGGTTTGGCATTACATTAAACAGCAAATATAAAGTTCCATCACTGAGAAAATGTCCTTAAATGCCATAAAGCTGTTTTTGAAAATGGTTAAAGTACTTAAATTATGCTAAAATAGACATTATTGTGTCTAAGGTATTCTAATCATTTTACCATTTAACTTGACTGGAAATAGCATTGCTGTATTCTCCAAATGCATGGATATAAGTAACTGGTGAAGAGCCAACAAAAGCCTTTAATCACCAGGCTAGGACAGATTTTTAAGGTATGCGAAGAGATGAGAGAAAAAGTAGGGAATTACATATATATATATATATATAGTGGCTTCAACCCACTCCACCATCTGTACTAAAATCCAGGGTTATTTTACATTAACTATTAATCATGTAGTAATGTTGCTTTTTTGTGCTATGGTGTCTCAGTATATTTGCCAATCGGGTTAAAAGGAAGTAGACTGGGGAGCTGTAAATGGGGAGGGGCAGTAAGACTAATGTTAAAGGGTAAAGCTGGGTACCTACACACAATCCTGCATGCAAATACTGAAATACAAATGGCCAGTAATTGTATGGCTATTTGATCGGATGCCTGGTGGTCAAATCAAGTGAATAAAAGAAAGATGCCAGACCAAGCGCCCCACACACTATGATTATCATCCGTATTGCTGATCTGTCAGTCATTCATCAGTGTCTCGTATTTCAAGTGCATGGTTGTACCAGACTTATACCTTACAGATTGGCATTCCAAAGTGGATTTTTGCCTACCTCCCAATTGTCACATGATAACCCAGAAAAAAGAGCCTGTTTAATTCCGAGAGAACCTTTTGATCTGCTACTAGTGACTGTTAAGTTTTGAAGTGTTTGAAGGTGTGTAGTATATTAAAAGTTATATGGGTTAACATGGGCATGATTCAAAGACATAACCAAGATTTCAGCGTCTTGTATTGTGGGAGTGAAAGATGGGGAGAATAAAGGTGTAGTTGATTATAGAGTAAGACTAGTGTGCAAGGGAGTAAATGGTAAATTGCCTACCTCTTGGGGTACAAGTCTCCATGAATCTCAAAAGTGATTGGGTGAAATATAATAAGGGCTTAGTTGAGGAGGTGGGTGTGGGTGTAAAGAGGACTGTGTCCTCCACTGCTCGGGAAATGCAAGACACCTGCCACTATTAATCTGCCAGTGTCCTGCAAGAGAATCTTAAGTTCCAGATTAAGAAAGTGGATTTGGGTTGTCACTTGGGCTAACACATGAATTTTCCCTATATAACCTTCTCATTTGGTCCTGTTCCCAGTGATCTGCCCTGAAAAGCAAACATTTATGGAAGACAGCCACTTCACACTGTTTCTTGCATGAAGATTTTGTCTTCATTTCCTTTTTTTGTTTTATGCTAATAATCAAGCCCTATTATGAGAAAGGAGATGGATTTTTAAACCATGTGTCACCATCAAAGTTTAAAGGTAAGTACACCATAAAACAAACTTAATTCTTGCAAGTGTGTTTAAAAACTAAGGGGGTTAGTCAATAAAAGTCTTATTTTTTAAAATGGTGCTAATTTGCCCCAACCAATCAGATGTTAGCTTTCAAATGTTTTCATAAGTTTGATTGGTTGGGGCAAAATTAGCACCATTTTAAACATAAGAACTTTTATTGAATCTCCCTGTAAGTTTGGCTAAAACCTCTTCATTTATCCCCCGCAGAGCCTACCTTTTCCTGATGTGCAAAACACCATCCGAATTGAAGCATTTTGCCACTACCAGATAAATTGTTAAGAAATCATTTATAATGGAGGTTTAATATGTTAAAAAACATGTTCCAAGTGTAAGGCACTAATACAGTTAAATGTATAGTCATTCTGGGTTATTAAACAAATACAAGGTATTTAATTATTCAAAAACAATTTTATTCCAATGATGGTTGTTGCCAGTACATTGCACACACATAAAACAGAAATACAAACATTTTCTTACATTATTATTATGGATTTAAAGTGCCCATACATTAGATCCCACGACAATCCATTCTTCAGGAACCGCCTTTCCAGTTGTTTAGGTACTTCTCTCATCTAGAGATGTCCGAACTTCGCAAAATCCGGTCGCTCGAGGATCCGCGAATTTTCGAAAATATTCGAAAATCAAAAATCCGCGAGCGGAACCATTAAAATGAAAAAAATTTTTTCGAAAATACGAGATTTTTCGTATTTTGAAAATACGAGAAATCTCGTAATTTGAAATCGAAACGTATTTTCGAAAATACGAGTAATCCTCGTAATTTTGAAAATTTCGACATTACGGATTTTCAAAAATACAAGAAATCCTCGTAATTTCGAAAATTTTCGAAAATACGTATTTTCGAAATACGAGAAATCCTCTCTAATTCAAAATTTTCGAAAATCAGATTTTCGAAAATACGAGAAATCTCGTAATTTCGAAAATTTTCGAAAATACGAGAAATCCTCGTAATTTGAAGATAATTTCGAAAATACGTATTTCGAAAATACGAGAAATCCTGTAATTTCGAAAATTTTCGAAAATACGTATTTTCGAAAATACGACAAATCCTCGTAATTTAGAAATTTTCGAAAATACGAGAGAAATCGTGGTTCGGAAGTTCGGAAGGCGGAAATCCGGAAAAATCCGCCGTTCGCGAAAGGGATAAATCCGCGGCGGATCCGGGTTTGGATCCACAAAACGGCCATCCCTACTCTCATCTCTTTCTATTGTGCAGACTCTAACTTGAGACAGCTCTTTCTGTATTTTCTAACATCTGTCTCAGCTTTGAAAGTTTGGATTTATATAATCCATTTCACCCGCTCTCATTTTGACAAGGCCCGAATGCAGAGAGCAAAAAGCATTCAGCACACATCCTCTTGACTTTGTTCGTTTTCTTGAGCCACTGCTTGCGCAAAGTTATGCCTGCGTCCTGGTTTTCAATTAGAGCTTCGTATCATCTTGGGGTATCTGCTCGAGGAATTCCTTGTGGATGTTGAGAACTCTTCTTCCGTTTCATTAAAACCATGAATTAGACTTTAAGAAAGGTTTTCTTCATCTTCTTCGTCTCAAAGTTTAAATCTGTATTAATGACTACTTCATATAATTCATCATTAGACAAAATTAGTCTGAGAACTTTCATTTGGACTTTCTTTGGCAGAGGGGTCATTGGATCTATTTCTTCTTCTTATATCAATATCGTTCTCTGCCTGTTTTCTTAAATCTTAATCTGAATTCCTCCTGCAAACAACAAAAAAATATTATATCATTTCGATAATCTAAATTAAAATCTACATGTGGTTGAACTGTGGGGAACTGTGGCCTCTGTACAAATATCCTCCATTAAATAGATCCTCTAGGCTACCTTTCAAACAAAAACCAGAGATACATCTGTAGCTGCAGTCTACCCAGAGTAAACACCTAAAACTGTAACTTCATTGCTTGTATTGCCTGCTATAAAATGACCAGACTCAGTATCTTATCTACATTAACCAGAGTACTTACCAATAAGTATTGCACAGGGTTATTCCAACCATAACTACAACATATCCTACAAGGCCAGCGATAGAGAACGAGTGTAAGAAGAAACCTTTTCTTCATTGATTGTAATTCTTTGAAAAGAAAAAAAAAGTGGTAACATCACACCTGCACATATGATATCTGTTTCATTTAAACTTTTTAAATAGCTTAACTTTTTAAAATAGCTTTATGTAGTTTTAATAACTAAAACAAACATACCTGTTGCTGAATACACCATGTACTTTATAGACGCGATCTTCTTATTTTTGATATGTCTCACACAGGTAGGCAAAGGTTTTCATTCCCTGGGCATCACTATAGAACTTTCATTAAATGTACAATATAGGCTTCTGCA
Organism: Hymenochirus boettgeri; assembly: GCA_019447015.1. NCBI lineage: Eukaryota > Metazoa > Chordata > Amphibia > Anura > Pipidae > Hymenochirus > Hymenochirus boettgeri. Next base: position 195,959,680 of record CM033470.1, on the reverse strand, counting down.
CAAACAGAAAAGAAAAACCTTAGCGACAATCTTTTTAAGTGTAAAGACATTTTACTTATTTACTTATTTTACTGTGAAAATTTAACTTTAAAGGGCATATCCACCCTTAAAACAAAAAAACTGGTGACTTGCCAGTTATCTGCCCGCAACCCCAACTGCTATTTTTACCAGTTTTACATGCATTGTTAACAAAGATATTCAATGAAAAGTTCTATTTCCTTCTGGCAAAGGTATCTGCCTTCTCCTCAGCTCAATGAGCTTTACTAAACTTGAGCATGTGCTGAGTAGGCAGCAGGTGAAACATCAGTCAATCATTGGTTGTGATCCAGTGGTCACAGCCTTGATTGACTGCATGGTGCGGGGGCCATCTTACTATAATTATTCTTAAATATTTAGTAAGTAATGCAGGTAATAAAGTACAAAGTATATCAGTTGGGGATGGGGCAGGTTTAAACTTGTAATGAGCAAGTTGTTCTAGATTGAGTCATGAACAGATATTCACAATCAAAATCCAGATTGGTGACTTACTTCCTGTCTCACGAGTCTCTTCATCGTATTTATTTTGATCTCCAAAGGGGGAAAGGTTACACTCCATCTTCACTGTGTATGCCGTCTCATCAGTGGTTTTCCCCCTATTACAAATAATTAGTTAGATTAAACTCCAAATAAAATTATAATTCTAAAATTTTTTTTTTTTTATAAAAGTCACTTTTTGTTTATTTTCAAGTTTTGTTCAAGGGTCTGACTTACATCCACAATCCAAAGCTACTGTGCATGGTTCAAACCGCAGAGAAACATTGGTTTGCTGGTCAGGACACCCCTTTGTTTTTAAAATGACACGATTCCCATGCCTAAAACAAATCAATAGAAATACAGTCAATATGAAAGGAATTGTGTGTTTCATTGCAGATAAAACAAGTCAAATGTTTGCTTCATTTACATTTCTGACATTATTTTTTATTTTTATAGTTATTATAGTAAATGGTAATTTTCTAACTTTAAAACACTTCTTAAGATTTGGCTATTTAGATTTTTCAAAACTTTACCGGTAACTTTATTTTTAAGCTAATATGTTTACATTAAAATAAGTAAAACTACATGTCACATTCCCAATGTCAGATACTCACCACATGTCGCGGAGCAAGGTCCTATTACACATTGTCTTCTACAGCAGATCTTTCATCTAAGGGTTAACAGAGATTGGAGAAAACAGCCACAAATAAATACATAATTAGGTTTTGTTATATTTATTCCTAGAAAAATAGGTTTACATACTGTACAGTAAAAGGCTTTAACCAAAATTCAAAACCACTCGTCATTCCTATAGATTTGCTTTTCCAGGTATCCCATACACAAAATAATATTTCTACCGGAATTCATGTAGTTTCTTCCAATGATGTTGTGTGGTAGCATCTTGGTAATTATCAAAGCTACATTTTATGGATAGTGGTCCTGAAATTAATAGCAGTGAAAAGAATATGCACTCCAAGGTGCCTAGAGCTGAAAATTTAGCAGCGTCATAGCTTTTACGCAGAAAAAAGGCAGATCAAAATCAAACATCCTGTCTCCTAATCAAAAAGGAAATGATTTAATCCGTTGGTGTCGCACATATTTATTTGTTTGTCATGGTGACATCACAAAGATGATGCAATGGTGCTTGTTGCTATGGCAACCAACTCTGACAAGTTAGTGGGTTTTAAAGAGATCCCTAGAATTGAAAAAATTAAGTAAATAAATTTAAAAATAAAAACTTACTAGGAACAAACTAATTATTTAATTAGGTTTTTTTCTGTGACACACTGGGTGGAAGTTTAATTGTTTAGATTTGTTTACTGCACAATAGAGAGATTGATATGCTTTTACGTAATTGCAAGAAGTGTTGCAGTTTTTAGTATGGTTTCGAAAAAAGAGACATTCCCTTACCCTAATTATCCCCATATAGGGACATGTCCACCCCCAAACCTATAATTTCCCTCACTACATGGCCCCACTCAGTAGTGAATAAAAATCCTTACCTTACATCCCAGCTCCAAATGGTTCTCAGTAATCCCTCCCCCAAGTCATCAAAAAAACTGCCCAACAGGAGTATGCAGGGTCCATATAGGACTCTGCCTCTGTCTCCCCTCTGGGAGAAGTTTGGCATGCGCACTGCAGCCATCTTCCCCTCCTCCACCCCTGTTTTGCGATCCCTCCCCTAGCTACAAACCCCTTTGCCAAATAATAGTTTCCTTCTCCCAGCCCCAACCGCTTAAAAGATTTGTAAGAAAATGCCCCGATAGTTATAACCTTCCCTCTCTCCCCTGGCGTTCTGTGCAGCCGGAGCCGCTCAGTGATTGGTGCCTCTCAGCCAATCATGGATGCGGCGGCCGGTCCCTCCCCCTGCTTGCAGTTCCATGAAGCAGAGGGTTGGGGCGGTGCGGCGGAGGATAGAGAGAAGGTAAGTAATATCGGGGACTTTCTAACAAATCTTATAGCAGTTGGGCGGGGGGAAGGAGAACTATTATTGGCAAAAAACCCCACCTGCAATGAATTGGCCTGGTCTCAGTTGTAAGAGACCCGTCACACAGTAGCACCTTTATTGTGATCACAGACATAACTACTAGTGAGTATTATTTTAATTACAAATATTAATTGTAAAGTATTGCAATGATTATTAACAATAACTATCCTTTATAAATACCGGCCTTTATTCTTCTTTTCGTCATGACAACCCAATCGTGTTCAAAAATTGTGCAGAAACATAAAATCATTCCCAAAGCACATTTTACAAATGAATTCTGTCAATAGGATAAAATACACCCTATCATGGATTCCTTATTTAAACCTTAGCATTACAGGAAGCGCACTGTAATAATAGAAGGAAAAATGAAACGGAACAATTAAGTATTTGTTAAGCTGACGACCATTGTGGTAATAAAGGGCTAGCTGTATTCATCTGTTGTGGACCCTTTGTGGGAGTGTAATTAAAGGCAGGTAGTGGGTATAAAAGTAACTATACTACCTCTATGTAATATCAGGTTAGTGCGGGTTTAACCCTTACTTTGCACATCCTACGCCATTTCCATTCAATGCAACAGGACCCCATGCAAAAGCAAATGTTTGTTATTGGGCTACTTTTTATTGCAAAAGGGTGGTAGACCAGCGGTCATTACCTTTCAGGTTTACTAAATATGCAGTAAATTTCACAAGGAGATAATGCATCTCTTGGACATGGAAGGTAGAGGAGCGTGGATCAAACTCCTCCATTGAAAAGTATTTATCTCCCTGTTGTGTTTAGATCACAAGTAGAGATGTCCGAATTTCGCAAAATCCGCTCCAAAAAAATTAGAAAATCGAAAATCCGCGAGCGGACCCATTAAAACATAATTAAAAGAAAAATCCTCGAAAATACGAGAAATCTCGTAATTCAAAATTTTCGAAAATAGTATTTTCGTGCGTTTTCGAAAATACGTGAAATCCTCGTAACTTCGAAAATTTTCGAAAATATGGGTTTCATGCATTTTAAAATACGAGAATCCTCGTAATTTCGAAATTTTCGAAAATGCGGTTCGGAAAAGTTCGGAAGGCGGAAAACCGGAAAAGTACGGATATCCGCCGTTCGCCAAGAGGTAAATCCGCCGCGGATTCGGGTTCGGATCCACGAACTGGGCCATCTAATCACAAGTGAAGGATGTAACAGTGGTAAATGCAGCACCAAATTAATGTGTGCACTGTATCACTATCCAATTTTGAATCTTGGGAGAGAAGATGTTTAATGCAACCATGTTTATAAACTCTCTCTCTATCGTACATTAGCTATAAGCACAGAAGCCCAAAAGAAGCAGGAGCAGGTAAGAGGAGCGTGGATCAACCTCCTCATTGAAGAGATCCATTTCATTGTTAAAGCTGTGGTTTAGATCACAGGCTGCAGTAAACTGCAGATTACTGTTAAAGACTGATCTAGGTGGGAGTCTAAAAAGCAGATAAATGTTAAAGTCTTAAACACAAATAAAGACTAGAATAGATTCATTACTATTGGCCAAAGCCAAAATGACAATGACAATTGTATAAGATTATTTTATATGTATTTAGTAGTTTGGTCATCAGACATGCACCTGACCCACCATTCACCTGATTAGCTACCATAATAGATGTTAGGCTACTGACACCGGAAAACATCACCCTTAGGCTGAGGCCACACTACAATCACAAAATCCGCCCGAAACCACAAGCGTTATGGCACACGATTGCGTGCACGATTTCTGTGCGTTCGCGCGCATTGTTTTGCTTTGCGCTTGCATTTTCGCTATTTACAAAGAGAAAATGATTCGATTGCGCAAAAAATAGTTGAACGCCAAAGTGAAGGACGCGCAATAGCATGCGCAATGGAAATCGCAGTAAATTTCGCATTCCCGTGCTTTCCATTTTAGCGAAAAATGGTTAGTGTGGCCCAACCCTTATTATCCTTTTTGACTGAACAGATTAGACAGGTGGGAAAAAAAATGAAAATCGGTTCCCTTCAGATCAGTCATATATTGGGTTGTACTTCCCATATTATAGTTAACTTACTATTATGCTTGTAAATATAAACTGGAGACTGAGGGGCAATGCGCTGCCTAAGAGCGTTGCCTTTGACTGAAGGGGGGGAGTTAGCATCTCCCCTCTCTCCCCCTTTTCCTCCACCTCTGGCGTGGTCGCGCGCCTCGGCCGCTCTCGCGGGCTGGTATGAGATGATTGCATCCGTTCCCAAGGATGCATTGAGGGTGGGCGGGGCGAGCGCGCGGTCAGAGAGCGTGTGACGTACAGCACGCGCTGCTCGTTATAAAAGACGGGCAGCACGGGGGAATGGAGCCATTTTAGTTTTAGCAAGGCTAGTGATTTGCCCCACCCTCCGGTCCCTTTGTGCCATTGATTTTGTTCTAGACTGTGTAAATCTGTTTTATAAAAGAAATATATATATATGTTATTTAATTTGTTACTTCAAATTATATTTTAATAATGTTAAAGAGCTTTGTCGGTTGTTATAAAAAGTATTGGGTCGTCACAGCGGGCGGTCAGATCCTTGCAAATAGGTATGGTATGGTCTACATGCCCTCCTAACGGGAGGCCGGCATACTGGCAGTTCTTGGAAAATATTTATATATGGTGTGGGGTTGCTATGGCAACCAGGGTTATGGTAATTTGCAAGGATCATCATGTAACATCTTACCAATAAATGCTGTGGCCGTATTTACACCCAACGCTTGTGTCTCTCTTATTTATTTAAGGGGAACCTGGATTATAATATATTATTATTATATACATATTTGCTGCAAGGTTGGTTTAAGATCTGTTTGGGCGGGGTGGTGACTCCCTCGATAATTCAGTCATACACATATATAAGGCTGAACTATTAACATATCACACCACTTTTAGTTTCTGAAAGCGGAACATTTACCCATTCCTTAACTCTTTCCTATTACTGCCTCTTTAATAAATTCATGAAATCTGCCAGGACCCACAACAGGAAAGGATACTAAACAGAACAGTCCTATGCAAATCTAGACAGCTGAGAGATAACTTTTGTGGATAATATTTTATACACAGGAGACAGACTACAGGGTAATATAACCATGCTGGGCATCGGTGCATGTGTATGATAAACAATATATCATATAACCAAAGACTAGATATAACAGCACACAATTTGAGTATAAAAGTGATATACACACCCTTTATTGAGGCAGTACCTAGGTATAGACAGTGAAAGAAGGTTAAAACATTTAAAAACAATATATACAAACGCCTCCATAGTGGAAATAAAAACTGTTGTAAGTACAACCCTTCTAGGCCTAAAGCCCCCTTACAGTCATAAATACAGTCAACCAACTTATCTGTCCAGTCGGTAAGTGAATGAAGGTAACACCATGGGGTATCAGCAATGCTATCTGTGCAGGTCAGGAGGTTCCACGTGGAGGGGTAGCAGCCAAAAAAACGCATACAACAATCACCCACCACTTACAACAGGGCACACAACAAGATACACAACAAGGTATGTGTAGGGAATACAAACCTAGTCCACCTTCTGTCCCCCTCTGTCTGGTTTTCCGAGTTCAATGTTTTTACCGCAGTACCATGCGGGACTTTGAGAGGTTAACCCTTAGCAGTAAGGTGGGCCAAATCTTACCAAACAAGAATGGCTGACACTAAAAGAAATTTCAACTTGGGATGATGTTACTCACAAAATCTTTAGACAAAGGGGGCAACATAGTGATCTAGCCGGAACAATGTATAGGGAGGAAGCGATAAGACAACCGAATAACAAAACTAATTATAAGCTTGTACCCTCGACCCTACAGAAATCTTCCAGAAAAGACTTTACATCTTATTGATAATGCTTCTTTAAGACTGAACACCCTGTGGTTCCCACATTTTGCCTTTTGCCCAAGGTACATAAGAACACACTTAAACCACCAGGCAGACCTATAGTGTCGGGCATTGGGGGCCTGAGTGAGAAGCCTTGCGTCTTCATTGATGGCCACCTCCAGACCCATATGGTTGCTAGTCTTTGGTTATTAGTGATGGCCCAGTTCACGGATCCAAACCCGGATCCTCGGCGGATTTACACTCGATCGCGAACGATATCGCGGATTTCCTTTTTCCGCCTTCCAACTTTCAACTTTCTCAAACGAATACGGGATTTCCTTTTCAACGTGATACGTTTTCGAAATGATTCGATTTCTTTTGAAAATGAAATACATTTCGAAGAATCCTGTATTTTGAAGAATCCTTTATTTTCGAAAATTCACGACCTTGAGCGGACCGGAGTTTGCGAAGTTCGGACATCTCTATTGGTTATATAAACTTTTGTGGATAATGTATATTTCCAAAAGAAAAAAACTATGGGTCAAAGCTCCAGATTTTTAAAAAACAAAACATAGAAATATACATATACCGTTAATGTTACTATTTCATATCAGAATTGAAATGAAATAAAAAATACTTCCAAAGCGGACAACCTGGAGGCAAGTCCCACACCCTTCTCCATACATCAGTGGTACCATTTCCCATAACAAACCTGCATGAGGCCAAGAAATGCAAATCCTGTGCATGGCACCCAAGGAGAGTACAAACAACCGATTTCAGTTACTTCTACAAAATGCAACTAAACAAAAATTGGGTTGTCAAACAGGTGTCAGTGTTGGGAAGGTTTCACTAAGGTTTGGCATTCAAATAAACAGCAAATATAAAGTTCCATCCACTGAGAAAATGTCCTTAAATGCCACAAAGCTGTTTTGAAAATGGTTAAAGTACTTACAATTTTGCTAAAGTAGACATTTATTTGTCTAGGTATTCTAATCATTTACAATTTTACTTGACTGGAAATAGCATTGCTGGATTCTCCAAATGCATGGATATAAGTAACTGGTGAAGAGCCAACAAAAGCCTTTACTCACCAGGCTAGGACAGATTTTCTAAGGTATGCGAAGAGATGAGAGAAAAAGTTAAGGAATTTATTTGTCTAAAGCTGGGTACACACCTATCGATTTTTCCTCCTGACCGACCGTTCGATACTTTCGAACGGTCGGCCAGGAGGAGGACTGTCGGTCGCGGCAAAAGCAGCCGCGTCCGATAGTCACCGCGACCGATCGTGCGGTCCATAGAGGACCGCACGATCGACGAGGTTTTCCACCTGTCCGATCGTCCTTTCGTCTGATTCGAGAACGGTCGATCAGGACATGGGCACTTTCAGATGCGATAATTTCGGTCCGATCGACCGATACACTGAACTATCGGTCGATCGGACCGAAATATCTCATCGTGTGTACCCAGCTTAAGGTATTCTAATCATTTTACAATTTTAACTTGACTGGAAATAGCATTGTTGTATTCTCCAAATGCATGGATATAAGTAACTGGTGAAGAGCCAACAAAAGCCTTTACTCACCAGGCTAGGACAGATTTTCTAAGGTATGCGAAGAGATGAGAGAAAAAGTTAGGGAATAACATATATATATATATATATATAGGGGCTTCAACCCACTCCCACCATCTGTACTAAAATCCAGGGTTATTTACACTTAACTATAATCATGCAATGTTGCTTTTTGTGCTATGGTCTCAGTAAATTTTGCCAATCGGGTTAAAAGGATAGACTGGGGAGCTGTAAATGGGGAGGGCAGTAAGACTAAGTTAAAGGGTAAAGCTGGGTACATACACACAATCCTGCATGCAAATACTGATATACAAATGGCCAGTAATTGTATGGCTATTTGCTGGATGCCGCTGGTGGTCAAATCAAGTGAATAAAAGAAAGATGCCAGACCAAGCGCCCCACACACGTATGATTATCATCCGGTATTGCTGATCGGTCAGTCATTCATCAGTGTCTCGTATTTCAAGCATGTGTGCACCAACTTATACTCTACAGATTGGCATTCCAAAGTGGATTTGTTCTGCCTACCTCCCAATTGTCATATGATAACCCAGAAAAAAGAGCCTGTTTATTTCCGAGAGAACCTTTTGATCTGTACTAGTGACTTGTTAAGTTTCCAAGTGTGTTTTGAAGTATGTTTTATATATTAAAGTTATCTGGGTTAACATGGGATGATTCAAAGACATAACCAAGATTTCAGCGTCTTGTATTGGGGGAGTGAAAGATGGGGAGATAAAGGTGTAGTTGATTATAGAGTAAGACTAGTGGCAAGGGAGTAAATGGTAAATTGCCTACCTTTTGGGGTACAAGTCTCATGAATCTCAAAAAGTGATTGGGGTGAAATATAATAAGGGCTTAGTTGAGGAGGTTGGGGTAGGTAAAGAGGACTGTCCTCTACTGCCGGGAAATGCAAGACAACTGCCACTATTAATCTGCCAGTGTCCGCAAGAGAATCTTAAGTCCAGACTTAAGAAAGTGGCATTTGGGTTGTCACTTTGGGCATACACATGAATTTTCCCATATAACCTCTCATCTTGGTCCTGTTCCCAGTGATCTGCCCTGAAAAGCAAACATTTATGGAAGACAGCCACTTCACACTGTTTCTGCATGAAGATTTTGTCTTCATTTCCTTTTTATGTTTTATTGCTAATAATCAAGCCCATTATGAGAAAGGAGATGGATTTTAAACCATGTGTCACATCAAAGTTTAAGGATAAGTCACCATAAAACAAACTTTAATTTCTTTGCAAGCTGTTGTTTAAAAACTAAGGGGGTTAGTCAATAAAAGTTCTTATTTTTTAAAATGGTGCTAATTTTGCCCAACCAATCAGATGTTAGCTTTCAAATGTTACATAAGTTCTGATTGGTTGGGGCAAAATTAGCACCATTTTAAACAATAAGAACTTTTATTGAATCTCCTGTATGTTTGGCTTAAAACCTCTTTCATTTATCCCCCCGCAGAGCTACCTTTTCCTGATGTGCAAAACACCATCCGAATTGAAGCATTTTGCCACTACCAGATAAATTGTTAAGAAATCTATTTATAATGGAGGTTTAATATGTTAAAAAGCATGTTCCAAGTGTAAGGCACTAATACAGTTAAATGTATAGTCATTTGGGTTATTAAACAAATACAAAGGTATTTAATTATCAAAAACAATTTTATTCCAATGATGGGTGTTGCCAGTACATTGCACACACATAAAACAGAAATACAAACATTTTCTTACATTATTATTATGGATTTAAGGTGCCCATACATTAGATCCACCCCCACGACTGATCCCAGACAATCCATTCTTTCAGGAAACGCCTTTCCCGTTGTTTAGGTACTTCTCTCATCTATAGAGATGTCCGAACTTCGCAAAATCCGGTCCGCTCGAGGATCCGCGAATTTTCGAAAATATCGAAAATTCAAAAATCCGTGAGCGGACCCATTAAAATGAAAAATATCCTCGAAATCACGAGATTTCTCGTATTTTCGAAAATACGAGATTTTTCGTATTTTTGAAAATACGAGAAAATCTATAATTGAAAATTTCGAAAATACCGTATTTTCGAAAATACGAGTAATCCTGTAATTTTGAAAATTTTCGACATTACGTATTTTCAAAAATACAAGAAATCCTCGTAATTTCGAAAATTTTCGAAAATACGTATTTTCGAAAATACGAGAAATCCTCTCGTAATTTCGAAAATTTTCGAAAATACGAGAAATCCTCGTAATTTCGAAAATTTTCGAAAATACGTATTGTCGAAAATACGAGAAATCCTCGTAATTTCGAAAATTTTCGAAAATACGTATTTTCGAAAATACGACAAATCCTCGTAATTTAGAAAATTTTCGAGAAAATACGAGAAATCCGTGGTTCGGAAGTTCGGAAGGCGGAAAATCCGGAAAAATCCGCCGTTCGCGAACGGGATAAATACGCGGCGGATCCGGGTTTGGATCCACAAACCGGCCATCCCTACTCTCATCTCTTTCTATTGTGCAGACTCTAACTTTGAGACAGCTCTTTCTGTATTTTCTAACATCTGTCTCAGCTTTGAAAGTTTGGATTTATATAATCCATTTCACCCGCTCTCATTTTGACAAGGCCCGAATGCAGAGAGCAAATAAAGCATCAGCACAATCCTCTTGACTTGTTCGTTTTCTTGAGCCACTGCTTGCGCTAAAGTTATGCCTGCGTCCTGGTTTTCAATTAGAGCTTCCGTATCATCTTGGGGTATCTGCTCAGGAGATTCATTGTGGATGTTGAGAACTCTTCCGTTTCATTTAAAACCATGAATTCAGACTTTAAGAAAGGTTTCTCTTCATCTTCTCCGTCTAAAGTTTAAATCTGTATTAATGACTACTTCAATATAATTCATCATTAGATACAAAATTAGTCTGAGAACTTTCATTTGGACTTTCATTTGGCAGAGGGGTCATTGGATTATTTCTTGCTTCTCTATATCAATATCGTTCTCTGCCTTGTTTTCTTAAATCTTAATCTGAATTTCCTCCTGCAAAACAACAAAAAATATTATATCATTTGCGATAATCTAAATTAAAATTATACATGTGGTTGAACTGTGGGGAACTGTGGCCTCTGTACAAATATCCTCCATTAATAGATCTCTCTTTTAGGCCACCTTTCAAACAAACCCAGAGATACATCTGTAGCTGCAGTCTACCCAGAGTAACCACCTAAAACTATTACTTCATTGCTTGTATTGCCTGCTATAAAATGACCAGACTCAGTATCTCTTATCACATTAACCTAGAGTACTTACCAATAAGTATTGCACAGGGTTATTCCAACCATAACTACAACATATATACAAGGCCAGCGATAGAGAACGATTGTAAGAAGAAACCTTTCTTCATTGATTGTAATTCTTTGAAAAGAAAAAAAAAGTGGTAACATCACACCTGCACATATGATAATCTGTCATTTTTAAACTTTTATAATAGCTTAACTTTTAAAATAGCTTATGTAGTTTTAATAACTAAAACAAAACATACCTGTTGCTGAATACACCATGTACTTTATAGACGCGATCTTCTTATTTTTGTAATATGTCTCACACAGGTAGGCAAGGTTTTCAATTCCCTGGGCATCACTATAGAACTTTCATTAAATGGTACAATATATGGCTTCTGCACAAACAGAAAAGAAAACCTTTAGCGACAATCTTTTTAAGTGTAAAGACATTTTACTTATTTACTTATTTTACTGTGAAAATTTAACTTTAAAGGGCATATCCACCCTTAAAACAAAAAAACTGGTGACTTGCCAATATCTGCCCGCAACCCCAACTGCTATTTTTACCAGTTTTACATGCATTTGTAACAAAGATATTCAATGAAAAGTTCTATTTCCTTCTGGCAAAGGTATCTGCCTTCTCCCTCAGCTCAATGAGCTTTTACTAAACTTGAGCATGTGCTGAATAGGCAGCAGGTGAAAACATCAGTCAATCATTGGTTGTGATGCCAGCGGTCACAGCCTTGATTGACTGCATGGTGCGAGGGGCCATCTTACTATAATTATTCTTAAATATTTAGTAAGTAATGCAGGTAATAAAGTACAAAGTATATCAGTTGGGGATGGGGCAGGTTTAAACTTGTAATGAGCAAGTTGTTCTAGATTAGAGTCATGAACAGATATTCACAATCAAAATCCAGATTGGTGACTTACTTCCTGTCTCACGAGTCTCTTCCATACGTATTTATTTGATCTCCAAAGGGGGAAAGGTTACACCCATCTTCACTGTGTATGCCGTCTCATTCAGTGGTTTTTTTCCCCTATTACAATATAATTAGTAGATTAAACTCCAAATAAAATTTTAATTCTAAAATTCTTTTTTTTTTTAAAGATCAGCTTTTTGTTTATTCAATGTTTGTTCAAGTGTCTGACTTACATCCACAATCCAAAGCTACTGTGCATGGTTCAAACCGCAGAAAACATCTGGTTGCTGGTCAGGACACCCCTTGTTTTAAAATGACACGATTCCCCATGCCTAAAACAAATCAATAGAAATACAGTCAATATGAAAGGAATTGTGTGTTTTCATTTGCAGATAAAAACAAGTCAAATGTTTGCTTCATTTACATTTCTAGACATTTATTTTTATTATAGTTATTATAGTAAATGGTTAATTTTCTAACTTTAAAACACTCTTAAGATTTTGGCTATTTAGATTTTTCAAAACATTTTACCGGTAACTTTATTTTATAGCTAATATGTTTACATTAAAATAAGTAAAACTACATGTCACATTCCCAATGTCAGATACTACCACATGTCGCGGAGCAAGGTCCTATTACCACATTGTCTTCTACAGCAGATCTTTCATCTAAGGGTTAACAGAGATTGGAGGAAAACAGCCACAAATAAATCATTAATTAGGTTTTGTTATATTTATTCCTAGAAAAATAGGTTACATACTGTACAGTAAAATGGCTTTAACCAAAATTCAAAACCACTCGTCTAATTTCCTATAGATTTGCTTTTCCAGGTATCTCATACACAAAAAATATTTCTTACCGGAATTCATGTAGTCTTCTTCCAATGATGTTGTGGTAGCATCTTGGTAATATCAAAGCTACATTTTTAGGATGTGGTCCTGAAATTAATAGCAGTGAAAAGAATATGCACTCCAAGGTGCCTAGAGCTGAAAATGTTAGCAGCGTCATAGCTTTTACGCAGAAAAAAGGCAGATCAAAATCAAACATCCTGTCTCCTAATCAAAAAGGAAATGATTTAACTCAGTGGTGTCGCACATATTATTTGTTTGTCATGGTGACATCACAAAGATGATGCAATGGTGCTTGTTGCTATGGCAACCAACTCTGACAAGTTAGTGGTTTTAAAGATCCCTAGAATTGTAAAAAATTAAGTAAATAAATTTAAAAAAAAAACTTACTAGGAACAAACAATTATATAATAGGTTTTTTTTCTGTGACACACTGGGTGGAAGTTTATTATTTGTTTAGATTTGTTACTGCACAATAGAGAGATTGATAGCTTCTTTACGTAATTGCAAGAAGTGTTGCAGTTTTTTAGTATGGTTTCGAAAAAGAGAAAATTTCCCTTACCCTAATTATCCCATATAGGGACATGTCCACCCCCAAAACCTATAATTTCCCTCACTACTGGCCCCACTCAGTAGTGAATATAAATCCTTACCTTACATCCCAGCTCCAAATGGTTCTCAAGTAATCCCTCCCCCAAGTCAAATCAAAAAAACTGCCCAACAGGAGTATGCAGGGTCCATATAGGACTCTGCCTCCTGTCTCCCCTCTGGAGAAGTTTGGCATGCGCACTGCAGCCATCTTCCCCTTCCCTCTCACTTGTTTTGCGACCCTCCCCCTAGCTACAAACCCCTTGCCAAATAATAGTTCTTCTTCTCCAGCCCAACCGCTATAAAAGATTTGTAAGAAAATGCCCCGATAGTTACTAACCTTCCTCTCCCCCTGGCGTTCTGTGCAGCCGGCAGCCGCGTCAGTGATTGGTGCCTCTCAGCCAATCATGGATGCGGCGGCGTCCTCCCCCTGCTTGCAGTTCCATGCAAGCAGAGGGTCTGGGGCGGTGCGGCGGGGGAGGATAGAGAGAAGGTAAGTTAATATCGGGGGACTTTCTAAACAATCTATAGCAGTGGGGGCTGGGGAAGGAGAACTATTATTTGGCAAAAAAACCCCACTGCAATGAATTTGGCCTGGTCTCAGTTGTAAGAGACCCGTCCACACAGTAGCATCCTTTATTGTGATCACAGACATACTACTAGTGAGTATTATTTTAATACAAATATTTTAATTTGTATTAAGTATTGCAATTGATTATTAACAATAACTATCCTTTATAAATACCGGCCTTTATATCTTCTTTTCGTCATGACAACCCAATCGTGTTCAAAAATTGTGCAGAAACATAAAATCATTCCCAAAGCACATTTTACAAATGAATTCTTGTCAATAGGATAAAATACACCCTATCATGGATTCCTTATTTAAACCTTAGCATTACAGGAAGCTGCACTGTAATAATAGAAGGAAAAATGAAACGGAACAATTAAGTATTTCGTTAAAGCCTGAGACCATTGTGGTAATTAAAGGGCTAGCTGTATTCATCTGTTGTGGACCCTTTGTGGGAGATGTAATAAAGGCAGGTAGTGGGTATAAAAGTAACTATACTACCTCTATGTAATATCAGGTTAGTGCGGGTTTAACCCTTACTTTGCACATCCTACGCCATTTCCATTCACTGCAACAGGCACCCAATGCAAAAAGCAAATGTTTGTTATTGGGCTACTTTTTATTGCAAAAGGTGGTAGACCAGCGGTCATTACCTTTCAGGTTACTAAATATGCAGTAAATTTCACAAGGAGATTAATGCATCTCTTGGACATGGAAGGTAAGAGGAGCGTGGATCAAACTCCTCCATTGAAAAGTATTTTATCTCCCTGTTTGTGTTTAGATCACAAGTAGAGATGTCCGAATTTCGCAAAATCCGCTCCAAAAAAATTAGAAAATTCGAAAATCCGCGAGCGGACCCATTAAAACACATTAAAATGAAAAAATCCTCGAAAATACGAGAAATCCTCGTAATTTCAACAATTTTCGAAAATATGTATTTTCGTGCGTTTTCGAAAATACGTGAAATCCTCGTAACTTCGAAAATTTTCGAAAATATGGGTTTTCATGCATTTTAGAAAATACGAGAAATCCTCGTAATTTCGAAAATTTTCGAAAATGCGGTTCGGAAAAGTTCGGAAGGCGGAAAACCGGAAAGTACGCGATATCCGCCGTTCGCCAATGAGGTAAATCCGCCGCGGATTCGGGTTCGGATCCACGAACTGGGCCATCACTAATCACAAGTTGAAGGATGTAACAGTGGTAAATGCAGCACCAAATTAATTGGTGGCACTGTATCACTATCCAATTTTGAATCTTGGGAGAGAAGATGTTTAATGCAACCATGTTTATAAACTCTCTCCATATCGTACATTAGCTATAAGCACAGAAGCCCAAAAGAAGCAGGAGCAGGTAAGAGGAGCGTGGATCAACCTCCTCCATTGAAGAGATCCATTTCATTGTTAAAGCTGTGTTTAGATCACAGGCTGCAGTAAACTGCAGATTACTGTTAAAGACTGATCTAGGTGGGAGTCTAAAAAGCAGATAAAATGTTAAAGTCTTAAACACAAATAAAGACTAGAATAGATTCATTACTATTGGCCAACTGCCAAAATGACAATGACAATCTGTATAAGATTATTTTATATGTATTTAGTAGTTTGGTCATCAGACATGCACCTGACCCACCATTCACCTGATTAGCTACCATAATTATAGATAGTTAGGCTACTGACACCGGAACCCATCACCCTTAGGCTGAGGCCACACTACAATGCACAAAATCGCACCCGAAACCACAAGCGTTATGGCACACGATTGCGTGCACGATTTCTGTGCGTTCGCGCGCATTGTTTTGCTTTTGCGCTTGCATTTTCGCTATTTACAAAGAGAAAATGCATTGCGATTGCGCAAAAAATAGTTGAACGCCAAACGTGAATGGACGCGCAATAGCATGCGCAATGGAAATCGCAGTAAATTTCGCATTCCCGTGCTTTCCATTTTAGCGAAAAATGCGTTAGTGTGGCCCAACCCTTATTATCCTTTTTGACTGATAACAGATTAGACAGGATGGGAAAAAAATGAAAATCGGTTCCCTTCAGATCAGTCATATATTGGGTTGTACTTCCCATATTATAGTTAACTTACTATTTATGCTTGTAAATATAAACTGGAGACTGAGGGGCAATGCGCTGCCTAAGCAGCGTTGCCTTTGACTGAAGGGGGGGAGTTAGCATCTCCCCGTCTCTCCCCTCTTTCCTTCCTACCTCTGGCGTGGTCGCGCGCCTCGGCCCGCTCTCCCGCGGCTGGTATGAGATGATTGCATCCGTTCCCAAGGATGCATTGAGGGTGGGCGGGGCGACGCAGCGCGTCAGAGCGTGTGACGTCACAGCACGGCTGCTCGTCTATAAAAGACGGGCAGCACGAGGGGAATGGAGCCATTTTAGTTTTAGCAAGGCTAGTGAGTTTTGCCCCACCCTCCCGGTCCCTTTGTGCCATTGATTTTGTTCTATGACTGCTGTAAATCTGTTTTGTTATAAAAGAAATATATATATATTGTTATTTAATTTTGTTACTTCAAATTATATTTTCAATAATGTTAAAGAGCTTTGTCGGTTGTTATAAAAAGTATTGGGTCGTCACAGCGGGCGGTCAGATCCTTGCAAATAGGTATGGTATGGTCTACATGCCCTCCTAACGGGAGGCCGGCATACTGGCAGTTCTTGGAAAATATTTATATATGGTTGTGGGGTTGCTATGGCAACCAGGGTTAAGGTAATTTGCAAGGATCATCTATGTAACATCTTACCAATAAATGCTGTGGCCGTTATTTACACCCAACGCTTGTGTCTCTCTTATTTATTTAAGGGGAACCTGGATTATATATATATATTATTATATATACATATTTGCTGCAAGGTTGGTTTAAGATCTGTTTTGGGCGGGGTTGGTGACTCCCTCGATAATTCAGTCATACACATATATAAGGCTGAACTATTAACATATCACACCACTTTTAGTTTCTGAAAGCAGGAACATTTACCCATTCCTTAACTCTTTCCTATTACTGCCTCTTTAATAAATTCATGAAATCTGCCAGTGACCCACAACAGGAAAGGATACTAAACAGAACAGTCCTATGCAAATCTAGACAGCTGAGAGATAACTTTTGTGGATAATATTTTATACACAGGAGACAGACTACAGGGTAATATAACCATGCTGGGCATCGGTGCATGTGTATGATAAACATATATATCATATAACCAAAGACTAGATATACACAGCACACAATATTGAGTATAAAAGTGTATATACACACCCTTTATTGAGGCAGTACCTAGGGTATAGACAGTGAAAGAAGGATTAAAAACATTTAAAAATCAATATATACAAACGCCTCCATAGTGGAAATAAAACTGTTGTAAGTACAACCCTTCCTAGGCCTAAAGCCCCCTTACAGTCATAAATACAGTCAACCAACTTATCTGTCCAGTCGGTAAGTGAATGAAGGTAACACCATGGGGGTATCAGCAATGCTATCTGTGCAGGTCAGGAGGTTCCACGTGGAGGGGTAGCAGCCATAATAAAACGCTATACTAACTAATCTACCCTACTCTACTTACAACAGGGCACACAACAAGATACACAACAAGGTATGTGTAGGGAATACAAACCTAAGTCCACCTTCTGTCCCCCTCTGTCTGGTTTTCCGAGTATCAATGTCTTTTACCGCAGTACCATGCGGGACTTTGAGAGGTTAACCCTTAGCAGTAAGGTGGGCCATAATCTTACCAAACAAGAATGGCTGACACTAAAAGAAATTTCAACTTGGGATGATGTACTCACAAAATCTTTAGACAAAGGGGGCAACATAGTGATCTAGCCGGACACTATGTATAGGGAGGAAGCGATAAGACAACCGAATAACAAAACTAATTATAAGCTTGTATCCTCTGACCCTACAGAAATCTTCCAGAAAAGACTTTCACATCTTATTGATAATGCTTTCTTTAAGACTGAACACCCTGTGGTTCCCACATTTTGCCTTTTGCCCAAGGTACATAAGAACACACTTAAACCACCAGGCAGACCTATAGTGTCGGGCATTGGGGGCCTGAGTGAGAAGCCTTGCGTCTTCATTGATGGCCACCTCCAGACCCATATGGTTGCTAGTCTTTGGTTATTAGTGATGGCCCAGTTCACGGATCCAAACCCGGATCCTCGGCGGATTTACCTCGATCGCGAATGACAGATATCGCGGATTTTCCTTTTTTCCGCCTTCCAAACTTTTCCAAACCGCGTTCTCGAAATTTTCGAAGAATCCTTGTATTTTCCGAAAATTCACGGATCCTTGAGCGGACCGGAGTTTGCGAAGTTCGGACATCTCTATTGGTTATATAAACTTTTGTGGATAATGTATATTTCCAAAAGAAAAAAACTATTGGGTCAAAGCTCCAGATTTTTAAAAAACAAAACATAGAAATATACATATTACCGTTAATGTAACTATTTTCATATCAGAATTGAAATGAAATAAAAACTACTTTCCAAAGCGTGCCGTCAGCAAGCGACAAACTGGAGGCAAGTCCCACACCCTTCTCCATACATCAGTGGTACCATTTCCCATAACAAACCTTGCATGAGGCCAAGAAATGCAAATCCTGTGCATGGCACCCAAGGAGAGTACAAACAACCGTATTTCCAGTTACTTCTACAAAATGCAACTAAACAAAAATTGGTTTGTCAAACAGGTGTCAGTGTTGGGAAGGTTTCACTAAGGTTTGGCATTACAGTTAAACAGCAAATATAAAGTTCCATCCACTGAGAAAATGTCCTTAAATGCCACAAAGCTGTTTTTGAAAATGGTTAAAGTACTTACAATTTATGCTAAAGTAGACATTTATTTGTCTAAGGTATTCTAATCATTTTACAATTTTAACTTGACTGGAAATAGCATTGCTGTATTCTCCAAATGCATGGATATAAGTAACTGGTGAAGAGCCAACAAAAGCCTTTACTCACCAGGCTAGGACAGATTTTCTAAGGTATGCGAAGAGATGAGAGAAAAAGTTAGGGAATAACATATATATATATATATATATAGGGGCTTCAACCCACTCCCACCATCTGTACTAAAATCCAGGGTTATTTTACACTTAACTATTAATCATGCAATGTTGCTTTTTGTGCTATGGTTCTCAGTAATTTTTGCCAATCGGGTTAAAAGGAAGTAGACTGGGGAGCTGTAAATGGGGAGGGGCAGTAAGACTAATGTTAAAGGGTAAAGCTGGGTACATACACACAATCCTGCATGCAACTACTGATATACAAATGGCCAGTAATTGTATGGCTATTTGATCGGATGCCGCTGGTGGTCAAATCAAGTGAATAAAAGAAAGATGCCAGACCAAGCGCCCCACACACGTATGATTATCATCCGGTATTGCTGATCGGTCAGTCATTCATCAGTGTCTCGTATTTCAAGTGCATGTGTGCACCAGACTTTATACTCTACAGATTGGCATTCCAAAGTGGATTTGTTCTGCCTACCTCCCAATTGTCATATGATAACCCAGAAAAAAGAGCCTGTTTAATTTCCGAGAGAACCTTTTGATCTGCTACTAGTGACTTGTTAAGTTTCCAAGTGTGTTTTGAAGTATGTTTATATATTAAAGTTATCTGGGTTAACATGGGCATGATTCAAAGACATAACCAAGATTTCAGCGTCTTGTATTGTGGGAGTGAAAGATGGGGAGATAAAGGTGTAGTTGATTATAGAGTAAGACTAGTGTGCAAGGGAGTAAATGGTAAATTGCCTACCTCTTGGGGTACAAGTCTCCATGAATCTCAAAAAGTGATTGGGTGAAATATAATAAGGGCTTAGTTGAGGAGGTTGGGGTAGATAAAGAGGACTGTGTCCTCCACTGCTCGGGAAATGCAAGACACCTGCCACTATTAATCTGCCAGTGTCCTGCAAGAGAATCTTAAGTTCCAGACTTAAGAAAGTGGTATTTGGGTTGTCACTTTGGGCATACACATGAATTTTCCCTATATAACCTTCTCATCTTGGTCCTGTTCCCAGTGATCTGCCCTGAAAAGCAAACATTTATGGAAGACAGCCACTTCACACTGTTTCTTGCATGAAGATTTTGTCTTCATTTCCTTTTTATGTTTTATTGCTAATAATCAAGCCCTATTATGAGAAAGGAGATGGATTTTTAAACCATGTGTCACCATCAAAGTTTAAAGGATAAGTTCACCATAAAACAAACTTTAATTTCTTTGCAAGCTGTTGTTTAAAAACTAAGGGGGTTAGTCAATAAAAGTTCTTATTTTTTAAAATGGTGCTAATTTTGCCCCAACCAATCAGATGTTAGCTTTCAAATGTTACATAAGTTCTGATTGGTTGGGGCAAAATTAGCACCATTTTAAACAATAAGAACTTTTATTGAATCTCCCTGTATGTTTGGCTAAAACCTCTTTCATTTATCCCCCCGCAGAGCCTACCTTTTCCTGATGTGCAAAACACCATCCGAATTGAAGCATTTTGCCACTACCAGATAAATTGTTAAGAAATCTATTTATAATGGAGGTTTAATATGTTAAAAAGCATGTTCCAAGTGTAAGGCACTAATACAGTTAAATGTATAGTCATTCTGGGTTATTAAACAAATACAAAGGTATTTAATTATTCAAAAACAATTTTATTCCAATGATGGTTGTTGCCAGTACATTGCACACACATAAAACAGAAATACAAACATTTTCTTACATTATTATTATGGATTTAAGGTGCCCATACATTAGATCCCACCCCACGACTGATCCCACGACAATCCATTCTTCAGGAACCGCCTTTCCCGTTGTTTAGGTACTTCTCTCATCTAGAGATGTCCGAACTTCGCAAAATCCGGTCCGCTCGAGGATCCGCGAATTTTCGAAAATATTCGAAAATTCAAAAATCCGTGAGCGGACCCATTAAAATGAAAAATATCCTCGAAATCACGAGATTTCTCGTATTTTCGAAAATACGAGATTTTTCGTATTTTTGAAAATACGAGAAATCTCGTAATTTGAAAATTTCGAAAATACGTATTTTCGAAAATACGAGTAATCCTAGTAATTTTGAAAATTTTCGACATTCCGTATTTTCAAAAATACAAGAAATCCTCGTAATTTCGAAAATTTTCGAAAATACGTATTTTCGAAAATACGAGAAATCCTCTCGTAATTTCAAAAATACGAGAAATCCTGGATTTGACCTTGTGTGTGTGAAGTAGCTCTATGGTGTGAAATGGATTTGACCTTGTGTGTGTGAAGTAGCTCTATGGTGTGTCATGGTTGACGTAGCTCTGGTTGAACAAGCAATAAATGCATTGGGGCCACCTTTAAATTGGAATTGTTTTCTTATTTTTCTGTTTCCTTAGGGCTAGGCTATGCTAGCGTGTTTTTCACATGTTTGCGCACGTGATTTCGCTTGCAATTGCGTCTGCGATTTTGGTTAGAATGGAAATTGTGGGAACGCAAAAGTTCACGCGAATTCCAATGCGCATGCGATTGTGCATCCGTTTTGCGATCACCATTTTTTTGTGTGAAAGCATGCGTTTCTATTATTTTAAATAGAAAAATCACATATGCAAACGCGGACCAATGTGCAACAATGCACCAGAATGTACACACGATAACACGCACGATTGTGCACGCGCCTCAGTGCGTTGTAGTGGGGCCTCAACATTACTCTAGTAGCCGTGTAAGCATTCAGTTCGATTAATCCTTCAAGCCAACTTGAAGTTGAACTACTTGAATGGACAAAAAAGAGTTGTAGTTCTATAATTTGACCAAAAATGGGTTTAACGAATGTATTATTTACTAGTAAACAGGCATGGTAACCAAGGGAACATTTAATGAGGGTGTTGTGCAGGTTGGTTACATTCTTTAATTTCTATATTTTTATTGCAATTTTTGTCTCTTTCAGGGAGATGTAATAAAAGTTTTTATTGGCAAAATGGTGATAAGTTTGCCCCAAATCAGATGTTAGCTTTATGTATTATCAATCTCTCCTTATACACACATCTGTTTATTCAGGTATACCACCTCTCATTCTAGGGTGGTCTCCCGCGAGAGCACCCCAGAAACCCATGACTGAGAGGAGACGCTAGTCTCCTCCTGAGCCACGTCCCCTTTTGAGGAGCACACCCCTGGAATGCCCCTAACCCCGCCTCCCATTACCCCTAGAAGGCTAGCCCCGCCTCCGTGCAATGTCACAACCTGCCCCTCACGTGGCATCACACACCCCTCACCATGCCTCCTTTCCCACCCTGCCCGGAAGCCTAAAAGGGCAGGATGGGATGTCTGGTTTATTTGTATTTCTCTGATTTCTAATGTTTTATACATGTGAGTGGGATGTCTGGTTTATTTGTATTTCTCTGATTTCTAATGTTTTATACATGTGAGTGTAATCACGATTAGCCTGACTGTTAGGATTGCACTTATGCATTGCACCTGAATCAACATGGGCAATGCACAAGATGTGCAATAGTGCAGGAATGTCACTAATGGGGAAAAACTGAGCGACCAAGCCAGGGATAAATGAACAAGACAATTTATTAACGAATGCAAGGAATATAAATGATAATAAAGCAGATGTAGACATTCACTTCATGCACTACAACATGCATACATACGAAAAGGTAAAGCAGGACAAAACATAGGAGGATAACCAAAAACAGGACTGGAAAACACGGACTGCTGACTCCGGCTGGAAGGGCTAGGGCACAGGATACGGAAGCACAATGACCTAGCACTGAGGCAATGGTCGTGCTGGCCTTAAATGCAGACCTGGAAGGTCAGGTGACCGATCTCCTCCCAGCAACAGTCTGCAACACACCCAGTTCCTGAGGCAGAGAGCCCTCTGCTGGGGGAAAAGAGGAAGTTCACGTAGGCAACTCATAAAGTCAGTAGCAGATCGTGACACTGACATGGCACTCATACAGGTTCATTTACCCAGACTCGCTGGGCAAATATATAGGGCTAAAATTTGCGCTAACCAGTTCGCTACCAGTCAACGCAACTTTAAATCCATATTAATCGCTTGTGATTCAATATCGCGTTTGAATCGCGTTTGTGCTAGTTTTAGTGCTGGATTTTAATGCCAGCAAATAGCTGGTGTAAAAATCCCGTAAATCTACAATTGCGATATTAAATCACAACCAGGCGATAGCGGCTCTGGGTAAATGAGCCTGATAGAGTTCATTACATATACTTTCAAGCCAAAAAAAAGGAAGTTTCAACATGTTTGACCCATTCGACCACCATCAGTAGAAACAACCATTAGGAACATTTTAAGGAATTGTGCATCCTGGGAGGAAGGACAGTTGCAGATCTGAAATGGCAGCACACTACAGACCAAAATTAATTTCTTTTTTCTATGAATTTCCCATTTTAAGACATTTCTGTATAAATCTGAGATGTGTAATTACAGGTGATAATGCAGTTTTCCAAGAGTTCTGCCACCTGCCACTATTATATGTAAAAGCACAGAGAGAGCATTCAATTTTGAGCTCCAAAGTCATCTTGTGTCCTGTCCTCAAAATGTAGTGCAGCTCTAAATATTATTTAATCCTATGAATCTGCCAGAGCACACCTTGTCTCAGTCTGTATAAGCAACAGCAGAACCATTTATAAACTCAAATATTACTACTCACTCTACTGTACCTGTCCATAACCATAACATTTTATCCATAAGAAATCTATTTCATTTTTTAGGCATGTTATACGCACATTTGTCTTTCCCTGTTAAATGGATATTTGTCACTGATGGTAAAATACCTGCAGCAAGCAGTTTAATTATCCTCTGTGTTAAACCTAATTTGTTATCCACTCCTGTTAATATTATGGCAGTTTAGTGACCGTATATGTAAAAAATTTAAAAGGTGCATGTCATTGAGTTAACTTGGCTTGAAGAGCCAAATTACTGTTCCTTCTACCTCTTATTATTATTATTATTTTATTCTTCCGCTTTTTGGACTGTATCTCCTCCCACAGTTTTTGAGCTAGAGACATGAAATTCAGTACAGATGTGCGGGGCATATAGGAGAAATGTGCTATTACCTACTTTTGAGGTTAAAGGGTTAGTTGTTCCACGGTCATAAACACAAACGCTGATACCCCCAACCCCCCACACAGACCCACCTACTGACCTACCTTTTCATTTCCATGAAAGCCACTCTTAAAGGGTAACTATAGTCAAAAAAATAATTTTGAGCAATCATCAATAAAAGTTAGTTATATTGTAACACATGCAAAAACACATACCCCCAACGTCACACAGGTACACACACCTTCTGACCTACCCTTCCATTTCTGTGGCAGGCTTGCTTAAAGGATAACTAAAGTAAAAAAAATGTTCCCATTCATCAAAGAAGGTTGTTTTTCATCAATAAAAATATATGGACATAAATGCAAAAAAGACACACACCCCACAAAGACACAGGTACACACACCTACTGACATACTCTTCCATTTCTGTTGCAGCTATAAAGGGTAACGATAGTCAAAAAACAAATTTTTACCATTCATCAAGAAAGTTTATTTTTTTAACCCCCAACCGGACACAGGTACACACACCTACTGATCTACCCTTTTATTCCCATGGCAGCCATACTTTAATGGAAACTATAGTTATACTTGTGTCCTCTTTTATTGCCATAGAAAGATTATTGAATTTTAAAACCTGCAGCACAGACACACACACTCCCTTCAAAAATGCAGCCTTTCAAGACAAATTCAGTTTATACTTAAACTTTCCCTTTCTTGTTCTAGAATATTATCTTATTAGTTAATAGATTTATAAGACTTACAACAACAAGTTGTTAACACAAGCCTTTTAAATGATAACCAATAATATTCCCGTTCTAGAGGGCTAATTAGATGTTTATTGCCGCCAGCATGGATTATCACCTTAGCTCCATACAACTGGCCTTGATCATATAAAGTAATAAACATATTACTTGTAATGGGTTCTTTTACTCTGCAGACAACTTTTTTTAGCCAATAAAAACATTACTTTTCCCCAATTAACTTGATGATGCAGAGCCCCATCATAATAAAAGTAATAATTTTTTTTACATTGACTAAATTAGGTATTCTGTCTTTCACTATCAACAAATTATTCATAGGTTCCTTTATCCTAATAGCAAGTTACTACCAAATACATAAAAATAAGTAAACACATTAGAAATGCTCCATAAAGAGCTTACAATTTATATTTTTTTCCTCTAATCTGTTAGGAAAGTGTAATATGAGACCATGTGACCATTTTTCAATATTTCCTTCCAATCTCCCCCAGCACAGGACTGACAGGCTCTAACCTCCTCTGCAACCCTCAATGAGCTCTTTAAGAGCCAACACAAGTACAGAGCTTGCTCACTGGTAGGTAGCTGTAAGTGATTGGCTGTGACATCACCATGAATGATGGCTGCTAATATGAAGCAGGATACAAATAGAACTGGTAGAGATCTGGAGGAATAACTAAATTTAGGGACAGTGGGAGCAAAGGTGAATATCAAAGTCTCAGAGGTTGTGTGGCAATAGTATGTCTCGGTTACATAGAACAGAATAAAAACCTGGAAGAGGGGGCATGGCCTGCACACGATCGAGTAGAGCAGCATGTCTTAGGTGCTCCTCGATTTCCCTGTCTGGCATTAATATTACACCAACTCCAGCGACTTAAAAGAACTCCAAACGGATAAAATGACTCGCTAAGATGACCAAGAACAAAAAAAGCAAAACAAAAATCTGTAAACTTAAGGATTATTACTCCCAAGAGGCTAACTCACCTGCTGAACCCGATATCCAAGATGGCGCCGTCACCACATGCTCTCCTTCCAGTCAGGACACAGCAACAGCAAAGCCTGGGAAAATGAGAAAGAAAACAAATAAAAAAGCAATCGGGGATCAGGACTCACTTATCTGCAGTACTCCAGCCAGCCCTGCAAAAGAAACAGCTAGACAACAAGCCCGAATGAACTGTAAGTCTAACTCACCTTCTTACACACATACAAATGGGATTTTTGGGGAACTAAACTATATTACAACAGATGCACAAGAAAATATCCCACAATTTCAAGGGTCACAGAGCAGTTCACACCAGTCTGGAGACTCAGATGGGGAACTGCCATCAGCAGAAAAACAAAGAGACACAACTTCACCTCATCTACAGAAAGATCATATTGGAATAGCCCCAGAAGACTTATCAGCTAATAACTCTGAAATAGACAATAATACATTTACAGACAATGACAAAAATGAGAAAACAGAGCAAAGTTGCTCATTAATGAACTTTCCAACAAATGAGGTCCCAGTAACAGAAAATACACTAAAAAAAATGCTGATTACTCAGTACAATTCTTTCTAAGCTGACATGAAATCTCTTATACAACTCTTAAAAAACTAAATAAATGAGAAAAATGCAACGCACACACCATGTGGAAAATAAAATGATGGAATTTACATCCTCGTTTAATGATTTGATAGATGAACACTATGAACTTGCAGATACAGTTCAAGTAATGAAA
Source organism: Hymenochirus boettgeri (assembly GCA_019447015.1). Lineage (NCBI taxonomy): Eukaryota > Metazoa > Chordata > Amphibia > Anura > Pipidae > Hymenochirus > Hymenochirus boettgeri. The sequence continues at coordinate 195,933,093 of CM033470.1, read as the reverse complement.
AATAAAATAGCAGACCTGGAAGACAGGTCCAGACGAAATAACATGAAAATCAGAGGGATACCAGAAACAATAAAGCAAGATGATCTGACAAACTATACCACCACATTAATAAAAAAAAACTAATACCCTCTGCATCAAACACAGATTTAATACTGGGCAGAACCAACAGACTACCAAAACCAAAAATGGCTCCCATTTCTGCACCAAGGGATGTAATAACAAGATTTCATTTCTACCATATTAAATAGAAAATAATGCAAATTTGAAGACAAAAAAAACATCTATACCAGAACAATACAAAAATCTATAATTTTTCCCAGACTTATCTGCTACTACCATACAATCAAGGAAATTATTTCAACCAATCTCCCAACAGTTAAGAGAAAATGGAATAACTTATAGATGGGGTTTCCCTGTAAAACTCATAATCAACAAAGACGGAAAACGTCACTCTTTCAACTCTGTAAAAGAAGCAACAGAGACAATTAAGACCTGGAACTTAGAAACCAAACAAGCCACAACATCTTAAATAAAACCAGTTCAATCCCCTAACAAGATTAGAAAGGAATGGAAACGCTCATCACAAGACTGAATTATCCGAATAGACCACCTCATTCTACTATTTGTACTTGGGGCAATATAAAGATATGTATACCTTTTTGTTTACTATAACTGAAATATAAATGGTCTTTAAAACTCTGATAACCAAATAAATTAGATATTTGATAATTGTTTAATATAAAAAAAGACAATCTGTATTTAATTACATAGAGCATTATAATACAGATAGAAATACTTAGAAAGACTCATAATAACTGGAGTTTACAAGCCATTAAATATATATAAACTGGCTACGAAAATAAAATGTTTATTTTATAAATATATAAAACATTTTCAGAACAATATAGGATAACTATCAAAACAATCAGACGAAACTGGACTATATAATTAAAAGAAGGTAAAAAGCTTGATGCTGAATACCAACTGAGAATAACTAAACCTCTGGTTCATGATCATTCACGATCCAATTTCTGCGATTATCTCTAAAGAGATAAACCAAACTACATACACAGAAAATAAATTGACGAATATGCAGAAACGAATTTAGAATGGTTTAAATAAAGGTCAATAGACAACGACTAACTACGTCTGTATAAAGAGATAAATTTGAACCAGAGCTCAATTAATAGCAATAGTGTAATTGTCAAATGCTCATTACATTTATAAAGGGTAACTAGTAAACGAAAGTTTAAAAAACTCAAAATATGATAATCAATGCAAATGTTATTATTAATGTTAGACAATTGGATAAAGTGAAAGGTATATTATATTGAACTGAATTGAAATTCTGATTCTCCTTATATTTTGCTATACTAGATATTGAAAACTATAATATACCCAGACAAACCATTCTATTTACTAAAAAAAGATAAAAAAGAGAAATAATCAAATAAGTCACTATAACCTATATACGTTCTATATAAGAACACTCTAATAATGCCAGGCTGAGGCAAATGGCTCTCTAACTATATCTCCCACCAGGTTTGAGATGCACTCAAAAAAGGAAATACTCTACCTATACCTACTTTAAAAAATGTACATAATTATAACTCCTCCCCCCGGAACTCAAGCCTCTAGAGGCATAAATATTTCTACGATTAAGCAAAATCTAGCTTACCAAGATATATTAAACAGCAAAACTACTTGTTAAAAAATGGTATTCCAAATAATATCTCACAATGTTAGAGGTCTAAACAACCCTTATAAGAGACATCTATTGTATAAAGATTTAAAACAAACCTCAGCTGATATAGTATGACCCACCTTACAAATACAAACATCTTTTAAGTCACAAATCCTACACAAAAATATATCAAGCCACATACCCTAAAAAAAAATCCATCTATGACTACAAACTACAGACATATATCTCTTCTAAATTCAGACCTAAAGATATTCTCAAAAATTCTGGCTGAAAGATTGAAACAATACTTATCTTCTCTGATCCACCAGGATCAAGTCGGCTTCATATCAAATCGCCAACCTACAGACAATACAAGAAGAATTATTAACCTTATCAATTGGACCCAAAGTAACGTAACTTTAATATTTATAACGTTAGATGCTGAAAAAGCATTTGACAGAATTAATTGGACTTATATGAACTTAGTTTTAGATAAATTTCAAATACCAGACAGATTCAAAACAGCTGTCAATGCTCTGTACTTTCATTCCACAGCTCAAGTTTATGTGTCACAGATGTTATCAGAAACAATACAAATAACAAATGGAACCCATCAGGGATGCCCACTTTCCCCCTGCTAATATTTGCCCTAATTAGAGATGTCCAAACCTCACAAAATCCGGTCTGCTCGAGGAATCCGCGAATTTTCGAGCAAATTCGAAAATTCGAAAATCCGCAAGCGGGACCCATTAAAATGAAAAAAATCCTCGAAATTATGAGAAATCCCCATAATTTCGAAAATTTTCAAAATACGAGAAATCCTCGTAATTTCGAAAATTTTCGAAAATACGTATTTTCGAAAATACGAGAAATCCTCGTAATTTAGAAAAATTTCGATAATACGTATTTTCACACATTTTCGAAAATACGAGAAATCGGCGGTTCGGAAGGGATGGAAAATCCGGAAAAATACGCCGTTCGCGAACGTGATAAATCCATGGAGGATCCGGGTTCAGATACGCGAACCGGCCAAGCCTAGCCCTAATTATGGAACCATTAGCTCAAAAAATCAGAGAAAATGCAAATATCCATGGTATAAAAGTAAAACAAAAAATCTATAAAATAGCATTATTTGCAGACGATGTGATATTAACTTTGACCAATCCCATACAATCACTTATTCATGTCAATTGCCTTATTGAAGACTTCAGCAAAATATCACATTACAAAATAAATATACTATAGCAAAATCCCAAGTACTAACAATCAATGTATCATATGCTTTAAAGATATACAGTATCTATCCAGTAAATATCCCTATGATTGGAATAAAAACAAAATAACATACTTGGGAGTAACCCTAACAAATGACAATACAGAACTTTATGATAACAATTATGTTCCACTGTTGTCAAAAATACAAAATCTCTTGAATTCCTGGAAAACAATCACTTGGTCAATGCTGGGAAGGGTGGCTATAGTAAAAATGAGGATTTTATCACAGATCCTTATATATTATTTAGAACTGTACCAATACAGGTACCAATTAAATATTTCAATCAAGCACAAACCCTAATTTCAACATATATTTGGCAACAAAAAACCAAGGACCAAAAGAAATATACTCGCTAAAACCAAACAAGCAGGTGGAATAGCTGCACCTATATTATTTGACTACTACCAAGCAGCCATATTAGACCAAACAAGAAAGTGGTGGTCTGAAGAAGAACCAACCAAACTTTGGCACCAAATGGAACTAGCAGAAATAAATCCGCTTACTTTAAAACAAATACTAGGAGCAGTCCTTCTAGGCTATAAAGCTAATTTAAATATCTCACCCACATCTGAAACTTTGCTAATTATCTGGTCCAAAACAAACCAAAACCAAAAATTCCTTATTCCTCTTTTTAAGGATATACCACTAAATAGTTTTAACCTACTGATCCCTAACTTCAAAATAGATTGGTTACCCTATGACGTAACTACACTTCAACAATTGTTCCAAAACAGTACATATATTCCTTTCATTGATCTATAAAAAATCAACAAGATCCCCAAAAACAAATTCTATCAACACTCTACAGAAACAAATACACCAAGACATTATATCCACCACAAATTCCCATATCAACTAAATCAATTGGAATCTTTTACTTAGCGATAGATAATAAGGCCGAAAATCTGAAAAATCAAGCGATACAAAAATGGGAAAAAGATCTCAATCACCAACAGATGAACAATGGTCTAAAACTTTTATATTAATTAGCATTTAAACTATCTAGATGTTGAAATCACTGGGAAATGTCAAGAAAAATGCTATACAGATACCAAATAGCTAAATAGTATAAATTTACTTCATCTTCCTGCTGGAGATGTATGAATCAATCAGGTACATGGATCCATATCTGGTGGAATTGCTGTAAAATAAAAAAAAAACTGGTTAAAAATACAAAACTTCATACAAACGTTATTTAACAATAGATATAGACTTACCCCTCAGTTTGCTGTACTTGACTATAACCCAAACAAATATAGCCAAAAACTGGCTCACGACCAAAACTCCAAAGTTGACTACAATTCAAAAACAATTAACAATAAATATTCAGTATGAAAAAATGTATGCAATCTCACAAAAAAGTTTGTAAAATTTTACCATACGTGGGAACAGTGGTACATAGATCAATGATTTAAAGACCAAAATAGACACAGAAAAATCAAAAACATGACATAGAGCACCCAATTTGAGATAAAATTAGATCCTATTATATGTCTACAATACCAATTAGATATTGTGCTAAAAACAATACAAGACTACAATTTTTTTTGCCTGTATTTACCCCTAGCCTTTCAACCCTATTATCCCTCCTATTTAGAATGATTGACATGTTTAATATAGTTTGCGATAATCTAAATTAAAATCTACATGTGGTTCAACTGTGGGGAACTTTGGCCTCTGTACAAATATCCTCCATTAAATAGATCTCTCTTTTAGGCCTACCTTTCAAACAAACCCAGAGATACATCTGTAGCTGTATATGTTTATAAATAACTGGATATTCCTATATAGCACTAACAAAGTGCCTAGATAACAATAAAACAGTATTTGACTAATATTTGTTATCAACAGACATATGTGACTCACTTAGTAAGTCAAATGATCCGGGTGCATATGCCCCGAATCAATCACAACGGAGATCCTTCCATATGGTAATCCCAGTCGTTATACATGAACAAATTATCGACTCACCCGTACTCCTGGGTGGCCCAGGTGCTGCATGCCCTGGACCCTTCGCTTAGTCCAGATTCAAGCTTCCCATCAACCAAACGAATGTAACACGGCAGCGCACTCCGGTAAAGAAAATCGGCAGCTTTTCAAAGTGAAATTACATTTTATTTACCACATTCTTACACAAGGCGTATGTACAACAAACGAATAGCCTTACGCGTTTCGAGCAGACCGCTCTTACTCATAGGCTTAAATCGGGATACCAACTGACGGTCATTTAAACTTTTAAAGCTCCCTCCCACCACCGTGTCTCACTACGGGGAGAGAGAGAGTACAATAGCAAACTCCTATTCAGTGAAAATTAACCCAATGTCTACCAACCTCCCCCATCCACAATGGGTGCTAGATAGATAAAATAAATAAATAATACTATGTAACTCCAATCGTGGATAGTTCTAAAACCCCATGTCATAATACTATGTAACTCCAATCGTGGATAGTTCTAAAACCCCATGTCACTTAAATGTGAGGTGAAGTGGATTTATGTTTTAGAGACTAGAACACCGCTAGGGGTTAATTCCATCTGTGACTTATCATGTTATACGTAGACATCCTTGGCGGCACTTACAAGTGCCTTTGGCTGTGGTCACCCCCAGTGTGCGGCTCTTAAAAGAGCCCTTGGGCGGTGTCTTCTTTCTTCCAGTCCCAGCGACACCAGCTCCGCCGAGGCCGCCGACCCCCGAGAGGTACCCCTGCGGCCACCAGGGTACCCCCGGTGGCGCCGGCGACCTCAATGAGGCCGATGTTGCCGGCGTCTTGATCCGACCGACGTCTTCGGGCTGGCGACACCAACACCACTCAGGTCGCCGATGCCAGGCAGACTCACTGCAGCCGCCAGTGAGCCCGCTGGCACCGCCGGCCTCACGGAGCCGATGTTGCCAACCGCTTCTTTCTTCTTTCTTCTTCAGCCATCTACTGCGATGGCATCTGAGTTCTGCAGCGGAGTGGCTCCCGGGGAGGGGAAGGGAGGGAGCCGCTGGGAGGGTTGGAGGCACCCTCCAGCGGGGCCCTGAGAAGGGCCTTTTGGGGCTTAAGGGGTCCCACAGCGTGAACCGAGACCCCCCTCCCCAGCCCTATCAGGGCCTTTGGCGGCACTTACAAGTGCCTTTGGCGGCACTTACAAGTGCCTTTGGTGGGGTCACCCCCAGTGTGCGGCTCTTAAAAGAGCCCTTGGGCGGTGTCTTCTTTCTTCCAGTCCCAGCGACACCAGCTCCGCCGAGGCCGCCGACCCCCGAGAGGTACCCCTGCGGCCACCAGGGGTACCCCCGGTAGGCGCCGGCGACCTCAATGAGGCCGATGTTGCCGGCGTCTTGATCCGACGCGACGTCTTCGGGCTGGCGACACCAACACCACTCAGGTCGCCGATGCCAGGCAGACTCACTGCAGCCGCCAGTGAGCCCGCTGGCACCGCCGGCCTCAGCGGAGCCGATGTTGCCAACCGCTTCTTTCTTCTTTCTTCAGCCATCTACTGCGATGGCATCTGAGTTCTGCAGCGGAGTGCACCTCTTTATATAGGTTTGCAGAAAACCCTAATTTATTTCTGATTGGTCAATTTTTTAATGCTTGGTTTGCATACTTTACATTAACCAATCAGATTTCAGAACTTTCCAGTAATCTGATTGGTTAATGTAAAGCATGCAAACCAAGCATTGCTGTAATGGGAGTCAGTCCCAATCTCCACACATATGTGCCCTGAGCTTTCCGTCATGGGGGGCACCGGTGTATAGACACCAGAATGCATTTCACACTAGGAAATCTAGGAAGATTTTTGAAGTCATGAACAGAGTATCATATTAAAAGTGGGAATGTGCATAGCAAGCAGCCTTAAACTTATTTCCATAGGAGGACAGCCAGCTGGCATATTAGCTGCTGGTACAGTCCCTAACTAGTGTGTTCTGGGGTGTACCCAAACTTAAATACAGTGGGGAAATGTCTAAAATACAGTAAGCTGGTGGAAAGAATCCATGAGAATGTGTGTACATTGTAAAAAGCAACATGTTTCGGAGCCAACTGATTGATAAGCTTGATAAAGGAGCAGTTGGCTCTGAAACATGTCGCTTTGTACACATTAAAATTGCTGCAGTTCACACTTGTAGCTTGTGGCTCGTCTACATTTTGTTTCTGGAAGCTGTATTCTGCCACTTAAGACAGAGTGGAGTAGACTTGAAGCCGAAAAGGACAATTAACCCTGTGAGTATCTACACCAGTTCGATTTGAAAATGTGTGTACATTGCGTTCTCCATTATTTATATGGCCATATACACAAAAGGAGAAGTTTAGGTTGAACATTTTTTCATGTTCCAGATTACTTCAGAGGATTTTCAGGTGATTGTGTTTATTGCAATATGAACAGTAGTTGATTCATGCTGCACTTCCCCCACTCCAACCAACAGACTAATAAACATCCTATTAGTCATTTTGGCCAGGATAACTGGACCAGAATTCCTTGCATCTCAAGCCTGATTTCATTGATTTAATCTTTTGTCCCAAACCCTGGAAGGAAAATTGCCTTTTAGAATATTTGCTTTCCCATCCAGATAAAATCTGCTATTGACATGTATCGTGCTAATGCAGTTACGCAACCACGATCTAGCTCTGAATAACGCAAATGGAAATGCATTACTGTAAAGAAGAGCAGAGCCTTAAGCTAGCGAAACACGTGATGATGGTTTTTCAATCAAATTTACGATCGTCAGAAACGATCACTGCTGATCTTCCGTAGATTTCCGTAGATATCTTCAATATTCAATTCGATTAAAATTGCCAAATTGTTCGGAATTTTTTAAAACCACTAACTTGTCAGAGTTGGTTGCCATAGCAACAAGCACCATTGCATCATCTTTGTGATGTCACCATGACAAACAAATAAATATGTGCGACACCACTGAGTTAAATCATTTCCTTTTTGATTAGGAGACAGGATGTTTGATTTTGATCTGCCTTTTTTCTGCGTAAAAGCTATGACGCTGCTAAAATTTTCAGCTCTAGGCACCTTGGAGTGCATATTCTTTTCACTGCTATTAATTTCAGGACCACTATCCATAAAATGTAGCTTACATAATTACCAAGATGCTACCACAACATCATTGGAAGAAGACTACATGAATTCCGGTAAGAAATAATTATTTTGTGTATGAGATACCTGGAAAAGCAAATCTATAGGGAATTAGACGAGTGGTTTTGAATTTTGGTTAAAGCCATTTTACTGTACAGTATGTAAACCTATTTTTCTAGGAATAAATATAACAAAACCTAATTAATGTATTTATTTGTGGCTGTTTTCTCCAATCTCTGTTAACCCTTAGATGAAAGATCTGCTGTAGAAGACAATGTGGTAATAGGACCTTGCTCCGCGACATGTGGTGAGTATCTGACATTGGGAATGTGACATGTAGTTTTACTTATTTTAATGTAAACATATTAGCTATAAAAATAAAGTTACCGGTAATATGTTTTGAAAAATCGAAATGACCAGAATCTTAAGAAGTGTTTTAAAGTTAGAAAATTAACCATTTACTATAATAACTATAATAAATAGGAGGTACAAAAATAAATGTCTAGAAATGTAAATAAAGAAACCATTTGACTTGTTTTTATCTGCAAATGAAACACACAATTCCTTTCATATTGACTGTATTTCTATTGATTTGTTTTAGGCATGGGGAATCGTGTCATTTTAAAAACAAAGGGGTGTCCTGACCAGCAAACCAGATGTTTTCTGCGGTTTGAACCATGCACAGTAGCTTTGGATTGTGGATGTAAGTCAGACACTTGAACAAACATTGAAATATCACTTGCACAAAATGCAAAAAGTTGATCTTTATAAAAAAAAAAGAATTTTAGAATTATAATTTTATTTGGAGTTTAATCTAACTAATTATATTGTAATAGGGGGAAAACCACTGGATGAGACGGCATACACAGTAAAGATGGAGTGTAACCTTTCCCCCTTTGGAGATCAAAATAAATACGTATGGAAGAGACTCGTGAGACAGGAAGTAAGTCACCAATCTGGATTTTGATTGTGAATATCTGTTCATGACTCTAATCTAGAACAACTTGCTCATTACAAGTTTAAACCTGCCCCATCCCCAACTGATATACTTTGTACTTTATTACCTGCATTACTTACTAAATATTTAAGAATAATTATAGTAAGATGGCCCCTCGCACCATGCAGTCAATCAAGGCTGTGACCACTGGCATCACAACCAATGATTGACTGATGTTTCACCTGCTGCCTATTCAGCACATGCTCAAGTTTAGTAAAAGCTCATTGAGCTGAGGGAGAAGGCAGATACCTTTGCCAGAAGGAGCTTCAATTCGGATGGTGTTTTGCACATCAGGAAAAGGTAGGCTCTGTGGGGGGATAAATGAAAGAGGTTTTAGCCAAACATACAGGGAGATTCAATAAAAGTTCTTATTGTTTAAAATGGTGCTAATTTTGCCCCAACCAATCAGAACTTATGTAACATTTGAAAGCTAACATCTGATTGGTTGGGGCAAAATTAGCACCATTTTAAAAAATAAGAACTTTTATTGACTAACCCCCTTAGTTTTTAAACAACAGCTTGCAAAGAAATTAAAGTTTGTTTTATGGTGTACTTATCCTTTAAACTTTGATGGTGACACATGGTTTAAAAATCCATCTCCTTTCTCATAATAGGGCTTGATTATTAGCAATAAAACATAAAAAGGAAATGAAGACAAAATCTTCATGCAAGAAACAGTGTGAAGTGTCTGTCTTCCATAAATGTTTGCTTTTCAGGGCAGATCACTGGGAACAGGACCAAGATGAGAAGGTTATATAGGGAAAATTCATGTGTATGCCCAAAGTGACAACCCAAATGCCACTTTCTTAAGTCTGGAACTTAAGATTCTCTTGCAGGACACTGGCAGATTAATAGTGGCAGGTGTCTTGCATTTCCCGAGCAGTAGAGGACACAGTCCTCTTTACCTACCCCAACCTCCTCAACTAAGCCCTTATTATATTTCACCCAATCACTTTTTGAGATTCATGGAGACTTGTACCCCAAAAGGTAGGCAATTTACCATTTACTCCCTTGCACACTAGTCTTACTCTATAATCAACTACACCTTTATCTCCCCATCTTTCACTCCCACAATACAAGACGCTGAAATCTTGGTTATGTCTTTGAATCATGCCCATGTTAACCCAGATAACTTTAATATATAAACATACTTCAAAACACACTTGGAAACTTAACAAGTCACTAGTAGCAGATCAAAAGGTTCTCTCGGAAATTAAACAGGCTCTTTTTTCTGGGTTATCATGTGACAATTGGGAGGTAGGCAGAAGAAATCCACTTTGGAATGCCAATCTGTAGAGTATAAAGTCTGGTACACGCATGCACTTGAAATACGAGACTACTGATGAATGACTGACAGATCAGCAATATCGGATGATAATCATAAGTGTGTGGGGCGCTTGGTCTGGCATCTTTCTTTTATTCACTTGATTTGACCACCAGTGGCATCCGATCAAATAGCCATACAATTACTGGCCATTTGTATTTCAGTAGTTGCATGCAGGATTGTGTGTAGGTACCCAGCTTTACCCTTTAACATTAGTCTTACTGCCCCTCCCCATTTACAGCTCCCCAGTCTACTTCCTTTTAACCCGATTGGCAAAAATTACTGAGAACCATAGCACAAAAAGCAACATACTTTTACATGATTAATAGTTAAGTGTAAAATAACCCTGGATTTTAGTACAGATGGTGGGAGTGGGTTGAAGCCACTGTCAAGTTAAAATTGTAAAATGATTAGAATACCTTAGACAAATAAATGTCTACTTTAGCATAAATTGTAAGTACTTTAACCATTTTCAAAAACAGCTTTATGGCATTTAAGGACATTTTCTCAGTGGATGGAACTTTATATTTGCTGTAATACTATGTAACTCCAATCGTGGATAGTTCTAAAACCCCATGTCAAAAAACCCATATAAGTACCTATGTACCCCCCCAAAAAGGTACATATAACTATATACTACATCTTAAACAAAATCAGACCTTCACCTTACTATATACGTGAATAAATATATGGAAGTGAATAAATATATCTTATATAAGAATAACATTTAAACTATATTTACATATATATGAGTAACTAAGTACCCCGAGAAAAATACATCTGTGTACATATTTCCATTAATATAATCACCTAAATATGATACTTATAAAATATACCTTTATATCACTGGAATTGTATAAATATCCATATAAACATACATAGATAAATACATTAGGCAAATAGGAATGACATAAAATGAGGTGAGAAAGTTCATACTACTAATATTCAGAATATAAACTATATAAATATAACAATTTCCCGTATATACATGACACTTGTCCAAAGAAAGATATTCGATACACATATATATGAGTGGAAATATTTTCTCCTTTTCAAACTTTTTTGGCCGTATTCCAATCTCTAGAGCTTGTTTATATATAGATAAATAGATATGTGCTTACATGAATAAATAAGTCAATAAATAGATAAATACATAAGTGTCTCAATGGGATTCATCCAAAATACTCTACTGAGGTGCATGATACTCTGCCATTTTAAGATCTCATATTTTGTCTACGTATAACATGATAAGTCACAGATGGAATTAACCCCTAGCGGTGTTCTAGTCTCTAAAACATAAATCCACTTCACCTCACATTAAGTGGACATGGGGTTTTAGAACTATCAACGATGGAGTTACATAGTATTATTATTTATTTTATATCTAGACCCATTGTGGATGGGGGGAGGTTGGTGTGGTAACATTGGGTTAGTTTCACTGAATAGCCGTTTGTATTGTACTCTCCTCTCCCGTAGTGAGACACGGTGGTGGGAGGGAGCTTTAAAAGTTTAAATGACCGTAAGTTCGGTATCACGATTTAAGCCTATGAGTAAGAGCGGTCCTGCTCGAACGCGTAAGGCTAGTCGTTTTGTACATACGCCTGTGTAAGAATGTGGAAATAAAATGTAATTTCACTTTGAAAAGCTGCCGATTTTCTTTAACGGGAGTGAGCTGCCGTGTTACTCGTTGGTGATGGGAAGCTTGAATCTGGGGACTAAGCGAAGGGTCCAGGGCATTGCAGCACCCTGGGCCACCAGGAGTACGGGTGAGTCGATAATGTTTATGTATAACGACTGGGATTACCATTATGGAAGGATCTCCGTTGTGATTGATGCGAGGGCTATGCACCCGGGAGCATTTGGACTTACAATGAGGTCACATATGTCTGTTGATAACAAATATTAGTCAAATACTGTTTTATTGTTATCTAGGCACTTTGTTAGTGCTATATAGGAATATCCAGTTATTTATAAACATATACTATTTGGTGTAATTACCTTCGTGAACTGTGATTTTCCATATTGAGCAGCTGTGTACAATTGTCTCGTTCTGGTCTCTGTGAAAAAACTCCAGTCTAAAATATTTCTTTGTATTCCTACATATAAATATGGAGAGACATAAAGGACCAGAACGATTTGGGCCAGATAGGCATAATATAAGATTACAGAAGGCGAAAGATATGTTTGAAGGTTATGAGAAAGGCAATATAGGAATGGAAGATATTGAGCATTGTTTCAACATGTGGGAAAAATTGTTAATTAAAGAAACAAGATTATGGAGGGACATAGCCATTATTGAGAAATATTTAGAATATAAGATGATACCTCGTGGACTCAGAATTAAAAAGTTTCCATCATTTTTTGTTGAACAAGAAAGCGACTTTATGCAACAGTGGAATATGATCCTAAGTGATTGTTCAGCAAAACTTATGGAATTAATAGTCATTTTTAAACAGAGACAAATCACTTCTCTAAAAAACGAAATAGATGGGTGTGAGCAGCTAACCATGAAACATAAAGAACTGACTAAGTTTGAAGAATACGAGAATAGGATGTACAGTAACATTGATAAAATAGAGAAAGGGATTATGGAAATAAAAGGTTACAAGCTCAATAGAGATAAACAAGATTATAAAAACAATCAAGTATATAGACGGAGTGGTGATTTTGGAGGAAGAAGGTTTCCAAACAGAGGACAAGGTAGATATTTAAAATCAATATTGAAAAGCAAGAGAGGGTATGCTAAAAATGTAACATTTCAGAATAGTATGAGCGAATATGATTCGAATTCCTCTCTGTCAGATGTTTCGTCTGCCGCTTCGTCTTCTATGTCTTTCAGAGGTTATAGAAACAGTAAACGACGGGATTGAATATTCCACAGACGGACTTCCTCCACATCAGGGAGCGATCATGAGAATTATACAAACAGGAGGGATAAGTATAACGACCATCAATTAGATGAAGATGTTATAAGTCTATCCAATAAGAAAGCCAGACCTTCCACGTCAAAAAGAGGTATCCCTTTAGATATAGACCGTTACGCAGAGGTGGGAGACATAAATCATCAAAGTCATCAACACCATCGTTACCCATTACGGGAACGGAAACGGAGTCTACGGACAATGTATTAAATTTGGCAAAGAGAGATTTAACCCCTGATGAACAAAAACTTTTGAACTATGGACTTTCTTTTTGTCCTACACAGGATTTTGATGTATTAGATACAATGGTCGATATTAATAGATTTGTGAGGAAATTAATGTTAAAAAAGTTTTTTCAGTGTGCTCATAGCAATAATGTTAATAGCAATGGTGCATCATTAGAGAATGTTACTAATACACAAGTAGGAGGTATTCATGGGAGAGATGAAAGAGCCATAGTAGATCTGAGAGATCTGTTATGTTTATCAGAACAGAGTGATATCCCAGGGGGATATATAGGAGTAGACCCTATTACTGAAGCTAACAGGTTCAAACCTAAGTCTACTTTCTATCCGATACAATGCAGGAGTTCATGTGTAGATACCTTTCAAGAATTAGTAGAGAAAGATCTGAAAGCCTTAAAAGTTAAGAGCTTATATAAGAGAAAAGGGAACAAGAGAACTAACCTTAATATTAAAGAAAGAAAGGCTTTAAATACTTTAAAGAGAGATCGGAATATAATAATTCACAAAGCGGATAAGGGGGGATCAGTGGTGGTCCTAGAGAGACAGGACTACGAGGTAGAAGCCTTAAGACAACTTGGAGATGTAAATACCTATGAAACTCTTTCCATTGACCCTACTAATATGTATAGGGGAACACTCAGTAACATCATAGAAGATGGCATTAGAATAGGTATTATTAAAGAAAAAATGAGAGACTTTTTAATACCTCCTCACCCAGTAATACCGGTGTTTCATCATTTGCCCAAAACACATAAAGGTCATTTGCCCCCCAAGGGACGTCCCATAGTAGCGGGGATTGGTTCATTAAATGAAGGGCTGTCAGAACTGATAGATTTTGTATTACAACCTTTTGTGAAACGCCTATTTTCATATGTTAAAGACACTACAGATATTATCAAGGAATTAGAACGTGTAAAATGGGATAAACAGTATAACTTGGCCACTACAGATGTAGTGTCGTTATATTCGTGCATACCCCATAAATGGGGTTTGCAAGCAGTAAAATACCATTTGTCTATATACAGTACGTACTCTAAGGAGTGGATTGCATTTATTTTGGAAGCTTTGCAATATCTTTTAACACATAATTATTTTAAGTTTGATGGCGTTTTCTATAGACAGTTGTGTGGGGCATCAATGGGGGCAAAATTTGCCCCTACATATGCAAATTTATTTCTAGGGTGGTGGGAGGAGACTAGTCTCTACCCCCACCCAGAATTTCAGAAACAAGACCAACAAGTCATCTTGTATCGAAGATATATAGATGACTTGATATGGGTATGGTTAGGTTCTAAAGAACATTTTGAACAATGGATACAAAAATTAAATAATAATAAATATAACATCAGGTTCACATCGGAATTTGGAGGAGAATCTATCAATTTTCTAGATGTAACTATTAAGGTGAAAGATGATAGATTGATCACCAGTGACTTTCGTAAGCCCACTACTAAAAACACTATATTGCATGCTAGCTCTTGTCATCCACCTCATAGCATAAGGGCTATACCCTTTGGTCAGCTTAGGAGATTAAGGCGTAACTGTTCTACAATGGAAGACTTTCAAAAAGCAGCTGAGTCCATGAAATCCAGACTTTTGTCTAGAGGATATAATAGTCAGCTTTTAAATAGCGCCTGTCAGAAAGCAACAGATACTGATAGGAGCACAGTGACGAAGAATATTTCTAACAATAAAAGCAAAAATAGTGTAGATTTTGTAGGCAAAAAGAAAGGAAAGGGAGTATTTTTTATCACTCGATACAGTCCTCAATACAGAGATATAGTTAAGATCATAAAAAGATACTTACCCATACTCAATCAGGACCCTGTTCTGAAAGATGTATTACAGGAAGGTTATAATTTTGTTCCTAGAAGAGCAAGGTCCCTTAGAGATATATTATCTCCAAGCGTGTATACGAATGACGATCAGAACAAAAAATTATGGTTACAATTTAAAGGATGTTACCCATGTGGTTCGGCGAGATGTAAAACCTGTGCACATCTTATAAAAGGTTCTAATTTTAATAGTTCTGTAACAGGCAAAAAGTATAATGTTGAGTCATATATTAATTGTAATACTCAATTTGTGGTGTATCTGATCACATGTAATAAATGTAAAATCCAGTACGTGGGCTGCACAACCAGACCTCTTAAGAACAGAATTAGAGAACATCTAAGGGATGTGGAGGTAGGACGATTACATAGTCCCGTAGCAAGACACTTCATACAATGTAACGGGGGGGATATTAAGCAATTTCTAGCACAGGGCATACAAGCAATAAGACCAGATACTAGAAGAAGGGATAGAACCAGTATCTTACTTAAATGTGAGGTGAAGTGGATTTATGTTTTAGAGACTAGAACACCGCTAGGGGTTAATTCCATCTGTGACTTATCATGTTATACGTAGACAAGCTACAGATGTATCTCTGGGTTTGTTTGAAAGGTAGGCCTAAAAGACAGATCTATTTAATAGAGGATATTTGTACAGAGGCCACAGTTCCCCACAGTTCAACCACATGTAGATTTTAATTTAGATTATCGCAAATGATATAATATTTTTTGTTGTTTTGCAGGAGGAAATTCAGATTAAGATTTAAGAAAAACAAGGCAGAGAACGATATTGATATAGAGAAGCAAGAAATAGATCCAATGACCCCTCTGCCAAATGAAAGTCCAAATGAAAGTTCTCAGACTAATTTTGTATCTAATGATGAATTATATGAAGTAGTCATTAATACAGATTTAAACTTTGAGACGGAAGAAGATGAAGAGAAACAAAGGAATAGAACGTATCATTAAATATCTGGTTACAAATGCATATAACAAACTGGTAAATATAGAAGTTGGTGTTGCAGGCAGATAACTGACAAATCTCCAGTTTTTTGTTTAAAGGGGCAACTCCAACCAACAAAACAGCTGATCCCTCCCCGGAAGGCCCGGCTTCTCTGCTCCTGTTGCGAGCTGGTTAAGAGCATGCTCAGCAGCAGAGAGTGAACTTAACCGCTTGTTCGGTAATGGCTGTATAATTACAGGTTCTGAAAGCTCACTGCGGTTATCATACATAAAATTATCACCTTTACATCACTTTTTTCATCTCTAAAGTATCACCCTTTAACTGAGTGGCTAATACAGTACAACATCTTTAATTATATAAATTGTTACAATTGATTGTTGTGGATTATGCAAAATACAATTGCAGTGTTCTGTACCTAACTGCACACCAGAAATGTAGTAATCAATCAACAGCTACCGACTCTTGAAAGGGGGGTTAGTGTAAGGGGGTTTTGCAACTTGATAGAATACAAGTTATTTTTGCGCTATCTAATAATAGGGAAACCCTTGTAAAAAACAACTGGAAATGGTACAGGCCCCACAAAACAAAGTGCAAAACCAATAATAACATGATATTCCATTGGTTAGCATGGGTTTTACAATTATTTGGGCGATAGCATGGTATATAACATTGCACTGAAAGATGCACATGTTCAGTGAGTTCTCTATCCCCGTTCTCCCCTTTAGCAGAGATCTTAAGTAAGTTTTAGGCTGGGTATACACAATATTTCCGAATGACCGATAATAGTGTCAATTGCCCAGAAATATTGTATGGTGTAGGAATGGGCTGCCATGACCAATCTAAGTTGCCCATTTGTCACGATCAGAGAATTGGGCAATAGGGTATGCTGGAATATCACAGCTGATTGTGCGGCCCCGCAGTTGCGGCTTATTTTGCAGAAATCAACAGCGATAGCGGTGAACGGTCGGACAGGAAAAGTATTCCCATGTGTACCCAGCCTAGGAAGAAGACCTGCAGGGCTGCAGAACTATATAAAAAAATCTATAATAGAACGCCGCACAGCTCCTTTAACCCTTATGGAACACTTTAATCAAGTGTCTGGGGAGAACCACCCCATTCACTAAGATCCCCCATAAACGGCACAACCATATATCGGGTCTAAATACAAAAACACTTTATTGGATACACCTCAAATCTCTAAAAATAGCCCACACCATCGTATAAAACATACACCCAAATACTGGGCATCCCCAGTTCACTAAAAACACGGCTAAACTCCCCCAGACCCAGTCTCCTCCCTGTAGTGTAGCAGCAATAAGGACAACAGTATGTAGTAAACTATCGGGACTTAGTGAGAAGCCATGTCCGACTTTCATACGATACCTCTTCACGGACGGACCACACTCTTAACCCGGGCGTTCAGTCACTGCTTCGCTCCCGCTGTCTCCCGACTCTCCGGCTTCTAAGCGCCTCACCAACGATCTGTTTCAGTCCTGCCACTCAATACACTGTTGCAACCAGAAGGTAACAATCCTGCTTCTAGGTACACTGTTGCAATAAGCGGGCAACAGTGTATCATAACGCTGGGGGAGCCGCCAAACCTACACGGGTGCTACAGAACTAGCAAAAATCCTGAATCCTGCAGAATGACCGCTAAATTCTTCAATGCAGTGGATTTCAGAGGTGACAGTTATCTGCTTGTTATGAATTACAGAATATACTCTGGCTCATTCACATTTTAGATTTTTTTTAACTGTACAAGTGCAAGAAAATCTATTATGACCTGGTACATAGTTTATATTTTATGTTTAAATGGCAAGACACAGGAAATTTCAGGAAAGCCTTAAGTGAATAATGTTTTGAATTTCAAGAAAGTGAGTCTCATATCCCTGTATTTGTATTTTATATTGTAGTTCATACATTTGGTTACGGTAATCACAGTCCATCAATGTTTTAGAATAATGACAAGTCAGTTTTAAATTAAATATACCAGCAATATTTTATTGTATACTACAACAGAAATTCCTGAGTTACCCAAGGTCTCTAACAAATTTCTTTCATATTTATAGATGAAGCACAAATACTACATGTTGCTTTCACTTATCCAACCTCTCTCATTTCTAATTTGTAGTTGAGCCCTTGTTTGTGTACTTTGGACTTAACATCTGAGATGTTTGTTTTCCATTGCATCGTTATTAAGCACTTTGGGAGGGTTGGTTACTAACAGATATTAGCACTAATCTGTATTTTATCCAGCTCCCAGAGAGTGCATAGAGGCAAAAGTGATATAGAAACCAGGTAGAAATGTTGCTTTTTAATGACAATATCTGTTATTTTTGCAGAAACAAAACTACTTTAAAAAAAATCTTTTTTTAAAAAAAAAGTGTCTCTGAGCAAAGTTTATAAAAATGAAATACGAGCTTAATTACAAACAGGAAAACTCTTGTTATCTAGGTCTTCTGCGTGTTACAAATATGAGTATGCGTTTTAAAGCCAGTAAGCGATCTTTAAGGGATGTCATTGCCAAAATTGTTAATTGTGCCTTGTTTTCTAGGGGCAACACAGCCAACATCCACCAACACCAAGCTGGGCCATTTGTGTTATTCTGCAATGAAACAGATCAGAAACATTGTATTGTTAAATACATACAATTTTGCAAGTAAATGGAAAATTGATAGAAAATAAATGTTTATAGACCTGAGCTGCATGTCAAAAAAATAACTGTACAAAAGAGTAAAGAGCAGACTATTTAAAGGGCATGTCCACCCCGAAATTTAACTTTTGATGTGATAGGGCATGCTCCCCCAGCCCCAACCGCATTAATATAATTGTTAGAAAGTCCCCCGATTCTTACTTACCTGCCCTCTCTCCTCTGCTGCAGTGTTCCGGCCCTCTGCTTGCATGGAATTGAAAGCAGGGGGCGGGACCGGCAGCCACGTCCGTGATTGGCTGAGAGGCAGGGAGGGCTGCACTGAGCATGCCTCAACCTTGATGAGGTTGAGGAAGTCTCAGGCACAGCATGAGTCACACACTGCTCCTACACAGCAGTTTCCTGGACTTTGGAGGGGCACAGCAGGGGAACTATTTTGAGCAGGAATGTAAGGTAAGGATTGTTTTAAACTACTTGATGTGGCCAGTAAGGGGTTAAATTGTTTAATTTGAACTCATTTAGGCACTTCCCATGAGCGATTAGCTCTGAGCGATTTCCTGTTTTAAAAGAGATTTTTCTGTTTTTAAGAGAATTGACAGCGTTAAAAAACTAAAGCGTTATTTACTGGTGGTGCCGCCTAGTAAATGTACTAACCTAACACTATTTATTCTAGGAGGGTGCCTGTGTAAGTAATTAATCACTGTGTATTTTTATTTTTTTTTACTACTTACGGCTTGTAGGTGGTAGGAATTGTTTGGTAAAATCAAAGCACTGGATTACTAAAACAAATTTGTGTTTAAAAAACACTGTACCTGTGGCGCGGGGCTGGTAGGAGACAAGGAAAAGTTTTTTTTTTTTTTTTTTTTTTTCTCCTCTCTTGATTGAGGGGGGGATGGTGTAACTAATTGGTTTAAATTGGCTGAGGCCTGTTGGCTTCGGTTGGTTTTGAACCTCATTTAGGCCTGTCCCATGAGCGATTAGCTCTGAGCGATTTCCTGTTTAAAGGATTTTTCTGTTTTTAAGAGAATTGACAGCGTTTAAAAAACTAAAGCGTATTAACTGTGGTTGAGCCTAGTAAATGTTACTAACCTAACACTATTTATTTAGGAGGGTGCCTGTGTAAGTAATTAATCACTAGTGTATTTTTTTTTTTTTACTACTTACTGCTTGAATAAGGTGGTAGGATTGTTTGAGTAAACTCAAAGCACTGGATTACTAAAACAAATACTTGTGTTTAAAAAACACTGTACCTGTGGAGCGGGCTGGTAGGAGACAAAGGAAAGGTTTTTTTTTTTTTTCTCTCTCTCTCTGATTGGATGGGGGTGTTGTAAACTAATTGGTTTAAATTGGCTGAGGCCTGTTGGCTCTGGTTGGTTTTGAACCTCATTTAAGGCACTTCCCATGAGCGATTAGCTCTGAGCGATTTCCTGTTTTAAAGAGATTTTTCTGTTTTTAAGAGAAATTGACAGCGTTAAAAAATAAAGCGTTTTTTTAAAACAAGAAAGCGTTTAAGAACAACACTATTTCTCTGCTGTGTCTCTGCTGTGTATTGCTGTTAGTATGGACAGTTTTGCTGGGGGGCGCCGCGCAATGTGCATCCTGCCGCATGTATGGGATCTTGGGAGGCAGCCGCCCCAGGGGACCTATGTATGTGTCAGATGTGAGTGGGTTGCCCATTTGGAATCTGAGGTACAGAGTCTAAGGGGTAAAACTTGCAGCATTGCAGGACTTGGCAAACCTGGGGGAAATGCAGGTACTGGCAGGGGCCAGTAAACTGGTGGGTGGAGATGGGGCAGATAAGGTGGAGAAGGAAGATAGATTTGTAAGGGTCACCAGGGGAAGTAGGGGACGGAAAGGATAGGGGGGCTTCTTCCCAGCTGGTCGATCCCAACAGATTTGCCATTTTAGGTGAAGATGTGGAGGACGATGGCTCGGAAGCAGAATGTATGGAGCGGGCCTTTCCCTGAGCACCCAGGGGACGGCCATCTCCAATACAGAGGAGAGGAGAACTGGGGGCTAGGAAGGATAGACAGGTGGTAGTGGGAGGGATTCTATTATTAGAAGGGGTAGATAGGGTAATCTGTCGCCAGGACCTGCATGCCGAACAGTGTGTTGTCTGCCTGGTGCTAGGGTTCGACATGTGGTGGAGTCGTGTAGACAGATTATTGGGTGGGGCTGGGAGTGACCCGGCGGGTCTGGTTCACATTGGTGCCAATGACAAAGTTAGAGGTGGAGGTGAGGGTCCTTAAAAATGATTTCCGAGAATTAGGGGCCAAGTTAAAAGCAAGGACCTCCAGGGTAGTGATTTCAGAAATTCTACCGCAGCCACGTGCTACGCTAGGAGCAACGGGAGCTCAGGAGTATAAATGCGTGGCTAAAGAGAGTGGTGTAAGGAGATGGGGTTTGGGTTTTAGAGAACTGGGCTCGACTTTTCTGTTGGCTACAGGTCTTTAGTAGTGACGGATTGCACCTCAATGGTGGTGGGTGCAACTGTTTTGGGGGAGAAGGATGGCTAGGGGGTTGGAGGAGTTTAAACTAGGTATGGGGGGGGGGGAGGGAACGTTTAACTACACAGGGGTAGATAGAGAAGTTAGGGATCTGGGGGCTAGTAACACAACGGAGGAGGAGAAGGAGGAGGGGGGAGCATAGAGGATAAGGAGGCATGTACGACCATGTATGGAAGTAAATCAATTGATAATCTAAAATGTATGTTTACAAATGCAAGGAGTCTGGCTGAAAAAACGGCGAACTGAAATAATAGCTTTAAGGAAAGGTATGATTAATTGGTATATAGCAGAATCATGGCTTAATGATTCACACGACTGGACAGTAAATATTGAAGGGTACTCCTTATTTAGACATGACCGAGTTAATAAGAAAGGAGAGGGAGTAGTATGGATTGTTAAACAGGAATTGAAGCAAATTAAAAGATGGGAATAGATGGGGGAGCAAACGATGCGGCAGAACATTATGGGTGGAACTGTGTACAGGAAGCAAGAAGGTAGGTAAATTAATTGTTGGAGTGTGTTATAAGCCGCCAAATGCCGGGGGAAGAGGTGGGAAATGAATCTCCATATGCAGTTGGCGAAGGCTGCTGGTATGGGGCATGTTCTGGTTATGGGGGATTTTAACTACCCTGAAATAGATTGGAGTAATGGAATGCCAGCACCTCAAAAGGTATAAAGTTCTAAATTTCCTATATGAGCATTTTCTTTCACAGTGGTAGAAGTTCCTACTAGAAAGAATGCGTTGTTGGATCTGGTGATATCTATATAACCCAGAGCTCATTTTGGAGATGAAGGTAATGGGAAGCTTAGGGAATAGTGACCATGATATAGTGTCATTTAATATAGGTTGCAGAAAAACTAAAGTGCACTGGCCTTACAACAACTTTAACTTTAGGAAAGCAATTTATGCTTTTAAAGGAATCGCTCCTGCTCATAGACTGGGGGGAACTGTTTCTAGGTAAAGAATACTGAGGAGATGTGGACCACTTTTAAAGGGATATTAAACTATAACATTCCAAATCGGTACCTTTAGGAAACAAGTTGTAAAAAAATTAGGTCCACTCCTGCATGGCTTAATGCTCAGGTGAAAAGGAAATTGAGAAAAAAGAAAAGGGCTTTTAAAAATTTGAAAGCAGAAGGCACAGAACAGGCTTACAGGACTTCAAAAGGTGTAATAAAGAGTGCAAAGAAAGCAATTAAACTAGCTAAAATAGAAAATGAAACACGGATTGCCGAACAAAGCAAGTCCAACCCCAAGATGTTTTTAAGTATATAAATGGTAAAAAAAATGAGGATCTGAGAATGTGGGACCATTAAATAATGGAGCTGAGGTGGTGGTGTAGAGGAGTGCCGAAAGGCTAATCTGCTAAACGTTTTTTTACATCGGTTTTTACTGTTGAGAATCCTTACAGTAGGGATTTGTAACAATGTGCAGGGAGGAAATGAAGAGTCTTCAATTGGATAACAGAGGATATGGTACGGAATCAATTAGACAAAGTTAATATCAATAAAGCGCCAGGACCAGAGGAATGCATCCTAGGATTTTAAAAGAGCTTAGTTCAGTTCTAGCAAGACCACTGTGTCTCATCTTTTCAGATTCGCTTTGTCTGGGGGATGTGCCGCTGGATTGGAAAAACAATGTAATACCAATATTCAAAAAAGGTAGTCTGTCACAGCCTGGTAGCTATAGACCTGTAAGCCTAAATCAGTGGTAGGGAAGGTGATGGAAACTTTGTTAAGGGATCATATCCTTGACTTTGTCTCAAGAGATCATTCTTAGTAGTAGTCAGCATGGATTTATGAGAAATAGATCATGCCAGACAAATTTAATTGGTTTATGAAGAAGTGAGTAAGAAGTTAGATTCGCACAGCTGGGATGGTGGTATATTGGATTTTTGCAAAGCCTTTGATACGGTGCCACATAGGCGACTAATGATAAACTGAGGACTGTTGGCCTTGAGAAAACATTGTTCATGATAGAGAAGGTATGGACCGCAAACAAGAGTGGTGGTTAATGGAGCTACATCTATGTGGGCTAAAGTTCTAAGCGAGGTTCCTCAGGGTTCTGTACTGGGGGCCGCTTCGTTTAATCTGTTTTATAATGACTTAGAAGGGGGCATTGAGAGCAAGGTCTCTGTGTTTGCTGATGACACTAAATTATGCAGAGCTTGGAAACTTCCAATGATGTGCAAGTGCTGCAAGCAGACCTAGATAGATTATCAAATGGGCAGCAGAATGGCAGATGAGATTCATGTTGATAAAGTAGGTGATGCATTTGGGATTTAATATCCGTGGCACTACACCATAATACATCTGTGTTAAGCATGATCTGAAAGGAAAAAGATTGGGGCTGGTGATACAGACTTAGCTAGACACTAAGTGACAGATCTGTGCAGCGTCAGCGTAGCAGCTAGAGCTAGCAAGAATTGTCTTGTTAGAGAGGGAATGGAATCAAGAGAGAAAAATATATTCTCCTCACAAGGCACTGTAAGGCCACATTTGGAATATGCGGTGCAGTTTTGGAATCCCATATACAAAAAGGGACATCTTGGAAATTGAGGCAGTTCAGAGAAGGGCAACTAAATTAATAAGGGGGGAATGGAGGGGCTTGAATATGGCAGGCAGATTAGACAAGTTAGGGCTGTTTACATGGAGAAAGCGGCGGGTTGCGTGGGACATGATAACTTATACATATATTAATGGCCCATACAGTGAAATCTCTGGTGCATTGTTCACTAATAGGTCATATCAGAGGACTGTGGACATCTAAGGTTGGAAGAAAAGAAGGTTCATCTTCAAGTTAGGAGAGGTTCTTTTACACGTGAGAACGGTGAAACTGTGGAACTGTCTTCCAGCAGAGGTGGTAATGGCAAGTTCATTGAATAACTTTAAAAAGCCTGGATAGTTTCTAAACTAAAAAATATTGAGAATTACTGGTATAATGCATATAGATCTGGTTGATCCAGGGATATTCCGATTGCCGTTTGGAGTCAGGAAGGAATTTTTTTTCCCTTTTTAGCTGGGGTTTTTTGCCTTCCTCTGGATCAACTGTTAGGTAGGGGTAAAAAAAAAAAAAAAAAAAAAAAAAAAAAAAAAAAAAAAAAAAAAAAAAAGGGAATAGGTTGGACTTGGACGAATGTCTTTATTCAACCTTAATTACTATGTTACATGTAAAACTGTGTGTTTTGGGGGTGGACATGCTCTTTAACTCTGAGGTAATTTCACTGGAGGGGGTGACTGATGTTGTATGCCTGTATTAGACAAAGGGGCAATTGAACAAGTTGGAAAATCACAGCTGATTGTACAGTCTCCTATAGATCGAACTATCAGTCCCGAGTGGTCAGGACTAAACATCTGCCAGCATGTAACCAGCCTTAGACTAAAGATGCTTTATAATACTGTATATAAATGGAAGGGGACTCCACACAGATCAACTGCTAAATCATGTGTTTATTTCATGTCAAAATAAACACATGGTTTAGCATTTGATCTGCCTGGAGTCCCCTTTTATATATAATCATACAGTTACTGCTGGAAACAGAGCAGTGGGAAGGAGCGACCCGATACGCTTACCTGGCAGTGAAGCGAGCAACATTTATTTGATTCAGACTAAAGATGCCCATACACATGGCTGTTACCTATATTCACTCAGAGTCCTCTCTATTTTAAACTGTGTGAGCAGGCTGCTGAGTTGTGTAACGGTTATCAATAATAAGCTCAAGTGTGTATTTCCAACGGTTAATATGACTTTAAAGGACAACTTCACCCTCATAAGAACATATTTTAGAAAGAACGGGCAGTTTAAAATATATTGATATATCATACTTTGTCCTATGAATTCATTACTGTATGCCAGCTATGCTTCTGGATGCCTCATGGAAACGGAGCAATTTAGAGCCCTGTACGGAGCCTGTACTGAGCCTGGGCATGCTCAGAAGAGGCAGACATGGGATTACCATTTAGTCATTGGCTGTGATGTCAACTGTCAAATCCATAACTGACAGTTACTAACTGGAACAACCAGGAAGCAGAAACAGGGAAAACAGGACATTGTGCAAGATTTCAAGTTAGATTTATATATTTCAGATTACAAACTATTAACGTTTAGGGCTTTAGGGGGTGATTTACCTGTATGTAAGTTTTCATTTTGGGTCTGGACTTACCCTTTAAGGCTATACTACAGAGGTTTGTGCCTGGTAGCAAAGGGAACATAGTGGAACTATTTAAATGAGGCGATTGCGGTACATTAGCGTAAATGAACCAAGATGTGCAAATGCCTCAGTACATTGTATAGCCGAGGGGAGCGGAATCGGCTCTCTGAACCCATTGTTGAAAACACGGTTTTAATTTTAATACTTGCAACTGGTTACTGTTTATAGTCCGAATTTAAAAATCAATTGTAGCTCCTAAATAGCAGGTTTAGCAAAAAAAAAAAGTAACATTAAAATTGAATAGTACAATATTACAGTTTATTTCAGTGTATCTCAAACAGGGATCCAGGGACGGAGAAAGAAAGAGAAATGAAAATATAAATAGGTTGGGGGGGAGGGTATTAGCAGTCTCACTGGGATAGATAGCCCAGGAGGAAAGCAGGGTGTAGATAGGCCAGTGGTGGGGAAAGGGGGGTGGGGCTAGCATAGGGGATAGGGAGGCATGTGTATGAATAAATTACAGGATCATAATCTAAAATGTATGTTTGCAAATGCAAGAAGCCTGGTTGACAAAATGGGTGAATTGGAGATAATGGCATCGAATGAAAAGTATGATGTAATAGTTATAGCAGAAACGTGGTTGAACAGTTCTTACGACTGGGGTGTAAATTTAGAAGGATATGCCTTGTTTAAGCAGGACAGAGAAAAAAGTAAAGGGGGAGGAGTATGGGTTTATGTTAAAAAAGAATTGAAGCCAAATTTAAAGGAAGAGTTAACTGGCGATATGGATGTTAAAGTGGAGGCAATATGGGTGGAATTAGGCAACAGGAAAGGGGGTAATGTCATTGTTGGTGTCTGCTATAAGCTGCCAAATGCTAGCAGAGAGGAGGTGAGTCAGCTTCATATGCAGTTGGCAAGGGCTGCAAGTTTGGAGAGTGTGCTCATTATGGGGGACTTTAATTACCCTGACATTGATTGGTGTAGTGGAAATGCCATCACAGAACAAGGCGATGAGTTCCTGAATTTGCAGCAGGATAATTTTCTCTCACAGGTGGTTGAAATTCCTATTAGAAAAAGAGCTCTGTTGGATCTGGTAATATCTAACATCGTGGAGCGCATTATAGATATTAATGTAACTTGAGGCTTAGGGAATAGTGACGATGAAATAGTGTCAGTTGGACTATGTTATCGAAAGGAAAAGTGCGCTGGGTTAACAAAGACTTAATTTCAGGAAAGCAAATTTTGCCAGGTTAAAAGTAGCTCTTCAGAATGTCAACTGGGATAATGTATTCTCAGGTAAAGGTACTGGAACAGAAGTGGACTGTGTTTAAGGAGATTTTAAGCCAGTTTACATCTAAATTTATACCCTTGGATAATAACTGTAAAAAATTAATTTGCACCCATGTGGCTGAATTCTGATGTAAAGAGGCAAATGGAAAGGAAGAAAAAGGCATTTAAAACCTTTAAGGTGGAGGGAACGGAAAGGGACTTTAGGGATTATAAAAACTGTAACAAGGAGTGTAATAAAGCAATCAAACTAGCTAAAATTAATAATGAAGTTAGGATAGCTGAACAAAGCATCACTAACCCTAAAAAAATTTTTTAAGTATATTAATAGTAGGAAGATGAGGACTGAGGATGTGGCACCATTAATTAATGGGGATAAGTTTGTTACGGAGGATGGCGATAAAGCAAATGTCTTGAATATTTTTTTCCCCTCTGTATACACTATAGAAGATCCAAGTACTGATATCATCAAGAAGCTAAGTCCAGTTTTATCTAGGCCATTGTTTCTTATTTTTTGCAGATTCCCTCATGTCCGGAGGTGTGCCTCTGGATTGGAAAAAGGCTGATGTTATTCCAATATTCAAAAAGGGTAGTCGTTCACAGCCGGGTAATTACAGGCCTGTAGGTTTAACTTCAGTGGTGGGGAAGATCCTGGAAAGTTTAATAAGGGAACATGTTCTAGAGTACGTTTCAAGAACTGACATTATAAGTAGTAACCAGCATGGATTGAATAGATCTTGTCAAACTAACTTGCTTGTCTTTTATGAGGAAGTAAGTAGAAATTCAGACTCTGGCATAGCAGTAGATGTAGTTTACTTGGATTTTGCCCCCCATAGGCGACTAATGTATAAGCTAAGTTCTGTTGGTCTGGGGAGTCACATTTGTACATGGATAGAAAATCGGTTTATGAATAGGATGCAGAAAGTAGTTTTAATGGGGCTTCATCATTATGGACTGAAGTGATAAGTGGGGTGCCACAGGGTTCTGTGTTGTGGCGCTTCTATTTAATCTATTTATTAATGATTTAGAAGTGGGTATTGTCAGCAAGGTTTCTGTGTTTGCTTGACCATTAAAAACTTCAGAGGATGTGCAATCGTTGCAGGGGGATCTAGATAAGATTGTCACATTGGGCTGCTAAGAGGCAGATAAGATTCAATGTTGATAAATATAAGGTGATGCATTTTGGACTTAAAAATTCTTAAGCTGCTTATGCTATAAATGGCTCTTTGTTATTTTAAAGTACACCACCCCCCAACCCTCTCCCTACCTTTTCCCCCCCAGAATTCCCCTTTGAATCCCATGCAGCAGCATGGGAAAGTTGTGCAGGTTCCTGAGGGGGTGCGTCTTCCCCTGTGCTTGTCTCTCAATGTGCATCATCATTCCCCTGTGCTGTCACTCAATGTGCATCATCATGGTAGCAGACACATTCACTTGGCTGCAGTAAGAAATCCTTTTCTCCCTGACTTAGCTGATCATGCAGAGAGAAACAGGGGAGGAAACGTTAAAACCCTCTTCCCACAATACTGTAACAAAGGCAGGGGGAACTTGTGTTGTTTTTAATACCAATTTTTTGTGTCCAACTCTGAGAGGGGTGGTTGAAAAAGTGATCTAAGATTGATTCCATAGGGGATGCTGGGAATATGAGGCAATCTGGTACGGGAGGGGGTGGGAGAGAGAAAAAGGTAGTACCATCCACAGTGTTTAGGGAGAAACTCTTTGGACAATGGTATTGTCTTGTATAAAGAGAGGTATGGATTCAAGGGAGGAAAATGTTATTCTCCCTCTTTACAAAGCATTGGTAAGGCCTCATTTGGAATATGCAGTGCAATTTTGGAATCATGTGTACAAAAAGGACATCTTTAAAATGGAAAGGGTTCAGAGAAGGGCAACTAAATTAATAAGGGGACTGGGGGAGCTTGAATATGAAGAGAGACTGGAAAAGTTACAATTATGTACGCTGGAGAAAAGACGCTTACGTGGGGATATGATTACTGTGTATAAATACATTAACGGGCCATACGATAAACTATATCTGGGGCATTGTTCACCAATAGAACATGTCAGAGGACACGTGTACATCCCTTAAGACTTGAAGAAAAAAGGTTTAGGCTTCAAGTTTGGAAAGGGTTTTTCACTGTGAGAACAGTAAAGCTATGGAACGGTCTTCCAGTGGACATTGTTATGGCAGGTTCATTGGTCAGTTTAAAAAAAAAAGCTGGAAGAGTTTCTGCAAACAAGGAATGTTGCAAGATACTGGTATTGATACATAAAGTAGAGTTGATCCAGGGAAATTTCCAATTGCCACTTGGAGTCAGGAAGGAATTTTTTCCCCCTTCTGGTGGGGTTTTTTTTTTTGCCTTCCTCTGGATCAACAGTTAGGCAGGAAATGAGGATATTACTAGATGGGTTGGACTGGATGGACATATGTCTTTATTTAACCTCAAATACTATACTAAAACTAAGCTTATTACACAATTATAATTAAAGGGAATGTCCACCCTGAAAACTCGCTTTTAGTATAAGGTAGGTGCCAGCTGCCCACCCCCAACCGCCGTAATATTTCTTTAAAATAAGCCTCAGATTGTTACTTACAAAGCCTTCTCTCCTGTGACTCCTCTGATGCAACTTCCGCAAGCAGGGGCCGGACCAGCAGCCGCGTCTGTGATTGGCTAAGACGCAGACGCGTCTGTGATTGGCTAAGACGCTGCCAATCACAGACACGGCTGACATCATTGAAGACGCCACAGGAGAAAAGGCTCTGTAAGTAACAACCAAAGTATTTTTTTTAAAGATTACGGCGGTTGGGGGTGGGCAGCTGTTACCTACCTTATGAGAAGAGGATTTCATGTTATGTGCCATGGCTGCAGAGGATAGATCAGGATGGTATGTGTGTGGGGGGTGTGGAGAGGAGGGCTCCCCTGCCCATTCATCAGACCTTGTTGATGCAGATACAGGCACCGGATGAGTCACTGACTGCTTCTACCCTGCAGTTTCCTGGACTTTGAAAAGGCATAGCAGGAGAACCATAAGGATCAGAGATGTAAGGTATGGTTTATTTTAAACTACAGAGTGGGCCAGTACGGGGTTAAATCTTAGTTTTTGGGGTGGACATGCCCTTTAATGCCTGTGCTGTTAACTTGCAGCAATCAATCACATGATACATTTTGCTGGTCTGCTGCTATTAGATAACATGATAACATTTGATTGCTTGCTACAAAATTAACAGTCCAGGCAAATTAGCCTGAATTTTCTTTTTATCTAGGGGTTCCCCCCCCCCAAAAAAAAATTAAAATTGTCTTAAGGGTTCTACAAGGATAAACAGATTTTGAAACTATGGTTTATTCCGTGCATTGAGAAACACCAATGGCTTATCTGCTTAGTGTCCTTTTTTACAAAATGTTCACCTAAATTTAGGATTATACTTTGACTGAAGCAGGCAGTGCATTTAGGCCACAGAAATATTCTTGAAGGGGTTTAAAAAAAAA
Organism: Hymenochirus boettgeri; assembly: GCA_019447015.1. Lineage (NCBI taxonomy): Eukaryota > Metazoa > Chordata > Amphibia > Anura > Pipidae > Hymenochirus > Hymenochirus boettgeri. The sequence goes on along the minus strand of CM033470.1, from coordinate 195,902,705 downwards.
TCATTATACTGGAGAGATATCCAATTCAAAATGAATTATCTAACAGTAGAATATATGCATGAAGACTCTAGATCAATTGCAAACCATCCATACAATAACTGCATCAGTGTTCAGTTCTGTCTATATAGATTCATTTGAATTTGTGGTTCTAGATTTCAAACATACATTAAATTAACTTAAACATTAAATGTGTGAGTCTGCATATACTGAGTTTTAAAACCTGAGCCTGTTACACACCTGAAAACAATTAATAGAAATCAATGCTGACTAGGTCTTTAACAGTTGAACACAATCAAGACAGGTAATCACCACTGATTAGGTCTGCTCACAGCTAAATGCAACAAAACGACAGCTAATCAGCATTGATTAGGTCTGTTACAGCTAATTGCAATCAAGAGGCAAGTAAACATGCGGGATATATCAGAGAAGTGTGATTTCTTCTATACCAGAACCCCCCCCCCCACTTGTCCTTCCGCGCAACACCCCACCCACCCAGCACATTCCCCGATTTTCCCTGGTTATGCGCCACCTGGTGGCTGACTCCCACTAGTGCAGTACTTCCGTAGTGCATCCATTCAAATTGTGGGTTAGTATATAAGATAAGAAATCCATTAAAGCATTTCCATGTGATTGACAAACTAAATTGTTAGTGCCTATACTTAAATGGACATGTCCCAAGCACAATCAACACTGAATACAATTATAATATATTATAGTATACTATACTAGTATTCAGTATTGATTGTGCCTGTGACACATCCATTAAAATATATTTGCACAAATATTATTTGTCAATAATACGGAAATGCTTTAACATTATGGTACAGCAATCTAAAGTGAATGGACACATTAGTGTGTGGCAGCAGTTGAGATTGTCAGCTTGCCAGGCAGTCTATAGAGCGGACATTAACACATGGGTTGATTTTTACTATAGAATTGCCCTGTATATGCCTACCAAAAGAAACTACTTACCTGTAGCTCTGATTCTTTGCTTGGCATTGACCCAAAGTGACTAAGAATCTGTGCTTTCATATTATCTTTCAAAGAGTTAAACCAGGTCAAGGCTTGATCATACACTGCATCATGAAGTAGACGCAGTTCTTCATGTCCCTGCCCCTCAACCTAGAAGAACAGAATACAAATTTTATTTAAAGTAGAGTCATCAAAGTGCTGTTTCAGCACTGCTAAAAGTGATCTAAAAACAAATTCTCCACTTTAAAGGGTATTTCCATCCTAAAATGAATTTTTTAATATAAGATTCCCCCTGCCAGCCCAGCCCCAATCGCTATATTTATATGTTTAGAAAGCTCCCCAAACTCTACTTACCTCCCCTCTTTCCCCGACGCGCTCCCGGCCCTGCTTGCGAGAAAATGCAAGCAGAGGGGCGGGACCGGCAGTCGCGTCTGATTGGCTGAGCGGCAGCCAATCACGGACGCGGCTGCCGGCAGCTCATTTCGGTGGAGCTATCCTCCTGGTGGGCAGTTTTTGGGACTTTTGGGGGGGGGGACTACAGGAGAACCATATGGAGCTGGGATGTGAGGTAAGGATTAAACTACATTACATGATGGGGCCAGTAGTTGGGGGGGATTATAGTTTTGGGGGTGGACATGCCCTTTAATACTCTTTATGCTATGCGGTTATGCCAGAAAAATAAAAGCAATGTCCTTTATTAAATTGTACCACCAAAACATTGTACAACAAATTACCAACACGATAGTAGCTCTCCAAGAAAACCGGTCAGCTTAATAAATGTAGATATTAACACATTTAGCTAAATGCTTCTAGTTTGGTTTTAAAAAACAGAAGTCATTTTTATTTTAAAAACCAATTATTATTTCACCTTTTGGTCCTCCAAATATTCTATGTTTGCAGTATTGTAACCATCCCTCTGTCCATGGCTTAACACCCTGAAGCGCCTTAATCCAACAGTGTCCACTACTGAGCGTCCATCAGGGAAAAACTTCACATCCCTGACTTGCAACATACAGCCATAATCTGCAAATCTAAAAGGAGCAAATCAAACATCAAAGACAGTTTAGCGAATCTCCACAGCTAAGCATGTTGGACAATGTCTTCTACTGTATTATAAACACTGCAATTGAGATCAAACTTTCTATTACTTAGATTGTGCATTCTTAAAATAGTTAACTCTTAAATGCTGTAAATGAAACATTACATGTTGTTGCCATGGTGGACACCCCTGCAGATTCAGTCATTTTTTCTCATTGGTAGCCAGGAGGGAGCAGGAGGGCATAATTCTCCACATCGATTCTCCATCTGCCCAAGGATTGATTTTCCATCTTTTCAAGGAGAAATCAATAGTGGAATTGTGTTTTAAAGGAACACTAAAGCCAGAAAAATAACTATTTGCCATTCAGTTGTATTATTCACAGGGAGGTGAATAATAATTATTTACTTCTTTACTGAACAGCCATTCTCTCCCGATCGCGCGCCCTATCTTTTGTATTGGCGTGCATGCACCTAAGATAGGGCACGGTTGGGACAGAGCGGCTGTCAGTGAAGGAGCGGCTGCGAATGGATCGGCTGTAAGGTAAGTTCCAGGTCCCCCAAGCATAATATTATTCACAGGGAGGTGAGAATAAGCGTTCTCATCTCCCTGTGAATAATACAAAAGAATGGCAAATAGTTATTCTTCTGGCTTTAGGGGAGTGTCCCTTTAATCCAACAACCTTTTTTACACATGATGAAAGAATATTACTTAGGGACTTTTTTACTGAACTAGTTCTGTTGGCAAACCATGAACAATATGTTCTTTCAGCAATGACCCTTACTTATTGTTTATAGTGGGATTAGCTTATATTGACTTAGCCTTCAATTGACAACACACTTGGCAATAACAAGTGATCAAGAGGAGAGCGGTGACTATCACATCACATGTATGATATTTGCCAATCACAAGCGTACACATGTATCTATTATCCCATCCCTTCAATTCTGCACATCCCTAAAAGTCTGAATAAAAGGATCTCTCAGAGTGATCTGGGGACACACACAGAATGATGATCTAAACCCTCAGTGTTTGTGTCATCACTTCATATGGCGCCTGAACAGGGACATTAACCCTGGACAGGGACCTTAACTAGGACCCTTCATCCCTTCTTACATCTTTCCGGCAAGGACTTGTAGGTGCACCTCTTCATCCTACAACCGTAGGATCCCAATTCAGGGTAAGTATGGGAGCATTGCTTACGCAGGAGCAAAAAGTGCATGCAAAACTAATCTTAATTTATATATTAAGGAAAACAGGACAGCCCATGTCAAACGTTCCACTACCTTATAGTGTAATATATACTTGGTGTATTCTGACTTTTTCTTTTGATTTTTGGAAATTCAGTACTGAAAGCAGAGCATTGTTCGATTGGATCCAAGAATAAAGCAGAATCATGTTTACAAAAAGCTCAATGTTACATTCAATATTTTTTTAATGTAACCATTCCAGGATGGGATGAACAGCAATATGAGAGGTAAGACACTGAGTGGTCCCTCAATGTAGGAATATGTGAAAATTGAGATTCAAATATTTAAGATGCTGAATCAGTTGATATTGTACAAATTGAACCAGGAAAAGAAATAAATGCATTAGGTAGTAGTGGTTGGGTATCGCAAATAGCACCAGAAAACTGTTGAATTGCAGAAGAAAACTTTGGAACTTGATGAGTTAAATCAACAACAAAGTAACTTAAAAATGTTGCAGTATCAGAACTGTCATTTACTGATGGAATCTTCAGATAAGGTTGAGGATAGTGTATGCATAGATAAGGATGTGTATTCTGATAAAACTTTTGATGAAAAAGTAAATCAAGTTACGTGAGGCATATGAAACAGAGAAGAAAAGTTACCCAGATGTAAAAGAAAAATCTAATTTAAATTAGCTTGTTAGCAGAGGAAATTAAGAAGCATAATGTGATACTAACAAAGTTGGTTAATTAATTAATTCGGCAATATCAGGAATTACCAAAGGTCTCTGTGATTACTAAGGAACAGGAAGATGGACCCGACACAGAAATGATTAAGGAGAAACCTGGTAAATTTCTGTTTGCTATTTCTGTAATCATGTTGGCCATCTATACTAGAGTATAAGCCGAGGTACCTTTTTTACCTAAAAAAGTAGGAAAAATTGATTGATTGATATGACCACTGCTGCCTTCTGATTCAGTATTGTTTGAGGCTTAAGTTGCCCTTTAAATGGACAGCAGAATTCCCATACAGATGTTTGAAAACTACAACTCCCAGCAACTAAAGCATGCTGGGAGTTGTAATTTCCAAACATCTGTATGGGAATTCTGCTTTCCATTTAAAGGGCAACTTTGGCTAATATGTATATTAAACAGGTTCATTATCCCCTTAAACAACCAATTTATACCTCGGACTATGGAAATAATATATGTATATCTGAAATTATGCTTACATAGGAAAATTGTCTCTTCTAGGCAACCTCTGTCCTTTCCTAACTTCCCTTCCCCTCCCCCCCATCTCTCTCTACTGCTATCCCTTCAATCCAACCATGATGGTATAACAACACAATATTGGAACTACAGCAACCCACTGTACTATCTACATGCTAGAGGTCAATTAAGAAAAGCTATAACTTAATGTCAATGGAACTATAAAATGTATACACTGAACGTAAAGGTATAGGATAGTATGTGATACTATCCCTTTAAACTAACCTCAAAAGGTATGCCAGTACTACTGAAATTATGGCAACCAACTGTACTAACTATAATTTAAATATTACTTAAGAAATGCCATTGTTAATCCCCCTTACCCCATACAGTATTAAAAAATGTGTTGTATCCACCCAAGGAGCACATACGTCAGAGAGACATAAAATACACTCAAGAATAATCACCTGAAACTAGTATCATGGAACGTGAGAGGGATAAACGATCCCAAAAAACGAGTAGCAGTATTCTCCCAATTAAAGTCCCTCCAAACAGACATTATATGCTTACAAGAGACACACCTCACACAAGCAACCCTAAACTATATACAGAAACCATGGATTGTATGGACAGCCCATAGTACACACTCTTCATACTCCAAAGGTGTATTTATACTCCTTAGCAAACAACTCCAATATTCCATACAGGAAGTCAAATCGGACAGACGGGGACAATATCTCAGCATAGCCCTTACCATAGACTCAACACAATACATTATTGTTGGAATATATGACTCTCCTCTGGCCTCCCCGAGACCGATAAGGGAATCGCTCCTATCATATCTAAATATCCCAATGCCCAACTGATCTGTATGGGCGATTTTAACTCACCGATGAATCCAAATTTGGACAAATTTTCCCAACAAGGAACCCAGGGAGCCTCTCCCCTACATTCTACCCTACTGAACAAAATAATCACGGAACTGGGATGGGTGGATCAAATTACCTCACACAAACGAATACACCTGTTATTCTAAAACCTATGACTCACTCTCCAGAATAGATTATATCTTTGTCAACAGATACGCCAATCTTTGCCTATGCAATATTGCTCACCTACCAAGAAGCATATCTGACCACTCCCCTATGCTCATCACCCTACAAATCACTAAACAAACCCAATTGCGAATACCCTGGAATTTCCACCCTTTCTGGCTGACCCTATTCCCCGAACAGGATCCAATACCAAAACACATTAACCTATATATCAATCAATCAAGACCATGACACAGTACCCCTCAACACTCAATGGGACGCTCTTAATGCAGTCCTCCAAGGACATCTGCAATCTGCAATTTCTCACATAAAGCACAATGCCAAACAAGAAGAAAGCAAGCCAACTCAATAACTACAGGAAGCCGAGGCTTCCTAAATACACTCCCCCACCTCACAAACAAACACACGACAAATGGCACAATCTCTATATGATAAACTCCAAACAGCAAAACAATCTAGAAAGCTATTTTTCAACAAACAAAAATACTTTGAACACAGGCACCAGTCGGCAAAATTGTTGGCAAGACTAGCACACGGCCCATTGGATCAAAACATGATACTGCAACTAACAGACCCGCACAAAGGCTCCATAACAAACACAGAAGATATCCTATCATGTCTGACAAAATACTACAATACCATATATCAAACGCAATCTACACCTGACCAGTCCATAATAAATAAATACCTAGATACAATCTCCTTTACCAAAATCTCTCCAGCAAATGCCCTACTTCTCGAGGCAGATATCACTATAGAAGAGATAAAAATTGTGAAATGGCCACAAACAAAACGCCAGGACCAGATGGAATTCTAGTGGAAGTATACCGCAATTATGCAGAGCTAATCCTACCCTTCGTACTTGAAACAATAAACCAGGCATTCTATGACAATAACCTACCTTAATCTATGTATGAAAGTTATGTTACCCTTATTCTATAGCCAGGGAAAAACCCAAAGGAGTGTGGGTCATACCCACCCATCTCACTCTTAAAAATAGATTATAAACTACTAGCTAAAATCCTAGTCAATAGGTTGAAACAAATTATCACAACCATAATCCATCCAGATCAAACAGGATTCAATCCCAGGAAATCCACATCTATAAATATCAGAAAAACTCCTATTAATACTCAAGTAGATCATGACAACTCAGGTACAAGGGTCATGTTATCGCTAGATGCACAAAAAGCCTTTGACTCCGTGGAATGGCCATACCTATGGTCCTGTCTTAAACACTTTGGATTTGGTCCCAAATTTATGATATGATCCTGTATCATGCAGACCCAGAACAGTCATTTCAAGCTGCACACAATTTAATATCCAAATTTAGCCCTCTATCAGGACTATACATAAACTGGGAATAATCTGCACTTTTCCATGTAGATCCAAATGTAGATATCCCCCCATCAGTTGAAACATTGGTACCAGTAGTAAACAACTTTAAATATCTAGGTATCCAAATAACCAAATCATCCACAGACTTTATCTTCCTTAACCTGGCCCCTATTCTTGAATTAACACGAACAAAACCGAAATATGGAAAAATCTTCCCATTAACCTAATGAGCAAGATCAACCTAATCAAAATTATATTGCTACCAAAAATCCTCTATATACTTCAACATAGTTTAATATATATACAATAATCTTTTTTCACTAGACTCCAAAGAATGCTATTAACGATCACTGGGGCTCAGGTAGACCCAAAGTTCGGTTTAAGATCCTACAAAGGCCCAAAAACAGCGCCAGGTTAGCCATGCCTGATTTCTACTTTATTATCTAGCTGGACAGCTAAAATACTGTAAACCATGGTTTATTCCAGATAGATACACGTGTCTGCTCAATGCCACATTGAAGACAGACACCACAAACATCCGGAATAAGTGGGAAGCACTGATCCCCTCTCTCTCTCTGAGGAGGACTGGGAGGATTTAGAAGAAACTCATTTACATGTGTCCCCGTCTGCCCCAAACACATTAATGCAATTCTTCATAATACACCAGGCCTACCTTTCACCTCACAGACTCAATCGTATCTCACCCTCCAATTCCCCTGAGTGCCCCAGACCCCTGAAAATTTTTGGCATCTATTATGGTAATGCTCCAGGATAGCCAGATTCTGGTCTAAAGTTATAAATCATCTATCATCTACTCTGCCATACCCAATACCACAAGAGCCTAAAATCTGTATATTAGGAATCCTAGATACAGATATCTGGAACAAACATGAATTAGAATTCATAAGAGGAGCACTATTCTAAAGTAGAAGAACTATAGTAATATCCTGGATGGCCCCCACAACCCCCAAAATGAAGACCTGGAAGAGTATGATAGACCAAATGCTCCCATATCTAAGAGTCATATACATAAATAGAGGCTCCCTAAACAAATTTAGCAAAGTATAGTCCCTCTGGAATTAGCTGTCAAAACCAACTTGTTGTCACCCACTATACAACTCCTCTCACGTAACCAATAACCAACTCTAAGAGCTTAACTCTAAGAACTCAGGTCAGGACTCAACCGTGTACCTGCATTTTAAGGATAAAGGACATACCTTTGAAGATTGTAATGTTAACATATTGGCAAAGGAATGTTACTGGTTTAAGAGAGGTGTTTAGGAGGCCATTTATGTGAAAATAAAGAAACCAAGCCTAAATAGAGGTGGTGGTGATGGGGGGTTTCGACACCAACTGTCTGCCATGTACAATGCTGGTTTGACACCTTACTCTGGGCGTTCCTATAACACCTCTTAGCCACTATCTAATCACGCCCTTAACACTTGGCTGTGATATGCTAATTGGGATTTTCCAGGGTACATATTTGACACAGATTCTTGTACAAGTCATTCTGAATAGAGAAAGCCAGTTGGATGACTAGCGAAATGTCTTCAAGAACTAAACTTCAAGTCCAGTTGATCTAATTGAATACAACAGATATACCATGACCTGGATGAATGAGAACCTTCACTCTGTACCATGTGTTTCTCACATCTGAATTATCATACCTCTACAAATGATTACAACAAATTGTAGTTGATTTACAGTCACCTCCCCTTCATCAAAAAACAATAAAGAATGGGATGTAGGAATATTACTTAGGGACTTGTTTACTAAACTAGTTCTGTTGGCAAACCACAAGCAATATGTTCTTTCAGCAAGGACCCTTACCTATTGTTTCCTGTTTATAGTGGGTTTAGCTTATATTGACTTGGCAATAACAAGTGATCAAGAGGGGAGCGGTGACTGTATCACATCACATGTATGATATTCACCAATCACAAGTATACACATGTATCTATTATCCCATCCCTTCAATTCTGTACATCCCTAAAAGTCTGAATAAAAGGATCTCTCAAAGAACTGGGGGGACACAAAGAAAGATGATCTAAACCCTCAGTGTGCATGTCATCACTTCACATGGTTAAAGTATTCCATAGCCTTCCTATAAAAGGAGAATCAAAGTGCATATAAAAGATTTTCTAAAAAACAGTTAAAATGAAAAGTACCTGGGGCAGGGAGGCAGGATTTATAATTCCTACCTCCCAATTATGTTTCCGGGAGGATCACCAGAACGAAGAAAACTGCTTCTGTCAGGTTTCCTACCGAAAGCACTATATTTTTATACAAGAATTCCCAGGACACCAACCTGGCAAATGAAAACTGTACATGCTGTATCTCCTCAATGGAACAATATTTGGAGGTAGAAATAATCATTCCTAATTAAGTTAATTCTTGCTGTGTAGTTGTCCTTTAAAATAAAATGTTAACCTAGGTAATGACTTAACCCGAGTGTGCATAGAAGATTTTTTTATTTGTATAAAGGCCTGTTATGTTACTGTTGTAATGTTTTGTTAGTTAGCAGTTGCATTTTCTGATACTATTAACTCCAGGAATCTTATTAACTCCATGAACTTATGTTCCTGGATGTGCCCTGAGCTCCTTGCAAGGCAATCTTCTCTACAAACCCCCTATGAGCACTGCTTCCTCCCTGTATTACAATGGATGTCCCTTATATTAATATAATGGTAGGATGTATCAAATAACCCTCTAAAACTAAAATTAAATATAGGTCACTATTACAGGAGACCTAAATGTGGATTATAGAGGGCCACGCGGGGCATAGCACATTAAAATATAATCTTATAATCTTATAGCTGGAGTACCACGGATAAAACTTGTTGCATTATCTTTTTATTCCTTATACATTTAAATACAATCACATGAGATAATTTGATCACCATCACTCTTAACACACTATAGCATTGTTGCCATTTTATTGTCTTTTTAAAGAGTCAGTATATCACTTGTTGCATAATTGATAATTTTGTTATGAAAGAAAATGTTTAAGGCTTACTGAAATAGTAAGCTTCACTTTTATATATAAAACTGTATAACAGTATTTTATTTCATATAGCACTTTATATAGCACTATAATTAGCATTTTATATAGCACCTCACAGTGCACTAGCACTTTAAATTTGCTAGTACTCTAGATACACTGCTATTATTTGGCTTGGGAAAGGGACCTAGAAAGTTACCGAAACGTTGCCTGCACCCGATGTTTGCAGTTTTGAAAAGTTGAACTATTTGCACTAAAAAGGAACTGTGAGTGCACTGGACAATTTTCATCTATATATATTCAAGATATCCCGGGGGCACCCAGGTCAGGTTAATGTGGGTTTTACACGTATTTTAAGATTATTGAATCTGCATCCTGAACACTTAAAGGATAACTGTATTGCCTCAATGCATTTTTTTTTTTAAACTGCTTTCAAAAGAGTAAAGGAATGCAGCCCTCCACATACATTTTTTTCCTGATTTCGAGCTTCTCTCTGCCTTGAATTAGGCACACTATGAAGGGGGTGCAACAATTCTGTCTGCCTCTAACTATCACTCAAAGCTAGCATGCGAGAAAACTGGCAGAGGAGGAGGAGAGAGGTTGTAACAGACATTCCTACCAGCCAATGTCAAGTGATATGTTAACCATGGCCCTGGGCCGTCTAGGAGGCGTGTGATATCTAAGGGAGAGCAGCACAGATGTAAATATGAGTAAGCGATTTCAGCTGCTGGAAGTGTGGACATGTAATGGGGGTAATGTTATTTTTTTTATATTGTTGTCCTTTAAATATTGTTTTTCCCCCCATTCCCTTTCAGTCTGGGATGATCTAAATGAGCAGGACAACAATTGCCTAACCCACTGAAATTAAGAGGATTTGTGTTACAGGGTACAGTTTTTGTTTTCTCAGGGCTATTTGATTTTGTCCAGCAGCATACAGATCAGCACAGACCAGAGTATAAACTAAGGGGGAACTTTCAGATTTTGAAGGTAAAATATGTAAGTATATATAAGGAAGATGAATGGTATTTAGGGAGTAATATGGGAAACAAACATCAAACACTGTTAAAAAAGTAACAAAAAAAAAAAACCTAAGCAAATATATAATTAATAATTACAAGTAAACCCATAAAAAGAATGTTAAATAATAGCCAGTTAGCAAAGGAAGAGCACATAACAAAACCCAAGATTAAACACTTAATCCAGTTTCCACCACTTCAGTTTAATGCATTTGTACATTATATAGGTAGTTGCTATTTACATCTTCGTTTTAGAAGTACAAAATGTCAAAATCAGTGTATTCTGTATTCTCATTACAAACTGTGCAATCAAGAATAGACGAATACATTCTTACCCTTTCAAATCATCAGCTATGCACATGCCAAATTGTTTAGTTCCAATCTCCATACTTCTTCTAATCATCAACCGATAGCGTGGCTCAAACACATGAAGTGGACATGGAATAGTAGGAAATGCCATTGTACACACAAAAATAGGAACATCTTTGTTTAGACTGCATTCAGAAAAAAGTCACTATTAATGCAAATATGGGATGGTATACATAAACATACCCCATGTTTTCAAAATAAAAATAATGCTTTAATAAAATTAAAGTCACTGCATGGGGATTTCTATGCGCTCAAACAAGTCTGAGTTCATTATCTATGATTGCTGGGTAGTCTGACAGTGTTCTGCTGATGGAAATTTTTTCTAGGGTTCCCTTGTGCATTCTGTGTCTTTCGGACTGTTTGACTCTTTGAATGTTATTTTTTGTGTACATTGCTGTGTGTATACTGACTGCATGGCTGTCCTGTGCTTTGTCAGACCAATAAAAAAGTGTACCTTAAAGATAACTCTTTTGCTAGTGTTTGTTAAATTTCTGCTCAAAAGCAAGAAAAACTATTATGAGAATTTGATTTAACAACAAGCAAGATGCACAATAATTTTGCTATCCTTTTCACAGTTATTAGGGGGAGAGTAGGAGCATTCAGACAGTCACTACTTCCTTGATTCCTTACTTTCCATCAACCACATAGCATAAAAAAATAAATAACTAAAGTACATGTAGGAACAATTTAATAAAATATGCACTGGAAAAGTGTTAATAGAGAGTTACTGTGTTACACAAAGTGGATACTAGACCTCACTGGTTTAAATTGCAAACATCGTCCCCAAAAGTTACTTACCAGCCTTTGTTCTCTCGGTCACGGATTCTTACGATGTTCCTCCGCATGGAACAGCACAAGGGGTTGGACTGCCAGCTGCATCCTGTGATTGGCGGAGACTCAACTAATCACTGACGTGGTTGCTGGTCTGGTCTCTTTGCTGTTCTTCTGCATTGAACAGCAGAAGGGGCCAGACCAGCAGCCATGTCAGAGGGAACAAGTAGGCATAAGTATCTTTTGGGGAAGATTTTTGCAATTTAAACCTAGCTTGCAGGATGGCAGTGGATTACCTTAACTTACCCCTTTGTCCTCAGACGCTAGGCTGCCGTAAAATGGATTTAGAGGGAGGTAGGGGGGAAGAGCTCTACTGCACATGCCAGACTCCTTTAAGAGAAGCAGGAAGAGGCAGATTATACACAGCAAGACTCCTACTCTTCACTTTTCTGGACTGTGATTAGGCCATGCAGGACAACGATAAGGAGTACAAGAGAAAGGTAAGGATCTTTTTTGAACACTACACAACGGGGAAAATTTTAGTTGGGTGGACATGCCCTTTAACACTTAAACATATAATCAACTTACTTTGATAACTCTTTTATTTCCTCATCATGCAGCTTCTTTCTTTCAACAAGTTCCTCTGGCAAGTACTTTATTATCAGTTCTTCTGTTAAAAATGTTTTTTTATAAGCTCTGTATGCGAGGTACTAAATAAAGAGAATAACAAAAAATGTTAATTAGGGCTCTGGCACACAAATTGGCAGCTAAATGCTACAGTTTGTTTTAGTGTCAATAAATCAATAGGTAGTCAAGTACTAATGCTGATAATTTTATTCCTCATCTGATTCCATGGTAGCATATTACAAGGGATTTGTGGCATTTGCTTCTCTGGTTTTCCCAGAGAGACATTGCAGTATAAAAGCAGCCGGTGCAAGAGACCTACAGAAGAATGAAAAATGATTACTTCTATATCAAAGATTATTTGCTTTGTGAGAAAAGTTTTAGGAATGACCTTCCTAAAAAAGGGAGCTGATCTGGCCAGAGTATGTGTTCCAGATTTATAACTATTACTGGAATAATTACCTGCCTTGTATTTTTATTACTGGGCTCAGGACTTCATATTGCAGTTGCACAACACAAAATGTTAAATTTTTTTTTATTTTACTTACATGAAGTCTTTAATGTTTAGGACATTATATAACACCATTACCAAAGGTATTTACATACGAATAGTGCCATTTAGATTAATGTACGAGTGGGGTATTATGTGCATGTTTCCACCCTTCCAGACTAAAAAGCATGTCACTCAAATTCTGTATTATAAAAGCAGGAGAGCAATGCAAGAGTTAATTTTGTAGAAAGGAAGGGGAAAGGTACAGAACAGGTAGAAAAAGTTATCAATTTAGAGAAAAATGCAAACAGAATTGTTCCACTGTTACAATAAAATAAAAACTTTAACTATTAAAGGCTTCAGTTTCCCATGTTAATGTCACACCACTCATCAATGTTCTGTTTCTAAACTTAACCTGTTAGGCAGGAAATGTGGGTATTGGACTAGATGGCTGATGTCTTAAACATAAAATTCTATACTACTATACCATACTATACTATAATAGTGTGGTGTTTTTCCTAGCAATTACTTGCATGTGGTCACATCTTTGTTCACAGCCAATCTAAACCTTTGCTCATAACTACAGACATCATTTTAATTGCATGCCCTTCATAAGCCAAAAAAAAAAAAAAGTTTTGTTTTGATTGGACTTGCAGGTCTTCTACCACAAGTTTTAAAGCATCCACACAGTTGGCTTTAACTATTAAAACCCAGTGGCACATGCTATATTCTAAAGTGGTTATGGACTAAAATAAAAGCAATTTTTCTGAATCTTTTAGTAAGCAGGGCTAACCTATTCCATTTTGGATATTTTATTTCAAATACGGTTAACAGTTATCTAAGTAACTTTATATTTCCCTTTACATTTGTAGTGTGTATATATACACACTCTTCTATGCCAATACAACACCACCAACACAATTATATGTATAAACATAAAAGCTTACAGGGGAACTATGATCCCGAAAATAAAATCACTAATTTTGTAGAAAATAATGGTCCCTGGATCTCTTACACCTCTGGCATTCTATTTTAACTCATATTTGCTTTTTTAATACTTTATTTGGGTTAGTTTTTATGTACATTTTAGGGATACAAGGAGCTGCCATGATATTTAAGGACATGAAAAAGGTGCCCATAAACGTCTCTTGGGATTAGGTATAAGCAGTTTCTAGTGCGATCATGGAGAAAAAGAAGCCTCTGCTGCTCCACAGTGATTGTAGTGCAGGGAAAGGGACAGAGCTTGATGTGGGAGAGGCTTCCCACTTAGGAACATTTTCAACCATAAAATATATTTACTGTACATATAAACAATAAAATGCTAATTAGCTCTAATAAGTTCAGTCAATCTCTTACCTGTGAAAGGTTTTCTTTGCAGAGAGGACAATGTGCATTATGGTCCAGACAACGTTCAAGGCATTTTAGGCAGAATGTGTGTCCACACTGAGTGGTTACAGGCTCATAGAACAGCCTGCAGAATAGGACAGTTAAAATAAATGTTACGAAAACTTGTATATTTTTTGCATTACCTGAAAGGAATACAGATCTCATATATAAAGCCCCACTTAAAAATCTCAATAACTTTTCAAATCTCCCCATAATATTTACATTCAGCGGCATTAAAGGACCACTGGGGGGTGTTTACTTATATATAAAATGTAATTTGAGGGGTGAATATTCCCTTTAATCTTAAAGGAAAACTTAAGTCTTGAAAGGATCTAAAATGATTTATTTTTTAGTCTGAATTCCCAACACTCACTTGTATTGATAATGGATATTTCTCATCCTCGTTTTCCCAAGATCCTCTGCTGCCAAGAACAAAACCTGGCACCAGATCCATTGATTTGAATGAGTATGGCGTCAACAGCTGCAGAGGACCATGTAAAACATGATTGGGCCATGAAAAACAAAATCTATGTTTGGGTTGCTTAAATTTGCATTTTAAGTGTTAAATATTCTGCAGAATGGATCTAAATTAAAAGGGGGAATTGATATTTCATCCCCAAATTGATCTAATATCAGGCTGTCTAGTCTAGTTGCCTTTAGCAACTGAAGTGTTTCCATATCATACACATTGTTTATAACATGACACTTAAGTCATTTATTGAATCCTGCAATATCACATTGTTAAAGGACATGTCCACCCCTTTTAAAAATATTTGATATGCGGTAGGGCATGCTCCCCCAGCCCCAACCGCATTAATATTATTGTTAGAAAGTCCCCCGATCCTTACTTACCTACCTTAGTTTTGGGGGTGGACATGCCCTTTAAGTAGTGCTTATAATACTGCCAATAATAAAAATGTTTTGTTTTTTTTTTAATTTTCTTTTGCATTATCAGAAAAAGCAGACAGGAACAGGACAGGACTGCCCACATGCTCATTGATCAGAAACCTTGGGGAACATGTCTAGCTACTCGTGTCACAGGCCCAGTGTGGATGGGCGGCATCAGCCCCATTTTTTTTAAATATGGCCGAGTGTTCAGGAAAAGTCGGTAAGGTGAGAAGACCTAACAAGGGGACAGGTGACTATACATTCCAGTAAGTTATTTAAAGGGCATGTCCATTCCCCAAACTTTAATTTAACCCACTACTGGCCCCACTATGTAGTGTGTAAAAATCCTTACCTTACATCCCACCTCCATTTGGTTCTCCTGTAGTCCCCCCCTCCAAAGTCCCAAAAACTGGCCAGCAGGAGCTTAGTAGAGTCCATATAGGACTCTGCCTCCTATCTCCCCTCGCACTTCAGCCATTCTCCCCCTCCCTCCCGATTTTGTCTCCCTCCCCCTAGTGTAAACCCCTTTTTATATTATGTACTGCTCCTTCCCCCAACCTCATAACTTTTATTTACAGAAAGTGCCCCGATCTTTACTTACCATGCCTCTCTCCTTCGCTGGTCTGAACTCCCGGCAACTGCAAAGAAGTTGGAGGAGCACACTACTACGTTTTCAGTGAACTGAACTCCCGGCAGCAGTGTCCGTGATTGGCTGCCTCTCAGACAATCACAGTCCTGCCCCCTGCTTGCATTTCCGTGCAAGCTGAGGGCCGGGGCAGTGTGGTGAAGGATAGAGGCATGATAAGTAAAAATTGGGGCACTTTCTGTAAATAAAAGTTATGCAGTTGGGGCTGGGGGAAGGAGCAGTACATCATATAAAAAGTTTATTAGAAGGGTGGACACGCCCTTTAATGTGCTACGAATAGAACATTTTTTATTAAATTGTATAAAAAGATCCTTTCTGATGGTTACAAATAGATAAAAGGGGAGATAATTTCAGTGATGCTACAGATGGCATTACAAACCTCATAGCAATGCAAATTTTTTGCATAACAATGCAAAATAAGCCTGATAACTTTTGTATTTGTTTTTATGTGATTATTTTTGGCCGATTCTGGAGGCTGTGGTGGAATCGCTTATACCTTGGATAAGCCTTACAAATTATAAGATATTGCTGGAAGGTGGACATGTGTGAACTGGTGGCAATACAAATTACTTACTTTAAAAGAGAGGCTTAGCACAATATATGCATTTGCAAAATGTGTTTTTAAAGAACAATAAATTAATCGAAATAAAGCAAAATCATTCCAATTAAATATAGATTTCACTTGAAAGAGTCTTCAAAATCAAAGGCAATTTGTAGAGCTACTGTCTTTCAGCACGAGGTGGCAGCAGAGTTCCCATAAAACAAAAAGTGAAAAAAGTGAGCTCAGCAGAATTAAGTTTCTGCAATATACAGGAACAAAAACATTAAAGGGCATGTCCACACTTAAAACAAAAAATTGGTCACTTATTTGCGCCTTACCCCAACTGCAAATTTTTAGCACATTTTTGTATTTGCATTTCTAGCCACATAAAGGATCTCTACACCCCAAAATTTACTTACCCTAAAAAGGTAGGGAATCCCCCCCTGACTTAGAGCTTTTTAGATTTAAATCCCTGAAACTGGTCCCTAAATGTACTTACCAGTCTTAGTTCCCTGCATGGAACAGCAGAAGGGGCAGGATTAGCAGCTGCATCTGTGATTGGCTGAGACTCAGCCAGTCCCTGACGGGACAGCCGGTCTAGCCCCTTCTTCTGCTTTCCTGCGGAAAAGCAACAGGAGGAGCCAAGGGAATGATAAGCACATTTAGAAGCTGATTTCGGGGGGTTAAACATAGCGTTTAGGGTTGGGGGGGATTCCCTTACCTTAACAGATGTTTTGTTTTTGCCCCAGACGATGCAGCCACCATAGGGATCAAGAGGGAGGGGGAGAGCCTTACTGCGCATGCGCAGTTGGAGGCAGAAACAAATTACACTCAGAGAGGCTTCCTACTCTTCAGTTGCTCTATGGAGCAGAAGAGAAAGGTAGATTTAACACTACACAGTGGTCTGAACAGTGGGGCAAATTTTAGTTGGGTGGTGGACATGCCCTTTAATGATAAGAATGACCCTGTTCTCTCCCTTTCTGTCAGAGGTTGCCACATGCTCCCCCTGCTTAATGAGCTTTTAGGCACTTAAACATGTGTAGAGGAGGCAGCAGGGGAAAAAAGAGTCAATGATTGGTTGTCATGTCAACAGTCACAGCTTTTATTGATTGCATAGAGGGGAGCAAGCTTCCTCTACCAGAAAAGGGGCAATAATAATCTTTAAATATATGGTTAGTAATACTACATCTAATAACGTAATAAATATATTGTTTGGAATTGGGGCAACGGGTAACGGAAAAATGAACTTGTTTTTAAGGGTGGACATGCCCTTTAAGCACAAAAGACATAGGTTGCATAGTTGACTCAAGGTTTATATTGAGGGGAGGTAAAATCAAGAGAGAGATTCGTTAAGATCAGTTAAATAAATATATACCTTACAGTGTTCTCCCCAGAATTTTTTTCCTGCCGGGTGGCATGAAAAAGTAGCTGGGTGGGGTAGGATGGGGAAATCTGGTGGTAAGGGAAAATGTGCACTGCTTCATGCTCATTATATAGGTCAGGGATGTCTAACTTTCGTCCCACTGGATGTTTGAAAACTATAACTCCCAGCATTCCGTGGTTGTAGTTGTAGTTCTGCAACATCTGAAGGTAACCCATGTAACATAGCAGCACAAGCACATGTGACACCCTTTTGTGGCCTTGGAGATCTTGGAAAAGCTAGTTAACGTGCTAAAATAATCTTGCAAGTGTAAAAAAGGGGTCTGGACTGAGCAGTTTTGGCAGGAGTTTTTACTGACCTATTGGCACACCAATTTAACCTACTTCTAAATTCTTTTAAATCACAAGTGTTCTCTCAAGAATTTTTTTCCAGCCGGGTGGCATGAAAAAGTAGCCGGGTGGGCCGCCCGGCTAAAAGACCCTAGGGGGGACACTGCCTTAAAAAGAAGCCATTTTTTGCTACCAAGGAAGCTAGAATTCTAGCAAATCCCATAGTCACAGCCCAAAAAACACATTGCCCCACAGAGAGTGGCTGCAGTGACCTTTTTTTATATTTGACTTTTACCTCCAACTTTTAAATACTTTTGTTTATTTTATTTTGTTACTGTTTTAATTATACCTCAATTAATACCTTTTATATACAAACAAGGAGATTCAATAAAAGTTCTAAAAATGGTGCTTATTTTGCTCCAACCAATCAGAAGCTAGATTCAAAAAGCAAAAACACCTAATTAGTTGGGGCAAAATTAACGCCATTTTTAACAATAAGAACTTTAATTGAATCTCCCTGAAAGTGTGAACCAGCCCATACTAACCAAGATGGAATTATGGGAACATACAGAACCAAACACTGCCAACAAAATTGGAATTAATAGGAACAAGCAATGTACGTTAAAGGTTCATTTGAGATATGCTTTAAGATATCTAATTAATAAACTAAACTTAACAAATCACTCTCCTGATTTTATTTCCCCACAATATAATCCTCAACTTGAGTCAACTGCACAACCTATTTAAACCTTTTTAACTGTACCTCATATAAGTGGACCCAAGCTACAGAGGCCACACAACCACTAGCGCCGAGAGATACTACACATCCATATCGATATATCTATATATACCTCATACAGAGGGAGCACTCAAAATCACAAGCATCTACAAGATGCAACGGAATATCTTGAATTTCCGACTCAATAGAGTTCTCACATTTGCGTTCATTGTCTGTAAATAATGAAAATGAATGTAAGTAATACGGATATAATAAACCATAATGAACAATCCTTATCTGTAAAGCACAAAGTGTTTCATACTAATTGTATATTTTCTATGTAACACAACAATTTTAGCACTTGCATTCTTCCTAATTTTAATTTTGCATTCAAATTTTTTTTTATGTCCATCCCCAAAACTGAAATTTAACCCCATACTGGCCCCACTGAGTAGTTTAATAAAATCCTTACCTCTCTGCTCCAAATGGTTCTCCTGCAATGCCATTTCCAGAAAGCAGCAGTGTAGGAGCTCCGAGTGACTCATCCTGTGCCTGTCTCTGCCTCAACCTGGTAAAGGTTTGATGCATGCACAGGAGAGCCCCCCCCCTCCCTCCTGTTTTGCTCTCCCTCCCCCTAGCTACAAATCCCTTAGATATCTTGTAGGTATTCCTTTCCCAGCCCCAACCGCCATAATAGAAATTTGAGAAAGTCCCCCGATCGTTCCTTACCATACCTCTCTCCCCTGGCGTTCTGAGCAGTGGGCAGTCGCGTGAGCCAATCAGCCAATCAGGAATGCCGCTGCCGGTCCGGCCCCCTGCTTGCATTTCCATGCAAGCAGAAGGCTGGGCAGTGCGGCGGAGGAGAGAGGGAAGGAATAACTACAAGATATCAAAAGTTGCAAAAAGGGGTGGACATGCCCTTTAACATTTCAGTAATCCGCTTGCCTTGAAAGTTTCAAGTTTAGACATTATTATGATCTTTGTGGGTACCCAATCTATTAAATTAAGCCAAATTACATTTGGCAAAAAATACCTATGCACAGCAAATTGTTTAAAAGGGTTTTTTTTTTAAAAATTGGATATAAGTCACACTTCTTATTAGCGTGTGATAGAAAGAGTCTTTTGTAACCTTGAATTTACCCAAAATCATATTTATGCTATTTTCATTTCACACTAGTAATAAACACACCTTACACCTGAGAATGCAGAGAGCATTCTCAGGTCTACTTTATACCTGTCTTTATAACCTTGGCAGCAGATTGATTATCTTCTAAGGAGTTGGGGTGTTTTCTTTTTAAATTTGCACAAGGAATAGCAGCTGTCTTGTCAATAGAATGGCCACATGATCTTGAAGCTTCTTCAGTAAACTCCTTTGTTTGAAAGCTACCATTCACCGGGAAGGAGCATTTGGTTAATTTAAACAATAAATCCTATAAACAAAAAAGACCAGCATCAATAAAAGGCCAGTATTCTATGGCTTTGTACACAGAATCAGATTTTTCGGACTGACCTTTCGAAATTTCTGTGTATCAGTCAGAAAAATCGGAGGTGTTTTTGTTGTCGTCCATGACTGATATCGGTCACCCACTCATCCGGATCAGAAGAATGGGCGATCAATGCAAGTAAATCATGTTCTATTGTGCAGCCTCCAATGGAACACACAATCGTTTGCAGCTATTTTTGCTAGTGGGGTATGGTCAGCTGGGACTATGAATCTGATAGTGTGTACCCAGCCTTAAAGGCAACATTCACCCCAGAAATAATTTTTCAACCACTCTTCTCCAATCTTCTGTAAGTTCCCAACACCGTTCTCAGACTAATCAAACATTTAACACTTACTCTAGTACTATGGTCTACTCAATTGGTACTGCTCCAATCCCTACCCCTGATTGTGTAGATATATTACTGAGCAGATATATACAGAAATAAGGAATGGAGACTTCTGGGTAATTACCATGTTACCATGGTTGCCCTTACAAAATGCTTTACTTAATAAAAGGTTTACAGCTTTCCACAAGCTAAATGCAAAACCAGAGAGCAAAAACTACAGACCAGTTTCGGCTTTATTGAGCCATCATCAGTGTAGTGCAGGCCGAGCTGTGAAGCCTAATTCTCTCCCCATCTAATGTATCAGTGACGTCTGTCGATAGGCGCTTCACTACACTGAGGATGGCTCAATAAAGCCAAAACCGGTCTGCGGTTGGCACTCTGGCAAAAAACTTTTCTTAGGTAAAGCATTTTGTAAGGGCTAATATGGAAACACAGAAATTACCCAGAAGTCTCTGTTCCTAATTTGCATATACTGAAGGGGTGCTGCAAAGCCCGATTCTCTCCCTATCTTATTTAATTTATTATTGATGGATATATAAAAAGTCCCGTATACAGGCTCAATTGTTAACTACCAGTTCATGCTTATATTCTATAATTCACTTCTTTCGACAGCCAAATAGACCTACTTTATGAAACTCAAATAAAATAACAAACATTGGCTGTTTTCATTATCTAAAGAGGTATACTCACCCCCCCCTCCTTTTTTTCCTGACATAATTAGCACCTAGGTGAGGACCTAAACCATTAGGTCATCTCCCTTGGGTTCATATTAGATTTGCAGAATGACTTATTTAACTTTCCTTTACCGATCTGGTTACTCTTTCAGCATCACAACTTGCCCAATATTATTTTACATTTTTTAAAGGGTATTTCCACCAATTATGTTTTATACAGTATAACTGAAGAATGGGAAGTACATGAGCTTTGTCTTACCGCACATTCTTTAGTAGAACCTGCAGGAGAGAAGAAACCTATTGCGGATCGTGGAGTGCGGCCTCCGACGCCACTGACATTCTCAGGGACCGGTCAGTGAGAAGCCAGCACTGGAGGTATCCGCAGTATGTTTCTTCTTCTCTCCTGCTGTAACTGGCTGTAACCTGTAGCAAACCGAGGAAGCCATGTTGCAAGCTGTTAATCCTTATTTACGTTGCAATTTACCTTTAAGAGTAGCGCTTATAAGAAAGGAAATGCTGAAGTGATGTAATACCCTGATGAAGCCCGTATGTGGAAGTGGCCACGAGGGTGAAACGCACGTCGGTGTGTAGTCTTGGAGCGGTACCCAAATCAGCCCCAGTGCCGCAGGACTTGTTAGGACTTCTACCTCCCTCCTGCTCCGGCAGTTGGTGCCTTAGAGATTGAGTGCCGGTTGCCCCTGTGTGGGGCCGATAGGAGACCCGGAGTGCAGCCGGTGGAGACTCGGAGAGGGGCCCAGGAACTACATAGTAAGTCTGCTTCCTCAAAGTCCCTACCGGATACCAGTATAAACCCGGGGTCATCAGGCCTACTGGAGGGGTAATATACCGTGTGCTGCATGTCTATTTATAGATAGTGGGCTGTGCAATATAATTTATATATACAGAGTTTTTGGGTATATGGGGGACGCCCTGTTTTTAGCTATTGTGGTGTAGGATATTGTTTACATTGTGTGTTTTAGGGGGACATTTTTGGTGCTGTTTTATGGCTGAATAAGATATTTCAAGGTTAGCTGTTTGTCAGTCTTGTGCTCCCTTATTGGTGTACTTTTGCCCCTTATTGGTGTACTTTTGCAGGGGGCTTGTTGCCCTCTGTGTATGAGTGTTCTTCTCTCCAGCAGGTTTTACTGAAGAATGGGATGTAAGACATAGCTCATTTACCTCCCGTAATTCATTAAAACTGAGTAAAACATACTTAAAAAATTGGTGGACATACTCTTTAAAGACAATTTTATAGATAAAAGCAGAAGGTATCTGCACACAAATCCCATCACCTTAGCAAATTCACACTTGCTTTTACTGCCACCTGCAAGTTCTAGAATTATTTATCCCTGTCATCCATTTAAAAGACACTCAACAGTCACTCAAACCCCTCCCGTGTCTCTAGGATCAACCTTTTTTTTTTTTACCTCTTGCTTATAAACTCGACTGCACAAATTACTTATTACTTGTCCCTCTGCTATGGAACTCCCTTCCTTGGTTTATACGTCACTCGCCATCACTTCATACTGTATATTCAAACGCAACCTCAAAACTCACCTTTTCAGGCAAGATTACAATCTGGACTTATTGACCTTTCGTTGCCCCGCTAGTTATATTCCACTGACAACTTGGTTACAGCTACTGATCTGCTACACCTCATGTTTCATCCCTATCTCCTCTAGATTGTAAGTTCTTTTGGGCAGGGCCCTCCTTCCGATCGTACCACAGTAATGCTACAACTTACCACACTGAATGCTGCTGGACCAGCACTTGAATTATTTGCACTTTGTATTACTTGCACTACCCTTGTAAGTAACATGTATGTTTATGTATATTAATGCAACTGTAAAGCGCCACCGAAATGTTGCCGCTACATAAATCTACATTAATAATAGTTCCCTCTGTGCGGATAATTTGTGGATTCTATCGCACAAGAAGATATAGGGGAGCACACTATAATGGTGAATCAAAGAATATTTATTCAAACAACAGATACATTGTTTCGGGATGCCCTGTCCCTTCCTCGGGTATACCTGTTTGAATAAATATTCTTGGATTTACCATTGTAGTGAGCTCCCCTATATCTTCTTGTTCTATAGGATCTTCTGGCCCCTGGAGTGGAGGGCAGGTGGACTGCACCTTCCTACTTGTCTGGCAAGCAGCCAACAGCGGTGTGCTGGAGTGTTTATTGGACTCTATTGGATAATTTGTGGACCCTGTGCAATCAGGATTTTAGTTGGGTTATTCTAGTGTAACAGTAAGGTTTTTTTAAATTTCCTGCGAACTGCAAAAGGCAAGGGCCAGTTCTCTGTACTCATTTTGCTGCATTTAACAAAAAACACTACATGTAGCATTTTGCTAATGGTGACCACTCAGAAAAGCTGGTAACCACTAGTAAACTGCTACAAAAGTGAAAACATGGCACTCATTTTATTATTATTGTGGATTTATATAGCGCGAACATCTTCCGTAGAGCTTTACAATTACTTGTATACATTCACATCAGGCCCTGTCCCGAAGAGCTTACAATCGAATCACTTTACAGCCTATCAGTATGTCTATGATTGTGGGGGAAACCGGAGTGCCCGGAGGAAACTCACGTAAGCAAGGGGAGAACATGCAAACTCCTTGCAGATGTGTCAAAGGGTGGAACCTCAGTGCTGCAAGGCATCAATGCTAACCACTGAGCCACCGTGCTGCCCATATGCAAAACGACCCTAACAGTTTCTCAGTCTCTTTTGCTAATAACTAGTGTACTAGTGTTGGTGCCTACTGGCTCAGTTCTGAGACCCTTGTTTTCCCTGTAAACAATTTCTACAAAATCTACTTGTCCTCCTCTGCACTTACCCCCAGAAGCTTTATTTTAACTTTAAGTGTCTGGTAGCCTCAGCACACACCAGCCTTAAACTCAATCCATCTAAAATTAAATGAGTAATTTTTCTATCTTAACTAGGGCCACGCTTACTATTTCTACAGACAATATAGTCATTAGCACATGTCACTTTCTCATTCAATATATTGCCAAGATCTGCATAGTAACTAATAAAAAGCTTGTGAATGCACTTCTCATGTATGGACTATTGTACCATGATACTGATACTATGTGGCTCTGAAGATTTAAATTATAGGTCTCATTGTTGGTATAAAACTTTCTGTAAACTTCCTATTGATAGGATAAAAAGGAGACAAAATCAAACGCTTATGAATCGAAAATCTAATATACTACACACTGAACTTTACAATTCCAGATTCAATAACATTACTGTATATTTTAAATATGCTGAATATCATGACTATGCAATTTATTATTTTGGCATGGTCTAAACTGAAAATGTGTGCAATCCCAACTATAATTTATTATTACACAGGTTCATTAACTGAAACATGTTATTACCTTAGAACAGCCTGGTAAGGGCATGTTTGCTGCAGAAGCACAGCTGCTATTTAAGAAGCACAGTTTCAACTCATTATAGGATGGCTGGACATGAAATGGGGAACCCAGACTGGCCTGGACATTGTCAAATGTGGGAAGAAGCATGTCACATAAAATCTGGTATAGAAAAAAAAGAAAAGAAAGAAAATGTAAACAACAGAGAAAAACTTATTTAGTATGCTCACATTTACTATTTCTGTTCTGTATAATTATGCAGGTGAGTTTTTCAGATGCTAGAAGTACATTTTAAATATAATATGTCCACGTGATATATAAAAGCTTGCCAAAATTTGTATGTTCAGTTTCAAACTTTTTGTACCAGATTCTTAACATAGTTGTATCCACTCATACTGTGCACTATTTTATAAAAATACAATGTAGTACATCAATAAACAAAACAGATTTTAAAACAAGAAAAAGATGTTGCACGTTGCATTCAATTTTCAACCTATGAGCGAATAGGGTGGACAATCTGTGTCTATGTAATCCATAATGAAGCATTACAAAAATAGAGGATTTTCAGGTGGACTCAAACCCTGAAAAATAGCATTTTTTTTTATTATTTCTTAACCCAATTCTTTCTTTTTTTTGTTTGTAGTAAATAAATGTTGGAAAATGTTGTAATTTGAATGTACTCATTTTTACTATTTAGCAAGAACACAAATTACTCTGATAAACTTAAAACTGGGTCAGTTAGAGAGCCACAAATAAAAACATTGTTCCCTCTGCTTATTTAATATCGCAGATGTGCCTCTAACGGTTTATAAAACTTTATTACCAGCTTTCAATTTACTAGATTTGAATAAACAAAATTAATAATAACAGCTACCTTTTGTGCTTCAGTCTTCATTGAACTCCATTCAGGATTTAAAGCAACGCAATAGAGAAACTCCTTTAAAGCTTCATCTGTCCTTCCAAGTTCAGAAAGGGCTTTTGCCTTTATACAATGTCCCTTAAAACACAGCAATAAGAATTAAAAAAAAAAAACTCTCCAATCAAGAATTAAGACAATATTGCATTACTTCTAAAGGGCACGTTCTTAAAATGTTAGCTTTTTACTGGGTGACAGTTATTAGATAGCATCCTATCGGTTGTGGCAGATTAATAGAATGGGCAATTGAATTGAATTGCAATTTTCCCGAGTATTAGTTTAGGGGATGTGACACTAATAGAACTAGGATTTGATATAAAATTTCTACAAAACCTATACCAAGGGTTTTGTACAATAAAAAAAAAATTAAAAGGCAAGAAGTTAAAAAAAGAAATGAGAAAGTTAATAAAGAAATCCTTCAAATCCTGGTTTGATTAGTGTCACATCCCTATACTAATACTTTATTGAACACTTGTTGACTTTATAACAGCAATCTGTTATTTTGGATAAGAGTATCAGTTTGATATATCTAGACTTATAGAAATATCATAAAAAATGTTCACTAATGCATGGGCACCATAAAGGAGTTAGTTATTTCAACTTGTGCTTGGTATCCTGTTGTAACACACCAAACATTATGAAATCTATTAATAAACATATTTACGTATGGTAAGAAAAAAAATGGCTTTGGTAAAGGGACAGTCTTTATTAAAGGACAAGTATACTCCCCTCCCCCTCGTTCCTTTCCCCCCACTCCTGCAAAGTACACAGGGTGAGGACCTAAAATGCTAAGTCCTCCCCTCTGGGTACTTTACAAAAGTCCTGAAGTACTTACTTGTAATCTCCCTCGGCGCTCCGGTCCGATCCTCCCCATTGGCACTTTGAGTGACAGGTCGCAAGGCAGCCAATGGGAAGACGTGCTCTGCAAGGAGGCGTGTCTTCCCATTGGCTGCCTCCCGGACTGTTACTGACAGTGCCAGTGGGGAGGATCCGACCGGAGCGACGAGGGAGATTACAAGTAATTAGTGCAGGACTTTTGTAAAGTATCCAGAGGTGAGGACTTAGCGTTTTAGGTCCTCACCCTGGGTATTTTACAGGAGTGGATCGGGGAAAAGGTAAGTATAATTGTCCTTTAAGATCATTGGATTTGTGTGACTTGGGCTACATTTACTATGAAAGCAATTGGTTGTCTGTACTGCTGGTTGGAACCATGGAGCTAGTTATTAACTTAATTGTTATTTTGTTATAGTGGCACAACACCAAACATCATTATTGAACTTAGACACCCTAGTTATGTATGACACCATAAGAAACCATTACCAAAGATATTTAAGTATGGGCAGAGACTTATATGAAGTGGGTATGGGAATATTTATGTGGGTATGTGTACAGTGTTTAAAAAATAGTATTAATGAAGATTAAATATTTGGGGTTGTATTTATAGAAATGAACTGGACTGAGCATTTTATTACACTTCATTATGGGCCCCATTTACCTAGAGCCATAATTGCTTTGGGTAAATGTTTGTTTTTGTATTTAGTACCAGAAATCCCAGCACGACTTTAACAACAGCTATTAGCGTACATGATGTAAATGAATACTTTGCTGCAGCTGCGCAGGTGTCTTTTATAATAACCGTGCAGCTGGTGCAAGCAAGGGGCTAAACTTATGCTCACTTATTTAATATCGGCTAGCGTAACTGTAACCTCTAATTTTAAAACAGCACTCTGTGGTAAATGAGGCCACAAATGTTTATATTCTACATAGGAGTAGTGAACTTTGAATGTGTATTTGTGTGTGGGGGGGCTATGTGGATATGTGTTAGAGTTGCACAACGCCAAACATTATTACTGTACTTGGACACCC
This sequence comes from Hymenochirus boettgeri, assembly GCA_019447015.1. Taxonomy (NCBI): domain Eukaryota; kingdom Metazoa; phylum Chordata; class Amphibia; order Anura; family Pipidae; genus Hymenochirus; species Hymenochirus boettgeri. The sequence continues at coordinate 195,875,072 of CM033470.1, read as the reverse complement.
TCTGTAATGTATGGGACAACACCATTACTAAAAATGGTATGGGGTTATGTATACAGTCTTTATAAATAATATTACTGGAGGTTATTATTTGGCTTGTATTTATATAACTGAACTGGACTGAGCCTTTTATTACAGTTGCACAACACCAAGAGGGAGATTTAAGAAATAACTCTGTAAATATGTTTGAAAAACCAATATGTACTTTACCCACAGCAAGACTTTAACAGCAGCAATTAGCTGGCATTAAATAACCGCTCTGTTATATGTGCAAAACACATTTTAAATTAGCTGTGCTGGCTGCTTGGGCGCTGTTTACAATACAAGTGTGGCTGGTACAAAGAAAAATGGAATATTAGTTAGAACGACTAATTCCTTTAAATACCGCTGTGCCCCTAGCTACATGAGCCTGCAGATATATTGATTCCCCACACTTTTAAGGACAGTCTGATAAGCCACATCTGGTGGTTAGCATCTTAAATTTTTTAAAGTTCCACATACCTGGGGCCAGAGAGGTTGATTTCTGCAGACAAAATCAGCATCAGCAAGGGCTTGCTTAAAGTTCTTCATGAGTAAATACATATCTGCTCGTTCAGCTGTTAACAAAGAATCACATGGCGCTGAGGGGAAAAAAGAAAATGCTGTTTAGGATTAGGGCACATTCTTATAGGTCACTTAAAATGTATCCGCTAATTTTAACACAGTAATGGAGGTTGAATGAAGACATATGTCCATCCAGTCCAACTTTTATAGCCTACCGTATATACTTGAGTATAAGCAGAGTTTTTTTTAGGCTTTAAAGGACATATCCACCCCTTTTGTACATTTTTGCTGTAGTGTAGGGCTCCCTCACCCACCCCCAACCGCTATAGTTATTTGCAGCAAAACTTACACTGCCGCTTTCCCCGGCGATCTGACACGGCCCTTTGCTTGCATAACTTCAAGCAGGAGGTCGGACCGGCAGCCAATCACAGACATGGCTTCTGACTGTACAGAACGACAGGGGAAAGAGGCAAAGTAAGTATAGATCGGCTAAGTTTTGCTGCAAATAACTATAGCGGTTGGGGGTGGGAGAGGGAGCCCTACACTACAGAAAAGGGGATTGGAGATAGGGGGAGGGCGAGAGAAACGGGAGGGAGCGGGCTGCAATGAGCATGTCAAAATTTTCCCGGAGGCAGAATTTGGAGGGACATTGCAGGGAAGCCATTTGGAGCAGGAATGCAAGGTAAGGATTTTTCTACAGTACACAGTGGGGCCAGTAGTGGGTTAAAATGTAGTTTTGGGGGTGGACATGTCCTTTAAAAACCTGACTTCAACTTAAAGACAAGTAACTTCAGTGTGAAATCCGTCTGCTGCTCGCTCTGTATCTGCCAGCTGACATCACTACTCAGCGCTTGCCTTACTTCCAGGCGCCAAGTAGTAACGTCAGGTGGGCAGATGTGGAGCAAGCACCCGGATTACACACTGAAGTAATTGGATTGAAGACATGTTTGCAAACTACAACTCCCAGCAACTAAAGCATGGCGGGGAGTTGTAGTTTCCAAACATCTGGAGTGCCATGGAATTGGAGTTTACTGTATAGGATTCCTGTCCATTTAAAGGGCAACTAATGCCTCAAAACAATACAGAATCAGGAGGATAGTATCTATTGTTAAAAAGATTGCCTTCTGATTCTGTATTGTTTTGAGGTTTTAGTTGCCCTTTAAATGGACAGCAGAAATCTCATACAGTAGTCCCCATACAGTAATAGCCATACTGAATTTAGCCATTACTGCATGTGACTACTGTATGGGAATTCTGCTGCCAATTTAAAGGGCAACTAAAGCCTCAGAACAATACAGAATCAGAAGGCAGTAGTAGTCAGAATTTCAACCCCCTGCTTATACTTGAGTCAATCAGGTTTTCCTAATTTTTCAGGTAAAAATAGGTACCTCGGGTCGGCTTATACTCCAGTATATAGGTACTCATAACCCACCATAACAGTTGAATCAGAGGAAGGCAAAAAAAGGATGGAAAAGGAGGATGAAAAGGAGGGGAAAGATTCCTTCCTGACTCCAAATGGCAATCAGAAAGTATGCCTGGATCAACCAGAACTATAGTATATGTATTGATACCAGTAATTAGCATTTTTAGAAACATATCCAGCACTCCTATATAAACCTATTCAATGAACAGTTCCATTGTGAAAATTAGATAACATTTAACAAATGATGATCACATACAGTTGTCCAATGTATAGACTACCCTACCTTAGACAATTTGCTTAAAAGGGATGCCATTTTAAATGATATGCATCTTATACTAGAGTGTCAAATATACAGTGAAAACATTCAGTGTATTGGTTCCCCTAAACTGCCACAATGGGGAATCTTATGCCTACAAAATTGCTGTGTTAATAAAGGACATTTTGCTGTGCTGTAAATTACAATCCTACGGTAATTCTTTGTTTGCAATTTAGAACCAGTGAAGAAATTAAATTCAATATTAATTTCATGTGCTTACATATGGCAGCTGTATTTGAAAAATATTTTGTGTCAAAAACTGGTGGCTGTTAACAGTATTTATTTTATTGGGTACACGCGGCTAATGCTGTCTGATTGTTATCTCCTGACAGACCTACCAAGCAATATATTACCAAAATATCAGCCCATGTTTGCTGTGTTTGCTGATGACACTAAATTATGCAGAGCTTTGGAAACTTCCAATGATGTGCAAGTGCTGCAAGCAGACCTAGATAGATTATCAAAATGGGCAGCAGAATGGCAGATGAGATTCAATGTTGATAAATGTAAGGTGATGCATTTGGGATTTAATAATCCCTGTGCCACCTACACCATAAATAACTCTGTGTTAAGTGCATCTGAAATGGAAAAAGATTTGGGGGTTCTGGTAGATAACAGACTTAGCTGTAGCAAACAATGCCAGGTAGCAACAGCTAGAGCTAGCAAGATATTGTCTTGTATAAAGAGGGGAATGGAATCAAGAGAGAAAAATATTATTCTCCCTCTTTACAAGGCACTGGTAAGGCCACATTTGGAATATGCGGTGCAGTTTTGGAATCCCATATACAAAAGGGACATCTTGGAAATTGAGGCAGTTCAGAGAAGGGCAACTAAATTAATAAGGGGAATGGAGGGGCTTGAATATGCAGGCAGATTAGACAAGTTAGGGCTGTTTACATTGGAGAAGCGGCGGTTGCGTGGGGACATGATAACCTTATACAAATATATTAATGGCCCATACAGTGAACTCTCTGGTGCATTGTTCACTAATAGGTCATATCAGAGGACTCGTGGACATCCTTTAAGGTTGGAAGAAAAGAAGTTTCATCTTCAAGTTAGGAGAGGTTTCTTTACAGTGAGAACGGTGAAACTGTGGAACTGTCTTCCAGCAGAGGTGGTAATGGCAAGTTCATTGAATAACTTTAAAAAAGGCCTGGATAAGTTTCTAAAACTAAAAAATATTGAGAATTACTGGTATTAATGCATATAGATCTGGTTGATCCAGGGATACTTTCCGATTGCCGTTTGGAGTCAGGAAGGAATTTTTCCCCCCCTTTTTTAGCTGGGGTTTTTTGCCTTCCTCTGGATCAACTGTTAGGTAGGGTTAAAAAAAAAAAAAAAAAAGTGAATAGGTTGGACTTGATGGACGAATGTCTTTATTCAACCTTAATTACTATGTTACTATGTTACTATGTTACTATGTGTACAGCCTTAATAGTGTAAGTGAATGGCAAGATTAAAAGGCATCCATCCTTAAAGGACAACTATACAGCAAAAATTAAGGCAGCAGCACTTCGATCTCATAAAAATCAGGTACCGATATAAAGACAAAGTTTGAGAATTACGTCTCCTAAGAAGGTAAAAAGTTACTTAAGTAAAAAAGGTTAAAAGTTAGGACCCAGCAGAATAAAGCAAACCGTGAAGTGGTTGCTGGGCTTAAAATAATTTGGCCAAGTTATTGACCTTATTGCTTTAAAGGGCATGTCCACCCCCAAAACTAAAATGTAACCCCTTACTGGCCACATCAAGTAGTTTAAAACAATCCTTACCTTACATTCCTGCTCAAAATAGTTCCCCTGCTGTGCCCCTCCAAAGTCCAGGAAACTGCTGTGTAGGAGCAGTGTGTGACTCATGCTGTGCCTGAGACTTCCTCAACCTCATTAAGGTTGAGGCATGCTCAGTGCAGCCCTCCCTGCCTCTCAGCCAATCACGGATGCGGCTGCCGGTCCCGCCCCCTGCTTTCAATTCCATGCAAGCAGAGGGCCTGAACACTGCAGCGGAGGAGAGAGGGCAGGTAAGTAAGAATCGGGGGACTTTCTAACAATTATATTAATGCGGTTGGGGCTGGGGGAGCATGCCCTACCACATATCAAAAGTTAAATTTCAGGGTGGACATGCCCTTTAAAAGAGAACTAAACCCAAAAAATCAAAGTTTAAGTTAGAAAGTACTTGCCTCAACATCCTCTCAGCATGGAAGATTCCACTCAGGGGCCTTTTCTTTACCTCTATGAGCTCAATTTAGGTTCTGTTTGTTCCCCAACTCTGAAGCTGCCATTTTCCCTTGCCTGCCAGTACTTTTGCCTTGATTACATTTTCAGCACCTGTTTGATTTCCACTCCCACCTCTTAACCCCTACGGTGTAGGAATATATTAAATCATCAGTATTCAAATTGGTGGCGCAGCTGATTAACACTTTCCTAGTAGCAGTGTTGTAGTGTGATGTATATAGGTCTGGGTATCTAGCGAGTCCGGATCTGAAATAATGTATGTCTCGTCTACGGCTTTCACTCCACCAAATCTGATATATAAACAATAAATTGCAGGTGAAACATACAAATACACAGGTCTGTAGCTGTGAATATTGCACGTTTATTGCAAAACATGCGTGCTACATGTTTCAGACCCACTCAAGCACTTTAGGAAGGACAAGTGGGTCAGAAACATGTAGAATGCATGTATTGCAATAAACATGCACTATTCACTGTTACAGACCTGTGTCTTTGTTTTACCTGCAATGTTTTGTTTAAGTGTTGGAGGGCCATATTTAAAAACTTGCGATACTGCTGGTTTTAGTTACTGTACAACTGTGGCGGTAGTATACCATAACATGCGGTAATAAACTTCCGTATTGATATTTTACGACGGTCGTAGGCTATCGTACATTTACAAGATTTACGATAGTGATCATAAATTGATGATCGCCATAACAATCGCTAAAGAAGGCGATACCACTCCTTTATAAATATTGCCCGTAGTGTGAAGGTCTCTAACTCTCCCTGTCAGCTGTAGCAATATTAGTGGAAAGTGTAGCTTCTTAAAGGGGAATGTTGGAAGGTAGGAAGAGTGTGTTTTTATAGGAACCACATGGTGCAGAACTGTAGGGGGTGGATAGTGAAGTGAACCTGACCTTCGCACCAGCTCTGTGCACTGCATTTTCATCGGTGTACCAGTGTTCTCCCCAGAATGTTTTTCCAGCCGGGTGGCATGAAAAAGTAGCCGGGTGGGGTGGGATGGGAAATTTGGTGGTGGGGAAAAATGTGCACTGCATTCTGCTCATTATATAGGTCAGGGATGTCTAACTTTCGTCCCACTAGATGTTTAAAAACTATAACTCCCAGCATTGCATGGTTGTAGAATGCAGGGGGTTGTCGTTCGGCAACATCCGCAGGGGGTTGTCATTCGGCAAAATCTGAAGGTAACCCAGATGTGATATAGCAGCACAAGCACATGTGCCACCCTTTTGTGGCCTTAGGGAGCTTGGAAAAGCTAGTTAACATGTGCTAAAGTAATCTTGCAAGTGTATTGGCACACCTATTAAACCTACATCTAAATTCTTTCAAATCACAAGTGTTCCCTCTATAAATTTTTTCCAGCCGGGTGGCATGAAAAAGTAGCCGGGTGGGCCGCCCGGCTAAAAGACCCTAGGGAGAACACTGGGTGTACCTTATTTAAGGGAATGTTGGAGGGTAGGAATAGTAGGTTTTTGATTCAGCTGTCTGTTTAAAACAAGCTAAGAAATGCATTACGCAGAGAAATGCATTGCATAGAGCTGTGTTAAGATCAGGGTCATTATATTATCCTCCACCTGCAGCACTGCACCAAGCTCCATAAGGGCACGGCCACACTGCAACGCAAACACAATCGCATGCGATTTCGTTGCATCTGCGCATGCGTTTTCAGGAAGTATTGAAAAACGCATGCGATTGCGATTTAAAATGCGGAACGCAAATCGCTACTGCAATGCACCCAAAAATGGATTTTCGGTGTGTTGCCGCGTTTTCAATGATCTGAAAAAACCGCAAGCGCAAACACAAAAAAAAGCACCAGTGTGGCCTAGCCCTTAGTGTATGTAGTGTATGTATTAAAGTTGAATGTTGGAGGGTATGCCATGTGCAGCTCTGCACCATGTTATTTATATAAATGTACATATTAATAGGAATTATTGGAGGGACACTGTTAAAGGGGCACTGTTAGAGGGAATGCAAACATGTTCTATAAAATTAATGCAGCAGAAAAGCTGCCTGTGGGAAGTTTAGCATAAAGAAAATCACTCTTCCAACTAGGGTTCCCACGTTTGCCTTTAAGACCTGAACACATATACAGGCCTATGTATAAAGTTCTTATCGTTAAAAATGGTGCAAATTTTTCCACAACCAATCAGATTTTAGCATAAGACCTTTTATGACATAGGCCTGATAATATGTACACAAAAAAAGATTGTTAGTATTTTCTTTAGAAGCATGGTGCAGGCTGATACAGTTTGTATTTAATGCAATGGTACATAGCAATGCAACATATATATTTAATACGTGTTTGGGTCTTAAAGGCAAAGGTGGCCTTTGCCTTTACACTACTTCCAAAACTTCTTCCAACATTCCCCTTTAAAATGCATTGCAGAGAGCTCAGCTAAGACCATGTTCATTCACATCAATATGCTGCACCTGCAGCTCTGGAGCGGTTTTCTTTTTATAAGTGTACCTTGTAAAGTGGTCAGCTCAATTCTACTGGGGTTGCCACCTTTCCCTTTAAGATTCAAACACTTAGGGCTAGCTTCCACTAGCACGTTTTGGATTGTGGTTTGTAATCCGATTGTGCTAGTGGGAGTGCAAGCATGTAATAGCCTATGGGACCGGCCCCATTACATGCAATGCATTTCCGTGTCCTATTGGAGTGCATGTGATCACCATTTTTTCGTCTGTATTGCATGCTCTCTGCTAGGGTCCAATTGCACTTAAGTGGGGCCACAGCCTCCGGAAAGTTCCATTGCATTAAATACATGCTGTATGGCTAAACAGAAATCAATGCAGCTTGCATTACACTTCTAAGGGCTAGGCCACACAAACGTATTTCAGGCGATTGCAATTTTCCAATTGTATTAAAATCTCAGCAAAGCACCAAAATCTTGCGATTTTGGGTGTGTTGCAATTCACACGTGTCAGCAATTTGGTAATGCATGCGCGCTTTTTGTACAATCGCATGCGTTTTCATAATGACAATGGACAAATCGCAAACACATGTAAATCGTGTGCGATTCAGATGCGTTGCAGTGTGGCCGTGCCCTAAATGTACATTTCAGCAATACACACACTAATATAAATGGTAGAGTGCAGAAATAAACACATACAAAGACACAGTCAAATGCTCACAAATATAAAGGGTTAACAAGTTGCTTCCTAAATACATATGAAAAGGGTTAACACCTTCCCCCACTCTGTTTGAGCAGGAAAATCTGCTAATAATATTCACTGCTATCTCTGATGATTGGCTGGGAGACACTGGCAGGTGGGGACTCCGAGTTAAAATGTTACATACAGCTTAGCATAAGGGGAGTGGGAAACAAAAACAAGGTAGCTAGTTAGCATGTGCAGAAGGACTTTTGGTACCTGGACCACCAGGAAGAGGCAACACTAGAAGCCAGCCGTGACATCATAGATTGCCAGTACTCAGAAATGTTCAATTAATGATTTCTACAGTAAGAAGCTGAATTCAGAGGTGAGAGACAAATGGTTTTACAAAGTGACAGTATAGAGTCTGTGGAGCTGCCTTTGTATTTTGGGTTTAGTTCTCCTTTAATTTATCCAGAGAGAAGGGCACGCTTTTTAAGTCACAATACAATGGTAAAGTAAAATATAAGCAAATTAATTGGATGTGCACTAGGCTTCTATTTTTTGTATGTATTGAAGTTTAGGGCAAATATATTTACTTTTAAGAAAAAAGCAGCATTACAATTTCCTTAATCTGCCCATCCAACTTTCTGTTTGCAGGACCCCTAATTGTCAGTTATAGTCTTGCCCTTGACTCTGGGTTAAGTAGAGATCTGATCATGTTTGATCCACCAACAGTTAATTAGTAGAAACAAGTAAACCCCTGGATGCTTGGGGGGAAATCGAAAAACCCTTTGCGGCGCAACCAATCCCAGTTGGCTTTGTGGGCGGTTTTGGCATGTGCATGCAGGTGGGTCCAGGCATCTTATTAAAAACTTTCTCTTAGTATATAAGGTTAACGTTAGGAACATTCCAAGAAAGGGTGCATCCTGGGAAGAACAAGGACTGTTACAGAAATGTGAGCTACAGACCACAGCAAAGCATAGCATATGGTATGAAATCAACAGAGAGAATAGGTAGAATAACTAGTTATGTGTAATATAATGTAATATGAACTAAGAATTTTAAAAAAAGTTATTTTCTACTGAAGTTTCCACTATTTAAGTTTCTGGTTAGAAGTACATCTAACTAAAGTTCTAAATATATCTGTTGGGGATGAGAGCAGGTAACTTTCAAATGACCATTTTTTGTTTAAAAAAGGAAATCTTTTAGAAAGAATGGCCCTTTTAAAATATGTTGAAATATCCTACCTTGCCTCATGGAAAATAGGGGGTAGTGTGGGTTAACGGCTATATTTGTTCAGCAATTTAGGGAGCTGGTTATTAGCTTAAAGGAGAACTAAACTTCAGTTTTTCAGATCCTAATGTGAAAGTTTGGGGCTGGGGGAGCATGCCCTACCACATATCAAAAGTTAAATTTCAGGGTGGACATGCCCTTTAAAAGAGAACTAAACCCAAAAAATCAAAGTTTAAGTTAGAAAGTACTTGCCTCAACATCCTCTCAGCATGGAAGATTCCACTCAGGGGCCTTTTCTTTACCTCTATGAGCTCAATTTAGGTTCTGTTTGTTCCCCAACTCTTAAGCTGCCATTTTCCCTTGCCTGCCAGTACTTTTGCCTTGATTACATTTTCAGCACCTGTTTGATTTCCACTCCCACCTCTTAACCCCTACGGTGTAGGAATATATTAAATCATCAGTATTCAAATTGGTGGCGCAGCTGATTAACACTTTCCTAGTAGCAGTGTTGTAGTGTGATGTATATAGGTCTGGGTATCTAGCGAGTCCGGATCTGAAATAATGTATGTCTCGTCTACGGCTTTCACTCCACCAAATCTGATATATAAACAATAAATTGCAGGTGAAACATACAAATACACAGGTCTGTAGCTGTGAATATTGCACGTTTATTGCAAAACATGCGTGCTACATGTTTCAGACCCACTCAAGCACTTTAGGAAGGACAAGTGGGTCAGAAACATGTAGAATGCATGTATTGCAATAAACATGCACTATTCACTGTTACAGACCTGTGTCTTTGTTTTACCTGCAATGTTTTGTTTAAGTGTTGGAGGGCCATATTTAAAAACTTGCGATACTGCTGGTTTTAGTTACTGTACAACTGTGGCGGTAGTATACCATAACATGCGGTAATAAACTTCCGTATTGATATTTTACGACGGTCGTAGGCTATCGTACATTTACAAGATTTACGATAGTGATCATAAATTGATGATCGCCATAACAATCGCTAAAGAAGGCGATACCACACCTTTATAAATATTGCCCGTAGTGTGAAGGTCTCTAACTCTCCCTGTCAGCTGTAGCAATATTAGTGGAAAGTGTAGCTTCTTAAAGGGGAATGTTGGAAGGTAGGAAGAGTGTGTTTTTATAGGAACCACATGGTGCAGAACTGTAGGGGGTGGATAGTGAAGTGAACCTGACCTTCGCACCAGCTCTGTGCACTGCATTTTCATCGGTGTACTCAGTGTTCTCCCCAGAATGTTTTTCCAGCCGGGTGGCATGAAAAAGTAGCCGGGTGGGGTGGGATGGGAAATTTGGTGGTGGGGAAAAATGTGCACTGCATTCTGCTCATTATATAGGTCAGGGATGTCTAACTTTCGTCCCGCTAGATGTTTAAAAACTATAACTCCCAGCATTGCATGGTTGTAGAATGCAGGGGGTTGTCGTTCGGCAACATCCGCAGGGGGTTGTCATTCGGCAAAATCTGAAGGTAACCCAGATGTGATATAGCAGCACAAGCACATGTGCCACCCTTTTGTGGCCTTAGGGAGCTTGGAAAAGCTAGTTAACATGTGCTAAAGTAATCTTGCAAGTGTATTGGCACACCTATTAAACCTACATCTAAATTCTTTCAAATCACAAGTGTTCCCTCTATAAATTTTTTCCAGCCGGGTGGCATGAAAAAGTAGCCGAGTGGGCCGCCCGGCTAAAAGACCCTAGGGAGAACACTGGGTGTACCTTATTTAAGGGAATGTTGGAGGGTAGGAATAGTAGGTTTTTGATTCAGCTGTCTGTTTAAAACAAGCTAAGAAATGCATTACACAGAGAAATGCATTGCATAGAGCTGTGTTAAGATCAGGGTCATTATATTATCCTCCACCTGCAGCACTGCACCAAGCTCCATAAGGGCACGGCCACACTGCAACGCAAACACAATCGCATGCGATTTCGTTGCATCTGCGCATGCGTTTTCAGGAAGTATTGAAAAACGCATGCGATTGCGATTTAAAATGCGGAACGCAAATCGCTACTGCAATGCACCCAAAAATGGATTTTCGGTGTGTTGCCGCGTTTTCAATGATCTGAAAAAACCGCAAGCGCAAACACAAAAAAAAGCACCAGTGTGGCCTAGCCCTTAGTGTATGTAGTGTATGTATTAAAGTTGAATGTTGGAGGGTATGCCATGTGCAGCTCTGTGAATGTGCTCTCTCTATTGGGACAATGTTGTCTTGGGACTTTAGTCCTCCTTTAAGCATGCTCAAAGGGGGCAGCTAGGGGTTTAGCTGCTATGCAGAGAGCCAAGGGGATGAAGGAGTTTAAGTATAATTCTGGGGCTTGTTTTACAAAACCGAGTTGGTGGTTGGGGGTGGGCTACACTAAGGAAAGAGTTTTTTTTTTAACCCCTGAGCATGACAGAGTCCTCAAAAAGGACAAGGAAAAAGCAGGGACTCACAGACAGCTCCTACTCTTCACTTTTTTTTTTCACTCTGAAGGTTTGCATTGGAAAAAAGGTCCAAAACACACTGGATTTTCAGTTGTGAATGTAAGTTTTTACAATTTGGAAACTGAAAAGAACCATAGAAGGATGTTTAGAGTTAAAAGAAGCTGCAAAATGAAGAATGACTGATTTGCCCTTTGTGAAATCAGCAAATTTAAAACTGGTAATTAATTCTTGTCTACCAGTCACTTATGAGCAGAGTAAACCAAGTCAGTTCACTTTCCTATATTTTAATTGAGGTCACTAAACTTCTCATTTGCCTGCTAAATCATATTTCCTTTTTAAAATGTATCTAAAAGACATAAAACATACAGCAATAGAGAAGCGATAAAGGACCATAAAGTTGATCCTGCTGTAATCATGTCATTTAGCTCTGAGAGATTGACCTAATAATCTGCACTAATATGAGAAGTTTTACATACAAGACAATTGGGAATGTGCTGGCATTGCAGGCCGTTCAGTAAGGACTAACATTATTTAAAAAAGTAAAAAATATCAATGTTGTCCTTTAGTAAAAAGATAAAATTAAATAAATGATCAGCAGACATTAAATTTATGCTTTAATGTGTAACAGACAGAAAGGATATGACTGATCTAAGTCTGAAGGCCTGGAGGTGGAGGTTGTGTAAAGCTGCCATCTGCTGAGCCTTCAGCTTTTCAGTTATTCTTGTTGCTGCAAAACTAAGCGCTCAATGAAATTGTGGACGTGAGGGAAAAGAAAAAAGGGAGGGTGAATTTGCTCTAGGATTTCACAACAAAATCTATTGGCAGCATGCCAACTACAGAAAAATAACTAACCCAGAAGCCAACAAGACTTATGTAAACATCAAACCACATGATCAAAAAAGGACCACAGAAATATTATGAAGATTTAATTGCTAACTTAAGAAGTACATTTAAGAAAACCTTTAAAGGAAATGCTTGTACAGACATACTGGTGTGGCCAACATACAAAGAGATAACAGGTTTTATCCAACAATCGTATGTGTGTCTATTCAGTCAGGCGCTGTTGGTGGTCCCTCCCACCAGATCAACTAAAAGACGCACGACTGGCCACACGTGCAATCATAGCTGAAATGGCTCATCTGTTGAGTGTGTGTACGGAGATATCATATAGCAATCCAGGGCTGGACAAATACCATATTATGTGCTTGGTGGCTAAAGGGTTTTTTCAAAATTCATAGCTTTTTAAGTTGTAGGCCATGCAAATTGCCTAAAAAAATTATACCAGTGCATAATTGTTTTTAGCACAATATTGTATAATGGGAAAGGATATTTTTTAAATGAACCAGTTGAATAAATTGCACAAATAGGAACTGCCAATGTGTACCGTGTCAGAGCAATGACCAGAGGAAATCCTTTCATGTTGAGGGCAGAGCATGGCAATGGAGGGCCCCCACTGTCTGCGTTGTGTTTCGGTCTGTTTTTGCAACTCATGCAATGACAATTATTGGAGCTCAGCGCATGCGTTGTGATTAAGAACTCAGAAACCGGAAGTGCACTAATCATCAAAGTCTATTGACAATTTTAAAAAGTCTGACTACTTGGGTCACATATAATTATAGCCTTCATACTTCCTTTAAAAAAGTATTTTTATTTTTGTACTGCTCAAGTGCAAAATTCTATACTGACATTTGTATGGGAAATACTTTTTATATTAAAATATAGGAGAAATTACAAGTCCCCCTCTTAAAAGAAAAAGAGGACACTGGGAATTTTAATACAGCAACTTCTTCTGTCAGAACTCTCTCTCAACTACAGAACTATGTTAATGAACTTGTTTGTTAACAAAGCACAATAGTCACTTGAAGAAAATAAATATTTTTTTAAATAATAAATTATGTAAGTTCACCTTTATGAACAATACAATATGTTCTGATGTTTATAAAGCTCTTACAGTCCTGTTTCTAGGTAACCTCCTCAAGATAGCATATCAAGGGCACGTGCAACAGATGGACCAGAGGGAAGAGAATCACGTTTTCAGGGAAAACGTGAATGAAAAAACAATTTACTGCAGTGAGAAAAATTAAGTGGGCTTTGTTAAGGTTCTGTCCATCACAAAAATCACATAAAATGAAATACAGAACAGAGCTCAATTTTGATTCAAGGAGGAAGATGGAATCTATTTTACTAGAAAATTACAGTTTCTAATTTTAATATATATATATATATATATATATATATATATATATATATATATACACACACACACAATACAAGAATTATGGAAGCACTCCAATTAGGCTAATTTACAACTACATTTAGCGGAAGTGCAACTGATCTGGTCAAACATTTATACAAACATAGAAAAGATAATCAATGCACATTCCTAGGCCCCATACAATATCATATTATCTGCACACTGGCATACTTTATAAACAAAGGGGTTTTAGTATACATAAAAAACAGGTCTTTATTCAGCGTGTGCTAATCATGTTTTTTGTTAAAAAAAAGTCCTGCAAGTGCTCCAGCTTTCCTCTCTCTGTATATGCTTGTCTGATGCACCGAGGCTGCCGTAACACATAAGGGTGTGCCGAGGACTATCTACACGTTACTATATATATATATATGTATATATATATAATATATATATATATATATAATATATATATTATATATATATATAATATCTTCAGGTGTGGTTAATCACATGACACTGTATTTAAGGAAGTGTTTATTCAGTTGCACTTTGTAGATGTCCTGATGAAGACGTCCTGCGAGACGTCAAAACGTTGAATAAAGAGTGATTGGTTTTCAAAAGACCAGTGTGCCGGAAGGGAATATATTCGAAATATATATATATATATATATATATATATATATAATATATATATATATATATAATATATATATATATAATTTAATTCTTCATTAAAAACCCTTCTGTGTATTGTCCATAACTATAAATAAAATGACCACACTCTTGCACATTTTAATATATCTAAATATATCTAAAGTCTAAAACATCAGTGTATTTAAAAATACATTTAAAAAGGCATGTCCACCCCAAAACTAAAATTTAGCCAACTACTGGCCCCACTGTGTAGTGTTAAAAAATCCTTACCTTCCATTTCTGCTCCTTATGGTTCTCCTGCAGTGCCTGTCCAAAGTCCCAGAAAGTGAAGAGTAGGAGCTGTCTGAGTCCGGGTGCCTGCTACTTCCTTTCCTTGTTAAGGTTTCTGGCATGCGATGGGGAGCACACACACCCTCTCCAGATCCCTTTATGGCTGCCGTTCCACCTAACTTTAAAATCATTTGCTGTAGGGTAGGGCTGGGTAAGATTGTCTGCTTGTACGATTTTTAAAACAAGCCTTCATTCCTATAGCTGTCTGTGATTGTCCGACTCTCAGCCAATCACAGTAGCAGCTGCCAGTCCAGCTCCTGTTTGCATCTTCTGGCAAACAGTGAGCCAAAATCAGACAGCCGTGGGAACAAACAGATTTTTTAACAAATCTAACTTGGCGATTGGGGTTAGACATCACCGCCATTTACTATGCCAAATTTAAGTTTTTGGGGTGGACATACCCTTTAAACTTTGCTTGCAAACAAAACAAGCAATGACTTATTTACCAGTTCTGATCTAAAGAGCATGTTTACCCCCCTACAAAAACTTTTAGATATAGTCTAAGTACCACCTTGGTACAAGCTCACACTTGGTACAAGCTCAGCCTTGGTGGTGTACAAGCTCACAAAGCCATAATGAAAGTAGAAGTGAGAAACAAGGGACCGGCAGACTTCAAGGTAAGATATCTGAACCATATTTTCCTTAGATGTAAACCTAGTGTAAAGCTGGGTACACCCAGTAACGATAAAGCCCCGATACCGTCGGGGCTTTATCGTTAGGTGTGTACGTTCGCTTTCCGAATGAGCGCACAGCCGCCGAACGATCGGATCGGCCGAACGCTTGTTTGGGAAAGAACGAAAATTTCCATCGGCCACGCTAGATATCCTATAGTCCCGAGGGTTCTCCTTATGATGTTCATAGGGAGAATGCTCGGGACTGTGTGTATGCAGATCTTTGAAAGATGGCAGACAGGATCTTGCAGATCCTGTCTGTCATCTTTCAGAAATCTGTACTGTGTGTACCTAGCTTTAAAGGAGAACATGCCAGATTTACAGACCTTTAGGCAGCAATCCAGCACACTGAAATACTTCCCGCAAAAATCCAAACTTCACTTACCCTTCAGTATTAAAAAATAAGGCAACTAGGTGCCTCAAAGTACCCCAAAAGAGCAGTATCACATAATGGTCCAAAAAGTACTCTGTTTATTGTGGTCCAAAAGTTATTGTAGAAATGTACCCATGCTAACAGGAATAAAAAGAATACAACAATCATAAAAACTAATGTAAGGGCTAGGCCACACTACTGCGTATTTAAGCGCAATCTGGTCGTGCTTTTAAAAGCACACAGTAGTGTTGGCCTATGTAGGTGGCCACGTCACATCCGTTGGTGTCCACTTTGCGGTGATCTGTTTATAGGAGCGCATGCAATAACTATTTTTGGTACAATTTGCATGCAAATTGGTTTGTGTTCTTTTAACTGGCCAGCTTATGAGTATTAACTACCAAGTGTTTATTTTTAGAATGTATGTATGTATTATATGTTTATCTGGTCTATCATTAAATCAACTTTTCTGGGTCAAATTCTAATAATTTTATAATATTAGTATCTTCCTTATTTTCAGGTAGATAACTATGAAAACATTTTCTAGGCTCCTAACTTCAAGAGTGTGTGTTGTCATTAGTGTTATCCCATTATCCATCTACTGGCATTTGAGCCATCTCTTTATGACCACTTTTCTTCTCTGCCTGCTGCACGGTGCAGCAGTCAATCATGGCCAATAAATGTCTGCTGTGGACAGTGGATTGCAGGGAGAATATCTCAGTTTAGGAATGCCAGTAGGGATTGGGGTTTTCAGGGAAAGTAAGAATAAAATGTTGTGGAGGGGTGGGCTTACACTTCAAGGACCATATTGTTGAAAGAAATAGAAAATGTATATGTAATCTATACATACACATGGCTGATATCCAGCAAATCCCATCAGACCTAAAGGGATTTGTTAAATATCATGAATGTGCATAGATTATGTCAACAAACTACTGTTGTCAGAATCGGGCCCTATTGGAATAACGCACTGTATGTGGCCACATTGAATATAAAGAATATACGGAACACTCATTCCTGTATATTTGTGAATTTAATATATACAAAAAAATAGAAGCCTAGTGCACATCCAACTGATTTGCTTACATTTTACATTACCATTGAATAGCGACTTAGCCTGATGATGGCTAAATAAAGCCAATACCGGTCTGTGGTTAGTTTTGCATTTAGCTTGTGGAATGCTGTAAAAACCTTTTATTAGGTGAAGCATTTTGTAAGGGTTGCCATGGAAACATGGAAATTACCCAGAAGTCTCAGTTCCTTATTTGCATATACTGAGGGGAAGCTGCGAAACCTAACTCTCTCCCTATCTTATAATTATTAAAATGAAGAAATTTATGGTATAATGTATAGAGTTAACCAGGAGGAAGTGAGGATTTCCTGGACAGATGGTATAAGTTACTTATTGTATTATATGATTACGGTTTTGTCCTTCTTGAAAATGGGGGAAAATTTGGTTATATGGCCTAAAGGTTGATTGAATGAAAATTGCAAGACCCGTGAAAGCATGCTTGGGTCTTGTGAAACAACTTTTATTAAAGGGTATCTCTGCTCAAAAAAGTTTCAAATAAACTGGAGTGGTGTTCCCAGATGAGTTAGTGAAAAGACAAAAGATTGGTAATTGAAATTTAGGGGTTAGTACAAGGGTAGTCAAATAGATTTGGGTGTCATTAGTATATAATTGATCCCCAATGGGATTTAACTATCATGAATGTGCATAGATTATGTCAACAAACTACTGTTGTCAGAATCGGGACCTATTAGAAAAACGCACTGTATGTGGCCACACTGAATATAAAGAATATACGGAACACTCATTCCTGTATATTTGTGAATTTAATATATTAAAAATAGAAGCCTAGTGCACATCCAACTGATTTGCTTACATTTTACTTTATCAATGAATTGTTACTGAAAAAGCCTGCCCTTAAATTAAAGCAATTAGTTCAATAATTTGGCCACATTTTTTTAAGCCCAGCAACCACGTCACAGTTTGTTTTATTCTGTTGGGTCCTAACTTTTAACCTTTCTTATCTTTTCACCTTCGTAAGAGACGTCTCTTATGAAGGTAAAAAGTTACGAAAGGTTAAAAGTGAAGCAAAATTCATACCCGTAGCCTGGACTTTTGGGTCAGGGTCATGTTAGAGAAGATTTTTTTTTTTGCCAATTCCTCCTTGTTAGGTAAAGTGACAATTCAGTACTTTGTCTCCTTTTATGTTGTTCTGGGATAGTAGAATACAGACCTTGTTCTGTTGCCTTTCCTTGCCCTTAAGGTGCCATGATAGCTATGCTTGCTAGGTGAACCCAATCATGCCTTCACAGATTGTTTGTTAACAACTTCTATTCCCAAATACGTAGTTGGTAGCATATAAGTTAATTTTAACGTTCAGTTTGGTACAAAATCTGCCCTTGAGGACATTTAAGTACAATGTGTGCTTTACAAATGTATTTTAATGTGTATAAATGAATATTAAAATATGGAAGAGAGACTTCTGGGTAATTTCCATGTCTCCATGGAAGCCCTGAAATGCTGTAAAAACTTTTTATTAGGTGAAGCATTTTGTAAGGGCTGTCATGGAAACATGGAAATTACCCAGAAGTCTCCATTTCCTTATTTGCATATACTGAAGGGGAGCTGCAAAGCTTAATCCTCTCCCTATCTTATTTAATTTATTAGTGACGTCTGTCGATATGGGCTTCACACTGCACAACCAAAGGCCTACACTACACTGATGATGGCTAAATAAAGACGAAACCGGTCTGTGGTTAGTCTTGCATTTAGCTTGTGGAATGCTGTAAAACCATTTATTTAGTGAAGCATTTTGTAAGGGCTGTCATGGAAACATGGAAATTACCCAGAAGTCTCCGTTCCTTATTTGCATATACTGAGGGGAAGCTGCAATGCCCGATTCTCTCCTTATCTTATTTAAATTAACAATCAATGAATATTATATGGTATAATGTAGAGAGTATAACTAGGAGGAAGTAAGGTAATTTCCTGGACAGATGGTATACCGTAAGTTACTTATTGTATTATGATTACTGTTTTAATCTTGGGTAACTTCTCTCCATGCCCGTTAGTTTAACTGAAGAACGGGAGGCAAGACATAGCTCCCAGCTCCTTTACCCCCCGTTCTTCAATAAAACTGAAAAGGGGGAATTAACTTTCTTTGAAAAGGTGACCAAAATGTTCCCATTTGTAACTTTAAAGGGCATGTCCACCCCAAAACTATAATTTCACCCACTACTGGCCCCACTCTATAGTGCATAAAAATCCTTACCTTACATCCCAGCTCCAAATAGTTCTGCTGAAATGTTCCCCCAAAGTCCAAAAAGTCCACCAGGAGCCTAGCAAAGTCCATATAGGACTCTGCCTCCTGTCTCTCCTCCGGGAGAATTTCCACATGCTCAGTGCAGCCCCCCCTCCCCCTCCCTCCCATTTTGGTCTCCCTCCCCCTAGCACAAAAATCTTTGGATAAATTATGCTCCGCTGCTCTGTATTACCAGCAGCCACGTCCGTGATTAGTTGTCTCTAAGCCAATCACATATGCAGCTGCAGGTCCGGCCCCCTGCTTGCAGTTTAATGCAAGCAGAGGGCCGAACAGTGCTGCGGAGGACAGAGGGAAGGTAAGTAAAGATCAGGAGAGTTTCTGAACATAATAATAATGCGGTTGGGGCTGGGGGAGGAAGCCCTACAACATATCACAAATGTTTTAAAAGGGTGGACATGCCATTTAATGAAAGTTGTTTCACAAGTCCCGAGAGCCCTCTAAAGCTCTATTAGGATTGGATGTTTATGAATCTACTGCATTAGCACCTGAGCAATATTACTTTATTTTTTTAGTCAAAATAGGTTAGTCTTAGCAACTGGACATATTGGTAAATTATGGCTAATCCTGCTGTTTTCAAAGGGTCATGAGCTTGGTTTGTGGTGCCACTTTAATTCCCAGGAGACAGACTACCGAACATTATATTGTTTTGTCTGTCATCGGGAACATTGAGCCCAATGCTTGCAAAAGGTGTTCTGTAACCTAATTTTCTGATCACTGGGACATGTCAACATTATAATGGAACATTATCTGGTCACTTGAACATGTTCATTTTTATATTGCTTTAAATATCAGTGAATTGCTATGTGAATTTACATAAATGTAAGAAGTAGATTCTGTAACTAAAACAAACTTAATTTGTTGCCAGTACAACTAAAAGCCCATGTAGTCTTGAAAGAGCCTTGTGAGCATGTGAACCTATTAGCCACAGCCCCTGATCCAACTATTCACGGTCTATGCATATATTTTTCATACAGAAGATTGCACACCAATATGGTGATAATATTTTAGCTGCTGTAAGTCCGCACTTTATTTTACAGCCAGCAATAGACAGACTACTAGGAGCAATACAAAATCTTATGATGATACCCGATGAAGGGGGAGCACTCCCTGAAACATTATGATTGATGCACTTGGTGGAATGAAGAAGTTCATTACTTTTCT
Organism: Hymenochirus boettgeri; assembly: GCA_019447015.1. Lineage (NCBI taxonomy): Eukaryota > Metazoa > Chordata > Amphibia > Anura > Pipidae > Hymenochirus > Hymenochirus boettgeri. The sequence continues at coordinate 195,855,072 of CM033470.1, read as the reverse complement.
TAAGGTGTGCTACATTCCATATTTTTCATTTGTATTTAGGTTTAAATAAAAACCTGCAGTTTGAGCTTTAAAAAATGAAAACCAGACAATGTAACCTAACATATTGAGTATAAACTAAAGATGCACTGTTAGTAGGGATAAAGTCTAAACAGCTGCTCCTTACATACTTTCGAAAGGTTGTTAATCTTACTTATGTGTCATGACAGGATTACTGTATGGTCAATGACGCACAAAACATTAGAGATGGCCATAATTTAATCTATCATGATTATGCTCCAGTATTGCCATTTACATTTTTGAAATAAACCTTAACTAGATTGAAAGCTCTATGGAGGACCTCCTTTCCTCTTCTGGCAAGGCTCTAGTACTTTTATTTATATAATTTATGTACTTGCCCCCCCTTGTATGACTTTTGTATTTTGTTATTGTACAGCGCTGTGTCCCCAAGCGGTGCTTTATAAATCTATACATACATAAAGAACCTGATTGATTAAAGGGTAACTGTGGTTTCCATACAAGTGCCCTTTACTAAAAACAGGATGATGTATTAAGCTTTTTCGGATCTTAAGATGTAGGCTTTTAAAGTTACACCAGACTGCCCTGCCTCTGTGACAGGCATGTGTAATTAGATGCATCATAAGCCCCAGCTCCAAAATCAATCTTTTCTGAAGCTAGTTACAGACCTGCAACCATTCTGTGTCCATTCCTCTACTTAAGGACACCTTAGGGAGAGAGAGAGAGGGTGTGCGTGTGTGTGTGATGTTTTCAGGCTCTTAACTAGCTTTAAAAATGATTTAGAAGTTCAGGGCAGAGCTTAAAGTTGTAGCATGCCCACTTCTGGGACAGAGCAGTGCATAATAAACTTGGAGGCAGACCCAGAGTGCTTGTGATGTCACAGCACAAGCATGAAAAACCACCCTTTTATACTGCTGTAACTCTGGATAGACTGCAGCTTGGAAGCATGATCCTTGAGTCATTTTAAAGGTTGATGTGTGTCCTTTTTAATAAAGGCTACATGTATGAAGACCACTGTACACCTTTAAGCAAAAAATAGCATAAAATTATGTTAAGGCGATTCATCATATAATGAGGAACTGAAGGGCACTAGTTATCAACCCGTGTGTACCAAGGCTCAATCAAATTAGCAGCTAATGCTCCCAGACTAGTGAGTATCACTAGAGAATGGAAGCAGGGATGTCTCTTCAGCTCTATTTGATGTAAGATTAACCTGAAATGCTGCTCAGTGTTCTGTTACTTCTCTTTCTGCTTCCTAGTTCTTACGATAAACAGCGGTTACGTAGTCATGGATGTAACGGATGAAACTGCAGTCAATGACTGAATGCTATTCCCCCAGCTGCCTTCTTTGAGCAAAAAAACATGTAAAAAAAAAACTTGGAGAGCTTGAAGGCAGAAAACTTTTTAGTAACTACTTTTAACAGATTCTCATTGGAAACTTTTAACTCTAATTCTGAAAAAAAGAAGTGATTCTGTAGGTTACCAATGTATTGGTTCTGTTAGCATAAACAGAAATTGGGAGAATCCCATAGGAATCCTTAAGAATTCATGACTAGTGTGGCATCATTAAATAAAAGTGTCCGTGTTGTAAGTTCTGATAAAACTGCATTTGTTTCAATTTAAAGAAATCTGTTGCATTAAACACAGATGAGCAATACAGGTAATGTTTTGTGTGTTTATTTTGCAGAAATGGACCTCAGATGCGTATCTACTAATACTTACACACATTTGACCTTCCACCCAAGTACCTATAAGCAATTATATACATACAGTAGATGAGAATATAAAAGACAGATTGGATAATTGACAATTATACACACTAAAGAAAATGTGCTTATGTGGGGATATGGTCACTGTAAAAATACATTAATGAGACATACAATAAACTATCTGGTGCATTTTTCACCAATAGAACACGCCTGAGGACAGGCAAACATCCCTAAGACTGAGTACACGTCAGCAAATTTTTTGTAAAAATCGCCACATCCGACAGTTCACCGTGACAGATTGCGTAGTCCATAGGCAACCGCACAATCTGAAGTGATTTACAGCTGCATCCGATTGCCCTTTCGCCCAATCACAGCGAATGAGCGACAGACACACAGATTTTTCAGCCTGACAGACCGTTGTACAAATCGCCTTGTGTGTACACGGCCTTAAAGGGCATGTACACTGTAAAGAAAACTTTATATTACAGGATAGCTGTGGCTTTAAATATTAAAGTACTTTTTTTGTTGTTGTTCTATTACCCTCCCATACACTACTTTTAGTGCTAACTGTCTTGGACATGGAGCGATGACTTCATAGGGGCACACACTTGTGGCCACATCACTGTGCATGCACATTGACGTCATGTCGCGTGTCAACGTCACATGCGCGCTCTTCAAACGCCCGCAGTATTATCTGCAAAGGGCATGTTGGAGATTTGGAGAATCTTGTGTGGGCAGTCCTAAAAACAGGATTAGAGTGGAGGAGAAAACCAGCAACATTCAAGCACTAAAGATAAGGTATGGGAAGGTACTACAACAAAAAAAAACACTTTATATTTAAAACCACAGCTAACCAGTAAGTTGTTTTTACAGTGTACATACCCTTTAAAGGGCAAGTCCATCCCCAAAATGAAAACTTACATACAGGTAAATCACCCCCCACCCCCAAACCCTAAAGGGTAATAGTTTGAAATGTGAAATATATAAGTCTAACCTGAAATCCTGCACAATGTCCTGTTTCCCTGTTTCTGCTTCCTGGTTCTTCCAGTTAGTAACTGTCAGTTATGGATTTGTGGAGTTGACATCACAGCCAATGACTCAATGTTAATCCCCTGTCTGCCTTTTCTGAGCATGCCCAGGCTCAGTAAAGGCTCAGTACAGGTTTCTAAAAGGCTCAGTTTCCATGAGGCATCCAGAAGCCTAGCGGGCATACAGTAATGAATTCATAGGACAAAGTAGGATATATCAACATATTTGAAAGAGGCCATTCTTTCTAAAAGATGTTCTTATGAGGTTGGAGTTGCCCTTTAAGATTGGAAGAAAAGAAGTTTAGTCTGAGGGTTTTTCACTGTGAGAATGGTAAAACTATGGAACGGTCTTATAATGGACATGGTGATGGCAGGTTCATTGGATAGTTATAAAAAAAAAAAAGCTGTTAGGGAAAGGCCACACTGCAACGCAATCACATGCGATTTCATGTGCGATTTTTTTGCGTTTGCGATTTCTTCAATAAGTATAGGAAAATGCATGTGATTGCGATTAAAAATGCAGAACGCAAAAGGCAATTGCATCGAAAAACGTGCGTTTTTTTGCATTTTCAATGATTTTGTAAAATCGCAAGCGCAAAAAAAACGCAGCAGTGTGGCCTAGCGCTTACAGTTTCTAAAAACAAACAATGTTGTATGTTACTGGTATTAATTCAGTTGGAGTTGATTCAGGGATATTCCAGATTGCCACTTGGAGTAAGGAAGGATTTTTCCCCCTTCAAACTATTTTTTTTGCTTTCCTCTGGATCAACAGTAATGGGTATGTCCACTTTAAATAATTTTGACCAGATTGTGTGGTTTAACTCATCACTTCGAAATATAGTAAATTATTTTCCTATCGTGCATCCTTCATACAATAGGAACTAGCTGGTGGGATGAAAGTCACTTTATAGTATTATTTCCCTTTAAAGAGCAACTATGGACCCCCATTCCCAAAAGCACATGAAAACGGATATTGGCTAACCCAGGAAAGTGCAGTAGAAAATCTTACACCCAGGGTAGCATCATGTATGAGTATTGAACTGTAAAAGTACTGCTGGTACAGTGTTGACAGCTCTGGCTTGACTTTTTTCTCTAAAGTTGTGACCTTTAGAGAAGTTGTGAGGGTGTCAAATTATGGCTGATATTTCATGCTGATCAAACAAACAAAAAAAAAAAATTAGTGCAGGCAGTAAATAAGCCAAAAATATTGGATAGATAGTGTGTACTAGCCATTTAAAATATGCCCCCCCAGCAGCTGGAAACACTAACATTTAAAAGGCAGGTTCAGCCCTTTTTTGAACTTTTTATATATTATACATATTGATCCCCCAGCCCCAGTCACCGTAAAAAAAAATCTTAGAAAGTGCCCCGATATGTACTTACCTTCCCTCTATCCTCCGCGGGATTCTCCAGGCCCTCTGCTTGCACGGAAATGCAAGCAGGGGCCGGCAGCCGCGTCCCTGATTGGCTGAGAGGCAGCCAATCAGGGACGCGGCTGCCGGCCCTGCTCAGAACGCCGGAGGATAGAGGGAAGGTAAGCAACTATCTGGGCACTTTTAATAATTCTGTTACGGCGGGGGGGTGGGGGGGATCAATATATAAATATATATATATATACTGGGGATTTTACACTAGGGGGGAGGGAGAAGAAAACGGGAGGGAGAGGGGGGGGGGGGGAGGAACTCTCCTGCACATGCCTCAGACCTTGTCGAGGTTGAGGCTGAGACAGGCGCAGGAGGAGTCACCCAGACCTTCTACACTACACTTTCCTGGACTTTGGAGGGGCACAGCATGGCAACCATAAGGAGCTGGGATGTAAGGTTGTAAGGTAAGGATTTTTGTACACTACAGAGTGGGGCCAGTATGGGGTTAAATTTGAGTTTTGGGGGTGGACATGCCCTTTAATGAAGGAGTGATGTCTGCAGTTTCATAGTCAGATGAAAACAGACGCTACCAATGCACCAAACCGATAGCGAATTTTTAGGTCGGAATCTTTCACATCAGCAAACAGCTGGCGCTAAAGATTTGAAAATGGTTAACCCCATTTGAGATCAGCAATCTGCTTGGTGCATGGTCTTACTAGGGCAATATAGAGAGATAGCCCCAGAAGCCTTTACATATGTACCCACATTTACAGCTGATTCAAAGATTTCCCCAAGATTAAGTCAAACTAAAATAAGGCGAGAGTGGAAGTGCATAGATGGTGGGACTTCTGGTGCAACCCTCAAAGGGGAGTAACCCCCCCCCCCCCCAAACTACAATAGTTAAAAGCTAAAAGATACAAGACTAACCTGAAATTCTTTACAATGTTCTGTTGCTCCTGTTTCTGAACTGCAACCAGGATCCACTCAAGCACACCAAACTTAACAATGGTAGGTGCAATCCTCACAGCCCTCCACCCTTAGGGAAAAGGCAATCCAATATATACAGACAAATGGATGAGCACACTACTTCACACAATTTGTGATATGTTTCGGGGGATAAAAGGTCCCCTTCCTAAGCTTTCTGCAAGTTAGCATGTGTCTGTCATGGATGTGACAGATGACATCACAAACAATGACTGAATGCTAATCGCCTAGCCACCTGTGCTGAGCATGCTCAAGCTCATAACCAGCTGAGCAATGTTCCCTCTAATTGAAAATCGTATGTATGCGCAGAAATACATTTTCTGTGCGCACATAAAATTAAATTGTGTGCGCTACATACTGCAGCACTTATTTTCCAGCAGATTTTTGTGTGCGCACCAATTTAACCTGTGTGCACACGCACAACTTAGAGGGAACACTGCTGCTGAGGGGGCATGAATAAAAATAGCTGTTGATATACAATAATCCTTAGCTTCTATTTTTCTCCAGACATCAAAATAACAGCTATAAGCACTCGGTTAAACTACATTTCAAACATCAATGTATTATGATACAGAGGACTAACCCAGGAAGAACTAGTGTGCATGTGAGACAAATGGCAGTTGTCAGTGTTTATGACAATATTAAAGTTTACACAAGTAAATAGAGAGCACTTGGAAGGTTTGCTTGATCCAGAAAATCTTGGTTGTGTGGTCACTCACCCATTTGAAGCGCAGTGCTCAGTTTCTCCATGGCCCCCATTACATTGTGTCTCTCTCTTAGTAGTTGCCCTTCCACCAATAGCCTGCGCACCCTAGTCTCTTTACCCAGCCACTTCTCCAATAGGTTTCCCAGCACAACGTTCACCTTAAAGTCTCTGCTGTGTATCAGATCGCTCTCTGCTTTGCCCTTCATTCTGTCCTGGCACCTGTTGCAGTCCGGTGCCCCCGTGGCACACATACATTTCTTGCAGACTGTGTGCCCGCACAGCAGGGTAACTGGGTCCAAAAGTAGCAAATTGCACTTGGGACAAGATAACATGGTTGGGCTGGACTGGGAATGAGGTGCTGCTGGGTGAGTATGGGAATGGGTAGAAGGAAGCCCGAGGTCCTTTTCTCTTATGTTCCGTGCGATGCTCCCCACTAACACTCCCAGTTCATCGGGACTCAGTTGGTTCATCATGGCAGCTCGAAAGTAGGAGTCCAAGGCATCCGCCACCCGTCCAGCTAGGGCCAACGCGTCCCCTTTCCGCAGCCATAGAGCCCTGTTAGTTCGGGGAAGCTCTTCCTGCTGAGAGCTGTAAATTTCAGCTGCCAGTTCAAAATTCCCTGCCCTGAAAGCCTCCTCCGCCACCTCCAGCATCTCCAGGCACCGTACAGGGGGGTCAGCTGGGAAATGGCCCGGACCCTGCATAGGTCCCACCTCCATGGATGTGCTGGGGCTCCCTACATCGTTTACCAAGCAATGGACAGACCCGACAGGCTGAACAGACAGGGATCCGATCCGCCTCACAAAGGAACTGCTGGAATTAGTGACAGAAAGCGACCGAACCACAGATCCTATTATCCAATGTCGCGGACCTGCCCAGTCACTTCCACCCGGTGACCGTGACTACCCGCCGGGCTTTCTCGGGCATTGACCCTGCCGGGCGCCCTCCATGTGTTTCCGTTGTGTCATATCCACTCCGTATTCCTATAGGGCCCAGTCGGTACGTTATCCCTGGAGCAGGCCGGCCCGCACTCACAACGCACTGCAACGGGGTAGCAGGAAGAATGAGCCCACCGGCATCCAAACATAGAGGGAAGGAATGAACATTAAGCGGCTGTTTCCAGGCCTGGGGTTACATGGTAACTAGACTAAGGATTAGCAGGGGGAAGCCGTAAGGTGACAAGTCAACCCGTAGTTGGTTTACCGCAATAATTATCATCCATATTCTACTCGCTACGCTCGTCGGACACCGTCTGATCCCCACTCTCCCTGGGTTATTGGCACCGCCCATAACCCGTGATGTTTCGCTGAGCTGGTTCCTCCTCTTAAAGGTATAGTGGTTCCTATTTCTACAGCAGTGATAAGAAACCCGAGCTGGTGCTAGAGGTTACCCTCAGAGAGGAACTATATGAAGGGTGAGGCAGATGAGGACCTTTTTGGGTCGCCAGTAGAGTAACATGGACCTGTGCCTGTCCTCTGAATATGTAGTATGTATGTGTAGTCCCTGTGCACCTTCCAAACCAATATGTGTAAGAAAGCTATTCCCTATTCAAGTCTTATCTTTACTGCCGGGGACACAAGTGTAGCACATACAAAAAAATAGAAGCCTAGTGCACATCCAATTAATTTGCTTACATTTTACTTTACCATTGTATTGCAACTTTAAAAGCCTGCCCTTCTCTCTAGATAAATTAAAGGGCATCAATACTGAAAAATAGGTTATTTTAAATTGACCATAATAATGTAATTATTATGTAATTGTAAAGCACAACTATGTTGACGCTATATAAATCCACAATAATAATAATAAAATGATAATAATAAATTAAAAAAATAGCCAACTTAATTTCAACTTATGCAATTTTTGCCTCTCTCTTCTTCCCACATATATATACATATAAGGGAGATTCAATAAAAGTTCTTATTGTTAAAAATAGTGCTAATTTTGCCCCAAGCAATCAAAAGTTAAGATCTGATTGGTTATGGCAAAATTAGCATCATTTTTAACGATAAGCAGGGTTATTCAATAAATTCTTATTGTTTAAAATGGTGCTAACTTTGCGCCAACCAATCAGATAAGCTTTCAAATGTTAAATAAGATCTGAATGGTTGGGGCAAAATTAGCACCATTTTAAACTACTGGTATAAGAACTTTTATTGAATCTCCCTGAATAACTTTTATTGAATCTCCCTGTTGTAATTGAGGCTTCTATGAATTATGCTTATGAAGGTTCTCATTCATCCAGGTCATGGTATATTTGTTATATTCAATTAGATCAACTGGACTTGAAGTCCATACCTGGCTGTAATATGCTAATTGGGATTTTCCAGGGTACATAATTGCCACAGATTCTTGTACAAGTCATTCTGAATTGAGAAAGCCAGTTGAATGACTAGCGAAACGTCTTCAAGAACTAAACTTCAAGTCCAGTTGATCTAATTGAATACAACAAATATAGACTTCTATTTATTGTAGTTAGATACAGTTGCTCCACAAGACACAAGATATTTTTATTCACATATTTACATTTATATCGGTATTTCACTGTGAAAATGGATTCTGCAATGACATATCCATTAGACAGAGCATTTCACAATCTTTTTTCCCCTTTAAAGTGTAGAAGTATTTACTTTCCTTAAGAGGCATGTTTACCCCCACTACTAAAATCTATACTTAACTTCCCATAACCCCAAAATCATTAGAATTACCTCTCCGCAGTCAGGGCCACTTCTACCATTAGGCAGAGTGAGACATTTGTCTCAGATGGCACCCCTGTACTGAAGAAGAAAGGCGGCAGACAGGCAGTGGTTGGGAAAAAAGTTTTTCCTTGACCAGTCAGGAAAAAAAATAATTTCCCCTAGTAACAGATATGATTTTGTTAAAATCATTTTATATTGTTAGGTTAGCTTTAGTTTGTTAGGCTAGGTTAGATTAGTTGGGTTACTTAGGGCCCTGCTGAAAGAGTCTACCGTGACATGGTGGGGGGCTTACAAATCTTTTGGCTAAAATTTTTTATACTCCAGAAAGTATGGCATTTCTAATGCATAATCAAGGGCGGCATTCAAAGGTCTGGCTGAGGCAGCAAAAACCCTAGAAGTGCGCCTGTCCGCAGTCTCTGAAGCTTTTTATACATACCTCTCTCTTCTGGTCTCCCCGGAACCCTCTGCAAGTGACCATGCAGAAAGCCATGGCAGAGACAAGCAGATAAAAGTATCTTGGGGTTTGTTGGGGGGGGGGGGGAGTATAGATTTTAATGGTGGGTTGGACATGCTGTTTGAAATGAAAATGGATTTCCTCTAGTCTCTTGCCACACTCTTGTGTGAAAACCAACCCGTGCTAGTAGTAAAACCCTCTAATATAGTTGTAAAGTTTAATTCTATCTCATTGCAAGCAAAAAAAAAACAACTATTTCTAGTGCAGTGGTTCTCCCATAGGGCACCACAGACACTAAGGGCAAACTGTTTACTAATGGCATGACCCTTTTGTCCCATTGCCAGGCGGCTTTTGTCACAGGGGGGAAAAATCTTACGCCGGCGGCACCTGTGAATCAGGTGCACGCACAGAGGAGACAGGCAAGGAGAGAGCAGTGGGGGTGCACCTAATATGTACCACTCATTCATTGCTATTTGGGGCCGGGGCAGAGCTGAGACAAAGTAGGGGAGAGGGACAGGATGCACCCCCAGCTGGCACTGAATCACTAATGTTTCTCATTGCTCCCCTTTGCCTTTGGAATTTAAGACTCCCACTGGTTAGTAAGAGTTTTGCTATTGTTCTTTCTCCCTGTGATCACTTCTTCCCTGTCACCCTATACCACTTACTTGGTACGGTAATTCTCTCTCTCCCTCTCTGTCCCCTGGTAGTGTCTCGTCCCTGTCTGCTGGGTCCTGCTTCCCCCTTCTTTTCCTAACCATTTGGCTTCCCTCTATTCCCCCTTCATTCCATTATTTTTCAGATTTCCTCAAACTATAACTCTCAAGTTATCTGGCCTAGGGGACAAAAAAAGTATAAATCCGGCTGCAGTAACCCAGTAATAAGATAAAATCTGATTGGTTTTTGCAATACCACAGGCAAACCCTTAGGGCTAAGCCACACTGCTGCGATTTTCCTGCTTTTGCGGTTTTTTCAAATCATTGGAATCGCGGCAACGCAGCGAAAACGCGAAATTTTCAGTTGCGATACGATTGCAATTGTGATTTGCGTTCCGCATTTTAAATTGCAATCGCATGCGTTTTCCAATACTTCATGAAAAACGCATGCGCAAACGCAACGAAATCGCACATGATTCCGTGCAAAACCTTCTCCTAGCCCAAACCATATTTCCACAATATAGTTGTTTTCCTCTGCCATTTTCTTCCAGCTTATTAATGTTTTGAAATGGACTGTTTAAACAGCAGTGCATATTCAAGGTTAAGCTTTACCTGGGATCTATAGAGCTTTCTTGCTGTTTCTTGCAGGTGCTTTTCTTTCAGGTGCATTCCTTGTTATTTTTGCAGGTTTTTAGCTAAGGTGTCTTGAGTGCCTGTCTTTCCCAAGCCATTTGGTCAAGAATGGAGTAGTTATTAACCTTGAAATTTCACCTTCTTTTGGACTTTAAGGGCTAGGCCACACTGTGGCGATATTTCTGCGCTTGCGGTTTTTTTCTTAAAATCATTGGAATCGCGGGCAATGCACCGAAAACATGCATTTTCGGGTGCGATGCGCTTGCGCTTTGCGTTCCGCATTTTAATTCGCAATCGCGTGCGTTTTCCAATACGTAATGGAAAAAACGCATGCGCAAACACAATGAAATCGCACATGAAATTGCATGCGATTCCGTGTGAGATTGCGTTTGCATTGCAGTGTGGCCATGCCCTAAGGGCTATGCCACACTTGCATTTTTTAACACGATATCTGATAGCGTCTTAAAAAGCGCATGCAAGTGCTGGACAAAAGTTTTATGGAGATATCAGGGCACAGGGCTTTTAAATTAACCAAATAAGAGGCAAAGAGAAAGAACCTGGCTGGCACTCTACCACAGTGTGAAGTATATACAAACATTCCCTTTATTTAGACTTGGGGACACAAAATGCAGCACAATAACCATTTTAAAAACCATTTAAAAATAGCAACATCTATAACACTCTCCTAACATGTATCAAAATCATAAATAAGATAATCCCTTCCCTATAGTGATAATACTCATCTGTCCACAGGCAGTACTGTCAGTATATTCAGTATATGTATAATATACAGATAGATTCAGTGCATCACAAGTGGCCCATGTTTAAGGGGAGAGATAAAGTACTTACAGACAAACGTTGGACGCGTTTGCTAAGATGGCTTTCTCAGCAGCATGTGTTGGAGGAGCAATGACAGCTTTAAAAACGACTAGGGTATAGCACTTCAAATCTGGTGCGAGTACGTCTAATCAAGTCTAAGGCTGGGTACACACCAGCTTATAAGTGCTAGGCTGGAACAAATGATTGTCGGTCACGGCAGTAGTGGCCACGGCCGGCAGAGCGTGCAACCGGTCGTGCGGTCTGCCGGTCCCAGAGGGAACCACGCAATCAGCCATGACGACAGAGTTTGGAAGCCCCACACCAGCAGATATTTCCGGCCATCTGTGCGATAGTGCTGTGGATCGGTCGGTCGGCCATAAATATCTGCTGGTGTGTACCCAGCCTAATACAATTGAAAAGTTAGAGAGCAAAAAGACAGACTGCAAAACTCTGTAAATATATAGTAATACCGTCCTTTATTATAATTATTTAATTGGGACACAATTTAAAACCCTTTAAAAACACTAGTAATCTCCCTCATGCCGGTCAAACACAGTATAATGCAATGGTATAGACATAGTTCAACTGATATAAGTTGAATTGAGTGAGTGGCATTGGCCTTAGCACAGCTTTAGCAATAATGATTTAGCAACAGCAGATGGCTCACTTTAATCTACTGCAATTAAATGGTATACTAAAAAGATGAGTACTGTATGGTATGGTGATACCTTTCTATTGTGGACTAACAGTTCAGTTCATTTTTATGAACAAGCTTTTGGGAGATACACTCTTCTTCAGGTCAAGCAGTAAACAAGAAAAGAAGAGAAATGTATCCCTTGAAAGCATCGGACAGCAGATACTGTCGGATCCAATGGTATCGGGGCTTTATCGGCACTGTGTCTGGGCACTTTTTCGAATGAGAGCGCGCCCGCCGAACGTTCAGGTTGGCCGAGTGATTGTTTGGGAAATTCTATAAATTTACCTCGGCCATGGTAAACTTCCTATACGGGAGTCTGCCGCTTCCAAGGGAAAAACACAATCCCGAGCGTTCTTCTTATGCTGTGCGTAGGGAGAGTACTTGGTACTGTGTGTAGTCAGATCCTGTCTGTCATTTTTCAAAAATACTATGTGTACCCAGATTTGGTCCCCCCCCAAAAAAAGGTATCACCATACCCTAAAGTACACATGTTTATCTATATTCTACTGGACTAACATGGTTACAACAATCTTATCTGCAACAATAAAATGGGAAGAATGTTTAACAGAAACTGCTGCTAAAAGATGTGTTGTTAGCTTTTTTAAGTGCTTGTCTCCACGTGGCTGTTCAATGCATTATGGGTGGGCATAGTATTGATCTTTGCTGCAGGGGGACACTGCATGGTACATTCAGACTTGTGCAAATGAAGATAAGTGCAAACTAAAAAAAAATTTGCACCGCACATTCGCATTGCCACGCATGCGCATTAGCACTCCTGGGAAGGGGGTGAGCATGTGCGGCCTATGGTAGCTTTGGTCTGATCCTGCCTGCCATCACATCTCCTCCTTCCACACTGTCACAGTAAGTTATAACTTATAATTGTGGGAAACTTATATGTAGCAGTCACCGTGGGCAACGCGAATGTATCAGTCATCGTGGGCAACTTGTATGTAGAAGTTACCATGGGCAACTTGTATGGGTTTTTGAACCTCACATAAGTCCTCTTGGCAGAGCTATTCAGCTCTGAGCGATTCACTTGTAAAGGGATTTTTTTTAATTAACATTTTTTATTAGATTTTTCCTTTAAAATCATGTTGACGTATTAAACGGTATGTGTAGATACATATAGGTGTATACTTCAAGATATATTAACATTTTATCAAAGGTGCAAAAATACATTGAAAATTAAAATTCCCTTGAATTTTACAGTGGTCCTTCTGGAGAAGTTTAGGTCAGTCCAGGAAAAACAGAAAGAAAAAGGAAGAGAAAGAAAAGGGAGGAGAAGAGAAAAAAAGGTGGGTAAAGAACTTTACTTTTGAGGAGAGCATGCATGTAATTTGGTTTTGCTTTCTGAATAGCGTGATTACGTTAAATTGGTTATGGATTAAATGACCTGTTATCCACATACCATAATTCCCAGGTCTTGTAAAATTTATAGAAATTGCCTTGAGAGATCATAAAGGCCTTCTCATATTCAGAGCAGGATCATCCACAAGGCAACCCTAGGCACCTGCCTACGGCCCAGGAAACTTCTGGGGGCTCAGCTTCAAAAGCAGTAACAATATTATAGTCTATACAATATATGTAGCAAAAAAATGGGGCCCTAAATGATGGCCCCATATGATCTTAATCCATCTCTGCTCATATTGCATGTTGATTGTTAAAATCTTTTGTATTTCCCTTGTTGATGGGGTTGTTTTTTTCATCCAATACTTTGTGATACATTTTTTTTGCTATAGTTAAGGTATGATATATTTTAGTTTGGTGCTCAATGGGGTATAATGCACGGTCAACATTAAGTAAGGCTAAAGAGGGCGTTGGTCTGATATTGTATCCGCATAGGTTGCTAAGGAATCAAAAGACCTTGTTCCACATTTTTTTTATTTTTGGGCAATTCCACCAAATGTGGATTAGTGAGGCTTTATTGTGACATCTTCTCCAGCACAAGGGGGAGGAATTCAGGAACCATCTGCTGGACCATTTTTAGGCATAGGCCACCTAGGCAAAGAACTCAAAGAAGTAGGGCGCCTATGTTGATCCAGGGTGCCTATTCTTCTCCCTAGCATCTCCCTGTCAGCTTTCACTTGCTGTGTTAGATCTGCTTGTTCAGCTGTAACCTGCAACATTGTATTTAGTACAGAGCCTGAACTCCACACACGGAAGGAAGAAGGGGGGAGGATGAGCTCAGCTAATAGTACTGAGGAGAACAGTTCTAAAATGCCAGGTTTTTTAACAGTGGTCCTGTGACTAGCAGCCATGAGATCCCTATCCCTGCCTCTTTCTTCCTTTCATCCAACTCTCCAATTAGAACTTAGAGTGGGTGAGGAGTGAACAATTCAATGGAGGAGACATAGAAAGCATGTACATACTGTATATTATGTCAATGCTGGCAGCTGAAAGGGTTAAAGGTAATACTCTGCTGGCACTGAAAGTGTTAATAATAAAGTCTGTTGGCATTGAATGGTTCATGGTAATACTCTTCTGGAACTGAAAGTGTTAATGGCAATACTATGGGGAAGTCTGCTGGCACTGAAGGGTTAAAGCGCTTGTCCACCCCACTAAATCAACTTTGGGGGAAAGGTAGGTAACCCCTACCCACCCCCAACCACCGGCATATTTCTTTAAAAAAATCCCCTGAATTCTACTTACACTGCCTTCTCTCCCACGGCGCTCCATTCCGGCCTCTTTCTTGCAAGCAGGGGGCTGGACCTCAGCCGCATCTGTGATTGGCTGAGAGGCAGCCAATTACAGACGCAGCTGACGTCACTAGAAATGCCACGGGAGAGAAGGCTCTGTAAGTACCAATCAGGAGGGATTTTTTAATAAATATTGCGGCGGTTAGGTCCGGGCAGGGGTTACTTACCTTCCCAAAAGGATTACACACTAGGTGCAACGATGGCTGAGGATGGATCCGGATGGTGGTGGTGGTGGGGTTGGAGGTACAGCGCATGCCCCAGACATTTAAGAGGACAAGGAAACAGCGTGGATCAGAAGCCTCACAGACAGCATGGAGACTTTGAAAAGGCATATTTTGGGAACCAAAAGGTAATGTAAGGGAAGGATTTATTTTATATATAACTGTAGAGTGGCTCCGGTATGGGGTTAAATTATAGTTTTTGGGGTGGACATGCCCTTTAATAGCAATTCTCTGGAAAGGTGCTAGCACTGAAAGTATTAATAGTAAAGTCTGCTGGCACTGAAAGTATTAATAGTAAAGTCTGCTGGCACTAAAGGGTTAATGGTAATGTTCTGCTGGCACTGAAATTATTAATGGCAATATTCTTGGAAAAGCACCGGCTGGAAACAATTTCTGGGGAGAACACTGGTGCCACTTCCATCCTGTCATTTGTGGCCATTGTCGCTGCATTCATACAAAAGTATGTACACACACCCGCCTCACCTGGTACAGTGTCCCTCTTACCAACTAGTAATAAAGAACTGCTGCAGTAGAGCGTGGGGGGGGGGGGGGGTCACGTAGGTGGGAGGGCGCCTAGGGCACCAAAATGGCTAGAAACAGCCCTGACCATCTGTGTAGTAATTCTGGGTATCGGTAGTATCTGAAAAGGAGTTTCTTGTTGGTAATGCATTTTAATAATTTAAAGGTCAGTATAAATGCTCTTTCCCATTGTTCAGTGGAAATCTCTGTTCCCATTTGGACAAACATTGAGGTTTGTCTATTTCCTTTTTCATTATGTAAAGCTGTGTAAAGTTTGTATATGTTTTTTTTTATTGGTAGTATCGTCTAGGCAGGTTTCAATTAAGTCATTCTTTGTTAGATTGTCTGCAGGGGTGCCCCTACCATGAGGCAAACTGAAATATTTGCTCAGGGCGCATCCCTGCAGAACACTTAAAAGGCAGCAGTTAAAAGAAATCTTCCTTCCTGCAATACTGCTTTTCAGCACCAGTCCACCAATCAGTGTAAAGTCAGCCCTCCTGTCCACCATTCAGTGTTAGTCATCCCACCAAACCCACGTCTATGTTACCTGATGAAGCCATGCCCGCTTCACGTGCCGCCACACGTCTGCCCATAGGCGGCATTTAAAAGTTGTTTTAGCTGTCAAAAACCCTAGGAACACCCCTGATTGTCTGGAAAGGGTAGTTTGGATAGAAAGTTTCTTATTTGGTAAAAACAGATCAAGTGGTGGATTGAAAGTTTGAATTTATTCATTAATGTGTGGAATGTGGTAATTTTGCTTTCTATATATACATCTGTTAAGTATGTGAGTCCTGATAATTCCCATTGTTTAATATTTAAGTTAGGGATGATATTGAGATGAAAGGAATATATGCTTTTTGTACTATTGGTGGTTTGGTGATCTGTCTCCAAATTTAATTTGTAGTTTGAATTGTTATATATTCTGTATTTGTGTTTGTGGTCTTAATTTGAAGTGTCGGGATATCTAGGTTGGTTATCCTATATCTACCCATTTTTTATTGAATTTTTTAGATAGCCAATGCTTAGTTTGATCCAGGATTTTGGCTTGGTAGTAATCTTTAAAAATTGAATATGCTACTCTGCCTGCTGTTTTAGTTTTGGATAGGGTTTGGGTTTTAATCCAAAGGTATGTGTTATTTCCGCTTGAATTTTGTTAAAATATGAGTCTGGTATTGGGATGGGTAATGTTCTGAATTTGTATAATAATTTAGGTAGAAAGAGCATTTTCAAAAGTGTAATCTTGGTTAACCAGGGTAGGTATTTTTTTGTCCAAGAGTTAAGTTCTCTGGTTATTTCGGGAATTAGAGGCTCATAATTTATTTTGAAAAGGTTTTCGACTTTTGGGGTGAGATATATTCCTAGATAAGGGATTGATTCTGGCGCCCATTTATATTTGTACTTAGCTCTTAATTAGATCTGAAGAGTCATGGATATATTGATAGGTAGGATACCGTATATACTCGAGTATAAGTCAAAATTTTCAGGCTGTAAAGTTAGCCTGAAAACCTAACCTCGACTTCGGGTCAAGTCCTAATTTAGATCCAAATCTGCAATTGCAGATAGTAACCAGTATGTGTTAACCTGCATATAAAATTACAGGAGCTGTTCTTGGCATTACAATAGTTCCTGCTTCCTGTAGTCTGGCTCCTGGACTCACTCAGCATTGTCACTGCTCATCTGGATGCTGTAAATCTGATGGGTCTCCTCAGTTTGGGGCAAAAAACAGCTGCTAGTACAGTGCAAATGACAGCTTGAAACTACAACTCTCAGGTGACATTTTTAACTATTGGGATCAGAGAGTCCTTTACTATATGGGGTCAGAGGGCCGCTTACTATATGGGGTCAGAGGGCCCTTTACAATATGGGGTTCGGGAGAATTGTAAATGATGGTAAGCTTAATTAAAAGTTTACTGAACCTTGCCACTCCACATGTTTAGAAACTGAAACTCCCCAGCAACAAAGCATGCTGGGAGTTGTAGTTTCCAAACATCTAGAGTGCCAAGGAATTGGGGGTTACTGGTACTGGATTTGGCTATTACTGTATGGGATTCATGTATGGGAATTCTGCTGTCCATTTAAAGGGCAACTAATTTCTACCCTCGGCTTATACTCGAGTCAATCAGTTTTTACAAATTTAGGTAAAAATAGGTACCTCGACTTATACTCGGATCGACTTATACTCGAGTATATACGGGTAAATGATTTGTCTTCGTTTATTTTGTAGTATGATATCCTACCAAATTCTGTAAATGTTTTTTGAAGGTGTACTAGGGAAATTAGGTGGTCTGTTATTGCAAGGATGATGTTGTCAGCATATAAGCCTATTTTGTGTTCCTGGTTGCCCATTTTAATTCCTTTTATTTTTTCATTGTTTCTAATATAGTTAGCAAGAGGTTCTATGGTGAGATCAAATATTAGGGGCGATAGGGGACAACCTTTGCATTGTGAATACTAAATTTATTGGATATCATGTTAGAAATATACAGGGTTATTCAATAAAAGTTCTTATCGTTTAAAATGGTGCTAATTTTGCCCCAACCAATCAGATGTTAGCTTTCAAATGTTAAATAAAGTTCTGATTGGTTGAGGCAAAATTAGCACTATTTTAAAAAGAACTTTTATTGAATCTCCCCGAAAGACTTTTGCTGTAGGGTTATGATATAGTGTCATAATGGCTTTATTAATCCACCCTTGTAAGTTAAAAGGACAGTTCAGTGGAAATGTTCAATATTTGTTAAATTGTTGGTTTGTGTAATGCCTTCTTAGTTATTCTACATATTCTCTCCCATTTAGAAAAATCAGTTGATTTCATACCCTTTGCTGTTCCCTGCTGTTGACATTAGTGAGCTGACATTTCAGGTTCTAACAGTCCTTTTTCTTCCCAGGATGCACCACTTCCTTGGAATGTTCCTAACAGTAATTTCTACTGATTGGCTGTTGGATGGGTCAAAGATGCTCAGATCTCTACTGAGCAACTGAATCAACCCAGGCGCTGGGTCAAGGGCAAGACCATAACGGTCTCTACTAGGGGTCCTGCAAACAGGAAGTCACAATTTTGGTTGCATTTATTTATACACAGACAAAATGCTGAATTGGCAGATTAAGGTCATTGGGATGAAAAAATTCTGCTCTTTTTTCTGAAAAGCATATATATCTGCACTGAACTTCCCCTTTAAATTTTTCAAGTATGGCATTTAGATATGCCCAGTTGACTCTATCAAACGCCTTTTCGGCATCCAATGTAATTATTAATGTTGTTATATTTTTCTTTTCAGTCCAGTTTATTATGTCGATAAACCATCTGGTGTTATCCCCCGGTTGACGTTGTGGGACGAAGACTACCTGGTCATCTGTGATTAGTTGAGATAAGAAGGGCTGGATTCTATAAGCCAGGATTTTAGAAAATATTTTAAGATCGGTGTTTAATAGGGTGATGGTTCTGTCATTTTTAATATTTGTTTTATCTTTGTTAGTTTTTGGTAATGGGACTATAAAGGTTGTTAGGTTTTTCTCTGGAAACTCGTCTTCTTCCACCGCCGTGTTGAATAATCTTTTTAGGTATGGTGTGAGGATGTTTTCATATTTTTTGTAATATTCATTGGTATATCTGTTGGCACCTGGTGCTTTGTTGTTTGGTAGGGATTTTATTGTTTTTGAGATTTCATTGGTCTGTATGGGTATATTTATTGATTCTAATTGAGATTTAAAGAGTGTAGGGGTGTTAATTTGTTTCAGAAATTCATTAATTTCAAATGTTGTGGGAGATTTGTTTCCTTCTTTGTTTTTAATGTTATATAATGAGGAGTAATATTTTGCAAATTCATTCGCTATATCTTTGGGATTGTATAGAGGTTTGTTTGTTTTGGTCGTTATTTATGTTTGTTATTTTGGAGTTAACTATTTTAGACTTGAATCTATTGGCTAATGCCTTGTTGGCTTTGGGGCCCTGTGTGTAATAATTTGCTTTAAGTCTTCTCATCAGTTTGTCGAATTTGTAAATTTCTAGTTGGTTTAGCTTATTTTTTATTTCTTTAAACTTTTGATAATCTTCTTTCGAATGGGTGTGTTTAAATTGTCTTTCAGCGTGTTGTAGGTTTTCAATCAATTCAATTTTCGATTGAAGTGTAGCATTTTTTTTGTTGTGAGGCAATTTTAATAATTATTCCTCGTATGTAAGCCTTGTGTGCGTTCCATAAAGGTTTGGGGTGAATAGGTTCTATATCATTGAGTTTTTTCTGTATCTTGTAATTGAGAGTTTAATTTCCATATTGTTTGGGGAGGAGTAATCTGTTTATCTACATTTGTCATGACTAGAGGAGCGTGATCTGAGTTGGTTTGAACTAGAATTTTGGACTTAGTTATGTTTTTTGTAATTTCCATTTGTCTGTCATGAATAGACCAATTCTAGAGTGCATGTTGTGTGTTTGTGAGTAGTAAGTATAATCTTTTCCCATCGGGTTTAGGACTCTCCAGACATCATATAGGTCTTCTATTTTAGTAGTTGTTGTAGTGAGTTTTTATTACGTTTTGCTGATGATCCTGTTGAGTCCATTTGAGAGTCACAGGTTAGGTTGACATCTCCCATTATGATAATTTTGTTTGGGGTTTTGTTTTTCACTCTGTTTATTATTTTCTGTAAGAATTTTATTTGTTTCTTGTTTGGTGTGTAGATGTTTGCGATGGTGTAATGTATATTGTTTATTGTGCATTTCAAGATAATGAATCTACCATATTTATCAAGTATAACTTGATTTTCCTCAAAGGAAAGTGATTTATATATTGCTATTGCAACGTCTCTCTTTTTTTGTGTGAAATGATGCTATGTTAATTGTGGGGAATTTTTTATCATGTAGTAGGTGCTCTGAGTTTTTGGTGAGGTGGGTTTCTTGTAATCCCAGAATATCTATCTTATTTGAATTGGCCTCTTTCCATGTAAAGTATCTTTTAAAAGGGGAGTTTAGACCTCTTACATTATAGGTCATAAACATAATTGTCATAATTTAGTTTATATTTTGTTGATGTACAATATACCATATTTCTTTTTTGGACCATGCATGCTCTCTCCATTTTGGCACATTAACATTTTTACTTTGAAAATACAACAAATATAAACATATTTAATAAACATTAATTCAAACATTTTAACTTTTGAAACATTTTGCAACAATAAGTTGCCAGTGCTCATTGTATAGGTGTGAACCCCTATACAATGAGGGGGGAAAAGTCATAGTTTTTGGACACACCCCCTAGGGGGTGTTCCTTTGTATTGGCACTTGGCTATTTAAACCCACACTGTGTTGTTCACATCACCTGATGAAGGGGGTGTTACCCTCGAAACGTCGTATTTGCTGTTTGATGTTTAGCTTACAATAAACATTCTATTTTGGAGTGCAGTCCACCTTGTATCTATTTGATAGTTTATCCTTGCAATGAAAGATTAATCGTGATCAATTCCTATGTTTCTGGAGGTGGGCCAGAGTAGTTAGCGCATCCAATTACCTTCTGATTAAATAAAAAAATAAAGTAAATAATTCTATAATATTGAAACCTTATATTATTTTATTTACCCTATAATATTCTATAGTAAAAGATAGGATAAGCATCCATACATATGAGTGTAGCATAACATCAGCTATTATTTGACCTCATCTCAGGTTATAGATTGCAAACACAATTTATTGCATCCAAGTATATAAATAGGTTGTTGTTAATATTTTGACATATTTTCTTTAGTGTTGGATAGATGAAAGGTAGATGAAGTGATAGGAGCATGTAAAGGGATAGAAATAAAGAGGCGAAGATTTAACACAGTTCTTATTACATCTTTGGTATTTCTATAAATTACAATCATCATTTTGATAGGCATATTTATCTTGTTGTTTTAGTAGATGTTGTTTAAGAAAAGCAAGGTTTTTTTTGCAACCCTGTATTATTGTGCTTACATTATAATATTGGGTGGAGGGGAGACGGGGGAATGCAATCCTGTGTCTTGGTTGGGAAGAGAGCAAGCCAACCTCAAAGGGGTGTAGGTAGACAGATCATTGGTTTTTCATAGGCATAATGTATGATTGATTTAGTCTATGTTTATTATTTTCATATATTATAGAAATTGTTGCTTGTATCAAAAAAGTGCCTATTTAGGAGGCACTTTTTTGAGGAGTTGCAAATTAAGAAACAGCGTTGCAGTTACTGTAATAAATGGCAGATAGGTAGGAAAAAGAAAGATCCTAAAAAAGGATAGGAATAGAGAGATAGTAGTTTTCTATATATATTTTACTTTACTATCAGCAAAGAAAGTGATCATTTCCACCCTCCCCCCTTCTTCAGCCCATTCAAATCTTTCGGGTGCGAGGGGGAAAAAAAGGGTGGGGGTGTATCATTGTTTGAATGATCAATGGTTGTTGACGGACAGTGGAAAGTATTAGGTGAAGGAAGGAGAGCGAGCATTGGTATTAATCACAGTTTAATACGTATTTATGATAGTCATTTGACATAAAACAACCATTAAACCTATCTTTGCCATGGGTTATACTTGATACTTGGGGGTTTTGTCCGCTCATGAGTTCTTCACCATAGACATCTTACTTTTAAAGATCCCACATAGTTAAATTACTGTCCTCAGTATTATGTTGATTTTAATGTATTCAACAGTTGCTTAGGAGATAAGAGGAGGTAGTAGAGAAAGGGGGGAAAGCATGATAGCATTAGAGAAAAAGAACATCATATTATGATTCACAATGGGTATGGCATTTATCATTTGGCAATAAACAATCTTCAATTCTTTCTATGCAGTGAATGAGATGTTTATTGGATGTTTTCGGTCTTCTTATGAGTTCTAGTCCAGAGTCTTATATCTTTAAGGTTCCCATAGGTTTACAGTGTCTTGAGTAAGTTTGTATTGCTAATTGCCTGGATCAGTAGCTGCTTAGTAGATATTGTCTGTTTATGAGTTCTTGCCCAGAGACTTGTATGAGACTGAAAGTGGTTAAGATCTTGTATATTATATTGTATATTCTCCTGGTGATGATTTTGAGTCCGTTAATATAATTTCCCATCTTTAAGTTAATCATACAATGCTGATATCGAGCCCGATAAAGTATATATTTAAAATTTTTACAGTGAGCAAATTATTGATTAGTAGAGCTTGAGAACGCAGAGAATGTTGTTGTCCCCAGAGCAGCAACTACCCGCAGGTAGTTGCAGATTTTGAAATCTTGTTGGTAAATTTTTGGCATATCTCATAGCGTGTAATAGTTTGTCTTTGATCTGGAAAAAGTGTAGTCTCATTATAATTGTCCTTGGTGCCCCCTGGGGAGCAGATTTAGGCTTAGGAATCCTGTGAATTCTATCTATAACAAGGTTAATATCTGTGGCCTCTGGTAAAAGAAATTTGAACAGTTCAAAAACAAATTCTGTTAATGAATTGTTGGGGACGGATTCTGGAATGCCCCTGATTTTTAAATTATTCCTCCTGGATCTGTTTTCTAGATTGGTAATTTTCCTCTGCATTAAATCTACAGTTTCATGTAAAGTATTGTGGGAATCGATCAGCTCATTGTATGACACAGAGAACTCTTGGAACTTTGATTCCATGTAAGTTGTACGCTCTCCAATATCAGTTATATCCTTCTTCATTTCTCCCAACAATGAAAATATATGAGCCATTAGGGATCTACTTTGGGATATTAATAAGTCCTTCAGAATCCCTATGGTGATCGGATCATCATTTTTTGGGAAGTTATTAAAGCATTCAAAAGTAAAGATCCTACCTTGTGGAGATTCGGATGTGGCAGGTAGTAGTAGTTCCTCTGCATTTTCAATGAGAGGTGAGAAAGAAATGGATTCTATGAATTCCATCTGGTCTTTGAGTACTTCAAACGAGTTGGCTAGGAATTTGTAGGAGTGTATCCTATTCTGTAGATTTAGGAGATGCTGAGTCCTGTTTTTTTTTTTTTGCAAGGAGTTCCAGTGTTTTCCGCTCCCTTTGGGTCTGTCTCTGCTCATGAGGGAGATCCGCCGCCATCTTGGATTGGCCCGGTCGGAGAGGATTCCGTTGCAAAGAATGCGGTAAATTTTTTGTTTTGGTTTTTTGAGGCGCCTTTTTTGGTCATGGTGGTTTTAGGGGGTATTAATGTCTCCAGGGGGACTGATGTTGAGAAATTAATCACTGGTGATGGTGAATTGTTTAAACAAGTGTGAAGTGGAGGAGCTCACAGAAGTTGCATCTGTCCAGCTTCAGAGCTAAGCCACACACCCCTAAAGGGATTTACCGTTTTAAAGGGGTTTGTCTGTTTTGCAGGGTTGCGTTAAGAAAAAAAGCGTTTATTAATTGTGGTTTGCAGTCTTAGTGAATGTTCTAAACTAACACTGTTTTATTGTGTGTGTAAATAAAATTACTTTTGTTATTTTTTACTGCTTACTATTGGAATACGGTGGTAGGAATTGTTTATGTAAGCTTTAGGCACAAGCAAGGTTATTCAATAAAAGTTCTTATCGTTTAAAATGGTGCATTCGAAAGAAGATTATCAAAAGTTTAAAGAAATAAAAAATAAGCTAAACCAACTAGAAATTTACAAATTCGACAAACTGATGAGAAGACTTAAAGCAAATTATTACACACAGGGCCCCAAAGCCAACAAGGCATTAGCCAATAGATTCAAGTCTAAAATAGTTAACTCCAAAATAACAAACATAAATAACGACCAAAACAAACAAACCTCTATACAATCCCAAAGATATAGCGAATGAATTTGCAAAATATTAATCCTCATTATATAACATTAAAAACAAAGAAGGAAACAAATCTCCCACAACATTTGAAATAATGAATTTCTGAAACAAATTAAAACCCCTACACTCTTTAAATCTCAATTAGAATCCATAAATATACCCATACAGACCAATGAAATCTCAAAAACAATAAAATCCCTACCAAACAACAAAGCACCAGGTGCCAACAGATATACCAATGAATATTACAAAAAATATAAAACATCCTCACACCATACCTAAAAAGATTATTCAACACGGCGGTGGAAGAAGACAGTTTCCAGAGAAAAACCTAACAACCTTTATAGTCCAATACCAAAAACTAACAAAGATAAAACAAATATTAAAAATGACAGACCATCACCCTATAACACCGATTAAAAATTTTCTAAAATCCTGGCTATAGAATCCAGCCTTCTTATCTCAACTAATCACAGATGACAGGTAGTTTCGTCCCACAACGTCAACCGGGGGATAACACCAGATGGTTTATCGACATAATAAACTGGACTGAAAAGAAAAATATAACAACATTAATAATTACATTGGATGCCGAAAAGGCGTTTGATAGAGTCAACTGGGCATATCTAAATGCCATACTTGAAAAATTTAAAGGGGAAGTTCAGTGCAGATATATATGCTTTTCAGAAAAAAGAGCAGAATTTTTTCATCCCAATGAACTTAATCTGCCAATTCAGCATTTTGTCTGTGTATAAATAAATGCAACCAAAATTTGTGCTTCCTGTTTGCAGGACCCCTAGTAGAGACCGTTATGGTCTTGCCCTTGACCCCGCGCCTGGGTTGATTCAGTTGCTCAGTAGAGATCTGAGCATCTTTGACCCATCCAACCGCCAATCAGTAGAAATTACTGTTAGGAACATTCCAAGGAAGTGGGTGCATCCTGGGAAGAAAAAGGACTGTTAGAAACTGAAATGTCAGCTCACTAATGTCAACAGCAGGAACAGCAAAGGGTATGAAATCAACTGATTTTTCAAAATGGGAGAGAATATGTAGAATAACTAAGAAGGCATTACACAAACCAACAATTTAACAAATATTGAACATTTCCACTGAACTGTCCTTTTAACTTACAAGGGTGGATAATAAAGCCATTATGACACTATATCATAACCCTACAGCAAAAGTCTTTCGGGGAGATTCAATAAAAGTTCTTTTAAAATAGTGCTAATTTTGCCTCAACCAATCAGAACTTATTTAACATTTGAAAGCTAACATCTGATTGGTTGGGGCAAAGTTAGCACCATTTTTAACGATAAGAACTTTTATTGAATCTCCCTGAAGGTTTCTAAATAAAGTAATTGTTGTCAACTACTTTATTACCTGTAGGGTGGGGGCTGGGAAGAAACAAAAGAAAGGCTTTTTTTTTCCCTCTCTGGTTGCATGAGGTTGTAGCTAATTGGTTTAAATTGGCAGAGCACTATAGGGTATGTGGTTTTGAACCTCACATAAAAGTCCTCATGGAAGAGCAATTCAGCTCTGAGCAATTCACTTGTAAAGGTATTTTCTGTTTTAAAGGGTTTGTCTGTTTTTAAGGGGTGCGTTAAGAAACAAAAGGGTTTTAGAACAAGATTGCTATTTCTATTGTTGTGTATTGCTGCTTCTGCGTTGTGTATTGCTGTTTTAGGGTGCTGTTTTAGGCCACACTAGCGCGTTTTTCATATCTGTGTTTTGCGTTCGCGTCTGCGATTTTTGCTAACATGGAAATCGTGGGAACGCGAACGTTCCTGCGATTTCCGATGCGCATGCGATTGCGCGTCCGTTTGCTTTTTGTCGCGAGTATTTTTTCGCACAATCACTTGCGTTTTCGCTTTAAAAATAGCAAATGCGAAAACACGTGCTAACGCACAGAAAGCGCACACGACAGCGTGCGCGCTTGGTGCGTTGTAGTGTGGCCTCACCCTCAGTATGGACAGTTTTGTTGGGGCATTGCAATGTGCATCCTGGTAGATGTATGGGATCTTGTAGCAGCTGCTCCAAGATACCTATGTATGTGTCAGTTGTGAGTGGGTTGCCCTTTAAGAATCGAAGCTGCAGAATCTAAAGGGGAAACTTGCAGCATTGCAGGGCCTGGCAAACCTGAAGGAAATGCAGGAACTGGCAAGGGCCAATAAACTGGAGGGTGAAAATGGGGCAGATAAGGTGGTAAAGGAAGATAGATTTGTAAGGGTCACCGGGGGAACTAAGGGACAGAAGGGTAGGGTCACTTCTTCCCAGCTGGTCAATCCCAACAGATTTGCTGTGTTGGGTGAAGATGTGGAGGATGGCTCAGAAGTAGCATGTATGGAGCGGGCCATTCCCTTGAGCACCCAGGGGATGGCTATTTCTAATACAAGGGAGAACTGGGGACTAGGAAGGATAGGCAGGTGGTAGTGGTAGGGGACTCCCATTATTAGAAGGGTAGATAGGGTAATCTGCCGCCAAGACCCTACAAGACGAACAATGTGTTGCCTGGTGCTTGAGTTCGACATGTGGTGGATCGTGTAGACAGATTATTGGGTGGGACTGGGAGTGACCCGGCGGTCTTGGTTCACGTTGGTACCAATGACAAAGTTGGAGGTGGAGGTGAGGTCCTTAAAAATGATTTTCAAGAGTTAGGAGCCAAGTTAAAAATAAGGACCTCAAGGGTAGTGTTTTCAGAAATACTACTGCTGTCACATGCTACGCTAGGGAGACAACGGTAGCTTAGTAGTATAAATGCATGGCTAAGACGGTGGTGTAAAGAGGTGGGGTTTGGAGAACTGGGCTGACTTTTCTGTTGAGTAGAGATGGACTGCACCTCAATGATGATGGTGCAGCTGTTTCGGGGGAGAAGATGGCTAGAGGGTTGGAGGAGATTTTAAAGGTATTGGGGGGAGGGTGCAGTGGACTACACAGGTAGATAGAGGGATTAAGCATCAGGGTGGAAATGGGGAAAGGGGGAGCATAGAGGATAAGGAGGAATGTATGTCCAATTTTGGAAGTAAATTAAATGATAATCTAAAATGTATGTTTACAAATGCAAGAAGTCTGTCTGGAAAAACTAGAGAACTGGAACTAAGAACTAGAGCTTTAAAGGAAAGGTGTGATGTGATCGGTATAACAGAAACATGGCTAAATGATTCACATTACTGGACAGTAAATATTGAAGGATACTCCTTATTTATACATGACAGAGTTAATAAGAAATGAGAGGGAGTATGTATGTTAAACATGAATTGAAGCCAAATTTAAAAGATGAGATAGATAGGGTATAGACGATAAGGCAGAAACAATATGGGTAGAGCTGTGTACAGGAAGCAAGAATGTGGGTAAATTAATTGTTGGTGTATGTTATAAGCTTCCAAATGCCAGTGAGGATGTGAGATGAATCTCCATATGTAGTTGGCCAAGGCTGCTGGTATGGGGCATGTTCTGGTTATGGGGGATTTCAATTACCCTGACATAGATTGGAGTATGGGAACTGCCAGCACCTCAAAAGGTATCATGTTCTTGAATCTTCTTTATGAGCATTTTCTTTCACAGATGGTAGAAGTAGAAAGGGTGTGTTGTTGGGTCTGGTGATATCTATTAACCCTGAGCTGATTTGGAGATGAAGGTAATGGGAAGCTTAAGGAATAGTGACAATGATATAGTGGCATTTAATATAGGTTGCAAAAAACAAAAGTGCACTGGGTTAACAAAAAAAGTGAATCTCGACTGAAAAAAGATTTGGGGGTTCTGGTAGATAACAGACTTAGCTGTAGCAAACAATGCCAGACAGCAACGGCTAGAGCTAGCAAGATATTCAGGGAGATTCAATAAAAGTTCTTATCATTAAAAATGGTGCTAAATTTTCCCCAACCAATCAGATCTTATATCACATTTTAAAGCTAATATCTGATTGTCTGGGGCAAAATTAGCGCCATTTTTAATGATAACTTTTATTGAGTCCCCTTGATTGTCTTGTATAAAGAGGGAAATTGATTCAAGAGAAAAAAACATTGTGCTCCCTCTTTACAAGGCACTGGTGAGGCCTCATTGGGAATATGCGGTGCAGTTTTGGAATCCCATATACCAAAGGGACATCTTGGAAATGAAAGCAGTTCAGAGAAGGGCAACTAAAATAATAAAGGGAAGGGGCTTGATTATGCAGGCAGATTAGACAAGTTAGGGCTGTTTACATTGGAGAAGCGGCATTTGCGTGGGGAAATGATCACTTTATATAAATCTATTAATGGGCCATACAATAACCTCTCTGGTGCATTGTTCACTAATAGGTTATATCAGAGGACTCGTGGCCTTCTTTTAAGGCTGGAAGAAAAGAAGTTTCATCTTCAGTTGGAAATGTTCTTTACAGTGAGAACGGTGAAACCGAGGAACTGTCTTCCAGCAGATGTGGTAATGGCAAGTTCATTGAATAGCTTTAAAAGTGGGCTAGAAAGTTTCTAAACTAAAAAATATCAGAATTACTGGTATTAATACATATACTGTAGTTCTGGTTGATTCAGGGATACATTCCGCCATTTGAGTCAGGAAGCAATTTCCCCCCCCTTTTTTAGATGTTTTTTTTTTCCTTCCTCTGGATCAACTGTTAGGTAGGGTTAAAAAGGAGGGTGAAAAGGTTGGACTTGTTGGACATATGTATTTATTCAACGTAAATTACTAACATACTTGCGAGGAGATTCAATATTGCGGGTAGCGTTACTTTCCTTAGCCCGATCCCGCGATACAATAACTGACATAAACGAGATTACGTCAGTTATTGCATCGCGGGATTGGGCTAAGGTAAGGAGCAAGACTTTCACGCTCCACAAGCCGTAGCGTTAAGTTTCGCGCTACGAAAACTTAATGCTTCAGGTTCTGAATTGTTGGCAATCGTTGGCACAGTGCTATTTCCAAAAACATTCGGCGCTGTGCTCGAAAAGCCGTCTAAAACCCACGTTAACCTGAATTTTTTTCGGATTAACATGGGTTTTACACGGAAATGGGCTATATTGTATCGCCCCCTATGTATGTACCAATCACTGTGGGGAACTTGTATGTAGCAGTCTGTGTTTGGGGTACTCGATTTGGCACTTATATTAACACCCTCTATGTGGCATATATATGTCAGCCTTCCAGTTCCTCCGCAACTCTTATGTCAGATGTACAGTTCACCAGCCACTGCTAGATCAGTCCTCTAGTTAATTAGCCAGTGTTAAAGGGTATGTCCACCCTTAAAATTAGTTTTTAATATGATGTTCCCTCATGTCTGCCAGCCCCAACCGCATATATTTTATTTTCCAAAAGCCCCCCAAACTCTTACTTACCTCCCCTCGTTCCTCCGCCGCACTGCCGGCCCTCTGCTTGCGAGAATGCAAGCAGAGGGGCGGGACCGGCAGTTGCGTCTGTGATTGGCTGAGCGCAGCCAATCACGGACGCGGCTGACGGTCATTCAGTGCAGCGAGGAAAGAGGAGAGGTAAGTAAGAGTTTGGGGAGCTGGAAAAAAAAAATATGCGGTTGGGGCTGGCAGACATGGGGAACAACATATTAAGGGGTTTTATGCTAGGGGAGGGATAGTAGAACGGGAGGAGGGGGGAGGGAGGGGGGAGGGAGGAGAGAGGGCTGCAGTACGCATGACAAATATCTACCGAGGCAAGGTAACAGGCAGAGCCCTGCTATCCTCCTGGTGGTTAGTTTTGGGACTTTGGGGGGGGGGTCTACAGGAGAACCCTATGGAGCTGGGATGTGAGGTAAGGATTACACTACACTACATGGTGGGGCCATTACTGGGGGGGATTATAGTTTTGGGGGTGGACATGTCCTTTAAGTCAACACTGGCTGGTGAACTGGAGGGCTGACCTAACAGCACAGAAAGCCCTGTAATTACTTTCCACCCCTTGCCTAGTTCATTGAGCTTAGGCATCGTCAGTATTCTTCCCTCAGGGAGAAACAGGTATTGCTCAATTAGCTTCTTTGTATTCCATAAGTTAAGGGGAATGGGGGTAAAGTGGAAGTGCACAATGATTTCACTGATTTCATACACAGTATTTTTATTCTTGGTTATAAATTCCATAGAGAAGGTAGCAGTGCATAATTTTAAAGGAAAAATGAAAGTGAAAAACAAAATTCCCAATGTGTTACCCTGAAGGTCAAGCAAAACCTCCTTTGGTGTCTCTCTTCTTCTTGCTAGCATGTTGTAACTGGGAAGAGAAACTCTGGGATTTGTTTACCTTTACTTCTTCTTTCATTAGCAATTTTTTGGCTGTAAGTCCGGAAAACTGGATTTTATTTTTACCGTAAATTACCATTGGTACTGTAGGATATGTAGCATCAATTTTCTGTTTGTTTTTAAAGGAATGCTGATGTTATTTACTTTATTTGAATACAATTCATAATATCCTTAGAGGTAGGAGTGATTACTCCTACCTCTTGTTCTTACAAGAGCTGATTATATGCACATGATTGTATTAATTCTCTACTGTACAGTTCATTCCTGCTATTTTCTCGCCTCCTGACAGTCCCTCTGATGTCTACAATAGGTGTGCATGTAGAGAAGAAGAGGTGACAAGCTGGATGTAATCAACATTTGATTGCAGTAAGAAAGGGAGGTACAGTAGTAGTACTCACTCCTACATCTTAAGAAATTACAGATTTTATTTTAATAGAATTGTAAAAAAAATGTTATCACCACTTTAGCATTCCTTTAAGGCTTACATTATTTAAAATATAGTGGTTCTGGTCCTGTCCTCCTTTAAGAAATGTATTTACCTGGGGACCTTTGATTTCTTAAAGCTAAATCAGTATGACCCAGTTATCATACAAGCATTTAGAGATAAATACTGTTCAATGAAGTGAGAACATTTGGTCCCTAGAAAGAGTCAGAAAATAGTAGCACCACTGTTACTGTCAATCATGGGTTTTAAAATACTCTTGATCATCAATGTGCCCATTAGGAGACATGGTATTTACTTTAACAAGGATAGTAATTAATACACTAAAGATAAAAAAGTAATTTATGCATAAATTTACATTTGAGCTCAGCTGGCTTGTGAACATCTTAGCTAGTGCAAATAAATAATGAAACAACAAATAGCCAGGATTATACTTACGTGTTCTGTGGCGCCCTGCATGTTTTGTGGCGCTTAACACTCCAACACTGTCCGTAACTTTATTATATCAAATAAACAAAGAAATGCCAATGCGATTAGGCAGGACCACAGGTAGTGCTTGATGTGTTTCATGATGTAAAGTCACTTGCAAATAAAAAGGTTGTACTTATGAAATAAATCGAGATTTTGTCCCTAATTAGTACAAGACTTAAAAAATGGGGGGGGAGAGGCTGGCTTATATTTTATTATTTGGCAAACCTTTCTAAAGTCTCTACTAGTCATGCATTTCACAAAAAAAAAAAAAAAAAAAAAAAAAAAAAATATAACTTTTTAATTAATCATAATTAAAGTGGACGTTTATACAAAATACCAGTACTGTAAATATTGCATGACAAATATTGTTTACATACTTAGGGTTGCCACCACATTCCTTAGTCTGAACTGACAAACTCATATGATTCATTTTATTGTTAATTTAGATTGTAAGTTAATTTAAATGCTTCCTGCGTTTTCATGTTTAAAAACCAGGGCATATATAAACCAGTTAGCCAGATATAAATGGATAATATGGCGATTCTATATTTTATACCTAATTGTTGCAGGTACATTATAAATACAAGTATGTATCAGCATTGTTTACTAATTTGGAATGTAACTTGTGTGTTGATATATATATATGTTGATATAACTGCCAACAGTTTTGTTTGGTAGGGGTTGCTTATAAGTAAAGAAATAATACAGAGGTACGCATAAAATTCTAGTGGGATTTGACTGGGGATTGTCCGTCTGTGCACCCACACACAGGCTGATCATATTGGCTTCCTCTTCTTAAAGCAAAGTACTGAAATTTTACATTGTTTCTGACCAACCGTGAATCGTGATATCACTGACAGTAGTTCATTTAGATTGTGGTCTTCGTTTTTTGGTCCCCAGACCTTGCCAATATAAGGCAAATACCATCAGATTCAAAAGATGTTAGATGTTATACCTGTGAATGCAGCTACAGTATCAGGCTACATACAAGATAATAAGTACATCCAAGTGCTTTCAAAATATTGCAGGTTTTGTGGTGGTGGTGGTGGGGGGGTTACACCACACCTTCTTTCTGAGGTTCTCTGGTTCTCTGTTAAGTTAAATACAATGGTATATGAATAGGGATTACCTCTTAAAGGTCTGTCTAAATCTAGTAAAGCCCCTCTACACATACTGTAACAGCTGCACAAACCCCTCCCTCAGAGGCTGTTTAGATTTAAGGCTGAGTACACACCAGCAGATATTTTCTGCTGGTGTGGTGCGGCAGGCCTAGACCGACCTTGATCGTTTGTTCGTCTGAATCGGATTCGCACTTTCGGTCGCAGGCGAATTTGCCACGATTAAAGGACATTTGTCCCGGCCGAGCACTCGGTCGGGACAAATAGTCCCTTCGTGTGTACCCAGCCTAAAGGTTCGTACACACGTGCCGATTATCGCCCAAAATGGTTGTTCGTACACAACGTGCGTCGCGCGTGTGTACGAACCTTAAGGGTGTTTGAAGCTGTAATATAAAGTACATGGCAACCAGATTACCAAAGTATATTGGTTGTGGTGATGCTATTAATCTCATGCTGTTTTTCTGGATTGGAAACAATTGGAACTGTTAGGTGCGGTTAAAAAAAAAAAGGGTGAATAGGTTGGACTTGATGGACGTATATCTTTATTCAACCTCAATTACTATGTTATTATATAAAGGACACATGTAAAATGTCTATCTGCATATAACCAAACAGGCAATCAGATAAATCCCACTATACACCAACAGGACCACTTTCACTACTATGGGTCTGCTAATAAAAATATGTATTGCAATGCAAGTGCTGTGTGTCCCTTTCATAAAAACTGGAAAATCAGGATTCAGCGCAAAAGGAAAAATGTCCCTCTCTTTAATCTTGTTCAGTTTATTAAATTAACATTTATCTTATATAAATATAACAATGTAACATTATTATTATTACAAAATACATTCTATTTATATTCATGCTCAAATTACACATTTAAATTGTCAGCTATATGTAGTGGCAGATTTTACAGCATCGCAATATTTATACACTGAAAATAGAAAAATAAAGTCTATTTTTTCTGGCATAGTGAGTGGTCACATATACTAAGTGGTACTACTGGATACATCTACAGCTTATTCTCTATATTTATTTCAGAATAAAATGGATTTTTTTTTTATAAAAGTGCTTTTAAAATTGTTTGTGTGGAAACACATACACACATACAAATATATATAGATTATATTTATATATACCTGTGTATATATATATATTCCAGCTTTTAATATTACACATCTCCCTTGAGCCAAAGTAGACTTGTAAATGCATAAAAGGGGAGTCCACATAGAAAAATGCACACCATGTTGTATTCAATTGACTGATAATTTCTAGCTATATTAAATTTAAGGTTAAGGTGATTTGTAATATGTTTCTGTTTAAAGGTGTACTTTAATTCTTATACTACTAGATCAGTCAGATGACCATGCCATATCGCATATTACAAATTTATATTTTTTGGGTTAATGATGACCTTTATGTATTATACTGTATATAATATTTCACATTAATGTTTCCAATTCCATTTAAATTGCACTTGATTCAAGTGAGATATCTTCAAGTACATATTAAATCTCAACTAATGTAAACATTAGGCAGGATTGACACCATATATATTTAACTTTTGAGTCAAACACTTGTTCATTGAGTGTGCCTGCCATCTGGGGACATGGTAAATATAACAAGGATTCACATGACTAATCAGATAATATCTTCCTTCATCTCCTTAGCATACACATCCCCCGAGTTTAATAAAAAGTAGACATGATATAATTTACAGACAGAGCTGCTACTGTTTTTTGGTTCTACAGCCATTCTAAATACATTTTTTAAAAAAGTATACTTTGTTTAAAAGTCCACTAATAATATAAATTACTTTAAAATCACATGTGGAGGTAATTAAATCATACATGCACAAGTAAAACATCATTATCTAGGACTACAGTACATTGTGATAAAACAGAGACTTCTATACACAGAGGTAAGAAAACTGATTTTCACCTGATAAAGAAAACAAATGACTATTTGATTAACAAAAAATATCTATATATATATGTATATATTAAATTGTAAAGTACCGGTATCATTTATTTCTGTATTAAACACAGTAGTAGAATTTCCGATCCCTCAGTGTCAAATGAGAACGATATCATGAGATGCACGCTTTTAAAGAAGGATACAGTTATTTACAAAATCTCAGTTACAAATGTCTTTGAGTTGCTTAAGCAACTACAGCAGGTGTGGAAAATAAGGCAGACCCTTCTATCTACTTTATTATTATTTATATATTATTTATTATTATATCCTTTTACATTTTACTGCGTTTCCTTTTAGATTTAAACTGCATTGCACTGAAAATACTGTTTTATGTAATAATTAACGGTGGAGGACAAAGTTAATGTAATTGTATACTGTAGCTTTTTTATGTAGCTCTACTTCATTACCATATTTCTATTTGTGGAGACTTATTTACTATAACTACAGTATCTCAAAGTTAAAGGGCATGTTAACCTTTAAAACAAAAAACTGGTCAATTGTCAGTTACCTGCCCCCGACCCTAATGGATATGTTTTGCACTTTATTACCTGCATTACTAACCAATAATTATTATTATCCCCATTCTGGCAGAGTAAGCTGGCCCCTTCCTCCATGTAGTCAATCAAGGCTTTGATAATGTTGCGGGCAGATAACTGACCAGTTTTTTGTTTTAAGGGTGGACATTCCCTTTAAATAAGTTCTTTTTACTCCACTACATTTATTCAGATATTTTTTTTCTAGGCTAGGTAAACATGAGGCAATATTTTGTCCAGTCTCCAAGTTTGATTGTTTGGCCGAGTCAGTCGCCGTTATGTCAGTGTGGCTGATTGTGAGGTCCATAGATGACAACATAATCAGCCAAAATTTACAATCAAACTTTTTTTTAATTGTACGTGGAATTAATTGACAATTAAAAACTAAATGCGCAACAAGCACACCAATCAATGTATATGTGTAGAGCAATCTAAAGCTGTGTACACACATTCTACATCTCTAGCAAATCACAGGCAAATTTTATTGGATTCTGTCTGATCTGGTACATGTGTAGCGATGCACTGATCACCCTATACTCACTATAAAGAACATGCAGCGCTCACTGACGGTTCTCAATACTAAAGTAAAGACACAACAGGATTGCCCTATTATCAGTACTGTGTGACCCTGCTTGAATTACATTTTAGTAAAAGATTGGTGTGTCAAAAATGACATCCAAAGCTTTTTTTTTTAAAAATGAGTTAATTAAGCAAGACACTTGTTACAGAAATATAGAAGTTTAAAGGGAAAAATTGGAGTAAATTTTTTTTTTGGGGGGGGGGGTAATTTAAAGGTCAAGTCCAAGTACTAAAATAAAAAATTGTATATAGATACATTTTTTTTATAGTTAGAAAGCTGAATGATAAAACCTGAAATGATGCACAATGTCCTGTTACCCCTCTTTTTGATTCTTGGTTTATCCAGTTAGCAACTCTCAGTCATAGATAAGAGCATGTGCAAACTCATAACGAGCTCATAAAGCTAGAAGAGTAGGACAAAACCTTTAGAGAGGAGAAGGGAATGAGGAAAACATTTTGCTGCATAACATGTTAGTCCTACATTTATCAGCTTTCAAACTAATGCAGGTTTGGGGGAGTGATTTGCCTATATGCAATATTTGAAATTTCCCTAAATACATGCTAAGTCCATCTATGATAAATAATGTATTTCTATTCTGCAACCTTGTAGCTTAGGTTAAAGAGCATGTCCACCCCCTTTTATCAACTTTAGTTATATTGCAGTTATTGGTCCCCCAGCCCCAACGGTCATAATAGATTTTTGAGAAAGTGCCCCGATAGTTACTTACCTTACTGCTTTCCTCTGCCGCAGTGTCCCGGCCCTCTTCTTACACTGAACTGCAAGCAGGGGGCGGGACCGGCAGTCGCGTCTCTGATTGGCTGAGAGACAGCCAATCATGGACGCGGCTGCCAGCTGCTCAGAATGCCGGGGGAAAGAGGTAAGGTAAGTAACATTCGGGGGACTTTCTCAAAATTCTATTATGGCAGTTGGGGCTGGGGGACCAATAACTACAATATTACCAAGGGGTTTGGAGATAGGGGGAGGGAGAGCAAAACGGGAGGGAGAGGGAGGGGGGGAGGACTCCTGCGCATGCCTCAAACCTTGTCGAGGTTGAGGCAGACACAGGCACAGAATGAGTTACTGACAGCTACTACACTGCTGTTTTCCTGACTTTGGAGGGGCATAGCAGGAGAACCATTTGGAGCAGAGATGTTTTTGTACACTACAGAGTGGGGCCAGTATGGGGTTAAATTTCAGTTTTGGGGGTGGACATGTCCTTTAACGTATCTTACCTTTCCTGAGCAGGATAGAGTAATAAGGCTGTGTACACAGAGGTAAATTTATCAGCCTGATTGATCAAAATTTTGGTTATGGCGGTCAATTGGTCTACAACATTTGCCAAAATTTTAACTGTGGCCAAGCTTTTGTCAAATTTTTTAAATTAAAATCAGGTGAAAAATGTATAAGTACATGGCCACCATTTTCATCCGATGCATGGTTTTAAGTGTGTCATGTGTACAGTCACACCAAAATATATGTAGTGCCACTTTAATTCACATCAGACAGACTACCAATCAGGTTTAAAGACCATACCTGATATCAAAATTGGCTTTTGTGTACATAGCCTAAAGCCTCATTCACATGTCCAACAGGACGAACGAGGAACAACCCCCGAGTGCGTGCACACACGCGCTGAACAGATGTTTTGGACAGTAACCAGTGTGATTTGGATATTAGTGATTGCAGGTATACCATCAGTCAGTTTACCTATCCCTCTGTAGGCTTACAATTTATAAAAGATAAGCAACCTCTCTGTAAAATATTAAGCTGTTAGTAAACATTACTAGGTAACATTTTATGTAAGTAAAATATATGTTTCAAGTAGACACGGAAGCATGTATACTCGTGAATTTATGAATTTCCGCAAGTTAAATATATATGAACATGTAATCTATTATTACATTTTTAAGGAAGTTACTGTTTGCACTGAAAAAGTCACTTGTAATTGAGCACTGACATGCAATGGTTAATTATTAATTTGCAACTGATTATTTGTCATGATTATAGGTATCGTTTCCCCTTAAAATGAAAATAATTATATACAGTATGCAAGAGAGTGAATGACAGTGACTGAAAACTATGCACCTGTTTATGTTGTCATATATTGGATAACACAGGCCAAGACACTGACCAACCCTGCACAAGCAGCAAACAGAATAAATAGGCCAAGTGCTCATAGAATATCTGGGTCACATAAGAAAGAAAGTAAATTAATGCTTAACTATATTGTAAAAAGGTTAGTACATGGAACAGCTGCATCATTGAAACATTAGCCAAATGATGAGGATCTATTCATATAATTTTGTGTGTGTGCTGTCTAATAATTGTATATATGTATCTATATATTTGTGTGTGCAAATATATATATATTTGCACTCGTGGGTTTTTTTCAGTTTTATTTATCATGAAAATGTGCAGCAAGGCAACCTCAGATTTTTATCAAGCTATAAAATAGGTCTGAGGTGTAATAAAAAGGTGTGAATTGTTTTATATACACACAAACACAAAAGGAATACAGAAACCAAATATATCTGTGGTTTCACTCGCCAAGTTAAGGAAATTAGCACTAATCTGTATAATATGTGTAGTCTATAGCATATCAAGCATTTGTATTGTCCACTATTTCCTCCTATAGTATGAATTAATAGGATTTCCCAGCCCTGTATTTGGGCTTAAAACATATTGATCTTAATTTCAAGCTACATTTGCTAGTTAGTAACCTATCCAGTATCTGTTGTACCACATTTCTAAATATCCAGACGATGGAGGAACTGTAGTTCAGCAGCAAATGGAGGGGACTGATTTTTAGCAGTGTAACAAAATGTGTTCAAAATAATATACAGAGAAACATGTGTGGCCCACAAACACTGCATGCCTTGTCATTTGTAGATTACAATATTGTTCTTCTGTGCCCATATTCAGTGCCCAATCACTGAATATGTAATAGGAAAGATGGTGGGTGTGCAGTGAGGGTTTCTGGTGAAAAGCACAGGTGAAAGTGTGTTGTGACAACATTCACTAATGGAGCCGCTTCGTGTCCAGGATCACGTTTCATCATGTGTCGTTGGGTTAACAACCATTAATATCATTCTTGGGTTTAACATTTCTTGTGCAAAAATAGCAACAGCACCAGGTGCAACTTTCCACATTCGAGTTTCATTCCACTTTCAGTGTATTATAAATGCACCTTTTTACTCCCATTTAAAACCAGTTTGCTTCTTTTTTCATCCTCCAAAATAAAATAGTAAAGTAGTTTATCTGCATTGCATTAGTTCATTGTAAACAAAAGAGTGCAGGGCATTAATATTAAGGCCAGTTCTATATTCAGTGCAAGAATTGTGCAAGCTGCTCATCTGAGTCAGTGTCTGCATACACCTTAAATAGACAAGTACTTCTCTCCTTCCTTGTGCTGAAAGAGGATACAAAAACACACAGGGCGATTAGAACACAGCCATATGTCACAATTTACATCAGACAATTTGCACAGATGGGGAATACAGCCATTATGCAATTAGTAAACATTATACAATTCAGCTAATTTATTATATTTAAAAAATATTCTTTTTAAAAACGGACCCTTTGGTTTTTCTATGCTGTTTTGGTGCATAGGCTTATTGATTCTATTTACAACAGGCTGTATCAATTTCACACATCAAATTTAATTAAAGTAAAGCCATATGAAAAGATGGTCTTGTCCTTTAAATCTCTATGGACAGAATATTTGTTTTCCTAAAGGTTTAAGCTAAGAAGTATCCCTCACATAATTGTGCACTTATTTTGACTGGTTGTCCTTCTGCTATCATTGCCTTAAAAGATCTGCGCACACTGTGCCACCACCAGATGCATTTCCAAGCATAGATAGGTGCAGTAAAAAAACAGGCATCCAATGAAATTTGCCCGTTGCTGCTGCAGGAAGTATAACTATCAGTTCTCAGTCTGTGTTCACACCCTTTTAAAACCAGCTCCAAAGAGACAATTGGTTAAATGTAACCACACTTAATCTTCTTTTTTGAATGCCCACTCATGAATAGATGCATTTTTGTTTATGTAGACCAGCATATCCAAGATTGGATGTGCTGGAATCACAGTGCATCATGGTTGACGAGGGGCTCATATACATATTAAATTGAATATCTTTCAATGCTTTTTAAATATATTGTAAAATAACTTACAATATTATGTGGTCAATAAATAAATTTTTCTAAATATTAGAACACATTCAACAAGAACAACATTGTTATCAGCAACAGCACTGTATATTACCACAGAGAATGCTTCAGAATGCATAACAGTTTGGTGCAACGAACAGGTTTTACAGGGAAGTACTATTGCTTGTGTACATACCATACAATAATTTGGCCCAACTGACCAACAGTCCGTGTCGAACTGACCCACAGGGTTACAGGGGAATTCCCTGTTGAGCCCACAGACCATTCACCAAAGAAAACAGAGAAAACTGCTAAAATTTAAACACAGAGCCAAAGAGACAGTAAGGAATGCATTTTAATAAACAATAGGAGTTAGTAGGAGTAATGTAGATATGTAAATGAGTGATACTAGAGGTATGAAATGTTAGGTGGGCCCCTAAACACATCCAGGTGGGCCCCTGGTCTCAGATTTCCTGGTGGGCCCCAACAGTCCAGTCTGACACTGCCAACATTTCAGTGTTTCGTTCGGTTAGGTCGAATTATTGGATGTGTTTTCCGGCCGGGCACAACCGACATCCGATTTATATACAATTTATATACATATAAATTAAACCCACTGCCTAAATTACATATTTATATACATATAAATTAAACCTGTTGAGTAAAAAATAGACATAAAAAAATTGAGAAGAAACATTTCTTCTAATTTTTTCCCCAAATACAGAATAGTTGGATTTGATGTAGGGGTTTTATGGGAGCATGTTACGATATCACACGTTGCGTGATATGTGCTTTTTATGTATTGACATCCTTGTTGAGCTAGTTTACAAAAGTCTAATAGCTCATGAATGATGTAATATCCAAATTAAAAAAAACATAAAAACCACCAGGGAGCGCTGTTGAGATTTCTCAAGCCAGAATATATATATATCTATATATTTAACCTCTGCAGACACTGGGGGCATGCAGGGCAGACTATAGCAAGAGTAGAGAAAATGTTTGAGTGCTTAATGATTCCTGTATCCATTGCATTGATATGGATTACTGTAATACATCTTGATACTGATATTGGTATATGTATACTTTATTTAAAGAGATATATACTAAATGAAATGTGATGTCTGATGAAACATGTAACTAACATTATTTCCCAACAACACCATATATTAAGCTGTTTGCATTCTATTTTCCTGCAATGAATTGTGATATTTAGAGAAAGAACGGCAAAATGTTCTTGGGATTTTATGCTGTACAACCTCCCTAGGCTGATTGAGAAGAACTTGTGTATATTATGTTGTGTGGACTGTTAAGAGTGTTAAATTGAGGTTTTTTTTAAAGATAAATCAGCAGGTAACACATAGCTGGTAAAACTGTAGTTACAAATTCTGCTGTTAAATCAACCCCCCCAACATACCCCCCCACAACACAGAGTCAGAGAATCAATATGGCCCATGTAATGCACCATAGAGCCCTAACAGCCATCACTTTCACTTACCAGTTTCCTTTGATTGCTAAGGCAAAAGGTGCAAATAGGTCTTGGTGCAGCACTGCCCATTGAAGACTTATACTGAAGGCATGGCTGTCCATCCATACAGTCGTCCCCGATAAGCAGAATGTTGGCTAGATGTGATATGTAACTGGAAGCCAGTCTCAAGGTTTCTATTTTAGATAACTTGCGGTCTGCAGGTTCTGTGGGGATAAGTGTCCTGAGTGCAGTAAATGCTGTATTTACACTGTGTGTCCGGTCTCTTTCCCTTGCATTAGCAGCTTGTCGTTGTTTGCTGACTCCAGATAACCTACTTTTCCTCTTCCTTTTGCCTCGGCTTTCATCAGGTGGGCTGCAGCATCTCTGATCATCCCCTCCATCTATGGATTTGTCAGAGCTGTCACTTGCACTTTCTAGATCCTCAGCATCAGACAGTAGACCACTATTGCAGTCCCCTGTTTGCCCCATGGCAACACCCACACACTTCATGGCCCTGCAGTCCACACTAGTTGCCTGTCTCTCTGTCCTTATTAGCAACACCATCCCCCGGGAACCCATCACTTTTATGCACTGTGGCAAACAGCACCTGTTAACATCGAGCAACTCCACTTGATCCACTGACACCTCAGCAAGTCATTTTTTGAATGGTTGCTCCTTTTAGACTGAGCATGTGGTTGCTCGGTAAGGCAAGGAAGGTGGGGTTGTTAGAGAGAGCTGGGGATACTGGGGCTGCGGCACCATCCTCAGCAGTGCACCTGTTGCTGTTGTCATGTTGTGTTTAACAGCTATAGACAGAAGCTTTTCTGTGCCCCTAGAGAAAGAGTGAGAGTGGACAAGCAATGTCTAAACTAGAGTCAAAGGAATGTCACCTTCATCAGATACAGAAACACAGGTGCTCTGATTACATACCTTTCAAGCACCATTATGCACATACATCTCTGTAGTACCCAATACACCCAGGCTCTATAACAAATCCTCACCATTATAAGGTGCCAAACATGGATAAGTGCATATATTGCCCTCCATTAGGCTCTCGTCCTTTTCTTCTGACACTGAAATACCAGCCTTGGGCAGACATTTTTTACTGTTTCTTTACTGTTCTTTCAATGCTCAAACTCTTATAACGAAAAGTAAACCCTGAGAATAAGAAGTTATACCATCTTTCAATTAAAAGGATTTATGTTTGAGGACATCTGGCCCTAACCAGGATCTATAACTAAGCTAACTCCAGGATTAAAACAGCAAACGTAACACTCAACTGTATCATTATTTATTTAATAAAAATGTAGACAAAAAGCAGGTTGTGTAAAAATAAGTACACCCCTTATTACATCCATACGAATTATGAGCCAGGTGCTGCTAATTACATGCATGTAAATCGTAAAGCAAGTGTAATCACCATTTTTTATAGGAATTAAGAGAGCAAATAACAAACACTTCATTAATAAAAGGTCACTATACTCAATCAAACAACTTTACATTTTCTGAAACTACAATTTGTGAAAAGTAAAATGGTGGTACTCACATATGCATCTGTGCTTACCTTGTCATTAAAGGGCAACTGTGGTCTCAAATAAAGTGAGGGTTAAATAAAAGCCTGCAGTTTTTCCTTAACAATGAGCCAATAATCACATCTCTGGCTGGTGCCCGTGAGAAATTACATTGGGGTGAATGGTCAGACTTCCTGCTTCCAGTAGGTTGAGTGACGTCACCTGGCCTCTGCCCTGCCCTTCCCTCCCAGGGAAGAAGCATGCTCAGTTAAGACTTAATGCAGGGGAAATCAGGAAGTACCTGGGGAAAAAATTGACAGTTGAGATGGGGAGCCTATTAATGAAGGCAGACGGTGGTCACATCACTACAAGCTGGTCACATGGCTGAAAACAGGAAGTGTTCAAGCAGGAAGTAATATTACTGAACCTTTCCAGCAATAACTTCTTACAAAGTTTATCTAGAGATGTGATTTAGGTTTTATTTTGAAGGTACAATGGAAGGCTTTTTATATAATTCTTACTAGTTTGGGAGAATTTGAGACCACTGTTACCCTTTAAATAATAATGTATAGTGAGTGCCCCACCTCCCTTATTCACTGCCTTCTTGTAATGTCTGCGAGACTAATAAATTCTGCACAGCTTTACCATGCACATTGCTCTGCTTA
The DNA here is from genome assembly GCA_019447015.1 of Hymenochirus boettgeri. NCBI lineage: Eukaryota > Metazoa > Chordata > Amphibia > Anura > Pipidae > Hymenochirus > Hymenochirus boettgeri. Next base: position 195,812,005 of record CM033470.1, on the reverse strand, counting down.
CACATCTCCCCCTCCCTGCCCTTACTTTCTTTTCTATGCTAATTCTCTTTAATGTTGCAGAAAGTGTGCTGGCAGGCAGCCAAAAAAGTCAAGAGGTCAAGGATGGGGAACATATTATACTTTCTGCTTCTGGAGTGGCAAATCTTTTCCTTTTTTTGATTTCAAATAATTTCTTAGAATCCACAGCTTAGATTTAAAATGGCATTCCACCCTGCTATTTCAGGTGGGAAAGGGGGCGTGACATATATGACATCACATGGAGCTGGGGCTAGTGTCCTAGGGGGTGTTGGGCGGGGTTAGGGCATTCTGGGGGCGTGGTAGGCAAAAGGCGCGTAACAGAGGAGGAGACTAGAGTCTCCTCTCGGTCGCAGGAGTCTGGGGTGGTCCCCGCAGGAGTGCAGGAGACCACCCCAGAATGAGGGAGACTCCCCGCGAGATGTGTGAGGGGTGGTATACCTGTGTCTGTAAAAGCAGAGTGTTGGCAGTTTGCTGTTCTGGAGAATTCAGGTGTGTGTTAACACAATGCCAAGGAGGAATGACATCATCAAATATCTTAGAGCAATTAATGCTGCCCATCAAGCTGGGAAGGGTTATAAATTCATTTAAAAACAAAACAATCTAAAGCCCATCATTCTATAATGAGAAAGATTGTTTACAATCTTAGGTTTGCAAAGCTGCATCTGAATAAACCACAATGCATTAAGAGCAATGACCTTTGGCAAGACCAAAGTGTAGAGGTTTGGTCATAATGCACATGGCCATGTTGTGCAAGAATCAAACACAGCATATCATTACAAACCCCTCATACCTACTGTCAATTTGGGTGATTTGGGCTTGTTTGGCAGCCACAGGCAATGGCTAATTAGTAGTAGCCTATTTATGTTATAATGTTAGCCAAACTGGCTACACCTTTGTAGCATTTAAAGGAGACCTATAGTGCATGTAAAGTTTTTAAATAATTACTGTTAAAATAAATAAACTATTTGGACCACAAATATGGCTACATGGCTTTAGCACTGTCTTTAAAGAGAATGGCCACCCTTAAAACAAAAAACTGGTTACTCGTTTGTTATCTGCCTGTAACCTCAACTGCTATTTCCCCCAGTTTATTACATGCTTTTGTAACCAGATATTTAATGATAACTTAAGTTATCTTCTCAAAGATTTATTGAGCATGTGCAGAGGAGGCAGTAGGTGAAAGAGCAGTCAATCAATGGATGTGATGTCAGCAGCCACAGCCTTGATTGACTGCATGGAGGGAGTGGCCAGCTTACTCTGCCAGAATGGGGGCAATAATTATCCTTAAAGGGGAACTGTGGTCTCCAAACAATTTAAATGAAAGGCCAGTTTCCTACCTTTTAAACGAGCCATCAACCACCTCTCTACATGCTCCACAGCCCAAGATATACAGAAATGACTGACCCGAAAGTTAATAGGTGGGAGGCTGACTTGTGACATTCCTGAGGCTTCTCCTGCACAGTGCCAGCAAGCACAGCCTCAGACTCCCTCAGTGTGTGAGGGAGACAGGAAGTCCCTCCTCCTCTCTGCTGTGTGAAGTCCTGACAGAGAAGATAAGGGAATCTACAGCCCTTCTCTGGGTCTGAGTAACCCACGGCACCCGCGAGTGGGCGGGGCTTAGACACCTAAGAGGGGGCGGGACTTAGGCACCCGTGAGTGAGCGGGGCTTAGAAACCTGCGAGTGGGTGGGGCTTAGGTGCCCGTGAGTGGGCGGGGCCACATGGGGCTGTAAGATAATGGGCCATGGGGGGCCTGCAACTGGAGGGACTATGGGGTCCATGAGTGGGAGGGACCAGGGGGGCTGCAAAGGGGAGGAGGAGACACAAGACAGATTGACTGACTGTTTCAGAGCAGGAAGCAGGAAGTGCAGGGGACCTGGTGATGCTGCTGCCATATCACACACAAAAATGTAAATACCTTCAAAACTGTGCAATATAAACAATGGAAATAAATTGTAAAAATTCTCAGGGGAGCAATTCCTACCAATTTACCTAAAGTCATTTTTGGACCACAGTTCCCCTTTAATATCTGGTTAGTAATGCAGGTAATAAAGTACAAAATATATTGGTTGGGGGCAGGTAACTGACAATTGACCATTTTTTTGTTTTAAGGGTGAACATTCCTTTTAGAGTCTCCACCCAAAAATGTAAACTTTTCTGTAGTGTGGGGGAGCCCCCTCCAACTCTAAACAATAGGGTTTAAGGGCCCTAATTGTAATGGTGCGAAATCGCTTTTTAGGGATACCCCACCATTAGCGATGGGTTTATTGATTGATCAGTTTAGCAATCATTAATTTACAATCGTTATCCTAAATTAACGATAGCAATCGTAAATTACCAATAACGATAACGTAAATCTACAATAACGCAATTGTAGATTTGTGATCCCCATAGAATACCATTGCGGTAGTTAACTACTGCATGGTGTTCTATGACTGAACATTCATTAATTAACAAACTTTCGTGTAAATGTACGACTGCGGCCATACATTTACGTCCGCAGTCGTAAATTATCGATAACTCGTGGTATCGCTAAATTGCGTTACAAATAGGGCCCTAAGTTAAAAATGTGCTCAGAAATACACTTACCCAACCTTGTTCCCTCAGCCTCTGCCTCTATTGCTGCTTCTGGGAAAAGCCAATCACAGACACGGCTGCTGGTTATGGAGAGAGCTGAGGGAACGAGGTTTGGTAAGTCTATCTGTCCAATTTAAAACCATAGTGCTTAGGGTTGGGGGGGGTCCCATACAGTACAACAAAGTTTGTTTTTTTTTAAAAAAATTCATGAATATGGATGGAGGGAGGGGCAGATACCGGATTACACTCAGAGAGGCTCCTACTCTTCAGTTTCCTGGACTTTCAGCAGCCACTGCAGGACAACTATAAGGAGCAAAGGAGAAAGGTAAGGAATTCTCAACACTACAAAGTGGGACAAATTTTAGTTTGGGGGGTGAATATGCACTTTAATACAGGAATGTCCAGGGCACTAATCTGTCAGAAGAAACCTGCACATGCTGGTGCTCCTCAACAAAATTATATTGGTTGGTAGGAATAATCAATCCTACTTCCCTGTCCAAAGTACTTTTCATTTTTAAAAAGTTTATTTTTACGGTAGAGTTATCCTTTAAAGGGCAAGTCCACTCCTTAAATGAAAAAAATGTATATAGGTAAATCACACCCCAAAGCAGCTATAATAATACATCTAATAGATTACATCTAATAGACTAACTACAGTACAGCAATCCAGATGAAGAAGAAAAGTGGCATCATTACAAACTGAACCATGACTTGGGTAAGTGGATGGGCAATCAGCTCAGATACAATCACTTTAAAGGGTAACTGTGGTCCAAAAATGACAGGAATTGCTTTATTGAGGATTTTTGTAATTTACTTTCATTATTTATTTTACATAGTTTTAAAGATATTTACATTTATATGTGTGATATGGTTGCAGAATCACCAGATCCCCTGCACTTCCTGCACTGAAACCATGTGACAGTCCCTCTTCTGTGTTTCCTCCTCCTCGTGGGTCCCCATGGCCCCTCTCCTTGCAGCCCCTTGGGCCTTTCCCTTGCAGCCTCCTGGGGCCCTACCACTCGGGGGCCACCCAGCGCCCCTCCCACTCAGGGGTCCCTACCACTCAGGGACCCCTCCCACCCAGGGCCCCTCCCACTCGGGGCCCCGGGGCAAGTGAGGGAGGGGCCACAGGACCTGTGAGTGTGCAGAGCCACAGAGTCCGTGAGTGGGAGTGGCCACAGGGGGCTGCAAGGGGAGGGGACACAGGGACCACAATTGGGAAGGGCCAGCAAGTGGGAGGCATTTAAAAAAGCAGTGCTGTGGCCTGTGCTGTTCTCCCCACCCCCTCCTACACTTCAGTCAAGCACTGAGCATGTGCCAACCGCAGATTAGAGGAGGAAACAGTATTTCTGACCACAGATTCAGAACCTCCCACCCCCTAACTTTCTGATCAGGGATTTCTTCATATTTTGGGCTGTGCAGCACGTAGAGAGGTGGTTGATGGCTCCTTTTAAAGGTATGAACCTGGCCTTTTCATTTAAAATAAACTTGTTTGGAGACCACAGTTCCCCTTTAAAAGAAAAAAAAAACATTTTTGGATACCTTTAAACTCTGAAAGCATTATTAGAAGCTTGAGGTACGTGTACTCCTGATATGTTGAATTCCCAGGGTTAAGGACCTTGCAATTTTAAGGTCCTTACTCTGGCTACAGCAGAATACAGGGGAGGATGGTTATCACTTTAGTTTCTCTTAATTCGGCCTTCATTCTTTGTGCTTAGAATTTATCTTTTTCATTTACTAAAAGATATCATTATGGTATTCACTGCAGCTGCAAAAAGCTATACATAAACGAACCATGAAAATACGTTTTAAAGTTCTGAGCTGTGAATTCTTCTCCCCTGCTTGAACACAGCTGATGCACATACATGGTATCTTGGCTGCTAGTTTAAGAGGTCCAGCTGTTAGAATGTTAGAATGACCTTGCACCTGTAAATGACCAATGAACCAAAAATAAAGTGACCAGAGACCACCAGATTAAATGCTGACAACACTAGCAAAGCCTAGTACATCCATTTTTATTTTTTCTCGGTAAAATCAAACCAAAATTCGACAAAAACTTGTATGTACATTTGATTTATATAGTGCCATATGGATGTACAGCCCTGTACATTTTAACAATTTAAAAGATACAAAAAATGAAATAAGCTTACAAACAATGGAGTTATGCAGAAGAAGGCAATTAGTGACTGTAACAATTTATATAATTAAAGATGTTGTACTGTGTTAGCCACTCAGAGTTAAAGGGTGATACTTTAGAGATGAAAAAATGATGTAAAGGTGATAATTTTATGTATAATAACCACAGTGAGCTTTCAGAACCTATAGTTATACAGCCATTACCGAACAAGCGGTTACGTTCACGCTCTGTTGCTGAGCATGCTCTTAACCAGCTCGCAACAGGAGCAGAGAAGACGGGCCTTCCGGGGAGGGATCAGCTGTTTTGTTGGTTGGAGTTGCCCCTATAAACAAAAAACTGGGGACTTGTCAGTTATCTGCCTGCAACACTAACTTCTATATTTACCAGTTTGTTATATGCATTTGTAACCAGATATTTAATGATACGTTCTATTCCTTTCTGGCAGTGGTATCTTCCTTCTCCCTCTGCTCAATAAGCTTTTCTTAAGCCTGAGCATGTGCAGAGGTGGCAGCAGGTGAAACAGCAGTCAATCATTGGCTGTGATGTCAGTTGTCACAGCCATGATTGACTGCATGGAGGGAGGGGCCAGCTTATGGCCCTCATACATGATATGGACCCTTTACTTAAATTGGGGGCAATTATTATCATTAAGGGGTATCTAAAGTGGAAAAACATTTTTATTAAATTGCTCATTACTGGAAACTATATAATTCTTACCAACCACCACTGTACCATTTTATTTGTTTATTTATCCCCTATTTCTTTAGATCAAATCTGAAGCGTCTCTTTTTAGCTGTCAATGAAGTGCCTTATTATGATAAATGCTGTTAGGGGTAACAGTTTATGTGTGAAAAGCATACTGGGAAATTTCCTCTTTTAGACGCATTGTGATTACTGAGCATTCTTGCCCTGGCAGTGAATCCTGACTGATAAAGGAGGCGTCGGTTAAGACTTGGAGGGGGAATACTAAGCTTAAGCATGTCAAGTACTGGATTGAAAGCATGCATCAAGTATGTGCTACTTACATGTATTCATTTACAGATTAAAGGGTCACTATACTCACACAAACAACTTTACACTATCTGAAACAATTTGAGAAAAGTAAAATGGTGGTCCTCACATATTTATCTGTTCTTGCTTTGTCATTAAATGTTTAATGTTTAGGGCTAGGCCCCACTTTATAATGGAAATCACGGGAACGCGAAAATCCCCGCAATTTCCTATGCACATCCGATTGCGCGCATGCGTTCACTATTTTTGGTGCGTTAACACATGCCTTGCCATAAGCGAAAATGGCAAAATCGCATGTGCAAAACGCACACGCAAATGAAAACCGCAAAAGAATCGTGCACGCAATCAGTGCGATAACGCTCGCTATTACGTGCGCGATTTAATGCTTTCTAGTGGGGCCATGCCCTCAGTGAGTGCTCCTTATAGCCTCCACCCTCCTTTAGTTACTGCCTTCTTGTAGTGTCTGCAAAACTTATACATATTCTGCACAGCCTCACCATAGACCCTGCTCTACTTGCTATACCTCCCTGTCACCTTCATTCTTTTCTCTGCTGATTCTTTCAATTGTTCTGCTTCTGGACTGACAGGTCTTTCCCTGTAAATGTTATTTCAAATAATGATTTCTCAGTGTCTACAGCTCAGATTTAAAATCCTAAAGTCATTTAAGTAGTGGGATTTTGCTGGTACTATTTTTGAAAATTCGATTTTATTAGAATATAGATACACTTAAGATGTCATTTCAGTTTACAACCATTTAAAGGGCATGTCCAACCCCAAAACTAAAATTTAACCCCTTACTGGCCACATCAAGTAGTTTAAAACAATCCTTACCTTACATTCCTGCTCAAAATAGTTCCCCTGCTGTGCCCCTCCAAAGTCCAGGAAACTGCTGTGTAGGAGCAGTGTGTGACTCATGCTGTGCCTGAGACTTCCTCAACCTCATCAAGGTTGAGGCATGCTCAGTGCAGCCCTCCCTGCCTCTCAGCCAATCACGGATGCGGCTGCCGGTCCCGCCCCCTGCTTTCAATTTAATACAAGCAGAGGGCCTGAACACTGCAGCCGAGGAGAGAGGGCAGGTAAGTAAGAATCGGTGGACTTTCTAACAATTATATTAATGCGGTTGGGGCTGGGGGAGCATGCCCTACCACATATCAAAAGTTAAATTTCCTGTGGCAGTTAAAGCATTCTCTGCACAGATCGTGAATATACGATCTGTGGCAGGGAAAGGGTTAAAGGGCAAGTCCAGCCCCAAAATGAAAACTTACATACAGGTAAAGGGTGACAACTCTCAGCTTGCAACAGTGTATTACGTGCTATCTCTTTTCTGTAAACATCTGTTTCAATCCCACCTGTTGTTAAATTGGCAAATAAAGACAAATCCAAAAACTGCACTGTATTCTTATACACGATGCAAGCAACAGCAGGTAGAACCAGATCAAAGGCTAGCACCAGGGAATGCAAGCAACAGCAGGTAGAACCAGATCAAAGGCTAGCACCAGGGACGGTGACTTGAACAATGTTTCTTCCTCTTTTTTTAAACGCACATTTAAAGATACATGTGGGAAACTATTGGGAAAGGAAACTACAATGGATACAATAGAGTGTGACACTACGAAAACGCTCTTTGGAAACCTGGAGTGTCTTATGAAAAGAGAACCCTTTTTATACTTTGATATTATAAGCTTTAAACAATATTTGGATTGCAACCCAGTTCCAAGAGGTCTGAGATTATATAAACAACCTACTTTTCAACCTACAAATACTGAATTTATGGAACAATGGAACCAGACACTAACAGACTGCTCACGTAAATTAATGATACAAATAGTAGCATACAAAGAAAGTGAAATAGCTACATTAAGGGAACAAATTGATGAATGCCAACAAAAAATCAAGGGAAATGAAAATCAAACCCTCTTCGCTAAATATGATTAACAAGTTAAAGGGACAATACAGCAAATAGAAAAAGAAACTCAGGAGAGGAAAATAAAGAAATTTGAACGTGATAAAGTTAATTATGACCATAATAAAATTTACTCCTGGAAACATTTGAGTCGAACAAGGAGAAACAGTATAGCTTTAAGTCCATATTAAAATTGGATAAAAAAATTGTTTCTTTTTCAAGTGGAGAGGATTCTGTATCAGATGGGGATTATCAGGACTACCGATGGAAGTCACCTCAGATCCCCCGATCCCTGTTTAATTCACGCTATAAGAGACCATCTGAATGGAGTGAGTATAAAAGAACCGAAATGTATGAGAAAGAAGATATACCACATTCCCAAAAAAAGTGATATACCTGGGCCAAAAAAGCTCAGGGGACTATATCTACAAGCGGATCAGACGGGGAGGAAGGAGAGGATCAAGACAGAAGAGGATACCAGTTGAGGAGGAAAAACAGATGGCCCAAATGGGAACCGATAAATGTGGTTAACCTCTCTCTTCAAACGAACTAACCGTTACACAGTTAACTGTATTATCTAAAGGATTGACTTTTGTTCCAACAAAACATTTTAATCTCTTTAATACTCTGATTGATGTGTACAGATTTATTAGAAATGTTGTTTTGCAAAATAATTTTTTGAATGACAACGAGAACTGTATAGTAATGGAAAATATTAAGTATGGGGAAAATAATTATCCAGCTGCCATAAATAATATTAACTTCCAAGATCTCTGCCATATAAGTGATTTACAGGAACAATCAGATAATGCGGATGAACAACGAATTGCTCATCTTGCAAGTGGTTTGACTAAAAAGTCATCCTTTTATCCTGTAAATTCATGTACAGATAACATTGAACTTTTTCAGCAGGTTGTGGAGGAGGACCCGAGAAAGTTGCAGGAGAAAACTAGAAATAAAAAGGGTACTGTACCCAGGAATTTAACGAGGGGGGAACAGAGAGCCCTGGAATTAATTATGAATGATGAATCACTAACTGTTAAGACAGCTGACAAGGGTGGTGCAGTTGTACTTCTAGACACCTCCTACTATATGGATGAAGCCTATAGGCAGTTAAATGATACAAGTATCTATTGTAAACTTATGAGTGATCCAATGGATGTATTTAACAAGAAATTGGATAGTACTTTTTTTTGAAATGGCGGTTCTCTCGGATAGAGACAAGGATTTTATAACAGCTGACACCCAGAATTCCAATATTCCACCACTTGGGATATCAATCCTCATATTCTAACACTTTACGAGAGTTTATTGTACAATCAATCAATTTTTTACTAAAACATAATTATTTTTTTGATGGTTTTTACTACCTCCAAAGATCTGGGACCGCTATGGGTGTGTCCTTTGCACCCCCCTTTGCCAACCTATTCATGGGTTGGTGGGAGGAGTCCCACATCTTTGGAGCAGGTAACACATTTAAGGAAAATATGATTTGGTATGGGAGGTTCATAGATGACCTACTCCTTATATGGAATGGATCATATGAGTCAGCCCTAGAATTTGTTGAGTATGTTAATCCGAACGATAAGGGTTTACATTTTACTGCACATATACATAAGAATACAGTTCAGTTTTTGGATTTGTCTTTATTTGGCAAAGTAACAACAGGTAGGATTGAAACAGATGTTTACAGGAAAGAGATAGCACGTAATACACTGTTGCAAGCTGAGAGTTGTCACCCAAGCCATACCATAAAAGGGATCCCCATGGGACAGTTCACAAGAATCAAACGAAACTGCTCATGCAGAGGAAGGTTTTGAGAGAGCAGCTTGTGACCTAAAGGAAAGGTTTCTACAAAGGGGTTACAAGAAGAAAGAGATAGATAGAACTTATGGAATGATAAGGGACAAAAACAGGCGGGACTTATATAAAGTAAAAGATCAGAAAAAAATAAAACTTAGTGAAAGGAAAAACTCTAATTCCCTTTACTTTGTTACCCAATATAGCGAGGAATTCAAGGAAATTGAACGCATCCTATTTCGCAATCTTCATATCCTCAGCAGAGATAATGAAACAGAAAAAATCCTGCGTGGGGGTATGAAGGTGGTAGCAAGGAGGGGAAAAACAATAGGGGATTTGGCAGCCCCAAGTTTATGCTGGCCTGATAGAAAAAAGAATAAGCATAAAAGTGGTTGTCTACCCTCGGTACATTTAAATGTGGTCGTACACGTTGTAAAACATGTAATGTTATGAAGGTGAGTGTCATGTTCAAATCAGAGGTAACAAAAAAAACGTATGAAATACCTGACTATATAAATTGCTGCACTCATGCAGTGGTATATCTGCTCACATGTGGGAAATGCAACAAACAGTACGTGGGACGCACTGTGCACCCATTAAAATCGGGAGCATCTAAACAGTATTTTAAAAAGTGAGATAAGAACTCCGGTTGGACGTCACTTCAAAGAGTGCACTGGGGGGATCCCTCATTTTGTCTGGTCCAAGGGATCGAACATGTTAAAAGAAACCTCAGAGGAGGTGACCTTTTAGAACATCTCAATAAAAGGGAAGCCTTCTGGATCCTAGAATTGGATACCAGATCCCCTAAGGGATTAAATCGAAGATGGGACATTGCATTATTGGTATAAAATATGGGTTTGATATAATGCCTATATTTTTAACATTGGATTCCTCTACATGAAGAACATGGCATTTATCTTTACCTACATTTAAGTTGTTGTGTCTCTTAAAAAGACCTTTATTTAATAATGTTATGTTTGTATTGTTTCCTCTATAAAAAGAATTGTTTTGAATAGTCCAATGGCAAACCTTGTATCTGAAATATAGAACCCTGTGGCTAGTACGTAAAAGGTTAAATGGGAATGTTAGGTTACTTCCCTTTTAAATTGGTTATCTCCTGTATAAAATGGGCGTTTTTTGATGGTAAATTTGAGTCTATGAGTAAGGGTTGACACCCGAAACGCGTTAGACCCATCTGTATACGTGTCCCCAGGCTGCTAGCCCGGTTTTAATGGTGATAAAATAAAGGATGTCTTTTAAATTAACAGCATTGATTTGATCCTATTGCTTGCTGCGAGACTCCAGTGAAAAGCGGTGCAGCGGGTGTTCTTTTTCTCTTTGTTTCCATTACAGGCAGAGGAGAGGCCCTCTGGCCCACGGGAACACCAAACTGGAGCAGTGAGGAAGCCGCATGATGAAGGGAGTGCGATTGGGAGAGGACGCGAGACGCCATTGAATTGGATCCACATGGTATTTAAACAGACAGACAGGAAGGAGATATATTTTCTCAGTATTGATTAATTAGGTTATATGTGTCTGGGAATTAGATACAAGGAGGCCTATGTTATATTTAAACCAACATTACTTACCTGTGTAAGATCCCACAATGCAGTTAATCCCTTAGGACAGATCCTACTATGATGTATGCAGGTTCCAAGACGCATGGAGTGATTCTGAAGGGGAGGAATCCTGTCCGTTTGTGTCATTTCCTGTTTGATTGTATAAATGGTTACTCATGTAAAGCTATGTTGCTGTATTTTTGCCATTTGTTGCCTGAAGAAGGGGACTTTGATCCTCCCCGAAACGTTGCCTTGGACAGATGGCAATGGAATAAAAAGTTTTTACCTGCATGAAATCCTGGGTGCTGTGTCTTCACTTACATTTATGTTAAAAATGGATACCTTTGGTTACATTGTTTGTACAAACTTGCTTAAAGCCGACACGCCACTTCACGGCAGTATCCAAGCGTCGGTCCTAACCTAATACAAAAAGGTACTCTCCCTGGGAGGCGACAGACCATACCTGCTTATCTCTTTATTTAGTATGGTCTCTTCCAGGGAACCATATGAGTCTACAACAGGTTATAAACCTTCTTTCAGCTGGACTGCCTTAAAGGGGCGGAGAATATCAATAGGGAGCCAGCATCCAGGGGGGATTCTTATATTGTGTTTATAATGCTTAGCCCCATTTGCACCAATCAATTTAGAATAAAGGTGAGTAGCATGATATATTTATATAACATAATCGGCTACGCCCCCTTGGATGCTGGCTCCCTATTGATATTCTCCGCCCTCTTGCAGTGCTAGAGTTCTTGGTTTGAATCCTCCCTTATGTATGTATCAATGTTCTCCCAGTGCTTGTGTGGGTTTCCTCCAGGCACTCCGGTTTCCTCACAATGAATAAAGCTCACAGAGAAACAAATTGGAGAAGCTTCTAGAACCACTTTTGGCAGCATCACCTTAAAGTTACGATTATTTGTATTACTATCAGTCTCTCTATTCGTTGCCAAACTCAATAACACAAATCAAGGGCACTGGCTACGCAGATAATGACCATAATAGGCTTAAGGGCAAATCAAGGTTAGATTTAGTGCAAAAAGAAAAAAAAATAGAAAAGTTAGATTTAGTGCTAAAAGTGCTTAAACTCCTTCAATGGCATTGTTTGGTCTTTGGGTTAGACATAGAAAGCCTGCTTAAATTTTCAATACCTGTTACAGTGGATGAAAGGATGTGGTACCTTGAATACTTTTTTTCCTTCTGGCAAATGTGGGTGGAGCAACTTTTACTGAAGACTGTTGCATTGTAGCTCTTTATCTTTACATCGGATCATTATAGATCCTGTACTAACGCTTGAAAATTTAAGCCTGTAACTGTTATCTTCAGATTATTTGATGAAACCCTTGCTTTGGAATAACGGCCTTGAATGTGCTTTTTTTGTACATCCTATTTTGTTTCTCATGTGTCAGTAGTAAAGATTGACATCCTTAGCCCTTTTTGCTAGTAGCTACATACCTTTGAATGCTCTCTGCTAATGGGCACCAAACTGCCATAAATTAAGCAATCATCCTCTGGCATATAAGAAGCATGTCTCCTACCTCCCGTTCTTACCTTAGTGATAAGATTGTCTCCTTTAATGATGGCCACGGCAGGGTTTCTGACAACTTCCCATCCTCAAACCATCCTTTCCAATGAGAGTGTTTTGCTTGGTATGCTGAGCACATCAATCTTTCGGAAAAAGACAGCTACAAATACTCTTCTACTCCCTCGATTACAGCCCAGAGATGCCTGAATCTAAGGGTTAAGTTAGCACAAAGTCATTTTGTTCATCAGCCAGTGGCCTTTCAAAGAGGGATATATCCTTGTGGAGGCTGCATATACTGTCTATTTATGGATTCTAGAAGGACAATTACCAGCTTTGATGGTACGAAATGATATGACATCAGACAGTATTTCAACTGTTAGTCGCAAAGCGTTATCTATGCAATTATTTGTCCATGTAACTGTATATATGTGGGTAAAACTCAACAGCAATTGAAACAAATGTTGTCAAGCCATTTATCCAACATGAAATTGGCATTAAGATCAATAACACATGATACCACATTGGCAGAACATTTTTTAAATTCCATAATGGCAGGACTGATGGACTTAAAGGCCATGTCCACCCCCCCAAACTAAATTTTAACCCACTACTGGCCCCACTGAGTAGTTTAAAAAAATCCTTACCTTACATCCCTGCTTCTTATGGTTTCCCTACTCTGAAAGGACAGTGGCATGCACAGGGGAGCCCTCCCCCCCACCCATCTTCGGAGTATTTCTGATTTACAGTTACGTCCAGATAAGCCTCTGGACTATTGCAAGTCCACCCCCAAAACTATAATCCCCCCCACTACTGGCCCCATTGTGTAGTGTAGTTTAATCCTTACCTTACCTCCCAGCTCCATCTGGTTCTTCTGCTATCCCCCCCTAAAGTCCCAAAAACTGCCCACCAGGAGTACTGCAGAGTCCATATAGAACTCTGCCTTCTGTCTCCCCCTCGGGAGAAGTTTGGCATGCGTACTGCAGCCCTTCTCCCCCTCCCTTCCCCTCCCTCTCCCTCCCGATTAGGATTCCCTCCCCCTAGTGTAAAATTCTTTTGATATAATATTCCCCCTGTCCCCCCAGCCCCAACCGCTATATTTTTATTATCAGAAAGTGCCCCAAACATTACTTACCTTCCCTCTTTCCTCCGCCGCACTGCCAGGCCCTCTGCTTGCGAGAAAATGCGGCAGGGGGATATTATATCAAAATTTTTTTAGAAGGGTGGACATGCCCTTTAAAGGATATGTACACTTTAGAACCAACTTTAGTTGCCCGGATAGCTGTGGCTCTAAAAGTAAATATGCGTGCATGATCCTGGGAACGGCACCGGTATGTGTGCTCAATGATGTCATGTTGCGTGCGCTGTGAAGTTGGGCGTGTGCACACTCCACGCAAGCCTTACCCGCTTAGACCGTCTGGAGAAGGAGAAATTCTCATATCCAAGAGGAGAAAGCCAGCAACATTTAAGTAGGCTATGGGGAGGGGCTACAGAAAAATTCTACACAAATACATTTATGCACTAAAGTTTGTGTGCATATTTGTTTGTGTTTTTCCTTGCGTTTGCCTTTCCTTTGTCTAGCAAGGGAATGAAAAACAGACGGGATTCGGACAGAAATGGACCAAACATGGTGATCACATGTGTTTGTAAAAAAAACAAACAGATCATTACAGATCACAATGCATACCAGTGCATTATTATTCATTTTTATTGACTTTGACATAGTGACACAAATTTTTGACAGGTTCCAAAATATATAAACAAACAAATGTACACAGTTTTCCTCACTTTACATCATCCATAATCCACATCCACAAATCTTCTCTTATGCCTGCCTCACTGTTGATCCAGAGGAAGGCGAAAAACGCCCAAGTATTATGGGAGGGGGAAAATTCCTTCCTGACTCCAAATGGCAATCGGAAATGATCCCTGGATCAACAAGAACAAAATAATTATAATTAACGGTTAAAGGAGACTGTCGGTGCTCCATCTTCAGTCTTCCAACTAAGGATCCTCCATCCTTAGGATCTCCTGAAGTCTCTCAGTTCTCAAGGTTGCTGATAATCGGTGAAATACTTTCTTTATCCAATATAGTTGTGGGTGCCGAGTGCGATACGAGGTTATAAACAACTTTTTGTTCTTTTTTGGAACTTTGATTACACGAGGCTCAGGGATGTATGGAGGTGTGAGATTTCCCTTAATTCACGCCAGTCTATGGTCTACATTACAAGAAATACAAAGAAATATCAGATCACTTTCTATTTTAATGTCAAATGTAAACAAATCCAAATCCCCCTGTCCCCATTCTAACTGACTGGTATTCAAATTTCTTCGTTTGTGACCTATGTGGAAAATGTCTACAATACAAACATACCTGAAAGAAGGGATGCCCCATTATATCCTTAGCTCCATTATATCCTTAGCTCCATTTATTCCGGCTCCAAGGAATGTTAAGCCGTGTTCAGCCATAAGCTACAATAAAATAACAATATATTAATAAAATAACAATATATTAACAAACCCTAAATGGCAGATTTTAAAGATTCCCCTGATAACTTACCCCAGATAATAAGGTCCTGATGTCCTCATTTGCCTCCGCCATGGGGTTTATTTTTTTATAATATAATATTTACGGTACATTTTCATTATTGCTTACCGATGGACAATGTTATGATTGTGCAAGAACTGCACTCCAAGGATAATGCAGGCGGTGTAAAATCTGCAAAAATGTAAATAAAACTTGCATCAGATAAGTTATCAATTAATACAACACGTAATTATGAACAAGACCAAATAGTCGCTGCACCCAAACTTCCCATAGTGCTCTGGATCTGGGACCCTCTAAATTATTTCCTTGGATAAAGTGTGTCATTCCCACTGAAGATTATGTGGGGCCCAATAAACATCCAGAAATACTCATACAGTTCTATCTAGTGGTAATGGCCCATTCCACAATTGTGAGCGTAAATGTCCCAGAGGTGCATATTCTATAACTAAACATGCGTTATGCTCTGTCTGGAAGAAGCCGACACAGCCAATTAGAAAATGGCTTTTCTCTTTCCGAGCCAATTCTAAGATATTCCTCTCCGTCTTTATGTTAAAAATGAAGGAAGAACAAAAAGTTCAAAAGGTGAAACCTTACAATTGTGTGATATTAGATAGATGGACATTAGGTGCTCCCCTTATACCCTCTATTATGATAGAAAATTTCTAAAATTCAAACCTGGTCTTCTAACTAATGAAATAATAACAATCATAATGAAATAGATATGAAATAATAATCTTTCCATGGGTATGGAGAGTCTTTACAGTAACTGAAAATACATGGTTCCATTAGCATTGGCTTTATACCTATCAATGTCCCAGTTTTATTGCCTTGATGGCAACTTTGTTTCCTTTCAGTTCTCCCAGGAAAACCTGAAAAAAGGAAGTTAAGTTCCATGAAATAAATTAACAAAAAAGAAAATGATATTTACTGACAGAGTCACTCACCTTTCCAAATGTTCCTACACCGAGCAATGTACAAAGACGGAAATCATTTATACTAGATATCTGTTGAATGCTGAAGGAGAACAACAGGATTGGTTCAGCACTAGTTTATTCATATACCATGAAAAATGTGTATCCAAATGGGTAACAATTCTATTTAACTTACTCCAATTCACTAGGGTTGGTTCAGATGTTGATGTCCCTCTTCGATATCTCTTTCCACTGCCTTTGGATCATATTGATTGTTTGGAGGAGAAGCAGGTCGGGCAGACTAATTATAGAAATAAAACACCATTAATTGCATAGTTCTATGACCAAAGACCAAGTTCTGAAAATGTTCATACAATAAAAATTAATTAATCATTTGATATGATAACTAAAAAACACCGTATGTTTGTTAATATGAAGGGTCTAATGGTCCTACCGATCGTATGGTCTCCTTTAGACCGCACAATCATTCACAGTGAACTGTCCGCCATAGCTATGTTCACTGCGAACAACAGTGATTTGTCCCGGCCAACCACTTGCTTGTGGTAAACAGTCAGTCGGGACGAAAAATTTATCTGTGTGTACCCAGCCTAAGTCTGGCTAAATCTAAATCCTCTTTGCAGGTAAAATACTGAAAAAAGTTACAGAATTAGTACACAAGCAGGGAGATTCAATAAAAGGTCTTATCGTTTAAAATGGTGCTAATTTAGCCCCAACCAATCAGATCTTATTTAACATTTGAAAGCTAACATCTGATTGGTTGGGGCAAAATTAGCACTATTTAAACGATAAGAACTTTTATTGAATAACCCTGCATGTATAAAAAGAGAACTAAGTAAAAAAATCCAAAACATAAATTCATATAGGACTGTTTGGTTTATATGACTCATGCTGCTGCACAGAGAGAGAGAGAAGAGAGAGAAAGAAGATAAAAAGAGAGAGAGAGAGAGGGAAAGAGAGAGAGAGAGAGAGAGAGAGAGAGAGAGAGAGAGAGAGAGAGAGATGAGAGATGGAGAGATAGATATAAATACATAGAGAGATAGAACTATAGATATATATACAGAGATAGATATATAGATATAGAAAGATAGATATACATAGAGATGGAAAGAGAGATAGGTAGATAGAGAGATAGATGATAAAGATATAGAGAGATAGATGGAGAGATTGATATATGGACTGACCAGGCTAGAAAAATAGATACAGACGAATAAATAGATAAACACTGATGCTGGGCGGTGGAGTATTGCATATTTTGAAGAGAGTCTTTTTTTAAGGGGAATTTGTCTTTAAATTGGGCGTAACCTATGAAAAATGGGCATTGCAAAATTTGCCACGGGTGCTACTGCCTTTCCTTTCAGTGTCCCTCTTTCACATTTTCAAATGTTGGGAGGTTCAAAGCATTTTACCATTCTCTCTGTGCCAAGCATTTTACTAAAGTCACCTGGTTAGTTATTTTAGAAAGTTTGAGGATATAAGTTTAGAAATACGGTTTGAATCTGATTGAATAGTTTTGCTAGGTGTATGGATAAAGTATGTTTGTCTGTTTTAAAATGAGTGCTTTTAGAAAAAGATGTTAATGATAAATTTGGATGTTTTTTATGGAAATGATTACTTGGTCTGTAGTGCTGATTTGTGTTTTCGGTGGTGTTGGGGGGCCAATGCCCACATTTTTCATCAGGGCCCATAAGTCTGTAGCTATGCTACTGGCTTTTATAGTTTCTGGTGGACTAGCAGCCTGCTAGGCTAGCCCACCAGAAAATATTACAGTTTAATAAACCTTTGAGTATGTAGCAGGATCTGGCCTGTTTATAGTAGTAAAACCCAATTTAAGCGACGCCCAATTCAAGCCACACCCCATTAAGCCACACCCACCAACACCAACCCCACCCCTACGTTCGGGTTTGGACTGACAAAAGGTGGCAACCCTATGTACACAGCCTTATGGCAAAAAAATATATATATATTAAAAGAAATAATGTGCCCCTTTTATATGGTTATATATACCCTATGTATTATAAGAAATAATGCAGCCTCGTGTTTTTATATGGTTAGGGAACTGTCGTAATATCCTTACATTACACTGTAAGGGGAGCATAATTCCTTAAATAACAGTCACTCCCCTAGTGGATTACAGCTCTATAATACACAACCCATTAAATCTTTTAAAATATAAGCACATTAGAAGTCACCTCACCAGTTCCCATGACATACTTTAAAAGAGGCAGAGCAAGATAAAAGTGTCAGAATGCAAGAATATTGACTAGGCCCCAAAAATCTCTGTAATTAAAATCTTTCAGGGTTATTCAATAAAAGTTCTTATCGTTTAAAATGGTGCTAATTTTGCCCCAACCAATCAGATGTTAGCTTTCAAATGTTAAATACGATTTGATTGGTTGGGGCAAAATTAGCACCATTTTAAATGATAAGAACTTTTATTGAATCTCCCTGTTTATTTTTAGTATTCTCTTTATGTCTCCTGGCTAGGTGTGCTAACACAAGAGGGTGCTGTTGCCTTTACATTGTGCAGCAGTTTTAGTTACAAAGAGAAACTCTAGAATTTAATGGTGACTTAAAAAATCTCAAAGATCACGACTTAAACTCCTTCATTGTGCCTGCTGCATGGCTAATACGCACACCTGCCCTGCAATGCTATATGCCGATAGCACCATTGTAATGTGGCACTTTTTAATGGCAGCTAATGGCTGGCTTTTTCAGTCTTAAAGTCACGTTAACCCATGTACAAAGGGTTAACATGACTTTAAGACATAACTTGCGGCGGGCGGGTGGCAGAAAACTGTGTCGCGCAACTGCCGCAAGCTATGTAACCGATAACGGTTCTTTAAGACAGAAACTAAAGTCTCGGAATGTGAAAACTCCATTCACTATGCACTGAGAGCCGTTATCTGTGCATTGCCTAGTGGAGGCAATACAGTTTCTGACAAAAGTCTTGTCGCCTGTGTATTTTGCAGTAAGTCATGCTATTAACCTGATTTTTAATTGATCAATTGGTGTTAGAAATAGCTCATATGAAAAGCTAAAGCCCTACCAAATAATTTTTTACCAGTACATTTAATATTGTTTCACTGAAAAAAGATTTATCATTTTATCAAGACAGAAAGGTCAAAATGTTGCAAGACAAAAGTGTAGTCGCCTATACAGAAAATGATCTACTTTACTGCCAATCCAAAAATAGGTCAGTAAATTAAGTAGTGGTGCTGTGAGAGCCAAATTTAATATGACTTCCATGAGCTTCATGGACAGCATCCATGCGGTTCGGCAAGGATTCATTCAATTTATTGATGAAATCATCAGGAATAGCCAAGAAAATAGTCTTGCATGCCTCCCAGAGTTCATCAATATTCTTTGGTTTCGTCTTCCATGCTTCCTCTTTCATCCTACCCCACATATGCTCAATGATGTTCATGTCAGGCGACTGGGCTGGCCAATCCTGGAGCATCTTGATCTTCTTCGCCTTAAGGAACTTTGATGTGGAAATGGAAGTATGTGATGGAGCACCATCCTGCTGCAGAATTTGGCCTTTTTTATGGTTGGGAATATATGAGGTAGCTAAGATTTCTTGGAATTTTACACTATTGATGTTGCGTTCCACCCTGCAGATCCCTCGCACACCGCTATACTAGATGTAACCCCAGACCATGATTTTGCCTCCACCAAACTTCACTGTTTTCTGGGTAAATCTCGTCTCCATGCGGGTTCCAGTAGGTCTCCTGCAATATTTGCGGCGACTGTGGTGTAATTCAAAAGAGGATTCATCTGAAAAATCCACCTTTTGCCACTTTTCCAGTGTCCATCCTTTTACCAGGCTGTGGGACTTGGCAAATGCCACACGGTTTTTCAATTGTCTTTTGTTGACCATGGAGGCAATTTCGAGACAGAATCCGACAAACTGTTCTGGTTGACACAGGGATTTCTGGTCACTCTGCTGCAGTTGAAAATCGTCTTGCCTTGGATTTTCAAACCAACAAACGGTCCTCTCCAGCAGTTGTCTTGTGGGGTCTGCCTGACCTGGGCTTGTCAAACTTCTCCAGTCTCTTCAAATCTTTTCTTTATCCTCTGAACTTGATGCTGAGAGACACACTGAGAGAGAACTTGAAGGTGTGCGCCACATCAGCAGTGAATTTGGTGTTCAGCCTCTTGATAATCAACACTTTAGTCTCAGGGTGAATCTTAGGTATGTTTGCAGATGTCTATTTGCAGTTGATGTGAAAGTCTAGTGTACTGGGGTTTTTTTTTATACACACCTGACACCTAATTGGTGAAGCCCATATGACAAGATGACAACACTTATGTCTTTGCAAAAATTGACTCAATGGGCTTTACCAAGCTGTGAATAGTAGAATACTTTGTTAGTTTCGTTTTACATTGAAACATTATTACAAAAGCTGTTTGGGGTAAAATGAACCATTTCTTGAAACAAAATCTGCATTAGAATTATTGTTAAGTGGCACTTCAGGTCTATTTGTACACAAGCGACAAGACTTGTCAGAAACTGTAGAGAGCAATAACGGCTCTCGGTACATAGCCCTACAAATCCTGAGGAAATGGAAACAATTACCCCCACCTCCTACTTTTTCTTACAAGCCTCGATATCATATGTTCAAAGTTTTATGCGTAGGCAATGTCTGACATGTCTTAAAAAAGGGGGTCAGATAGTATGTACAGGTTTGGATCGTTTTTGTGACCAGCAATTGATGAGGGCATCAAAACCAAGATTTTATTTGTCACAAAGGGAATTGCGGTATCCAATCA
Source organism: Hymenochirus boettgeri (assembly GCA_019447015.1). Lineage (NCBI taxonomy): Eukaryota > Metazoa > Chordata > Amphibia > Anura > Pipidae > Hymenochirus > Hymenochirus boettgeri. The sequence goes on along the minus strand of CM033470.1, from coordinate 195,791,232 downwards.
GGGCAATTGATTTTTAAGGTTTCTTTTCCCTTTTGTGAATTATTTTTCCAGCCATCCTTCCAAAATGCCAGACATTCTATACAGGTGGTGCTGTAATTTTATCAGTAACTAGGACAAGGACTTAAATATTTTAAGCCCAATTTTAAAGGTCACTGTAAGACAAATAATGTGATACACATTATTACAATTGCATCATATTACATTAACATACTATGTATATATGGGGGTGGGTGGTAGAGAGAAATATAGTGCCACACTTACCTGATGTTTTATTTTTGCAGTGGAATGGTAGTCAATTAAAGCTAATGATAGGGTGACAGCCATGTCCTGCGAGACCAAAGCAAACAGCACACCTGTATCAGTAGCTGGGATTATTTGTGCATGAAATTCTACTCTCCAATTTCCCTTACTTTCTTCCTTAGATGGGTATGCTGTAATAAAGGAGACAGATGCAATAAACAAGTTACTTTGCAATCTTGCTCTTTTGTTTGCCTCCTACACTGTGTTATAGAATGCAATCTGAATAGGAAAAAATGCAAAAGTTCCAACACAAAATATATTACTGATGTATTGTATGTACATTGATAAAATCTTAAAAAAAAAAAAAATATAATAAATAAAAATATTTTTTTTTTTTTTTTTTTTTAAGGTTCAAGTGGATTTAAAGGAGAAAGTCTCCAGACAACATTGTCCCAATAGACAGAGCACATTCACAAACATACCGCACGCTGTGTCTCACCTCTTCCTTTGTTGTGGCTGTTGGGTAATTTCTGAAATTAACCTGGAGTCAGCTCCAATAATCCACCTTAGCTGGATAAACCCTCAGCTAAGTTTCTGCGTACATGCACATGCTCTGTCGTGCTCATTAACATTTCAGAGGGGGTAAAAAGGAATGATTTTAAGATGCTTTTACTAAATCGCCAGGATTGAAATGCAAACTTGCAATGTAACGCATTTTTCCTGTAGGTTTTTGGTTTGCATTTGTATCTTTAAAAATAGTAACGTTGTTGAGATGGTTGTTGAGAAATTTAACTTTTTAACATGAGGTTTGTGTCTTATTTCCCAGTGTTCCAGTATCACACAGTGTGATCACTGACCATTATGTTCTTTACACATGCTCAGTCCTAAGATACTGCAGGAACTTTTTACAGTTGGTCACACCCACTAGTAGCCTCTAGCCAATCATTTCAGTGTGACCAGGCACTGTACATTTCATTTACTTGCTATTAATGCTATATACTGTATTGCTATTTTAAAGTTTATTGGTGTTTGTAGAGGGTATATGTGTAGATTCTGGAGTGTAAAAATGTGGGTTTAGTTCTCCTTTAAAAAATTCCATGTTGCTGCAGGACGAATACGCATTATTTTTTCCCTAGTGTTAAGAAGCACCCCCGCTTATTAACTTATGCTTGCTTATGTTAGAGAAGGGGAGGAGACTATAGCGTCCCTTGTGTCGCCAGAGATACTGGCTCAGAGATGCTCAATGTCTTCACCCAGTGTGCCCCTGTGCTGAGTGGAAAGGGGGTTTTGAGCAGTGAAAGATTTCACAGTGTTTTTACCTGCTGACTTTACCTGGACAAATAATTATCTGTGAAAAACATTAAAGTTAATCGCAAAAGGAAATAGTTTATTTCACTTTATTATAATTATAAAAAGATTTCTGACAATGATGGACAAAAACATCAGATGAATTTGGTTGTGTTATTCAACCTCCATGAACGGGCCTGATTATGGGGAGGGGGGGCTCAACTACACGGATGACAAATTAAAATGATATAGAAAAGCAATCATAATTTTGGTTTTTAGTCTTTACTTGCTAAACAGCTAATTTTATCCATGAACTGTGTGAATGAATTTCATATACACAAAAGCTATGACATATATACTACTATTACTACTGTAAATTTTGCTAAAATCTGTGATTCAGCATTCTGAAAATAATCTGTTTTGTTCTCTTATTTACAATCATTACAAACCTCTTTAAATGACAGTTGGTCCTTTGACCTCAGTCCTCATTTTATCACACCTCTGACCCAGACTCCAACTCCTTTATCATTAATAAACTAATGTATTTTTAATTGATTGAGAGAAGTTAAAGAACACAACATACAAGGCGTTTATCACTGCCAATACTCACAATTTTAAATCTACATAAAGATGGTGCCTACTTTTGGGAACAAAAGTAGAATAATAGCTAGGAAGCTAGCACACTACCTGATTTTGCCCACCCAAGTCTGTCACTCAAGATACTATTACTGTTTTGGTATAAAATTCTATAGCAATGCCTAAACTTAATAATATTTCCCATTCATTTATTTCATTAGCCAAGAAATTGAGTTTTGAATGCACAAGGAAATAAGTCCTAGAGCCGACAATAGTTAACCCGTTTACACTCAAATTGTAGTTCAGCTGGGCATTACACTAGTAAAACAACACGCTGGGCTTTATTCTTACAGCAAATAAATAATCTGTGAAACAGGACATTTTAATATACTGCATTTTTGCATTACTTGTATTTCTTCTACCATATTATGTAGGATTACACAAAGCAGGTTTCCTCAATACTGTAGGTAAATAATACAATATAGAATCATATCATTTCTAAAACTTACTGTAATCAATGTGGAACATTGCAAATCCTCTACCAGTAAAAAAGGACCCTCTACCAGCAACCAAAAAGCACTGCATTTTTTCTGTCATCCCCACTGTCTCTTGTATTGATGTGTCTTCTCCATTTAACCAATTCCAGTTCCTCATACAGCCATCAAGACGTGGATTTAGCTGGGGACACAAAAAATGGCCAAGGCTATGATTACACTGAAAATATAATTAGTTTTTAGTATACACAAATGTACCTTGATTAATTCTAGACAATGACAGTACAATTAAAGTATATACCTGAATATAAGTGGAGGTTTTTGTTTTTTAAATGGATCTTAAAACTTAACCTCGGGTTATATTCGGGTCATATACGTTACAAGCTAAAGCAAAACCGTACAAGCAGTAGTCAGTACAGTACTCACTTTTCCTGTCAGAAAAGTGCAGCTGCAAATGTACCATAGGAGCAGGAGAAAGCAGGGTGACTGGAGCAGTCAGGAGAGCCGGTATTCACGGGCATGTTGGTAAAGGTACATAAGCGCGTGCGCACATAGTCTCACGGGAGTTAGGCACTACCCACTGGAGATACCAGTACAATGGAGGAGCATACGAGGAGCTCTGACTCTCCCTGTCAGAGGTGGGCACTAGCACTTGTTTCCTTGTTATAATATCTACCTGTACTGAATATGTTTTAAAGGGACAGTTCAGTGGAAATTATTAACATTTGTTAAATTGTTAGTTTGTGTAATGCCTTCTTAGTTTTTCTATATACTCTCTCCCATTTTGAAAAAATCAGTTGATTTCATACCCTTTGCTGTTCCCTGCTGTTGACATTAGTAAGCTGACATTTTGGGTTCTAACAGCCCTTTTCCAGGATGCACCACATCCTTGGAATGTTCCTAATAGTAATTTCTACTGATTGGCTGGGATGTTGGATGGGTCAAACATGCTCAGATATCTACTGGGCAACTGAATCAACCCAGGCGTTGGGTCAAGGGCAAGACCATAACGGTCTCTACTAGGGGTCCTGCAAACAGGAAGTCAGTATTTCGGTTGCATTTATTTATACACAGACAAAATGCTGAATTGGCAGATTAAGGTCATTGGGATGAAAAAATACTGCTCTTTTTTCTGAAAAGCATATGTATTTGCACTAAACTTCCCCTTTAACTGTTGCTTGAACCTTCCACTTTGTTTTTGTAGTTTCCAAAAACATCTGGAGTGCCAAGGAATTGGGGGTTACTGTATTTGGTTCTTTGGGGTCTATGGAGGGTTTGCAAAAGTGGTGATAATTTCTATCCTTGGCTTATACTTGAGTCAATTAGTTTTACTTGTTTCTCAGGTAAAAAATGTGTACCTCAGCTTATACTCGGGTCGGTTTATATTCTAGTATATATGGTATACTATGGCTTTTTTGTCTCTTAGAATATAAAATTATAATGTTCACATCATAGTTATATATTATACTCTTTAACTTAGTAGTAAATTAATTTTCTGTTATACAAAACAATGCTGAAGTAACTCAGATTACCAAAATAAAAAACTGGGAGTAAAGGGGTTCATTTGTACAATCAGACTTCCCATAATCCATTCTTCCCTACACTGCGCCAAGTAAGGGCTAGGCCACACTAGCAGAGCATATCAGTGCATGCAATCAAGTAATAAGCATAAAACGCACAAGCTTTTCCCTCACTTTTCTGTCTGCCATAGTGTGGCGGACAGTGTGAAAATCCTATGGCACCTTATAGATAGAGTAGGCAATAAAACTTTATAAGGCTGTATATTGGGCAGGAAGTCCTGGGTTGACAGAGGTTGACCTGATAATCCTATAGGCTGTACATTTATTGATTAAGCCACACCTGTTGTCCTCTTAAAGGGGAACTAAATTCTCCAAACAACATTGTCCCAATAGACAGATCATATTCACAAACATACAACAAGCTGTGTCTCACCTCTCCCTTTGCTGCAGCTGCTGAGGGATTTATGAAACTAAACTGTGGGTACTAGGGGTCAGATCCCATAATCCACCTCAGCTGGGTGAAACCCAGCTAAATGTAGACAGTACACTTCACATGCTCCATAGTGTTCAACAGATCAAAAAAAGGAAGTTGCAGCCTTGCTTCATAGAAACTGACAGGCAATCATATAACACATTCAATCATCCCTCTCCGACACAGAACAGGGATTCCATTTTTAAACACATTCAATCCTCCTGTATTTCTTAAAGGGACAGTTCAGTGAAAATTATCACTATTTGTTAAATTGTTAGTTTGTGTAATGCCTTCTTAGTTATTCTACAGATTCTATCCCATTTTGAAAAATCAGTTGATTTCATACACTTTGCTGTTCCCTGCTGTTGACATTAGCAAGCTGACATTTCAATTTCTAACGGTCCTTCTTCTTCCCAGGATGCACCACTTCCTTGGAATGTTCCAAGCAGTAATTTCTACTGATTGGCTGTTGGATGGGTCAAAGATGCTCAGATCCCTACTCGGGTCAGTCACTTACTGATGGAGGAATGCGGCTGCCGCGTCCACTGATGTCATTACTCGGCGCCGGGAAATGAGACCGGCGCCGAGTAGTGATGTCAGTGGATGCGACCATCAGTGGATGCGGCAGCCGGATTCCTCCATTAATTGAATGATGTCGGGGGCCCGGACTCTCCTGCAACTATGAAAAAGGTAAGGCTGCAGCATTAAAAGATGATGTACTGTAGTGGCAGGGTGAGACGATGGGTGCAGGGAAATAGGGTTTTATTCCTGGGGCTGGGGGAGAGTAAGGAGTCAGGGACAGGGTAGTGTGTTTTGGGGTTAGTGTGTGCAGTTCCACTCCAGATGTTTGTTAACTACTACTCCCTTCTACTACTCTACCCTCGACTTATACTCGAGTCAATTGGTTTTTACTAATTTTTTAGGTAAAAATTGGTACCTCGACTTATACTCGGGTCAACTTATATTCGAGTATATACGGTACATCTCTTCCTGAATATCTGGTCAATTAGGATAACTGGTACTCTTTACCCATGTTGGATCTAGGATGGTAGAAGGCTAAAATCCTTCTGTTTGGTATAAAGTGTAGAGTTTTGGCATTTTTTACATGGAAATATTAAAACAAGACAATCTGAATAAAAAGTCACCATCAGCGATTTATTCCTTAATGCACTTACCGGTTGGATGAGTTCACTGCTTTTAAAGGGAATGCCGCCAACTGTCAAATTTAGCTGGTATAGCCCTTTTTCCACAGTAAATAAATCTCCAGACACTGCTATTTTCATAACTGCATCTTTATTGACTTTGATAACGATATTTCTCTCTAATTCCTCAACGGAAATCTGAAAAAGACAGCAGGCATATAAATACAAAGCTTGGATTGTTTTTCATAGCTTTCAATGCCATTTATCCTTTGTTTTCTATAAAATCTAGACAAAACAGATGAGTATGATTAGGTCATTATCATTTTGCCCGTTAGTATTAAAATTGTAGTATAAAACATATTAACTTAAAAGAGCAACTGTTGTCTCCAAATAAGTTAGGGCTAGGTAAAAGCCTGCAGTCTTTCCTTTTAAGGGAAAGATCATCCCTTAAATGAAAAAATGTATATGGAAAAATCACCCCCCAAAACTACAATAGTTATAAAGCGGACATATGTATGGCTAATCTGTTGTGCAGCAAAATTTATGCTTTCCCCCTTCCCCCCCTCTCTAAGCTTTCCAAATTTTTTTTTTTTACATACTTTTGCATGCCCAGAGGAGGCAGCTAGGGATATAGCATTCAGTCATGATTTGTGATGTCATCTGTTACATCCATGACTGACAAGCTGCTAACTGGAAGAACCAGGAAGCAGAGAGAGAGAGGCAACAGAACATCAGGCATCATTTCAAGTTAAGACTTTAAAAAACTGCAATACTAAGAGGCATTTTCTCTTAGTAAATAGATACATAATACAAAATAAGGCTGGGTGTGGAAAACAAGCCACCACCTGGCGAGTCCCGCATTACTCCAGTAAAATGTTAGGGCGCCTGTACTTAAGAAAATGTGTAGCGAAAAAGCAAAATGATACACTGTGATCTCAGTCCTATATAATGAACTGAAAGAGCAACTCTGAAAGCCTGTATCAATTTGTTAAATAATGAGTAAAAAAACTCACACATTAGAATGGATGGTCCAGATTCATATGCCCTGGACCCCTCGCTGGTAAGTAACCGCTAAACGTTGCAGAAGCCAAATGGAGTATAACATACAAACACTCACTGCTCACAGGGGGTGGCCCAGGTGCAAACAACCCCGCTCGTCGCCAATACTCTTCCGATCAATAGATAATAAGATGAAGGAGCGTGCACACTGTTCAATGAATCATGACGTCTTTCAAGTGAACAATTTCAAAAGTCCGTCTTTATTAAGTTTAAAAAACTTAATAAAGACGCCTGACGCGTTTCGTGCTAAATGAGCACTTAATCATAGGCGAAATAGCTGACTCCCAGGAGCGGCGGAAGCTCCTTAAATCCACACGCAGGTGGTCAAGGGCTCCACCCCTCTCCCATCTTAAAGAGACATAACATGTAATGTAATAAATATACAATTTTTCCTTTGAGGGGGTCAACTTTCCTTTTAAAAGGAGCCCTACATTAAATATCTGACTGCAGCCTGTTAGAAATTACATTGTGGATAATGATCTGTTCTTCCAATGCATTTTGGACGATTTACTTAAGAACTGGTTGTGTGTTGACTGAAACATAGGTTAACATCAGATACCCTTGAAACAACTATTCTCTTAAAATGTTATCTATCACGAAAGCTTCCTAGGTATTTATTTATTATTAATATTTTTAATTGCAATACAATACTTCCAAAAATTATTGGAAATTACACAAAAGGTGTGCAAAACTCCACATTAACCCTACATTACACCAGGTAACTTGGACTATTTTTTTGGGATGATTGCACACAATCAAGGGCACACCTACCATGAAGCAAACTGGTATTTTTGCTCACAGCGCACACCTGTGGTCCACTGGAGAAGTGGCCTAAATTTCAGCTGTAAAAAAAATCTGAATTCCATGTCATGGTCGGTAAATCAGGACTACACTCACGACGTGTGCTCGCTTGCTAAGAAGGGGGGGGGTGCGATCCAGAGATCATGGTCTATTACTTGGCAGGGAGGAACTCTTCCCTTCTGTCTTATAATCCACTTGTAGAATGCACCTCTGACTCCTCCTCTCCCTCCCTCATGCACAGATTTCCTTTCCCCTCACCTTGTTCCCAGGTGTTTTGGGGGCAGAGCAACTGTGTTAGTCAGCCCTCCTGATCACAAACCAGTATATTAGCTACCCTTCCGGTTCACAAACCAGTGTTAGTAAGCCCTCCATTTCACAAATCAGTGTTTCAACCAGTCCTCCAGTTTAAAAATTGGTGTAAGGGCTAGGCCACACTAGTGCAAAAAAAGTGTTAGTCAGCCTTCCAGGTCAAAAAACAGTGTTGGTCAACTCTCTAGTTCATTAATTAGTGTTTCAGCCTGCCCTCCATTTCACAGATTATTGTTTCAACCTGCCCTTCAGTTCAAAAACCAGTTCACAAATCACTTAATCAGCCCTCCAGTAAACAAATCCATGTTTGTCAGCCCTACAGTACACAAACCAGTGTATCAGCCCTCCAGTCCACCAGACAGTTTTAAGTCAGCCCTCAAGTTCACCAACCAGTGTTAGTCAACCCACCACACCCACTTTGCACACCATAAGAAGATACAGGGTTGGCTTATTTTTTTCAGGTGACAAAAGGTCTAGGAACCCTGTGCCCAATATTACATTGCCCTGAAAGTATCAGTGTAGATTTCACTGCTGTTTGCAAGATCCTACAAGGAGTTAGGCTTGGTACCCACGGACACATTTTTTGTCCCAACCACTCGCTGCTAGCGAGCGGTCACCCGGGGTGAATAATGGCAATCCTTAGGAGACCGCATGATCAGTGGTGATTTATCGATATGTCTGATCACATGTTGCACTATCCAGGTAACCAACATAGGTCGCCGGCGACAATAAAAACACCAATGCTTTTTCAGCCCTACTGAACAATACACGGAAATATTGGTTGGTTTGGCTGGGTTTGTGTGTACCCAGCCTTATATACACAGAAAATCTGTCTTTAAAAACAAGCTGTGGGAAGCTTCACCCTTTTTCAATTGACGAGGCTATTTTTACACAACAGTAGAACAGAAAAAAACTCTACTATTGCGAAATGCTATTTTGATGATCTTTGTGTATCTGAATCCAACAAGCTTATCAAATTTCTGATCAACAATCCCTCAAATTCTAGATTTTCGACAAGCAGAATTAGACAAAAGTCTGGATTTGAACAATCTTTCAGTATGGGGATGTTTCACGCAGCTCCAGATTTTTTACCAAAGTTGATTTCCAAGTTTCATACTAGACAATTGTTCAGCCTTATAATTTGAACATTAAATTAGCATGCCTCCTAGCTGGCCCAGGGCCGTGTTAACACAGCACTTGACATTGGCTGGTGGGAATGTCTGTTATAAACCTCTCTCCTCCTTCTCCTCTGCCAGTTGAACAAACTTGAAACTCCTGTTACTAGGATACATCCTACATAATATACCTGATCATGGGAGGGTGGAGGAGTGTTTTCTCACATGCTAGCTTTGATTGATAGTTAGAGGCGGATAGAATTAATACACCCCTTTCACAGGACAGTTTATTGAAGGCAGAGAGAGGCTTGAAACCAGAAAAAAAATGTATGGGGAGGGCTACATACCTTTACTCTTTTAAAGAGTTTTTTAAAAAATGCATTGAGGCAATACAATTATCCTTTAAGTAAATGATTGTTTTGTTTATCAGATATTGTATTTTTTCCCCTTCCCTTATATGCTTGGGTATATCCCTTTTGTCTATAATGCTGCCTGGGATGGCCAGGAAAGCTGAATCTTAAGTCATACTTACAGACTTTAAATTCTTGGCCATCCCTCTGGGAGATTCAATAAAAGTTCTTAAAAAGGACACTAAACAGATTTTATGTACTGTGTTAAGTACATAAAATCTGTTTTTATTATTCACAGGGAGGTGAGAACGCTTATTCCCACCTCCCTGTGAATAATAGAATACCCAGGGAACACTGCCAAACTTACCTGACCGGCGCTTCACTCAGCTCCTTCTCAGTATAAGTGCTGTCCCAACTGATCGCCTATCTTCTGCACATGCGCGCCTTTACAAAGATAGGCGCGCGATTGGACAGCTAAGGAGCAGCCGTGAGTGGAGCGAAGGTAAGTTCGGCAGTGTCCCCTAGGTGTTCTATTATTCACAGGAAGGTGGGAATAAGCATCATCATCTCCCTGTGATTAATAGAAAATGATTTTAGGTACTTATAATTACCAGTTTAGTGTCCCTTTAAGTTAAAAATGGTGCTAATTTTGCCCCAACCAATCAGATGTTAGCTTTTAAAGTTAAAGGAGATATGATTGGTTGGGGAAAAATTAGCAACAAAAAGAACTTTCAATGAATCTCCCTGTATGTCTTTCATCTGTCCAATGGGCAGAGAAGCTACCCATTTGTTAATAATGCTGCCTGTAGTGATAGCCAGTAAAGGATCCTCTCTGTAAGTATGAATTGAGGTTTATCTTTCTGTACGTGCCTCAATAAGAGTTATATTTGAATGTGTGGAATGCAAATGTGTGAATAAGTTTGTTTCTTTTTCGACTGCTATTTAGTTTATTGTAATAAAAAAATTCTGGTCCATAAGAGTAAATGAGCTTTTATATTTCTCAGCCTTGTATGTTTTGGATGGCGAAATATTTATGATGTGCTGCACTTCACCGCCCAAAATCTGAGTAGCTAACAGAAAGTTAACGGTTTAACTCTAATCTAATGAATTATATAAGGGATAAGAAAGTTAACGGTTTAACTCTAATCTAATGAATTATATAAGGGATAATGCGCACCTTACAGTGTACCGTATATACTCTAGTATAAACCGAGGTTTTCAGGCTTTAAAAAACTCCTGAAAATCTTACCTCGGTTTATACTCGAGTCAATGTTTCCCTTACCTTGTCCGGCGGCCGCCCGATCCGCATCCTCGCTCCACAGCCTCTGCGCATCCGGATGATGTCACTACCCGGCCCCGCAAAGTGAGAGCGCCGGGTAGTGACATCATCCGGATGAGACACAAGGCTGTGGAGAAGGATGCGGATCGCGCGGCCGCCGGACAAGGTAAGGGAAACATTTACTTTTATTTACACGGGACACACTTAAGTAGAAAATACATACAAATAGGAGTAAAACCTTCTTTATTTGTGCATACTGTATGCACAAATATAGGAGGATTTACCCCTATTTGCAAGTTTTGCCACTTAAGTGTTTGAATACTACAACTCCCAGCATGCTTTATTGGTGGGAGTTGTAGTTTTCAAACATCTTAAGGGGCAAATACTTGCAAATAGGGCTAAATCCTCCTATATTTGTGCATAAGAATGAGTGATTTTTAGGATATATACCACTGCAGCTCCCATTATAAAATGTCACACTTATGTATATAAAGTTATTGCACCCTTTTCCCTTTCTTTGTATAGTTTTCATTGTACCATTACCTGCTTTCAAAGGTGCTGCAGTCTTTTATCTTTTTTTTTTTAACTACAATTCCCATCACTACATGAAAGAAGAGTCAGTGAAATTTTAAAGTTACAACACTGTACAAAAGTTTTCCATATAAAGTAAACTGCAGTCTTGGGCAAGTTTGCAATCTTAACTTTAAAATGATCCCTTGATCACATTTCTAACTGCAGCTTATCTGAAGTTTTGTTGCTATATAGGGCTAACATGTGACTGAATGAATTCCTTAGTTTTCAGTACATAAATTTCCTCTCTTTCTCATAATAAAGTTATGAGCATGTTCAGACCCTGGTTGGGGACAGGGTAGCCACAGAAGGTGCAGGTGATGCCACTTAAGATACTGACACCATAAGGTAAGACTGAAGGCTTTTATTTGTGAAACCACAGTTCCTTTAAAGTGTGTATCATTATTGATATTTACAAATATTTTTTAAAAATTATAGGGAAACCTATTTAAATCCAAACAAAAGCCTAGAGAACTTCTGTTGGCTACAGGCTCTTTAGTAGAGATGGACTGTACCTCAAAGATGATGGCGCAGCTGTTTTGAGGGAGAAGATGGCTAGAGAGTTGGAGGAGATTTTAAACTAGGTATGGGGGGGGGTACATTGGACTACAAATGGGTAGATAGACAGATTAGGGATCAGGGGTCTAATAAGATAATGGAGGTTGGAAATGGGGGGAGGGCGGAGCATAGAGGATAAGGAGGTATGTACATCCAAGTTTGGAAGTAAATTAAAAGATAATCAAAAAATTATGTTTAACAAATGCAAGAAGTCTGTCTGGAAAAACTGGAGAACTAGAACGAATAGATTTAAAAGTAAAGGTATGATGTGATCGGTATAGCAGAAACATAGGTAAATGATTTACATGACTGGACAGTAGATATTGAAGGATACTACTTATTTACACATGACAGAGTTAGTAAGAAAGGAGTGGGAGTATGCATATACGTTAAACAAGAATTAAAGCCAAATATAAAAGATGAGATAAGATGGCGGTATAGAAGACAAGGCAAAAATAATAAGGGTGTAGCAGTGTACAGGAAGCAAGAATGTGGGTAAATAAATTGTTGGTGTAGGTTATAATCCGCCAAATGCCACTGATGTGTAAATGAATCTCCATATGCAGTTGGCAAAGGACCATGTCCTTGTTTGGGGGATTTCAATTACCCTGACATAGGTTGGAGTGGAACTTTTAGCACCTGAAATGGTATCAAGTTCTTAAATCTTCTTTATGAGCATTTTCTTTCACAGATGATAGCAGTTCCTACTAGACAGATGCGTTGTTTGGATCGGATGATAGCCAATAACCCTGAGCTCATTTTGGAGATGAAGGTAATGACATATACTGTCATTTAAAGGGGAACTGTGATGAAAAAACACAGGGTTATTAAATAAAAGTTCTTATCGTTTAAAATGGTGCTAATTTTGCCCCAACCAATCAGATGTTAGCTTTCAAATGTTAAATGAGATTCGATTGGTTGGGGCAAAATTAGCACCATTTTAAAATAGAACTTTTATTGAATCCCCTGATAGTCTTTTAAATCATAGGCAATTGCCTTACCTTTTAAACGACAAACACAGCCAGGGAGCAGTTATTATTCATCTCCTCTCTGCACCGCTCATATAGAGCGGTGCACATATGGGCGGGGCTCGGCTTTCCCCTCTACTGGCTGCATTCCCCTCCTCCCCTGGGACACATGAAGTGAATGGGCAGAGATCGTAACAACTTTCTCCTGCTTATCTCTATTGCTACTAATCACTTTGCCGGTTATACTCTCCTCCCGAGACACACACGGTGAATGTGTAACAGGAGCAAACACATAAAAACAAGAGGAGGAGGAGAGTTTAACCGGCAAAGTGATTAGTAGCAATAGAGATAAGCAGGAGAAAGTTGTTACCCTACCCATTCACTTCATGTGTCCCAGGGGAGGAGGGGAATGCAGCCAGTAGAGGGGAAAGCCGAGCCCCGCCCATATGTGCACCGCTCAGCATATAGAGCGGTGCAGAGAGGAGATGAATAATGACTGCTCCCTGGGTGATATTTAACAGTCTATTTAAGTCTCAATAACTTTTGACCTCATCATGATAGAGAGGCAAGAGGGGGATCGTTTGAAAGGTAAGACAATTGCCTTAAAAGACTATGTTTTTTCACCACAGTTCCCCTTTAATATAGGTTTCAAAAAACAAAAGTGCACTGGGTTAACAAAACCTTTTAACTTTAGGAAAGTTTATGTTATGTTGTTAAATGAATCAACCCTGCTCATAGACTGGGGGGGATTTGTTCCTAGGTAAAGATATTGAGCAGAAGTGAACCACTTTTAAAGGGATATTAAATTATTACATTTCTTACAGTGAGTATAAAAGCTGTAAGGAAGCTAAAACAGAAAAATCAAATACGGATAGCAGAACAGAAGCAAGTTTAGCCCAAAAACGTTTTTTTTAAATATATCAATAGTAAAAAGATGAGGACAGAGAATGTGAGGCCGTTAATAATGGGGTTGAATCTCATCTCACTAATGCTGCCTATTTTGATCATTTGTCAAGGTCAGCTTCCAACAATCGCACATCATCATTTGAAGTTTCCAAAGCTCTGCATTGTTTAGTGTCATCAGCAAAGACCTTGCTCTCAATGCCCCCTTCTAAGCATCATTATTAAACATTAAAAAGAGGCCCCAGTAAGAACCCTGAGGCAATCCAGAAAGATGTAGCTCCATTGACCACCGCTCTCTGTTTTGCAATCCAATAACCAATTCTCTATCTATGTACGAATGTTTTTTTTCTAGGTTTTCTAGTTTATACATTAGTACCTATGTGGCACAGTATCAAAGCTTTAGCAAAATCCAAGTATACTACATCTACTGCTATGCCAGAATAAATTCTGCTCACCTCTCATAAAAGCCAAGTAATTTGTCTGGCACAATCTATTTCTCATAAATCCATGCTGACTACTACTAATAAGATCAGTTCTGGAGAAGTTTCCAGCACCTTCCCTACCACTGATGTTAGCTTAAAGGTCTATAGTTACCAGGTTGGGAACAACTACCTTTTTGAATATTGGTATTAGATTGGCTTTTTTCCAGTCCAGCGGCACATCAAAGATGTATCTGAAATTATAGAAACAGTGGTCTAGCTAAAACTGGACCAAGCTCTCTTAAGATCGCGGATGTATTTAATCTGGTCCTGGGGCTTTATTGACCTAAATTTGTCTAATTGTTTCCGTACCCTATCCTTTGTCATCCAGGGTGAATATTCCTCATTTATACGCTTCATATTATTACAGTCCCTGCTATAAGGACTAGGATTCCCTATAGTGAATACAGAGGGATAAAATGGTTTAGCACATTAGCCTTTTCGGCACGTCTATAACAATCTCAGCCCCATTATTAACGGCCCCACATTCTCTGTCCTCATCTTTTTATGATTATATTTTAAAAAAAACGTTTTTGGGCTAACTTGCTTCTGTTCTGCTATCCGTATTTAATTTTTTCTGTTTTAGCTTCCTTACAGCTTTTATACTCACTGTAAAATGTAATAATTTAATATCCCTTTAAAAGTGGTTCACTTCTGCTCAATATCTTTACCTGGAACAAATCCCCCCAGTCTATGAGCAGGGTTGATTCATTTAACAACATAACATAACTTTCCTAAAGTTAAAAGGTTTTGTAACCCAGTGCACTTTTTGTTTTTGAAACCTATATTAAAGGGGAACTGTGGTGAAAAAACATAGTCTTTTAAGGCAATTGTCTTACCTTTCAAACGATCCCCCTCTTGCTCTCTATCATGATGAGGTCAAAGTTATTGAGACTTAAATAGACTGTTAAATATCACCCAGGGAGCAGTCATTATTCATCTCCTCTCTGCACCGCTCTATATGCTGAGGGTGCACATATGGGCGGGGCTCGGCTTTCCCCTCTACTGTGCATTCCCTCCTCCCCTGGACACATGAAGTGAAGGGTGGGTAACACTTTCTCCTGCTTATCTCTATTGCTACTAATCACTTTGCCGGTTAAACTCTCCTCCTCCTCTGTTTTATGTGTTTGCTCCTGTCACATTCACTGTGTGTGTCTCGGGAGGAGAGTATAACCGGCAAAGTGATTAGTAGCAATAGAGAAAGCAGGAGAAAGTTGTTACGATCTCTGCCCATTCACTTCATGTGTCCCAGGGGGAGGGGAATGCAGCCAGTAGAGGGGAAAGCCGAGCCCCGCCCATATGTGCACCGCTCTATATGAGCGGTGCAGAGAGGAGATGAATAATAACTGCTCCCTGGGTGTTCGTTTAAAAGGTAAGGCAATTGCCTATGATTTAAAAAGACTATCAGGGAGATTCAATAAAAGTTCTTATTGTTTAAAATGGTGCTAATTTTGCCCCAACCAATCGAATCTCATTTAACATTTGAAAGCTAACATCTGATTGGTTGGGGCAAAATTAGCACCATTTTAAACGATAAGAACTTTTATTTAATAACCCTGTGTTTTTTCATCACAGTTCCCCTTTAAATGACAGTATATGTCATTACCTTCATCTCCAAAATGAGCTCAGGGTTATTGGCTATCATCCGATCCAACAACGCATCCTGTCTAGTAGGAACTGCTATCATCTGTGAAAGAAAATGCTCATAAAGAAGATTTAAGAACTTGATACCATTTCAGATGCTAAAAGTTCCCTTACTCCAACCTATGTCAGGGTAACTGAAATCCCCCATAACCAGTAATGTCCTTTGCCAACTGCATATGGAGATTTATTTACACATCAGTGGCATTTGGCGGATTATAACCTACCAACAATTATTTTACCCACATTCTTGCTTCCTGTACACTGCTACACCCTTATTATTTTGCCTTGTCTTCTATACCGCCATCTTATCTCATCTTTTATATTTGGCTTTAATTTTGTTTAACGTATATGCATACCCCACTCCTTTCTTACTAACTCTGTCATGTGTAAAAAGTAGTATCCTTCATATCTACTGTCCAGTCATGTTAAATCATTTACCTATGTTTCTGCTATACCGATCACATCATACCTTTACTTTTAAATCTATTCGTTCTAGTTCTCCAGTTTTTCCAGACGACTTCTTGCATTTGTTAAACATAATTTTTTGATTATCTTTTAATTTACTTCCAAACTTGGATGTACATACCTCCTTATCCTCTATGCTCCGCCCTCCCCCCATTTCCAACCTCCATTATCTTATTAGACCCCTGATCCCTAATCTGTCTATCTACCCATTTGTAGTCCAATGTACCCCCCCCCATACCTAGTTTAAAATCTCCTCCAACTCTCTACCCATCTTCTCCCTCAAAACAGCTGCGCCATCATCTTTGAGGTACAGTCCATCTCTACTAAAGAGCTGTAGCCAACAGAAGTTCTCTAGGCTTTTGTTTGGATTTAAATAGGTTTCCCTATAATTTTAAAAAATATTTGTAAATTCAATAATGATACACACTTAAAGGAACTGTGGTTTCACAATAAAAGCCTTCAGTCTTACCTTATGTGTGTGTCAGTATCTTAAGTGGCATCACCTGCACCTCTGTGGCTACCCTGTCCCCAACCAGGGTCTGAACAGCTCATAACTATTATGAGAAAGAGAGGAAATTATGTACTGAAACTAAGGAATTTCATCAGGACATGTTAGTCCCTATATAGAAAAAACTTCAGATAAGCTGCAGTTAGAAATGTGATCAAGGGATCATTTTAAAGTTAGATTGCAAACTTGCTCCAGACTGCAGTTTACTTTAATATGGAAAACTTTTTACAGTGTTGTAACTTTAAAATTTCACTGACTCTTCTTCATGTAGTGATGGAATTGTAGTAAAAAAAAAAAGATAAAAGACTGCAGCACCTTGAAAGCAGGTAATGGTACAATGAAAACTATACAAAGAAAAGGGAAAAGAGTGTGCAATAACTTTATATACAAAGTGTGACATTTTATAATGGGAGCTGCAGTGGGTATATATCCTTATAAAATCACTCATACGTATGCACAAATATAGGAGGATTTAGCCCTATTTGCAAGTATTTGCCCATTAAGAGTTTGAAAACTACAACTCCCACCAATAAAGCATGCTGGGAGTTGTAGTATTCAAACATCTTAGTGGCAAATACTTGCAAATAGGGTAAATCCTCCTATATTTGTGCATACAGTATGCACAAATAAAAGAGGTTTTACTCCTATTTGTATGTATTTTCTACTTAAGTGTGTCCCTGTGTAAATAAAGTAAATGTTTCCCTTACCTGTTCCGGCGGCCGCGCGATCCGCATCCTTCTCCACAGCCTCTGTGGTCTCATCCGGATGATGTCACTACCCGGCGCCTCTCACTTTGCGGCGCGCGGTATGAGCATCATCCGGATGCGCAGAGGCTGTGGAGCGAGGATGCGGATCGGGCGGCCGCCGGACAAGGTAAGGGAAACATTGACTCGAGTATAAACGAGGTAAGATTTTCAGGCTTTTTTTAAAGCCTGAAAACCTCGGTTTTACTAGAGTATATCGGTACACTGTAAGGTGCGCATTATCCCTTATATAATTCATTAGATTAGAGTTATAACTGTTAACTTTCGTTAGCTACTCAGATTTTTGGGTGGTGAAGTGCAGCACATCATAAATATTTCGCCATCCAAAACATACAAGGCTGAGAAATATAAAAAGCCATTTACTCTATGGACCAGAATTTTTTATTACAATAAACTAAATAGCAGTCGAAAAAGAAACAAACTTATTCACACATTTGCATTCCACACATTCAAATATAACTCTTATTGAGGCACGTACAGAAAGATAAACCTCAATTCATACTTACAGAGAGGATCCTTTACTGGCTATCACTACAGGCAGCATTATTAACAAATGGTAGCTTCTCTGCCCATTGGACAGATGAAAGACATACAGGGAGATTCATTGAAAGTTCTTTTGTTGCTAATTTTTCCCAACCAATCATATCTCCTTAACTTTAAAAGCTAACATCTGATTGGTTGGGGCAAAATTAGCACCATTTTTAACTTAAAGGGACACTAAAACTGGTAATTATAAGTACCTAAAATCATTTTCTATTAATCACAGGGATGATGATGTTATTCCCACCTTCCTGTGAATAATAGAACACCTAGGGGACACTGCCGAACTTACCTTCGCTCCACTCACGGCTGCTCTTAGCTGTCCAATCGCGCGCCTATCTTTGTAAAGGCGCGCAGTGCAGAAGATAGGCGATCAGTTGGGGCAGCACTTATACTGAGAAGAAGCTGGTGAAGCGCGGTCAGGTAAGTTGGCAGTGTTCCCTGGGTATTCTATTATTCACAGGGAGGTGGGAATAAGCGTTCTCACCTCCTGTGAATAATAAAAACAGATTTTATGTACTTAACACAGTACATAAAATGTTTAGTGTCCTTTTTAAGAACTTTTATTGATCTCCCAGAGGGATGGCCAAGAATTAAAGTCTGTAAGTATGACTTAAGATTCAGCTTTCCTGGCCATCCCAGGCAGCATTATAGACACAAAGGGATATACCCAGCATATAAGGGAAGGGGAAAAAATACATATCGATACAATCTGAACAAAACAATTATTTACTTAAAGGATAATTGTTTGCCTCAATTGCATTTTTTTAAAAACTCTTTAAAGAGTAAGGTATGCAGCCCTCCCCATACATTTTTTTTCTGGTTTCAAGCCTCTCTCTGCCTTCAATAAAATGTCCTGTGAAAGGGGTGTATTAATTCTATCCGCCTCTAACTATCAATCAAGCTAGCTGTGAGAAAACACTCCTCCACCCTCCCATGATCAGGTTATTATGTAGGATGTATCCTAGTAACAGGAGTTTCAAGTTTGTTCAACTGGCAGAGGAGAAGGGGAGAGGAGGTTATAACAGACATTCCCACCAGCCAATGTCAAGTGCTGTGTTAACACGGCCCTGGGCCAGCTAGGAGGCATGCTAATTAATGTTCAAATTATAGGCTGAACAATTGTCTAGTATGAAACTTGGAAATCAACTTTGGTAAAAAATCTGGGCTGCGTGAAACATCCCCATACTGAAAGATTGTTCAAATCCAGACTTTTGTCTAATTCTGCTTGTCGAAAATCTAGAATTTGGGGGATTGTTGATCAGAAATTTGATAAGCTTGTTGGATTCAGTACACAAAGATCATCAAAATAGCATTTCGCAATAGTAGAGTTTTTTTCTGTTCTACGTTGTGTAAAATAGCCTCGTCAATTGAAAAAGGGTGAAGCTTCCCACACAGTTGTTTTTAAAGACAGATTTTCTGTGTATATAAGGCTGGGTACACACAAAACCAGCCAAACCAACCAATATTTCCGTGTATTGTCAGTAGGGCTAAAAAAGCATTGGTGTTTTTATTGTCGCCGGTGACCTATGTTGGTTACCTGGATAGTGCAACATGTGATCAGACATATCGATAAATCACCACTGATCATGCGGTCTCCTAAGGATTGCCATTATTCACCCGGGTGACCGCTCGCTAGAGCGAGTGGTTGGGACAAAAAATGTGTCGTGGGGTACCAAGCCTAACTCCTTGTAGGATCTGCAAACAGCAGTGAATCTACACTGATACTTTCAGGGCAATGTAATATTGGGCACAGGGTTCCTAGACCTTTTGTCACTGAAAAAAATAAGCCAACCCTGTATCTTCTTATGGTGTGCAAAGTGGGTGTGGTGGGTTGACTAACACTGGTTGTGAACTTGAGGGCTGACTTAAAACTGTCTGGTGGACTGGAGGGCTGATACATCGGTTGTGATCTGTAGGGCTGACAAACATGGATTTGTTTTACTGGAGGGCTGATTAAGTGATTTGTGAACTGGTTTTTGAACTGAAGGGCAGGTTGAAAACATAATCTGTGAAAGGAGGGCAGGCTGAAACACTAATTAATGAACTAGAGAGTTGACCAACACTGTTTTTGACCTGGAAGGCTGACTAACACTTTTTTTGCAATAGTGTGGCCTAGCCCTTACACCCAATTTTTAAACTGGAGGACGGTGGTGAAACACTGATTTGTGAAATGGAGGGCTTACTAACACTGGTTTGTGAACGGAAGGGTAGCTAATATACTGGTTTGTGATCAGAGGGCTGAATAACACAGTTGCTCTGCCCCCAAACACCTGGGAACAAGGGGGGGAAGGAAATCTGGGCATGAGGGAGGAGAGGAGGAGTCAGAGGTGCATTCTACAAGTGAGATAAGACAGAAGGGAAGAGTTTCTCCCTGCCAATTAATAGACTATGATTCTGGAGCGCACCCCCCCCTTCTTAGCAAGCGAGCACACGTCGTGAGTTGTAGTCCTGATTTACCGACCATGACATGGAATTCAGATTTTTTTTCAGCTGAAATTTAGGCCACTTCTCCAGGACCACAGGTGTGCGCTGTGAGCAAAAATACCAGTTTGCTTCATGGTAGGTGTGGCCTGATTGTGTGCAATCATCCCAAAAAAATAGTCCAAGTTACCTGGTGGTAAGGTAGGGTTAATGTGGAGTTTTTCACACCTTTTGTGTAATTTCCAATAATTTTGGAAGTATTGTATTCAATTAAAAATATAATAATAAATAAATACCTAGGAAGCTTTCGTGATAGATAACATTTTAAGAGATAGTTGTTTCAAGGGTATCTGATGTTAACCTATGTTTCAGTCAACACACAACCGTTCTTAAGTAAATCGTCCAAAATGCATGGAAGAACAGATCATTATCCACAAGTAATTTCTAACAGGCTGCAGTCAGATATTAATGTAGGGCTCCTTTTAAAAGGAAAGTTGACCCCTCAAAGGAAAATTGTATATTATTACATTACATGTTATGTCTCTTTAAGATGGGAGAGGGGTGGAGCCCTTGACCACCTGCGTGTGGATTTAAGGAGCTTCCGCCGCTCCTGGGAGTCAGCTATTTCGCCTATGATTAAGTGCTCATTTAGCACAAAACGCGTCAGGCGTCTTTATTAAGTTTTTTAACTTAATAAAGACGGACTTTTGAAATTGTTCACTTGAAAGACGTCATGATTCATTGAACAGTGTGCACGCTCCTTCATCTTATTATCTATTGATCGGAAGAGTATGGCGACGAGCGGGGTTGTTTGCAATGGGCCCACCCCTGTGAGCAGTGAGTGTTTGTATGTTATACTCCATTTGGCTTCTGCAACGTTTAGCGGTTACTTACCAGCGAGGGGTCCAGGGCATATGAATCTGGACCATCCATTCTAATGTGTGAGTTTTTTTTACTCATTATTTAACAAAAATTGATACAGGCTTTCAGAGTTGCTCTTTCAGTTCATTATATAGGACTGAGATCACAGTGGTCATTTTGCTTTTTCGCTACACATTTTCTTAAGTACAGGCGCCCTAACATTTTAAGGAGTAATGCGGGACTCGCCAGTGGTGGCTTGTTTTCACACCCAGCCTTATTTTGTATTATGTATCTATTTACTAAGAGAAAATGCTCTTAGTATTGCAGTTTTTAAAGTCTTAACTGAAATGATGCCTGATGTTCTGTTGCCTCTCTCTCTGCTTCCTGGTTCTTCCAGTTAGCAGCTTGTCAGTCATGGATGGAACAGATGACATCACAAATCATGACTGAATGCTATATCCCTAGCTGCTCCTCCTTGGGCATGCAAAAGTATGTAAAAAAAAAAATTTGGAAGCTTAGAGAGGGGGGGAAGGGGGAAAGCATAAAATTTTGCTGCACAACAGATTAGCCATACATATGTCCGCTTTATAACTATTGTAGTTTTGGGGGGTGATTTTTCCATATACATTTTTTC
Source organism: Hymenochirus boettgeri (assembly GCA_019447015.1). Classification (NCBI taxonomy): domain Eukaryota; kingdom Metazoa; phylum Chordata; class Amphibia; order Anura; family Pipidae; genus Hymenochirus; species Hymenochirus boettgeri. The sequence goes on along the minus strand of CM033470.1, from coordinate 195,769,270 downwards.
ATTTAAGGGATGATCTTCCCTTAAAAGGAAAGACTGCAGGCTTTTACCTAGCCCTAACTTATTTGGAGACAAACAGTTGCCCTTTTAAGTTAATATGTTTTATACTACAATTTTAATACTAGGGCAAAATGATAATGACCTATCATACTCATCTGTTTTGTCTAGATTTTATAGAAAACAAAGGATAAATGGCATTGAAAGCATGAAAAACAATCCAAGCTTTGTATTTATATGCCTGCTGTCTTTTTCAGATTTCCGTTGAGGAAATTAGAGAGAAATATCGTTATCAAAGTCAATAAAGATGCAGTTATGAAAATAGCAGTGTCTGGAGATTTATTTACTGTGGAAAAGGGCTATACCAGCTAAATTTGACAGTTGGCGGCATTCCCTTTAAAAGCAGTGACTCATCCAACCGGTAGGTAAGTGCATTAGGAATAAATCGCTGATGGTGACTTTTATTCAGATTGTCTTGTTTTATATTTCCATGTAAAAAATGCAAAACTCTACACTTTATACCAAACAGAAGGATTTTAGCCTTCTACCATCCTAGATCCAACATGGGTAAAGAGTACCAGTTATCCTAATTGACCAGATATTCAGGAAGAGAGTTACCGTATATACTCGAATATAAGTTGACCCGAGTATAGAGTCGAGGTACAATTTTTACCTAAAAATTAGTAAAAACCAATTGACTCGAGTATAAGTCGAGGGTAGAGTAGTAGAAGGGAGTAGTAGTTAACAAACATCTGGAGTGGAACTGCACACACTAAACCCAAAAACACACTACCCTGTCCCTGACTCCACCTTACTCTCCCCCAGCCCCAGGAATAAAACCTATTTCCCTGACACCATCGTCTCACCCTGCCACTACAGTACATCATCTTTAATGCTGCAGCCTTACCTTTTTCATAGTTGCAGGAGAGTCCGGGCCCCCGACACATTCAATTAATGGAGGAATCGGCTGCCGCATCCACTGATGGGCATCCACTGACATTCACTACGTCGGCGCCGGTCTCATTTCCGGCGCCGAGTAATGACATCAGTGGACGCGGCAGCCGCATTCCTCCATCAGTAAGTGACTGACCCGAGTAGGGATCTGAGCATCTTTGACCCATCCAACAGCCAATCAGTAGAAATTACTGCTTGGAACATTCCAAGGAGTGGTGCATCCTGGGAAGAAGAAGGACCGTTAGAAATTGAAATGTCAGTTGCTAATGTCAACGCAGGGAACAGCAAAGTGTATGAAATCAACTGATTTTTCAAAATGGGATAGAATCTGTAGAATAACTAAGAAGGCCTACACAAAACTAACAATTTAACAAATAGTGATAATTTCACTGAACTGTCCCTTTAAGAATAAAGGAGGATTGAATGTGTTTAAAAATGGATCCCTGTTCTGTGTCGGAGAGGGATGATTGAATGTGTTATATGATTGCCTGTCAGTTCTATGAAGCAAGCTGCAACTTCCTTTTTTTGATTGTTGAACACTATGGAGCATGTGAAGTGACTGTCTACATTTAGCTGGGTTTCACCCAGCTGAGGTGGATTTGGGATCTGACCCCTAGTACCCACAGTGTAGTTTCATAAATCCCTCAGCAGCTGCAGCAAAGGGAGAGTGAGACACAGCTTGTTTTATGTTTGTGAATTGATTGTTCATTGGGACAATGTTGTTTGGAGAATTTAGTCCCTTTAAGAGGACAACAGGTGTGGCTTAATCAATAAATGTACAGCCATAGGTTATCAGGTCAACCTCTGTCAACCAGGACTTCCTGCCCAATATACAGCCTATTAAAGTTATTGCCTACTCTATCTATAAGGTGCCATAGGTTTTCACACTGTCCGCCACACTATGGCAGACAGAAAAGTGAGGGAAAAGCTTGTGGTTTTATGCTTATTACTTGATTGCATGCACTGATATGCTCTGCTAGTGTGGCCTAGCCCTTACTTGGCGCAGTGTAGGGAAGAATGGATTATGGGAAGTCTGATTGTACAAATGAACCCCTTTACTCCCAGTTTTTTATTTGGTAATCTGATTACTTCAGCATTGTTTTGTATAACAGAAAATTAATTTACTACTAAGTTAAAGAGTATAATTATAACTATGATGCGAACATTATAATTTTATATTTCTAAGAGACAAAAAAGCCATAGTATACCATATATACTAGAATATAAACCGACCCGAGTATAAGCTGAGGTACACATTTTTACCTGACAAACAAGTAAAACTAATTGACTCAAGTATAAGCCAAGGATAGAATTATCACCACTTTTGCAAACCTCATAGACCCCAAAGAACCAAATACAGTAACCCCCAATTTCTTGGCACTCCAGATGTTTGGAAACTACAAAACAAAGTGGGAGGTTCAAGCAACAGTTAAAGGGGAAGTTTAGTGCAAATACATATTGCTTTTCAGAAAAAAGAGCAGTATTTTTTCATCCCAATGACCTTAATCTGCCAATTCAGCATTTTGTCGTGTATAAATAAATGCACCGAAATACTGACTTCCTGTTTGCAGGACCCCTAGTAGAGACCGTTAGTTTGCCCTTGACCCAACGCCTGGGGATTCAGTGCCCAGTAGATATGAGCATGTTTGACCCATCCAACAGCCAATCAGTAGAAAATACTGTTAGGAACATTCCAAGGATGTGGTGCATCCTGGGAAGAAGGCGCTGTTAGAACCCAAAATGTCAGCTTACTAATGTCAACAGCAGGGGGAACAGCAAAGGGTTGAAATCAACTGATTTTTCAAAATGGGAGAGAGTATATAGAAAAACTAAGAAGGCATTACACAAACTAACAATTTAACAAATGTTAATAATTTCCACTGAACTGTCCCTTTAAACATATTCAGTACAGTAGATATTATAACAAGGAACAAGTGCTAGTGCCCACCTCTGACAGGGAGAGTCAGAGCTCCTCGTATGCTCCTCCATTGTACTGGTATCTCCGTGGGTAGTGCCTAACTCCCTGAGACTATGTGCGCACGCGCTTATGTACCTTTACCAACATGCCGTGAATACCGGTCTCCTGACTGCTCCAGTCACCCTGCGTTCTCCTGCTCCTATGGTACATTTGCAGCTGCACTTTTCTGAAAGGAAAAGTGAGTACTGTACTGACTACTGCTGTTACGGTTTTGCTTTAGCTTGTAACGTATAAGACCCGAATATAACCCGAGGTAAGTTTTAAGATCCATTTAAAAAACAAAAACCTCCACTTATATTCAGGTAATACTTTAATTGTACTGTCATTGTCTAGAATTAATCAAGGTTACATTTGGATACTAAAAAACTAATTATATTTTCAGTGTAATCATAGCCTTGGCCATTTTTTGTGTCCCCAGCTAAATCCACGTCTTGATGGCTGTATGGGGAACTGGAATTGGTTAAATGGAGAAGACACCATCAATACAAGAGACAGTGGGGATGACAGAAAAATGCAGTGCTTTTTGGTTGGTGGGTAAGAGGGTCCTTTTACTGGTAGAGGATTTGCAATGTTCCACATTGATTACAGTAAGTTTTAGAAATGATATGATTCTATATGTATTATTTACCTACAGTATTGAGGAAAACCTGCTTTGTGTAATCCTACTAATATGGTAGAAGAATACAAGTAATGCAAAAATGCAGTATATTAAAATGTCCTGTTTCACAGATTATTTATTTGCTGTAAAAAATAAAGCCAGCGTGTTGTTTTACTAGTGTAATGCCCAGCTGAACTACAATTTGAGTGTAACAGGGTTAACTATTGCGGTCTAGGACTTATTTCCTTGTGCGTCAAAACTCAATTTCTTGGCTAATGAAATAAATGAATGGGAAATATTATTAAGTTTAGGCATTGCTATAGAATTTTTACCAAAACAGTAATAGTATCTTGAGTGACAGACTTGGGTGGGCAAAATCAGGTAGTGTGCTAGCTTCCTAGCTATTATTCTACTTTTGTTCCCAAAAGTAGGCCACATCTTTAAGTAGATTTAAAATTGTGAGTATTGGCAGTGATAAACGCCTTGTATGTTGTGTTCTTTAACTTCTCTCATCAATTAAAAATACATTAGTTTATTAATGATAAAGGAGTTGGAGTCTGGGTCAGAGGTGTGATAAAATGAGGGACTGAGGTCAAAGGACCAACTGTCATTTAAAGAGAAGTTTGTAATGATTTGTAAATAAAGAACAAAACAGTATTTTCAGAATGCTGAATCACAGATTTTAGCAAAATTTTACAGTAGTAATAGTAGTATATATGTCATAGCTTTTGTGTATATGAAATTCATTCACACAGTTTCATGGATAAATTAGCTGGTTAGCAAGTAAAGACTAAAAACCAAAAATTATGATTGCTTTTCTATATCATTTTAATTGTCATCCGTGTAGTTGAGCCCCCCTCCCCATAATCAGGCCGTTATGGAGGTTGAATAACACAACCAAATTCATCTGATGTTTTTGTCCATCATTGTCAGAAATCTTTTAAATTATAATAAAGTGAAATAAACTATTTCCTTTTGCGATTAACTTTAATGTTTTTCACAGATAATTATTTGTCCAGGTAAAGTCAGCAGGATAAAAACACTGTGAAATCTTCACTGCCACCTATCCTATAGCCCTAAATTTATACTCAAAACCCCCTTTCCACTCAGCACAGGGGCACACTGGGTGAAGCACATTGAGCATCTCTGAGCCAGTATCTCTGGCGACACAAGGGACGCTATACTCTCTCCCCTTCTCTACATAGCAAGCATAAGTTAATAACGGGGGTGCTCCTTAACACTAGGGAAAAAATAATGCGGTATTCGTCCTGCAGCAACATGGAATTTTTAAAGGAGAAATAAACCCACATTTTTACACTCCAGAATTACAAATATACCCTCTACAACACCAATAAACTTTAAAATAGCAATACAGTATATAGCATTAATAGCAAGTAAATGAAATGTACAGTGCCTTGGTCACAATGAAATGATTGGCTAGAGGCTACTAGTGGGTGTGACAACTGTAAAAAGTTCCTGCAGTATCTTAGGGACTGAGCATGTGTAAAAAACATAAGGTCAGTGATCACACTGTGTGATACTGGAACACTGGAGGGAAAAAGACACAAACCTCATGTTAAAAAGTTAAATTTCTCAAACAACCATCTCAAACAACGTTAATAGTTTTAAAGATACAAATGCAAACCAAAAACCTACAGGAAAAATGCGTACATTGCAAGTTTGCATTTCAATCTGGCGATTTAGTAAAAGCATCTAAAATCATTCCTTTTTACCCCCTCTGAAATGTTAATGAGCACGACAGAGCATGTGCATGTACGCAGAAACTTACACTGAGGGTTTACCAGCTAAGGTGGATTATTGGAGTGACTCCAGGTTAATTTCAGAAAATTACCCAACAGCCACAACAAAGGAAGAGGTGAGACAGCGGTGCGGTATGTTGTGAATGTTCTTGTCTATTGGGACAATGTTGTCTGGAGACTTTCTCCTTTAAATCCACTTGAACCTTAAAAAAAAAAAAAAAAAAAAAAAATATATAATAATATTATATAATATATTATATATATATTATTTTTTTTTTATTTAAATTTTTATCAATTGTACATACAATAATCAGTAATATATTTTTGTGTTGAACTTTTGCATTTTTTCCTATTCAGATTGCATTCTATAACACAGTGTAGGAGGCACAACAAAGAGCAAGATTGCAAAGTAACTTGGTTATTGCATCTGTCTCCTTTATTACAGCATACCATCTAGGAAGAAAGTAAGGGAAATTGGAGAGTAGAATTCATGCACAAATAATCCCACTACTGCATACAGGTGTGCTGTTTGTTTGGTCTCGCAGGACATGGCTGTCACCCTATCATTAGCTTTATTGACTTACCATTCCACTGCAAAAAATAAAACATCAGTAAAGTGTGGCACTATATTTGTCTCTACCACCCACCCCCATATATACATAGTATGTTCATGTAAATGATGCAATTTGTAATAATGTGTAGACATTATTGTGCTTACAGTGACCTTTAAAAATTGGGCTTAAAATATTAGTCCTTGTCCTAGTTACTGATAAAATTACAGCACCACCTGTATAGAATGTCTGGCATTTTGGAAGGATGGCTGGAAAAATAATTCACAAAGGGAAAAGAACCTTAAAATCAATTGCCCTGATTGGATACCGCAATTCCCTTTGTGACAAAAAAATCTTGGTTTTGATGCCCTCATCAATTGCTGGTCACAAAAAAGATCCAAACCTTGTACATACTATCTGACCCCTTTTTAAGACATGTCAGACATTGCCTACGCATAAAACTTGAACATATGATATCGAGGCTTGTAGAAAAAGTAGGAGGTGGGGGTAATTGTTTCCATTTCCTCAGGATTGTAGCTATGTACCGAGAGCCGTTATTGCCTCTCTACAGTTTCTGAAAAGTCTTGTCCGCTTGTGACAATAGACATGAAGTGCCCCGCTTAACAATAATTCAATGCAGATTTTGTTTCAGAAATGGTTCATTTTACCCCAAACAGCTTTTGTAATAATGTTTCAATTAAAACGAAAACTAACAAAGTTTCTACTATTAACAGCTTGGTAAAGCCCATTGAGTCAATTTTGCAAAGACATAAGTGTTGTCATCTTGTCATATGGGCTTCACCAATTAGTGTCAGGTGGTGTATAAAAAAAACCCCAGTACACCTAGACCTTCACATCAACTGCAATAGAACTACTGCAAACATGCTAAGATTCCACCCTGAGACTAAAGTGTTGATTATCAAGAGGCTGAAGGACCAAATTCACTGCTGACTGTGGCGCACACCTTCAAGTTCTCTCTCAGTGTGTCTCTCAGCGTCAAGTTCGAGGATAAAGAAAGATTTGAAGAGACTGGAGAAGTTTGACAAGCCCAGGTCAGGCAGACCCCACAAGACAACTGCTGGAGAGGACCGTTTTTGTTTGTTTGAAAATCCAGGCAAGACATTTTCAACTGCAGCAAGTGACCAGAAATCCTGTGTCAACCAGAACAGTTTTGTCGGATTCGTCTCGAAATGGCCCTCCATGGTCAACAAAAGACAATTGAAAAAAACGATGTGGCATTTGCAAGTCCACAGTCTGGTAAAAGGATGGACACTGGAAAAGTGGCCAAAAGGTGGATTTTTAGATGAATCCTCTTTTGAATTACACCACAGTCGCCGCAATATTGCAGGAGACCTATGGAACCCGCATGGAGACGAGATTTACCCAGAAAAACAGTGAGATTTGGTGGAGGCAAATCATGGTCTGGGGGTTACATCCAGTATAGCGGTGTGCGAGGGATCGCAGGGTGGGGAACGCAACACAATAGTGTAAATTCCAAGAAATCTTAGCTACCTCATATATTCCCAACCTTAAAAAAGGCCAAATCTGCGCAGGATGGTGCTCCATCGCATACTTTCATCTCCACATCAAAGTTCCTTAAGGGGAAGAATCAAGATGCTCCAGGATTGGGCCAGCCCAGTCGCCTGACATGAACAGTCATTGAGCATATGTGGGGCGGTAGGAGAAAAGAGGAAGCATGGCAAGACGAAACCAAAGAAATATTGATAAACTTGGGAGGCATGCAAGCTATTTTCTTGGCATTCCTGATGATTTCATCAATAAAATTGAATGAATCCTTGCCGAACCGCATGGATGCTGTCCGAAGCTCATGGAAGTCACTTAAATTTGGCTCTCACAGCACCACTACTATTTGCTGACATTTTTGGATTGGCAGTAAAGTAGATCATTTTCTGATAGGCGACTACACTTTGTCTTGCAACATTTTGACCTTCTGTCTTGATAAAATGATAAATCTTTTTTCAGTGAAACAATATTTAAATGTACTGGTTTAAAAAATTATTTGGTAGGGCTTTAGCTTTTCATATGAGCTATTTCTAACACCAATTGATCAATTAAAATCAGGTTAATAGCATGACTTACTGCAAAAATACACAGGCGACAAGACTTGTCGAAAACTGTATTGCCTCACTAGGCATGCACAGATAAGGCCCTCTCAGTGCATAGTGAATGGAGTTTTCACATTCGAGACTTTAGTTTCTGTCTTAAAGAACCGTTATCGGTTACATAGCTTGCGGCAGTTTGCGCGACACAGTTTTCTGCACCCGCCCGCCGCAAGTTTGTCTTAAAGTCAGTTAACCCTTTGTACATGGGTTACGTGACTCTTAAGACTGAAAAGCCAGCCATTAGCTGCCATTAAAAAGTGCGCATTACAATGGTGCATCGGCATATAGATTGCAGGGCAGTGTGCGTATTAGCCATGCAGCCAGGCACAATGAAGGAGTTTAAGTCGTTCGATCTTTGAGATTTTTAAGTCACCATTAAATTCTAGAGTTTCTCTTTGTAACTAAAAACTGCTGCACAATGTAAAGGCAACAGCACCCTCTTGTGTTAGCACACCTAAACCAGGAGAAAAGAGAATACTAAAATAAACAGGGAGATTCAATAAAAAGTTCTTATCATTTAAACATTTGAAAGCTAAACATCTGATTGGTTGGGGCAAAATTAGCACCATTTTAAACGATAAGAACTTTTATTGAAACCCTGAAAGATTTTAATTACAGAGAATTTTGGGGCCTAGTCAATATTCTTGCATTCTGACACACTTTATCTTGCTCTGCCTCTTTTAAAGTATGTCATGGGAACTAGTGGTGAGGTGACTTCTAATTGCTTATATTTTAAAAGATTTAATGGGTTGTGTATTATAGAGCTGTAATCCACTAGGGGAGTGACGTTATTTAAGGAATTATGCTCCCCTTACAGGTAATGTAAGGATATTACGACAGTTCCCTAACCATATAAAAACACGAGGCTGCATTATTTCTTATAATACATAGGGTATATATAACCATATAAAAGGGGCACAATTTCTTTAATATATATAATTTTTTTTGCCATAAGGCTGTGTACAATAGGGTTGCCACCTTTTGTCAGTCCAAACCCGAACGTAGGGGGTGGGTTGGTGTTGGTGGTGTGGCTTAATGGGGTGTGGCTTGAATTGGGCGCGCTTAAATTGGGTTTTACTACTAATAACCAGCCAGATCTGCTACATACTCAAAGGTTTATTAAACTGTAAATTTTCTGGTGGGCTAGCCAGCAGGCTGCTTAGTCCACCAGAAACTATAAAAGCCAGTAAGCATAGCTACAGACTATGCGGCCCTGATGAAAAAAATGTGGGCATTGGCCCCCCAACACCACCGAAAACACAAATCAGCACTACAGACCAAGTAATCATTTCATAAAAAACATCCAAATTTATCATTAACATCTTTTTCTAAAAGCACTCATTTTTAAAACAGACAAACATACTTTATCCGTACCTAGCAAAACATTCAATCAGATTCAAACCGTATTTCTAAACTTATATCCTCAAACTTTCTAAAATAAACTACCATGTGACTTTAGTAAATGCTTGGCACAGAGAGAATGGTAAAATGCTTGAACCTCCCAACATTTGAAAATGTGAAAGAGGGACACTGAAAGAAAGGCAGTGCACCCGTGGCAAATTTGCAATGCCCATTTTCATAGGTTACGCCCCGTTTAAAGACAAAACCCCTTAAAAAAGACCGTCCAAAATATGCAATACCACCGCCCAGCCATATTTGTATCGCAGTTATTGTCTGTATCATTTTTCCAGACGGGGGCAGGGCCAGAGGCAAGCGCGCCAGCGAGCGCGCGAGCGACCGAGCGGCGCGGGCCAGCGCGAGGGAGGGATTAGCGAGTCGGGCGAGAGCGAGAGAGCGAGCGCGGGAGAGAGAGCGAGAGGGTCGAAGCGCGATGGAGGGAGGCGAAGCGTCGACAGAGAGCGCGCGCGGGCGGCGGCGAGCGCGCAGGGTGGCGGGCGAGCGGGCGAGTATAGCGGAGGCGCGCGAGGAGAGCGAGAGAGGCGAGAGGCGCCGCCGCCCGCCCGAGCGAGCGGAGATCAAGCAGCGAAAGCGCGCGCGCGCGCGCGCGCGCGCGCGGACGCCGAAGATAATAATCTATATATATATTGATTTCTCCAACTTTCGATATATTCCAGACTTTCGATAATTACACGAGTAATTACATGAGTAAAAGGTCTATTTTACCTATACGGGAGTAAATATCGAATCCGCGAGTAAAATGTCTATTATACCAATACGCGAGCATCGAATCCGCGAGTAAAATGTCTATTATACCTATACGCGAGTATCGAATCCGCGAGTAAAATGTCTATTATACCTATACGCGAGTATCGAATCCGCGAGTAAAATGTCTATTATACCTATACGCGAGTATCGAATCCGCGAGTAAAATGTCTATTATATCTATACGCGAGTAAATATCGAATCCGCGAGTAAAATGTCTATTATACCTATACGCGAGTAAATATCGAATCCGCGAGTAAAATGTCTATTATACCTATACGCGAGTATCTACGGAGTATCGAATCGGCATATCGAATCCGCGGGTAAAATGTCTATTATACCTATACGCGAGTAAATATCGAATATCGAATCACTGCACACAGGTAGCATTATAGACGCCCACAGGTAGCATTATAGACTGCACACAGGTAGCATTATGACTGCCACAGGTAGCATTATAGTATTGTGTCCCACCCAGGTACTCATTATAACTGCACACAGGTGAGCATTAATAGATTGGCTAGCACAGCTGCATTTAGACTGCACACAGGTAGCATTACTAGATTGCACACAGGTAGCATTATATACTGCACACAGGTAGCATTATAGATTTGCCACAGGTTAGCATTATAGAACTCCACACAGGTAGCATTCTATGACTGCCCACAGTATTGCATATATCCCGTGACTGCACACAGGTAGCATTATAGATGCTAAATGTGTAATGGTGCTTATGACTGCACGCACACAATGTAGCCATATAGCGTATCTGCACACACAGGTGCTACGATTACTACCGTCTTCACAACAGGTCCTTATAGACACTTGCACACGTAGCATTATCAGTACTGCACACACGGTAGCATTATAGCCCTCTGTCCCAGTAGCATTAACTCCAGACACTGCCACACAGGTAGGCATATAGATTGCACGCGGTAGCAATTACTAGACTGGCTCACACAGGTAGCTTTATACGTTGCAGCACGTCTATCCCGTGCCCCCTTTCCGTTGGTTGCCCCCCCCACGACCCCCCCGATTATTCAAGAAAAACTGAACACAGGTAGCCCATTACTAGACTTGCAGCACAGGTAGCATTATATTGCACACAGGTAGCATTATCATGACTCTTGCCCACAGGTAGCATTATAATTGCACAAGGTAGCATTATAGATTTGCGCAACAGGTATCATTATAGACTGCACCATGTAGTTATACAGACTGCCACATAGGTTAGCATTTCGATTGCACGCAGGTGCCAACGTCCATCTTCCTAGACCCTCGCGCACACAGCTTAGCATTATCAGACTGCACACAGGAGATTAGCATTGACCAGGTAGTTATATGCACCAGGTAGCATTATAGACTGCCAGTATTGCACACAAGGTAGCATTATAGGAGCATAGAATTTGCACACAGGTGAGCATTATGACTGCACACAGGTAGCATTATATAGACTGTCACACCATTTTTAGCATTTATAGCCTGCTCCACAGGTAGCTATTATAGCGTACTTGCACACAGGTAGATCATCTTAGGACTGCAACACAGTACATTTAGACCTCAGTGTTGGCCATTCCGACACGGTACGCACCATTTATAGATCTCAGGCACAAGGTAGCATTAATATCGACTTTGCCACCAGGAGCTTAAGCACCATACGCATTATAGATTGCACACAGGTAGCATTATAAGACTGCGCAACACAGGTACATTATAGACTGCACCACAGGTAGCATCTTATATGGATTGCACACCAGGTAGCATTCATCGCATTCGCATTATGATTGCACACACTCCTTAGCATTATAGACCTCCGGCACACAGGTAGCATTATTGCTACACAGGTAGCATTAATTGTCACAGCTATCCAGCATATAGATCTGCACACAGTGTAGCATTATCGATTGCACACAGGTAGCACTTATAATAGAGTCCTTTGCACACAGGTAGCATTATAGACTGCACACAGTAGCATTATAGACTGCACACAGGTAGCATTATAGATTGCACACAGGTAGCATTATAGATCTGCACACCGGTAGCTTATAGACTGCACACCGGTAGCATTATTAGATTGCTAGCACTTAGCATTTATTAGACTGCACAATATAGACCCACATCATGATTGCACACAGGTAGCATTATAGACTGCACACAGGTAGCATTATAGATTGCACACAGGTAGCATTATAGACTGCACCAGTGCATTATAGATCTGCACACAGGTAGCATTATAGATGCACACAGTGCTAGCCTATTATGATTGCACACGGTACGCATTATAGACTCTGCACAATCAATGTGGTTACGGTTGATCTGCACAGGGCAGGTAGCATTATAGACTCGCACACAGGATCACGTAGCATTATAAGATTGCACACACAGGTAGCATTATAGATTGCACCCAGGTAGCCAGTTATAGACTGCAACAGGATAGCTTATAGACTGCCACACAGGTGCATTTATAGACTGACACACAGGTAGCATTATAGATTGCACACAGGTAGCATTATATCGATTGCACACAGTGTAGCATTAATAGAATTGCCACAGGTAGCATTATAGACTGCACACAGGTAGCATTATAGATTGCACACAGGTAGCATTATAGATTGCACACAGGTAGCATTATAGACTGCTCACAGGTAGCATTATAGACTGCTCACAGGTAGCATTATAGATTGCACACAGGTAGGCATTATAGATTGCACACAGGTAGCATTATAGATTGCACACAGGTAGCATTATAGACTGCACACAGGTAGCATTATAGATTGCACACAGGTAGCATTATAGATTGCACACAGGTAGCATTATAGACTGCTCACAGGTAGCATTATAGACTGCTCACAGGTAGCATTATAGATTGCACACAGGTAGCATTATAGACTGCTCACAGGTAGCATTATAGATTGCACACAGGTAGCATATAGACTGCACACAGGTAGCATTATAGATTGCACACACTGCTAGCATTATAGATTGCACACAGGTCATTAGACTGCACAGGTAGCATATAGACTGCACACAGGTAGCATTATAACTGCTCACAGGTAGCATTATAGATTGCACACAGTAGCATTATAGATGCCCACAGGTAGATTATAGATTGCACACAGGTAGCATTATAGACTGCACAAGGTAGCATTATAGATTGCACACAGGTAGCATTATGATTGCACACAGGTACATTATAGACTGCTCACAGGTAGCATTATAGACTGCCACAGGTAGCATTATAGATTGCACCAGGTAGCATTATAGATTGCACACAGGTAGCATTATAGATTGCACACAGGTAGCATTATAGACTGTCACACAGTAGCTTATAGATTGCACACAGGTAGCATTATAGATTGCACACAGGTAGCATTATAGACTGCTCACAGGTAGCATTATAGACTGCTCACAGGTAGCATTATAGATGCACACAGGTAGCATTAGATTGCACACAGGTTAGCATTATAGATTGCACACAGGTAGCATATAGACTGCTCACAGGTAGCATTATAGATTGCACACAGGTAGCATTATAGACTGCTCACAGGTAGCTTATAGACTGCACACAGTAGCATTATAGACTGCACACAGGTAGCATTAACTGCACACAGGTAGCATTATAGATGCACACAGGTAGCATTATAGATTGCACACAGGTAGCATTATAGATTGCCACAGGTAGCATTATAGATTGCACCAGGTAGCATTATAGATTGTCACACAGGTAGCATTATAGACTGCTCAGTCAGAGCACAGGTAGCATTATAGATTGCACACAGGTAGCATTAGATTGCACACAGGTAGCATTATAGACTGCACAACCAGGTAGCATTATAGATTGCACCAGCATTAATATGTGTGTTTGTGTGCCGCTGGGAGTTTTAACCCTTTCACTGCCAGGAGATTCTTTTTTTTTTTGCGTTAACTGCCAGAAGAATTTTCAGGATTTGTCCTTACGCTTTAGACTAATTTTACAGTAGGAAACCTTGCAGTAAATCAGGAATATTATCATTGTTTTTTCTGCACAAAGTCTACTTTAACATGGTAACAGTATTTTGTAACTTTTCTGGAAATTTTACTGAAATTATGGTAAAATATGTAAAAAAAATGAAAAATTTGCAAATTTTCATGGATTTTTCCCATTTTTACTTATAGTTATCTTAAGGTTACACAAAAAATCTTACTGTTTCTAAAAGCTCAGATACTCCCGAGTACAACGATACAGATATATGTAGGTACCCGACGTTTCCTGTACAGGAGACCCCCCCAAACTAAAACTGCACCTCCTAGAATATTACACCAAATTAAAATGTGTAACCACTACTGACAGTAACATAGAATATCTACCAAATTATCTAAACTATCCCCCAAGTGAGATATTTTAGAAACTACACACTCGCAGGATTTTACGAGTGAGGTTAGTTCGATCAAAATGCAGATACCGACGCAGCTCTTCGTCAAATTGTAAGTTCTTTCTCACATTTTCCTTTTTTCCTCAACTGTAAAATCAGAGACAAAATCAAATGCGAATTTCAGCTAAAAACTGTGGAGGAAAGTTCAAACGCATCTCAAATATGAAAGCCTAACCCCTCCCGATAAAACGGTATGCCACATTCATGGGTGTACCCAGAGACATGGCTACCAACTAACCCAGAGCGTGACCAGTGCCAAATGTCAGTAGCAGCAAAAAAAAATTAGCCAGTTTTGTATTTGAACAGTCTGCAGTTTTTCCACAAAACACCCCCCCAACTCAAAAATACCCCCCACAAACTATATTCCTGAAATCTACACACCTTCAGCTATGTAACGCTGTAGTTTGTTCATTCATACCATCAATGGTGTGGGCGCAGTTCTTCGTAGAAGTTTGCACTTTTACCAGATTTTAAAAAAAAATGAACATCAAACAACGTTCAAAAAGTCGAAATCATGTCAAAACCCCATGGAATGTAAAAAAAAGGTACCAAATATCAATCTCCAAATGTCTGAATCAAACGGTATGCCATATGTGTGTGTACACACGCGGACGTGGAAGCGAAAAGCCACAAAGTGAGACAATGCACGATGGCTCAGAAACAGCGAAAATATTTAGCCAACTCTGAATTTGGACAGTCTGCAGTTTTTTCCACAAACACCCCCGTAACTTAGAAATAACCCCACAACTATATATTCCTGAAATCTACACACCTTCAGCTATGTAAAGCTGTAGTTTGTTCATTCATACCATCAATGGCGTGGGCGCAGTTCTTTGTAGAAGTTCGCACTTTTCTGAAAAAATGAACAAAAAACAACTTCAAAAGGTTAGAAATCATGCCAAAACCTGATGGAATCTAAAAAAAAGTTACTAAATATCAATCTCCCAAATGTCCTGAATCAAACGGTATGCCATATGTGTGGTTACACATGCGGACGTGGAAGCGAAAAGCCACAAAGTGAGACAATGCACGATGGCTCAGAAACAGCGAAAAATATTAGCCAACTCCGAATTTGGACAGTCTGCAGTTTTTTCCACAAAACACCCTGATACTCAGAAATCCCCCCACAAACTATATATTCTGAAATCTAAACACCTTCAGCTATGTAGCACTGTAGTTCGTTCATTCATACCATCAATGGTGTGGGCGCAGTTCTTCGTAGAATTTCGCATTTCTACACAAATTTTCTGGAAAAATAGAGAAAAATACATTTCAAAGTTACAAAATCACACCAAAACCCCATGTAATGTAAAAAAACCTTACCAAATATCAATCTCCTAAATGTCCTGAATCAAACAGTGTGCCATATGTGTGGTTACACACACGACGTGGGAGCGACTAGTCAAAATGTAAAACAATGCGCAGTGAGCCAATAACAGCATTTCCCAGATTTTCCAAACTGAAACACCCCTCTAACTTGGAAATACCCCGCAAAACATATATTCTCAGAATCTACATACCTTCAGCTACGTAACGCTGTAGTTTGTTCATTCATACAATCAATGGTGTGGGCGCAGTTCTTCGTAGAAGTTCGCATTTGTCTGAAAAAATGAACAAAAACAACTTCAAAAGGTAGAAATCATGCCAAACCCCAAGGAATGTAAAAAAAAAGTTACCAAATATCAATCTCCCAAATGTTCTGAATCAAACGGTATGCCCTATGTATGTTACACACGCAGACGTGGAATCAACTAGCCACAAAGTGAGCCAATGAACAGTGGCCCAATTACAGCAACTTTTCAGATTTGTCAGACTAAACACCCCTCTATATTAGAAATACCCCCCAAAACTATATATTTGGACTCTACACACCTTCAGCTACACAATGGTGTGATTCTTTTATGCATACCACCAATGGTGTGGGTGCAGTTTTGTGTACAATTTCGCTTTCTTACCAGATTTTCAGGAAAAATTTATAAAAATACAATTCAAAGTTTAAAAATCATGGCAATTTCCATGTCATGTAAAAAAACTTGTCAATTATCAATCTTCCAAATGCCCTGAATCAAACGGTATGCCATATGCGTGGATTCACACAGGGACGTGGCCACCAACTAGCTCAAATGGGACGCATGCACCAGTGTAATTACAAGAAAAATATCAAAGTGCTCTGTAATTTCAAACAGCCCCAAAACTTTGAAATGCCCCCCGCAAATAAACCCCCCCACTAAATATCAATCTCCCACATTTTCTGAATCAAACGGTATGCCATATGCGTGGATGCACACAGAGACGTGGCCACAACTAGCTCAAATGGACGCATGCACAAATGCAATCAGAAGAAAATCAAAGTGCTCTGTATTTGAACAGCCTACACTTTTTCTAAGAAACAGTCCCGAAACATGGAAATTCCCTCCACAAACTATATATTTTGGAATCTACACGCCTTCAGCTACGTTACGGTGCCATGCTTCATACATGCATGAAGAATTCCAGACCCAGCGATCCAAGAACTCGGTGTTTTTTACGAGATTTTGTGAAAAATAAAATGAGATGATTCAAGGGTTGAAATCCTAACCTAAACCCACTTGACCAGCAAAAAAACCCACTAAATAGCAATCTCCCACATGTCCTGAATCAAACGGTGTGCCATTTGCGTGGGTGCAAACAGAGACGAGGCCACCAACTAGCTCAAATGGGACGCATTTAGAAGTGCAGTTACAAGAAAAATGTTTAAAAACGCCACAACCCACCCCCCCACACACACTCTCCCCCTTTTAGTGGTATTTTAGTGAAGTCGGTTAGTATGGAGAGCACACACGTTTTTGCACACTTTACTGATCCTAAAAATTCAATACGGTCTTTATTTGTATCCTCTTGCAAAATTTCCTTATAAAATATAGGCTTAGTTTCCCTTGAAATCGAACAAATAAGTATCCGCGTTACTTTACCGATATCACTGGGGACATTGGGGACTTGGAGAAGACAACTTTTTTTCTAATTTATAGTTTTAGGGTAAAAAAAAAAAAGGGTGTGTGATCACTTTAAGAATTTTTTTGTGTGTATTTCCCCTTTTTTTCCCCGATCATTCCCAAGATAATCATCAGATCATCTTAGGAATGATACCGAACTTGAATACGGGCATAAATGCCCGTTTTCCAATTCGAAATCCGATCGGAAAAATCACTTCCCGGAAATCATTTCCAGGAAGTGATTTTTCATTCATTGGCAAAGATCAATAATTTGGTGATCAGAAGTGATCACCAAATATGATCTCTGTCCCCATTTTTTTTCTAAGTCTTCGCTAAGTAGCAAAGACTTAGAAAAAATCCTATTTGTGAATGGAACTTTGAGTTCCATTCACAAAAGTATAGAAAAAGCTGGCAGCTTGACAGCTTTTTTATACTAGGTACTGCAGCATGATCAAATTGAGACAAGCTGCAGTACCTCAACTAGACCACAGGGCAGTCTCCTACCACTTCAAGGGAGACCCCGGTGAAGGAGGAGCTCCGTGACGTCCGGGGTCTCCCTTTCCGCTTCCTCCTTGGACTCCACGTGGGACCGGCTGCTGCTATAACGGTCACGGCAGAAAAGGTAAGCTAACTCCCGATCCCCCCTCGGATTTGGACACAACCGAGGGGGGGCGAGGGGGATAGGGGGCAGCTGAATGCTGCCCCCGGGTCGGCCCTAGCGCGCGTGTTTTTCATTTTAAAGGGGAAGCCACAGATCGTATTCACGATCTGTGGCAGTTAAACGCATTCTCTGCACAGATCGTGAATATACGATCTGTGGCAGGGAAAGGGTTAAAACTCAATAGCATTACTATGGCCATGAAGGAGGGTGTGTATATTTTTATAAATTAATGTATTTTTATTATTGCAGATATGGTTACCATAGAAACTGATGGATGAGTGGGTGTAGGGGTGCATCAGTAGGTGTGTGGGTATGTGTGGGGTTAGGCTGCATTGTTCTGCATCTTAAAGGAGAACTAAACCCACATTTTTACATTTATTACATTTTATATCCCCTCTAAAAACACCAATAAACTGTAAAATACAAATACAGTAAATAGCATTAAAGTAAATGTTACCACTTGAAGAACTGGATGAAATAACTGTGTGTGTACAGTGACTGGCCACACCCTGATCTCAGTCACATGCTCCCTTGCCTATTCTGTCCTGTAAAAGGATTGGCTAGAGGCAACTAGTGGGTGTGACCAACTGTAACAAGTTCCTACAATATCTTAGGACTGAGCATGTGTAAAGCACATAATGGTCAGTGACCACACTGTCTGATACTGGAACACTGGGAAATAAGACACAAACCTCCTGTTAGTTACATTTCTCAACAACCAAATTAAAATGAGAGGTGAGACACTGATTACTACTTTTATATCAATCTGCCTTCTAATTCAATGTTGTTCTGAGGCTTTAGTTGTCCTTTAAGAAAAATAAAGACATTTTTGGCTTTGAAATGTTTTTTCCAAGCCAGATTTATACCAATCCTTTTTTTGGCACAGTAAATAATCTGTATTTATGTGCCTATTTATTAGTCAGGCCATACTTCTAAATTGCTTTTAATTAGACCACTAACTTAACTAAATAAAGACTAAAGATTCGTACCACGTGCAATCGTGGTGGGATGAATCCTGATGTGTATGAATGCCTGTTTCGGATGACTATCAGTAATACGATCGGCGCTCGGTTGGGCATCCTTGATGATCCGACCTGTAGATCATCAATGTGTCCGACTGAATGGATGTTCGGGCAACTGAGAGCCCATGGACTTACCAATAGTTCTTTGTAAACTTTGTGATTCACGGGTAGATTGCACGCGTGTATGGGCCTTAAAACTCTGCACAGATGTAGGACAAATATTAAGTGGATGAAAACCAGTGATAAGCATTGTTTACAAACAAAAATGCAATTAACGATTCCATCACAGAACAGAACATTAATGATATGCTCGTTAGCAGATCTCGGCAGACCAATGTACAGACTACAGGTACCAATGTAAATATATCATGTCACATACAGTAAGGGAAACCCGAACCACAGCTGATCATGATGGTTCCCTGCCCAAGTTCTCTCTACAGACAATATGACATCAATTTAAATTGAGTGAATAAACATTCTGGTTGAATTTTTTTTTTTCAGGTTGATGGACAATGTTTAAATAGGATAATCTGGATATGGTTTTAGAATCTGGATCCCTCCCCTTCCAATA
Source organism: Hymenochirus boettgeri (assembly GCA_019447015.1). NCBI lineage: Eukaryota > Metazoa > Chordata > Amphibia > Anura > Pipidae > Hymenochirus > Hymenochirus boettgeri. The sequence continues at coordinate 195,749,511 of CM033470.1, read as the reverse complement.
AAAGAACCCAGGGTGAGGTCCTTAACTGATATGAAAAGGGACAGTATTGTTTTCTAATAGAGAAATTAACCAAATGTTTAATTAAATGCAGTATATAAACCTCACAACTGATGTTCTGAGCCAACTTTGCTTTTTAAGCAAGTTCTTAACACCAGCATATGGCTGCCATCAAAGTTATTCTAACTCAAATTGTGTAGTACAACAGCTCAGTACATTAGATTAATTAGGGCAAATGAGAGCGATAGCTCAGAAATTATATAAAAGATAAAGTCAGTCCCCTGATAACTGATTAGGTTTGAAACGCGTAGGCTCCAACCCTTCTTAATTGCTCATGAAGAACACAGAGAAAGGACTTTTATAACTTGAAGCCGTGGTTCTGCTGGTACTTACTGTTACAGATAAGTCCTATTTTATTACTTCATTTACAGAGAGACTCTAAAGCTTGTGACTGTATCAGTGACACCATTGGATACATATTTCTCTAATTATTTAGTGACTGTTGAACCAAGCCAAATGATTAGATGGAAATCAGATCATTGATTAAACTTCTTACCTCTACCGGCACATAAAACAAAGAGATGTCTTCTGCACTCACCCTGGCCTACAACTCTAGGCAGAGAGAGGGAGATGTAATGTATCTGTGGTACCTTTATCTAGGTAGGGAAGCTAAACATAATTCCACTAATCCTGGGAATGGGTATCCACCAAACCACTTACTTCCAACTTTAATCAGGGTTGATATTGCATTGGGGACCCAGAATTTTATGTAGTAAAGATGGCCAAAAAAAAATTCAGTATTTTTTGCCCAGGTTTCCAATTACATTTCTGGGCAAGAAACTTCTGTCTAATGAACCAACTACCTGTTCATTTCTACCTGCATCAAACACTTTCTTTCCAGTATACTCTACTAGCAGTCAAAGTTTGATCAATGTTTATCTACTGTAGGAGCTCTGAAATGATTGACTGCATACATATAATCATACATACAAACATACATATTATTTGAAACAATCCAATAAGTTCAACCCACCATGTGAAATCCACAGCTAATCCAAAACGTTACCATGAGTTCTCGTATTTTTCTCAATGTTAAAGTTTCCATTTTGTAAACCAATCTCCAATGACTGAAGTCCTGAACAATGGGTGCCATCAAAAAAACAGAGATCAAACTCTTAATGTCTAACACTAGGACATTTATTAGTGGTAGAGATGGGATCCAGTCCAACTCGGACCCAGATCCGTCACAGAACCCTTCGGTTATGAAATCCGAATGTTCCGTCTGAAACCAGACAGATCAAATAGCCACAAACATTCGATAATCATCAAAATGCGCTCCAGAGTCCGACAGTACGTTCCGTTTTCGTATTATTGGATCTTCGGGATTTTCTCGAGATCCAAAAATGGAACGAAACTGGTAAGTTCTGGACATCTCTCATTGGTAGGATCCAGGCAGACCTCTGAGGAACATCATTAACATCACTGGTCCCACTAAAAAATGTTTTATTATATTCACTCTTTGTAATCTATCATTTAGCCAGTTAAATTCTGCTTTAAATCACAACTATAAAGCAAAATATTGACACTAACAGGTGGTAAGCAAATAATAAAGAACAGTTAGGTTAACAAACAGTTACGTAAGCCGCTCTGTCAACCATCGCTCTACTTTTCAAATTCACACAAAAAAAAAAAAATATTTTGACTGTCCCTTTAAGAGCTCACAGTCTTCACATGTCCATCATTACGGCATATATATTGTCTGCACTTATTTAGTATGTTCACCATTTTGTAACAATCTGCTGTTCCCCAGGATAAGAATGATGGACTGTAGGAATACAAAGGAATCTATAAATATCCATAAATCCAGTACAAAGTATCATTCGAAGATATAGCGGCCATTGTTAAAGGATAGTTTATAATGTACAAAATGAAGAGAGATGACAAGGTACAAGCTGCTCTCTTGTGAACCTTCAGACTGGGGCCATCACCATCTCCCATGTTCCTGCGCATACGGTGAGTGTGTTTGTAGAGAGACACAATGATGTGACCCGTGGTGAATATTGAAATCAGTGATGAAAAACAAAAGCTCACAATCAAAATACCCAATGAGAAAGGATTAGTTGATGGATTATAATTGGTCACGGATGGAGATGTAGAGTTTACAGTCTTCACTTTGGGATACATAATGGTGTAAACTACAGAGAGACAGATGGAGAGACAGATGGAGAGACCTTCAATGGCCAATATCAGGTGAGGGACCAGGGAGTCAATTTTCATCTTGATCCATGAAAAGAATCCGGGTTTAAAGTTATTAATTTTCATAAAGAAGAAGAACATAGACAGGTAGTGAGCCAGCCACCAGAGAAGAATGCATAAACTGCAATACAATTCACTGTTTGAATTAAATAAGTCACGAGGAGCATCTCAGGAAAGGATAAATAGAATACAATGATAGCGATATTAATAACAGAGTAGATGACGGTGGAGAAGCCAAGAGCAGTGACTATGTGGTCAGTAGAGTTCAATATTTCCCCTTTCATCCAACACTGGATATTTGATGTGACGATGAACACACTGGGAATTAGTCCAAAAATGGTCTCCACCAAGCAGATGATCTGAAGTATCTGCATCCAGCCCATTGTACCTTGAGGTCCTCAAGTATCCAGTTCCTCCAAGATATATTTTTTGTAGCTGAATTCCCATGACAGGAACTGCCCTTTCCTCTGCCTTGTTTAGTCTTTCCTGCAGTAAATTTCAGTGTTGATCCTATTGACTGAATTAGAAATGATCGAGTGTTCCTAATATATACGATGAGGTCAGAAAATCTCTGTTCCCCGTATTAAGTAAATGCAAATCCTAGATATTTTCTTACTCCCAGTGACATCTCAACTGTCCATTTACATTTAGGTGCAACAGACGTGTGTACAAACTGTGTTGGTAAATACAACAACAAGGAAGGAAAAATATAACTCAAGTGAATGAGTAAATCTAATCAAAACCATCGTAACCCATCCAAACACACAGTCCGCCAGATTTCTTTTAAAACTATCAACCTGTATAACCTTTAAAATCATGTGCGTACATATTCAGGGGTACTTCTAGGGTTTTTGCCACGCGAGTCAACCTTGTAAAAAGGAGCTGGTGGTCATGGCTAAGTACTTGGTAAATTCAAACTTTCAAGGGGGTGGGGGAACAGGTAGGCAAATAGACAAGATATATAAAATAGATAGATTATACAATAAAATATTCAATTTGGGTGAAACCAATCGGGGGGGTGGCACTTGAATGGTGTCCCGAGCACTCCCAGCATATGAATATTTCTTTCTTTTTTAAAGGGGCAGGTTTCTTTTCTGCCCTTTCCCTTTACCCCAGAGGTGCCGCCTGAGACAAATGTCTCACTCTGCTTAATCAGAGAAGTTGCCCTGTACATATTATGATAACTACAATGAGAAAGTATAAGTTTAATTTGTCTTGAAAGGGAACACAAAGCCTTATTAATGTGTTTGTCTAGGTGTGCTGTATATAGTATATTTGAGGTTAATAAAGATAAACATAAATATATAATATATTAATGCCGGCAGTCGCATCTGTGATTGGCTGCCAATAACAGACGCAGGTGCTGGTCCGCGATCAGAGCCCCGAGGGAATGAAGGCATGTAAGCAGCTTTCTGCAGATTTTTAAACTAAACTAACATAGCAGTTGGGTGGGCTGGATGCCCTACTGGCACCATTGGTAGTGCAAGTCTATATCTGTGCACTCCCATAAGGAGTGTGGGCATTTTATTCCAGTGCTGGGCATTTTAGAAATTGGCAACTAAATTAATAAGTGTGTTGACAATGCAGGCAGATAACACAGCTGCTCTAGGTAACAGATTCACCAATGGTTGTGTGGCTCTGGGTATATCTCAGAAGTGTATTCTTTTTATTTATTTTTATGATTATATTAGCTGGCATTAATAGTCATGTAAGTCAGCCACAGGGTTAATGGTGAATAACTTTCAGTGTCTACCTGCAATACTCACACAGCCGCTGCAAGCAAGGGGTTAAAGTCAGACTAACCAATCGAGAATTGCTATCCTGACTTTAACCCGCGGCTGTAGGTAAATCTCCCTGATTTTCTTTTATAAAGAGGGGTATAGATTTAAGGGAGAAAAATGTTACAAAGCACTGGTAAGGCCTCATTTAGAATATGTGGTACAATTCTGGAATCCTTTATAAAAAAGGGGACATCTTCAAAAGTTGCTTAGGTCTCTGCACTCCCATAGAAAGTGGTTATAGGGAAACAATGCTGAAAGCATTTAAACTAGACAGGTTATCCATAGTCTATTATGACAAATAATATCAAACCACATCGGATTATATCTATTGGCACTCCCCAAAACCCCCCTTCAATTCCCTCTTCCCCAAAACCCAAGTTTTAATATTAATGCTGTATTAAAGAGTACCTATACTATTATTCAGTTATGCTAAATATGCAATGCTTTAAAGCTTTATGTATAAATATAAAGATGTAAATAATTTATTGTAACACCGATTGTTTGGAAAAATCTTTATTACTGTCATAATTGCAAAGATATATGTATGGTACAATTCATACTCAAATAAAGAAACTTAGAAACGGACTTTCGATATTTCCCGGACTTTCGATGATTTATCGTATGTTCAATAACGTTCGAATGGTCGAACATTCGAAAATTATCGAATTAAAAAAAAAAAGTGCCCACATGTCCAAAATCACCCTGGCAGCTAATTTGAGCATTGCCAGCCCCCTGGGTATAAAAGGCAATGTGACCAGTGCCATTTAGTCAGTGTGTTGGAGAATGTTTAGTGGAGACCTGACAGTGTAGGAGTTGGAGAGAGTTTTCTGAGCTTTCTGTGTATGGATTTCAGCATGGTGGTTTAGCTCTTGTAGTTAACCACCCCTGTATTCACGCATCTTGAGACCCAACAGTCCTATCTCCTTCACAGCTTTCCCTTGCACAAAGCATACACTGAGGGAGAGAAGCCAAAGGGGTATGGGGTCTGTCTGGTGGGGCCAAGCCTGCCTGGCTCCGCAATAATGTTGTCAAACTGCATGGTGGCCATGCTTTCTGGTGGGGAAAGTAATGGTGGAATGACTACACCCACTTTCCAGGTTCGATTTTAGATCCTGGATTGCATATAGAAGTCAATGGGAAGAAGGGATTATAATCGAATGCGAAATCGAATCCGCGAGTAAATGTCATGGCATCTAGGCGCGAGCGTCGAATCCGCGAGTAAAGTGTCCATTAAAGCCTATACCGAGCATCGAATCCGCGAGTAAAATGTCCATGGTATCTAGGCGCGAACATCAAATCTACGAGTAAAGTGTCCATTAAAACCTATACGCGAGGATCGAATCCGCGAGTAAATGTCCATGGTATCTAGGCGCGAACATCGAATCTACGAGTAAAGTGTCCATTAGAACCTATACGCGAGCATCGAATCCGCGAGTAAAATGTCCATGGTATCTAGGCGCGAACATCGAATCTACGAGTAAAGTGTCCATTAGAACCTATACGCGAGCATCGAATCGCGAGTAAAATGTCCATGGTATCTAGGCGCGAACATCGAATCTACGAGTAAAGTGTCCATTAAAACCTATACGCGAGCATCGAATCCGCGAGTAAAATGTCCATGGTATCTAGCGCGAACATCGAATCTACGAGTAAAGTGTCCATTAGAACCTATACGCGAGCATCGAATCCGCGAGTAAAATGTACATGGTACCTAGGCGCGAACATCGAATCTACGAGTAAAGTGTCCATTAGAACCTATACGCGAGCATCGAATCCGCGAGTAAAATGTCCATGGTATCTAGGCGCGAACATCGAATCTACGAGTAAAGTGTCCATTAGAACCTATACGCGAGCATCGAATCCGCGAGTAAAATGTCCATGGTATCTAGGCGCGAACATCGAATCTACGAGTAAAGTGTCCATTAGAACCTATACGCGAGCATCTAATCCGCGAGTAAAATGTCCATGGTATCTAGACGTGAACATCGAATCTACGAGTAAAGTGTCCATTAAAACCTATACGCGAGCATCGAATCCGCGAGTAAAATGTCCATGGTATCTAGGCGCGAACATCGAATCTACGAGTAAAGTGTCCATTAGAACCTATACGCGAGCATCGAATCCGCGAGTAAAATGTCCATGGTATCTAGGCGCGAACATCGAATCTACGAGTAAGTGCCCATTAGAACCTATACCCGAGTATCGAATCCGCGAGTAAAATGTCCATGGTATCTAGGCGCGAACATCGAATCTACGAGTAAAGTGCCCATTAGAACCTATACGCGAGTATCGAATCCGCGAGTAAAATGTCCATGGTATCTAGGCGCGAACATCGAATCTACGAGTAAGTGCCCATTAGAACCTATACGCGAGTATCGAATCCGCGAGTAAAATGTCCATGTTACCTCGAACGTTCGAACACGAGAGTGCGAAGGTCTGGGGAACATGTTCCAATATCCAGGACTATTTCCAGGTCCCACAGCCATTTACATTAAGTTACCATTAATATTTAGTTGTATTTGACTCGAACTTTTCAAACTATTTGCCTCCCATAGACTTTAATGGGTCCGTTTTCGAACTTTCGAAATTTCGACCATCTCTAGTTAGGGCTATATATTCTGGAAAGAGATGGGGATATGATCACTTTATACAAATAGATCAATGGGCCATATAATAAATAAATACACCTGATGAAGGAGACATAGCGATCTCTGAAACGTTGTTTGTGTGATGCAATAAACAGATTATTCTGAGGTAGAGATGGACTACAACTTAAACCCGCGTTCGAGCCGAACGGACTCGGACTTCTCGAACTATCCCAGACCCGGATTTCTCCAACTTTCGATATATTCCAGACTTTCGATAATTACACGAGTAATTACATGAGTAAAAGGTCTATTTACCTATCGGGAGTAATATCGAATCCGCGAGTAAAATGTTCTATTATACCAATACGCGAGCATCGAATCCGCGAGTAAAATGTCTATTATACCTATACGCGAGTATCGAATCCGCGAGTAAAATGTCTATTATACCTATACGCGAGTATCGAATCCGCGAGTAAAATGTCTATTATACCTATACGCGAGTATCGAATCCCCGCGAGTAAAATGTCTATTATATCTATACGCGAGTAAATATCGAATCCGCGAGTAAAATGTCTATTATACCTATACGCGAGTAAATATCGAATCCGCGAGTAAAATGTCTATTATACCTATACGCGAGTATCGAATCCGCAAGTAAAATGTCTATTATACCTATACGCGAGTAAATATCGAATCCGCGAGTAAAATGTCTATTATACCTATACGCGAGTATCGAATCTGCGAGTAAAATGTCTATTATACCTATACGCGAGTAATATCGAATCCGCGAGTAAAATGTCTATTATACCTATACGCGAGTATCGAATCCGCAAGTAAAATGTCTATTATACCTATACGCGAGTAAATATCGAATCCGCGAGTAAAATGTCTATTATACCTATACGCGAGTATCGAATCCGCAAGTAAAATGTCTATTATACCTATACGCAAGTAAATATCGAATCCGCGAGTAAAATGTCTATTATACCATACGCGAGTATCGAATCCGCAGTAAAATTTTCTATTATACCTATACGCGAGTATCGAATCCGCAAGTAAAATGTCTATTATACCTATACGCGAGTAAATATCGAATCCGCGAGTAAAATGTCTATTATACCTATACGCGAGCATCGAATCCGCAAGTAAAATGTCTATTATACCTATTCGTGAGTAAATATCGAATCCGCGAGTAAAATGTCTATTATACCTATACGCGAGTATCGAATCCGCAAGTAAAATGTCTATTATACCTATACGCGAGTAAATATCGAATCCGCGAGTTAAAATGTCTATTATACCTATACGCGAGTATCGAATCCGCAAGTAAAATGTCTATTATACCTATACGCGAGTAAATATCGAATCCGCGAGTAAAATGTCTATTATACCAATACGCGAGTATCGAATCCGCGAGTAAAATGTCTATTATACCTATACGCGAGTATCGAATCCGCAAGTAAAATGTCTATTATACCTATACGCGAGTAAATATCGAATCCCAGTAAAAGTCTATTATACCTATACGCGAGCATCGAATCCGCAAGAAAATGTCTATTATACCTATTCGTGAGTAAATGTTGATAAATGTAAGGTCATGCATTTGGGGTTTAACAATTCTGGTGCCACCTACACCATAACTAACACTGAGTTAAGTGAATCTCTAATGGAAAAAGATTTGGGGTTTCTGGTAGATTACAAACTTAGCTGTAGCTAACAATGCCAGGAAACAACAGATAGAGATAGCAAGATATTGTCTTATGTAAAGAGGGGAATAGATTCAAGAGAAAAAAAAATATTAGTTATTAGTCAGTTAGGGCTGTTTACATTAGAGAAGCAACGTTTGTGTGAAGATATGATCACTTTATACAAATACCGTATATGCCGGCGTATAAGACGACTGGGCGTATAAGACGACCCCACAACTTTTCCAGTTAAAATGTAGAGTTTGGGATATACTCACCGTATAAGACTACCCCTCTTTCTACGCATCCCAACACCTCCTTCACTGACATTGGTAAACACAAACATCATGCCTCCTCCATCCATCTGGCCCACCCCTGTATCCAGCCGCTCGCATGAGTAGCAGCCAAATGCAGCCTCTTGGTTTCTGGTGACATAATCCGGCAATCCACCTCCAGCCCATCCCACAGTTTCCTCCAGCAAACGTCACTACGCTCCCCGCGCGTCATCAGTCAGCTGACCGCTGAACCAGGAAGCTGCCCCGCTGCAGCATTCGTTTTCTCCACTGGAGGTAATTGTGGCTTAAGACAGTGACACCCGGCGTATAAGACGACCCCCGACTTTTCAGAACATTTTAAGGGGTTAAAAAGTCGTCTTATATGCCGGAATATACTGTATATTAATGGGCCATACAGTAAAATCTCTGGTGCATGTCACTAATAGGTCATATAATAGGATTTGTGGACATCCTTTAAGATTGGATGAAAAGAAGTTTCATCTTCAGGTTAGGAAAGATTTCTTTACAGTGAGAATGGTGAAACTGTGGAATTGTCTTCCAGCAGATGGCAAGTTCATTGAATAGCCTTAAAGTGGGCTGGATAAGTTTCTAAAACTAAAAAATATTGAGAATTACTGGTATTAATACATACACTGCAGTTCTGGTTGATCCAGGGATAATTTCCAACTGCCCAACTTTCCCTCCTTTTAAGCTGTGTTTTTTGCCTTCCTCTGGATCAACTGTTAGGAAGGGTTTAAAAGGAGGGTGAAAAGGTTGAACTTGATGGACGTATGTCTTTATTCAACCTCAATTACTATGTTACTAAAGAACAGCATGTTATACGGTTACTAACATGTTGGTTACTCTTATCCATTTCTCTATAAAAAAAAAAGTACAAAATTCACACAGTGATATTAGCAAGTAAATGCAATAGAGGAAGAGAGAGGGATTGATTACATGTAACATAAAACAAGAAAAGTCACTACATTCAGTGGCCTAACTACAGGTCCCACAAAGCCAGTGATGACGGGGGGCGCCAATCAGCTATTCGCACGTATGTAGGTCAAGGTACATGCGATCATCTGTTTTAAACTGCTGATCAAGCATACCTATATATGTCTTATTACATATTTTTGAACTCTTGCCACATAAGGAACAATTCCTATATGGACTGATCCATGATATGAGGAGATTAAGTACAAGCAAGCATATATATCGGGCCGAATGATGGATATTAGGTATTTCCCCTGTTATAATGTATAACCCTATTATCTGGGTTACCAAGAATTTCAGGTCATCAGATCACTTCTTAAATCCTTAAAATTACATTCTTATCTTACTAAAAACAAAATTGGAACCAGATTATGTTTGGGTGATTATAAAGGGATAACACCCCCTTACAGTTAATATAAGGATAGAAAGTCACATAGGAGTTCCCTGACCATATAGAAGCATGAGTCCACTGGCCGAGTGCTTTTATACAGGGCAGGGAACTCTGAGTTGACTTTATAAACCTTATATTACACTGTAATGGGGCGCAAAATTTCTTATACCATATATACTCAGTATAACCGAGTTTTCAGGCTGAAAAATCAGCCTGAAAAACTCAGACTCGGTTTATACTCGACTCAACCACTTACCTGGCATTCCGCGCAGCCGCCGATCCTTTTCTGCACTGGCGCCCGCCGTGACGTCACTTACCCGGCGCCAAGCCCGGCGCCGGGCAGTGACGTCAGCCGGCGCGCCGGTACAGGAATGGCGCGCGCCTGCGGAATGCTGAATCCGTACCTGCCGGGATGGATGAGGGAAGATAGAAAAGAAGAGTCGTCCACAGGAGAAGAGTCCAGGAGAAGATCCAAAGGGAGAAGAGTCCAGGAGAAGAGGTCCAGGAGAAGAGTCCACAGGAGAAGAGTCCAGGAGAAGATCCACAGGGAGAAGAGTCACAGGAGAAGAGAAGAGTCCACAGGAGTCCACAGGGGAGAGTCCCAGGGAGAAGAGCCCAAGTACAAACGAACTGAGGGGGGCATTGAAGATGTTTGGGAACAACAACTCCCAGCATGCTTTATAGCTGGAGTTGTAGTTTCCAAACATCTTGACTGCAAGTGAGGGTGGCATTCAAGATGTTTGGAAACTACAACTCCCAGCTTAAAGCATGCTGGGAGTTGTAGTTTCCAAACATCTTGAATGCCACCTCACTTGGCATTCAAGATGTTTGAAACTACAACTCCCAGCATGCTTTATTAGATGGGAGTTTGTAGTTTCCAAACATCTGAGTGCCAAGTTTCACCCTCTGGTTTATACTCGCGTCAATAACTTTATTAGGATTTTTTGGTGAAAATGGGTACCTCGGTTTATACTCGGGTCGGTTTATACTCGAGTATATAACGGTAAACATAAGGTTTTAATGTTTTTTATTAAAAAGTGTAGTTATGCGATCTTCCACAGAAGCACTGAAATTCCCAACCGCTTCTGGGTTCTGTTTAATTATAGCTGCATTATCGTGCATGCGCACATAGCTGTACAGAACCCGGGAACTACAGTGCTGCTGCGGAGGATCGCTTAACAGGTAAGTTTGCTCTAAGTTCATCCTGGCTCCACTTGCATTGATTGAAGACCGGAGATATAGGCACTATGCCTTACCTCACAGTCTTCAATCAATGCATTAAAGAATAGTTCCCTTTGGTAGTGAATAGGGATGGCCGGTCCGCGGATTTTCCCGTTCACGAACCGGGATTTTCCGGATTTTCCGTCTTCCGAACTTCCGATTCGCAGATTTTTAGTATTTTCGAAAATTCTCGAAATTACGAGTTTTCACGTATTTTCGAGTAATCCTCGTAATTTCGAAAACTTTGAAAATATAAGGATTTCTCTTATTTCCATAAATACTTATTTTCAATTTTCGAAATTACGAGATTACTCGTATTTTCGGAAATACATATTTTCGAAAATACTGGTTTTCTCGTATTTTCGAAATTTCGAAAATCGGAAACCCGTAATTACGAAAATAAATACGAAAAATCTCATAATTTCGAGGGTATTTTTTCTTTTAATGGGTCCGCTCGGGGATTTTCGAATTTTCTAATTTTTTTGAAAATTCGGGATCCTCAGCGGACCGGATTTGTGAATAGTGAACTATTCCTTTAAGTTCTAGAAAAATACTCCTAAAAGGCTAGACATGACTCTATTCTCTGGAACATTACAAGAGTGATTTCAGTTTTCTATTAGAAAAAAAAAAAGAAAATATCTGCTTTGTTTCAAAATCCTCCAAACCATGTAAAAGTTCTCAGAAAAAGATATAAAGGTTCACTTGCTTGTTTGCCAATATATTACAAACCCCAGGTTAAAGATTAATACAGATCTCAAAGGAATCCATGATAATGAATTAACTAAACTCATTTGTGGTTTGCCACTTGGAGTGAATGAAACAGTAAATATTTTAAATTGTATTTAAGATTTCCAAAAAATGCAACCATGCATCACAAACTAAACATCTATTTTTTGATTATGTGGCCTTTCCTGGTAGACCTTTTTATGGATGCACATACAATACTTACTGGTTGCCACATTCCATGGTTTATAACGGGACCACTGCTGGTCACTCGACCAATTCCTTGTACTTAAGCTGCAGTTCCGCCTTCCATTCCGCAAACCAAGACTACATGAGCTCTCTTGATGGCCTCCACAAAGAAAAGCACACCTTCAGGATCAAATGACTAAACTGGAACTCGGCCACAAGCCTGTCATAGTTCCATTAAAAACAAACAAAAAAAAACCAAAACAGTTGAACGCTTGAAAATAAATAGGCAGGACTTCAAGGGAAATTAAGAATCATTCAGAGAATAACAGGCTTTTAAAAAAAAAAATCACAAACTAAATTTGTGAGTCCTAAATTTTGCCCAAAGTATACAAGTATCTGTAGCTAACATATGGAAGGCCAATCTACATTGATATGTGATTAAATATTTATTAAATAACCCTCTCAACCTGTTTAGTGTACACCTCTACTCAGAGTAATAAAATTAAGAGACACGGTCCACTTATTGGTCATATTAAAGTAAAAATTCATCAAAAATATAGCAGTTAAAACGCATCCTGCAACCCATTTGATGACATTACTTTGAAAGAAAGTTGGTATCAGGGCTAAACGAAGGAACTGAAAAGAATAGCCAAGCCCTAACATAACAGTACCCAAAACAATACAACATTCACAGTAATTTATGTTATCTTTCACAGTCTTTATAATTTTTTTCAGGATAAGTAAGAAATACATTCTTCTTATCCAACGGTAAGACAAACTATTAAGTGTAAATGCCATATTTCTTTTCCTTATGAAGAAAACTTAAAATGTCAAGAGTTTTTTAAAAAAAAATATCTAGTCAAGGTCAGATCTACAGAAGTCATAGAAGAAAGACAAATTAAATGTAAGTGTTTGGTCCACACATTGATATGTTTTGTGAAGGTTTGTACTTTTTGTGGATTTTAACACAGGTGTCATCTATGTATCTGAACCAGTGGCTGGGTGCAATGCCTTTGAAGGTATCAAGAGTAGCTTCTCCATGTAAAGGTTTTCCATGATGGTGAAACAGATAAACCTATAGCACTTTTGTTTACTTGTAGACTTTCTAATGAATATGGATTGGCATATTCAGGCCTGTACCAGTCCTTATGCACACAACTGATGTGAGTGCTGGACTTACAAACGCTCTTCCTGCTTCCAAGGGAAGCAAAAATATCAAGAATAAGCAAAGTCTGAAGTTTGCACTCCGTGGTGAAATCAAAAAATATTGTAAACCACACATCAAAGACAATGTTTTGGGGAAAGTTCCCCTCCTTCACCAGACTGATTACAGCATATCTGTTTGCTGTTTATTGCCAATAGATGACTAGCGAAATGTCTTCAAAAACTAAATAAGTATATATATGACCTGATGAATGACACTCCCTCCCACACAAACACTTCTACTTTCCGCGCAATACACTGGATTATCCTAAAATATGCAGTATAGTTACAAAGACTCAAACTTACTTGCAGCTCATTCCCTCCTGTTTGTGATGTACCCAATAGGAAGAATCCCTATTTGCAAAGTGTGTCTTTTCAATTACCTTTTGCCAATGGATTGAGGGAGACAAAAGAGACCAAAAGCAGCAAAGAATAGTTTAGGCAAGTAATGCTACATATCTAGACAGTACCAGGGTAAATAGCTTAAGAACGTTGGTAGGTAGGTTGAAGGCTTGTTTCCAGGAAACTAAACACACAAACACATGGAGAAAAAAATGCTCAGTAATTCAACTGTACATTTTTAACCTGTGTTTTGCAATTTTCATTCGTATCTATATGGGAATACCTGTTGTTGAGGTTTCCCCAACGCCTGTGTTCCAAAAATGTGTGTTTTCGCTCCTTGTGTAAAGACTAAGCCTGGTATATAAGGGCCTAGTAAAAGCAGCAAATGATATTAATGCACTGTACAAACAGGCACAGTTTCCAAATGGTGCACAAATGAAAACCCCCAGCTCCCTCACAGCAGGATTACTCTGTAGGGCTTGGCCTTCCCCTTACCTGGTGGGTTGTTTTCTTTTAAAGCGAAGCGGATTACGGAGCCCGCTAAACATTCTGCCAAGGAGAGAGTTTTCTGCTTTTTACAGAAACAAGAGTATACTGGCGCAAATAGAGCCGGCAATTTGAGCTTTGTTAAACATCGTCAAAAGCGTCACTCACAATTTTTTTTGAGCTGCACAACATTATTCAATCGTCAAAGTCCAACCATTTTATACCGCAAGTATTCATGTTTTGGGATTAGCTTGACTCCACCTCTTCCATCGCGTGCACAAGAGTAGCTTCCAGGTGTATTTACACAAGACTGCTCACAACGGCCCTTCACATTCATTTATGTCTAAGGACGAGACTAAAGCACATGAAAGGTAACCGATAAATAACCTTTTTTAGTGCAGAACACAATATTTAAAGACATTGGCTCTCGTATAAAAACTTCAGTAAACAACAGTTATATTATCAATATATATATAAGGTGACTAATAATAAGACTTACACATGTCTCCTGTAAATAGCTTCTGTGGTTGACAGTAAATTACTTCTACTATTATTTTTTGACTCTTCTGTGCGTTTGAACCACTAAAATTAAGGAAAACTCTCTGCTGCTTCAAGAACTACATTTCAAGTCCAGTTGTATCTAATGAATACAACAGATATCTCTGGCCCATGCCTAAAAAAACAGTGAAACATCACTCTGCAAGAAGGGTTTCTTCAAAGAGTGTGCCAGCACACAAGTGTGACTTCAAAGAACTAGTCTCAGAATTTTGTAGTGGAAATATTTTTGCCAGCTTAACCTTTGTTATTTTGTATTCTAAAAATATATATTATATATTACACTACATTTGATACACTACAATTATTGAATACGATATACACTTTAAAATGCATAAAAATGTTTAATTACAATTTTAAGTCCAACATTAAGAACAAACATGTGCATCAAGTCAAAAAATTGCATTGCCAAGTGCCACAATCTAAAAAAAAGTTTGAGAACCACTGCTCTACAGGTCTTCCAATGGCACAAAAGATTAAAAGTCATGGATGGACATTCCTGTAGAATTTCTTTAAAAAACGAATAGTCAGACGAAAGAATGACAATTTCAGACAATTTCCCTGGTCACTTTAGGTTCTAAAATATATGAGCAGTTAATTTATCCTTCCAAAAGTTTGCACACAAAAAATCAGAAAAACATACCCAGACAGCTTTTAGTTACAACATCATAATTGTAACCTTCATCGCAAAGACACACATAGGTGCTGCGTACATTTTTGCACTGTGCTGTCCACAGATTGGGTGATTCTGTACATTCATCAATATCTGCAAAATAACCAAAAGGTAATTTTGAAGGATGTCAAAGTAGTAAATGAAAGATAAAATGTCAATAATAAGACAAATGTGGAAAATACCTATAAACTGGTATGTTTTTCTTATAACAAGGAGTTTTTTGAAAAAACGATTCTTTACTCATATTCAGGAAGTGCACATTAATGTGATTGAAACGGGTTTGATGGAAAGGTCTTAAACCGTCAGATTATTGAACAATTTTCCAAACTTACCAATTAATGTTCGATCAATTGATTAAACACTAAATTGTGGTTATTTTTAGTCATTCTAATCCCAACAATCAAAAAACACTGATCAAACAAAAGCATACAAAATATGCTAATATATCATGACATTTAACTGTTTAGTACTAAATATTGTCTCTACTCACCTAAACACAATCTGCTGTTAGCATGAAGCCTGTAACCACCAAAACATGAACACTGGTGTGTTCCAGGCTTGTTATGACATATGTGCTGCAGTTTCCATTTTCTGTTGCACATTCATCAACATCTGTAGTAATATGAATATGTTTTAGATTTGTGGGCAAGAATAGAACATTTGAAACCTACACAGCAAGCAATGTTATAATATTTAAGATGGCCCAGGTTTATGTAAATAAACACTAGTAGAGGACCTGTTTTTTAGAAAGTACAGCATAGCACTGTATACAGTCTGTATCATATGTTTAGTCAGAATTTGATCTTCACAGCTGTGGTCTCCGATAAAGGGTTCAATACAAGCCTGCAGTCTTACCTCTAAAATGATTCCTTGTTCAAATCTGATGCAGCCTGTGATAAATGATATTGCGGATAACATTAAAAGTTCCCTGCTTCAGTAAGCTTAACTAACTCTTGCATGATCTAATCCTTTGCTCCTCCCCTGTCCTGGGGTCTGAGCATGCTCACCTAAGACTTAAGGCTGAAAAAGACAGAAGTACCATAAAGACAACCAGTAATGTCATCTTTACTGTCCCCTAGATATATGATGCAGGGTTCAGGTTAAATGTCTGACACAAGGCTTTTATTTACCCTAACTTCACACAATTCCCTTTAAAGGGCATGTTCACCCTCAAATATAAAATGATAATCCCAAAACTACAATAGTAAGCATTCAGTCATGGCTGTGATGTCATCTTTTACATACATGACCAACAACTGCTAATTGGAAGGAGCAGAAAACAAAGAAGTAATCAAAAATCATGTTAAGACGGCTTTCTAAATATTGCTTGTGTTTCGGTTTGGGGGTGATTTACCTGCAAATTTTTTTCATTCTGAGGGTGAACTTACCCTTAATTATTGAATAGGAAGTGCTTCTATATTTAAAAAATATATTCATTTTTTTTAATAAATCACTCAAAGATGCATACAGGCATATATCTGTCGAGGACTGTTTTCACACACTCCTAAATTCCAGCCACAAGCCTAAAGTGCTCTTTAATCAAAGGCGTGCTCTATTCATATTACTTTAACAGACATTTCCTCTGGTCTTTGGCTCTGAAACTGGTCTTAGCTTCATCATACTGAATTGGAAATAATAAGTCCTCATCCTAGTACAGCTTAGGAAGGGGGCATTTTGGTTTAATTCCCTTTAATAGCTTCAAAGCTTAAAAGATAGCCATTAACTCATACCCCCAATTCTTTAAACCAATAAACAAAATGCACACAAAATATATGTCTATAGCCATGCTTCCTTGAATGTAAAATATGTTAAGGTAAGTTTATCTCCATTTTTTCCAGGCCTACGCCATTTGAATTAAAGCATAAGGATGTAAAATCTCCTGCATTTGTATTTGTGCTACAATATACAAATTTATATTATATATTATATTTTATTATTATAATAATATAATATTTATATATTAATATATTTTAAATAGGTGTTACCTCTGCATAATTATGTTCTAATTGGATTTCTCCTTATATATTTATTACATGAGGTATTGTATTCTACTGCTAATGAGCCTTGTTGCCTCTAGACTGTAGCATGCAATTCCACAAAATCTAATCTATTATTCCCTAAAAAGAATTAGGTCTATTCAAGCCATGTATAAATTAGTACCAGTGCTACAGTTCTTTCCAGTCCACCCAGGTTTGCAGAGGCAGAAAAAATCTCCATGTAGGTCTATGCAACCAAATGGTGCTCTCTCGTCGACAGGGATTTGATGAACATTGATCTGGGATATCTGTCAAGACAAAATTTTTTTACATGCAAATTCAGTATATATATTTCTAAAGCTGGCATTGCAAAAATACGAACAGTTAATTGGCTTAATGTCTAACAATGCAGCCATTCTACCGTTCAACGTTTTCCAGCCTTTATGCCTGTAACATTGGCCATAAAGTTATCGACCTTAATGTTGCAGGAGTGCCTGCAAGTCAGCTAGTGTATGGGTACCTTAACTGCTGTACCAGTGCTGTATACTGTTTTAAGTCCTTACTCTTAGTAAAGCAGATAGAAGGGGGTTGCATTTACTCTCACAAGAGCAGTCATCAGAACAGTATAATCCCACGTGAATCCCCAACACCATTTAAAACCACCCACACACACATACTCCCATAGTGCACCGAACATTTAAAAACATGCATAACAATTATACCTATATTACACTACTTTCCATGCTCAAACAGGTCACTCTTTCCAGACAATGCTCAAGGTTCACTATTCATGTGTTCGTCATCACATGTCCTCATGGTCTCCCAGTTACCATCATCAGGGACCTACAACCCCACAAGTGCTGTCATATAGGTAACGCATTCACATTGCTAAGCAACATTCATCACTACGCTCTGCTTAACAGCTTCCAACTTGTGAACACGTTCATGTTCGAAAGTTTTCCCCCCATTGTAAAGATAACATATCTTAAAGGGGATACATTTCATTCATTAACATTGTATTTTAGAGGAAACATGTAATGCCCACTGCTCATTTAAGCTAGCTACACACACTAGCACTCTGCTTTATTTGCAGTGTAGCAGCTTTCCCCGAATGAGCGTGTGGCCTCCCGTTATTAGAAAAGGCCGAAAATGTATCTTGACCGCAGTAGACTCCCTATGGAGGGAGTCAGGCCAAGGTTTGAGAAAATACACAGTCCCAACGTTCTCCCTATGCTGTGCTATCTTGCAGATTGTCATTTTTCAAAAATCATGTGCGTACCCAAAAGTCATGTGCTACCCAGCTTAAGACCTTTCGTTGATAGCATCTTTAAACTATAGATCCATTTTGCTTCTAAGTGCAAAAGGGTTGTTTCCCTGTCAAATCCACCTTGACATCCCCTAAACCCCATAGAAAATCATACATCTAAGATGAGGATGATTATATGTTTAAAATATCTTGGGACTGCCATGATGCAGAATGTTACTTAGTTCACCCTTTTTGCATATAATGGCATTCCTGATGAAAGACATATGGTTTGCCATCTTCTCACAAAATGTTGTGTCGTCATGCCCACAAATGTAGACTGCATGGGTATGTAATAAAACAGTACCTGCTGGTACACGCAATTGTTTCCGTATATCATGCGTGTTTCTGTCTGGGGAGTGAGAAAATATTCTCTGATATCATAGGTAAATTAGGTCCTTTTTTATACAGGCCATAAAAGTTTAGAAGTCAATTAGAGAAAACATCTGCTGATGTTTCAGTTACAACTAAAGACCACCCAAGAGTTATTTAAAAAATTAGCACAAGTAGGAAAATAGGATAAACAAAGAAACAGATGTATTTGTGACTACGTGTTAGGTCTTTTCATTGGTGAATCAAATAATATTTCAGTTAACACTTGCTGGCAAACAATTTAAAACAGGACTACAGAATATCTATTTGTGTTGTCTTGGATGTGGTGATACATTCAGCAGATCACTTAAAGCTACTGAAAAAGCTTTTAAAATCTCTTTAAAATTGAATGTTTGCAGATTAAGAAGTAACCGGTAGCTTTTCTGCATTAAAATTAAGACAAGAGTTGTTACAAAAATTACATTGTAAAAACTTGTTCTATATAAACATCCACAGATACCTTTTCACTCCTATAAAAAATTACATTTTCAAAACCATTTATTAAAAACAGGCAAGGATTCATATACATACTATTATAAAATAAAAATAAAAAATTTTCATCACACGGTTTCAAATAGAGATTACAAACAACAAGACCCTTTTATGAAGCTTCTACAAAAATAAAGTGTAAACCACTGGAAACCAAGATTCTAGCCCCAAAGTTCACTAGTAATGTGAAATGGCTATACACAGAATACAGAAATACGTAACCGACACTTGAGATGATTTATAGGTTATAGTTATAGACCCATCCCCTGCGTGAGATTTGACTGCATTTTTTTTAAAATAGATTTTATAGATCATTTATATTTGTATAATATTATGTATTTTGATGACCGAGAAAGAAATGACTAATACATATTTATTTTATATGTAGGGTTTCCCCGAGACAACGAAAATTTTTAAAGGGTTCTCCACAGATAAAAAGGTTGAGAAACCTGTTCTAAATATACCTGTTTTCTGTGTGTAGGCTCTAGTGGGTTTGTTGACCATAGCTATAATTTTAAATGGCATGTCCAGGCTAAAAGATTTTTTTTATATTAATGTACAGCAACCCCCACCAAACTCGTTTTGCATGATAGAATTCCCAAAGATGCCCCTGAAGGGACTTGCCTGACCCATTCCTTCACCACTCTGCTGCACTATTCTCTCCTCTGTAGCGCTTCTTCTCTGGTCACTACTGTCAATCAAGGGGCGACGTGACATCACGCCCAATTACTTGACAGCCACCACCAGGAAGCACCCCACAGCTGCTGTTCTTGCTCAAAATGAGTTCATAACAGCAGCAGGGGGCCATTCTCAGTCATCGAGGGACCAGGTCAGGTAAGTCCCTTCAGGGGCATCTATTGGAATTATCTATAATGCGAAACTTGGGTTTGGGGGGTTGCTGTACATTAATATAAATGTTTTTTTTAGCTGGGACATGTGTTTTAAAAAAGCACACAGCCAAGGAGGTTACAGGATTAAACTCCCACACTTTCTAATCTGTTTAATTCCAATACTTGATAGGAAATAAACTGGAAATATCAGTTTTTTTGTGTAAAAAGCAAAGGAATATTTAATGTCAGTGACAGGAGTGTTGGCAATATTTTTGAGATGTAAGATGTTTGGCTTTCAGTTTCTATGGGGAAGGGCTGTAGCTTCCTTGTTTTGATCTGCTGTGCACTAGAAAGCATTTGACTTCCACCAAAAACAAAGATGAATTATGGGAGCTGGTCCCTAGTACTCACGGGTTAATTTCATAGATCATCCACCAGCACAGCAAAGGGAGAGGAAAATACAGCTGTTGCAGCTTTGGGAATGTGCTCTATATATTGGGATAAAGTTGTCTGGTAGCCTTAATTCTCCTTTAAAGGCTCATCAGATAATAGGTAATTGATCGTGAATTGGATGACCACAACTGTTTCGTACAACAATCTATGTGGGCACCTGAAAGCATTTTTAAGTGATATATCTTAATGGATCACTTCCCGGTGCCAAGAGAAATTAACACTTTGTTCTCCAAAAATGCAGGAGATTTTATTTACCCGACAGAGTGCTCCCACGACATTAGACCGTTCCTGCCTTTCCCGTTCTTCTATGCGACCGTCATGCGATCGCAAATCCTATTTATTTTACAGTTGCATAAAAGAACGGGAAAGGCAGTTCCGTCAGGATCGTCTAATGTTGCGGGAGCACTTGGTCGAGTAAGTAAAATCGGATGTATGGCCAACTTAGAATTACTACCTGGGGTTTGTGCAGCTATGAGAAATACATGATTCTCTCTTTTTTTTTTTTTAACATTGAATTATACATAACACATCTCTGGAAAAAAATTAATTCTATGGAAACAAATATTAGAATGTGCTTGTTCATTCAAATGACTTGACTAAAAAAAAAAAAAAAAAAAAAAAAACTGTAAAGTAGAATTATGTTGGAAAGGCTACATCCTTGCAAGATTAAAAATAAAATCAACAAGACTTATGCTTTTTGAATGTGTGTTTATACCCAAGCTTGATTGTATATACATTTTTGACAATTATAGGCAAACAAGTAATTTTATTTAATGTAAGAAGAAATATTAAATATGAAATCTTAAAATAGAAGTTTTGCATTAGTTCCTAAGTTTTTAAGGTTAAAAACACTTGATGCTCGTACACACATGCAATGTGCTGTAGCCACAAGCGCCGACAGTTGTGTTGTATAGCCTTTTGGTCATTCATGGATCCACTGGAGCAAATTACATAGATACATGTAACTGAGGATGAAAATAGAGACACACGGCCATCAAGTTCAACCTTACACCCCCTTTTTAACCCCTCCAAAGATGATCCAGAGGAAGTCAAATAAAAAAAAAAAAGGGGGTGAGAGATTCCTTCCCAACTCAAAGGCCAACTATATACCGTATATGTATTATACCGTAATTTCTCAATATTTTGTTATCCAGCCCACATAAGGCTATTCAATGAACTTGCCATTACCACATCTGCTGGAAGACAGTTCAACAGTTCTCACTTCTCACCCGTTCTCACTAAAGAAACCTTCTAACCTGAAGATGAAACTTTGACTATAAATATATGGGATAGCCCTAAACATAAGAACCCCACAATACAGCACTCTATCCCTTGAAATCCCAATACTTTATAACCATCAGTCACAAATCACTGTGTGCGAGTGTGAAAGGAAAGAGCGGATTAAATTATCTAAAAAACATTTCTTTATTACTATATAAAATTAATATACCAAAATACCAAAGTACCACCATGGCTAAAACTAAAAAAATCGGGGCGTCCCCATCTCTAACTGGACTTGTATCCAACCACAAATACTGAGTATAGGGATCCACCGCTATTGTCCCATGTGTTGACAAACATCCATCTTGATGACCTGTATAAAGAATTGTATTCCGATTGTGAGAGGGAACCATTGTACACCCAGGTGAATGATTGTGATGAAACTTCTTTTCTTCTAATCTTAAAGGATGTCTATAAGTCCTCCGATTTGACGATTAGTGAACAATGCACCAGACAGTTATTGTATGGGCCATTAATATATTTGTTAAAGTGTCATATCCCCAGGCAAACGTCGCTTCTCAATGTAAACAGCCCCAACTTGTCTAATCTGCCTGTATAGTTAAGCACCTTCATTCCACTTATTATTTAAATTACCTTTCTCTAACTGCTTCTATTTCCAAAATGTGCTTTTTGTCTGTTACCTACAAGAGCCTATTCCATTAGAGATTCCTTAGCACAGAGTTATTTATGGTGCAGGTGCACCTTACATTTATCAACATTGAAAATCATCTGCACTCTGCTGTTCATTTTGATTATTTATATATTAAAATGACTGGAAATAAACAGCTGGACTTCTATAAGGGGTGGAGACTCTTATAGAAAATACTGCATAAGATGATGGATACTGGAGTCAGAGCGTGTGGGCAATAGATGCTGTTTGAAGACACATGGAAAGAGAAATGTTCTGGCAACAACAGCCTTCAAGTTACATCTTACAATGCATGGGTTTCTAAGGAGGAAAGTATCCAAATTTTACAACATAAACATCACACTGCAGCATTTTCTAATCGTTTGGTTTATGGCTGCCACTAGAAATGTATATTGCTTCAATATCTAGCTGAGCAGGGCCGGCCTTTGATATGGGTGACCTGTGCGACCCGCCAGGTTGCTACCAAGGGGGGGCACCAGCCAGGTGTAAATAAAAGTTGTGCACCGTGCCACAGCCCCTCCAGTTACGATCCTGCATATCAAATAAATGTATCAGCACCATCCCAACACATACTTAAGATGTCTGTATGCAGTGCTTTTCTGTCTGGCATTTAGTATGTTACGTGTTATGTAATGATACATGCACGATTATACAAGCACGCACTGAAGATACTGAAAGACATAAGCGCAGGTGGGAACTTGATTTGAACGGGCCAAGGCAAGCAGTATTCAACTGCGTATGTGTGTGCCCAGGGGGGTCTTTGTAGGGGGGCTAGGCGCCAGTAACAAATCTTGCACAGGGTGCTATTTTCTAAGGCCAGTTTCTGTAGCCGGGATATGACTTGCTGCAAGCTTTTCACTGACAACCACAAGAGGTTATGGGAAGAGGTTACCATTGTGTGGCAATGAAATTACAGAAATATATAAGGCCTTATTCTTATATTATATCAGATTGTTTGCCTGTTCGTATTTGCAGCAACCAATCTGATGTTATCAAATGTTTTGCAACTGTAGTAAACACGTAAAAAGTAACATCTGACTGGTTGGAGCAAATTAACACTCAGGCAACACTTTTTGCATCTTTATTGAATAAGCCTGTATATGTCTTTTATTCCATTGTTAAAAATTCTCTTTTAACTGGGGCCACAATATAGGGAAATTGTTTAGTGCATGTGATCATCACCGTGCCTTGATATTGTTATCAAAGAGCATTGTCATCATATATAGTGTGGCCAGACACATTTAAATCACTGGCATGTGATTCTCATGCATTAAAACCTGATCGGGAGCAAGTTAGAACCGTGAAGTTTGGCTTAGCCCTAAAAAAAATTTAAATTTTTTTTTAAAAAAAGCACTTTTTTGACATGAACCATTCTGTTTTGAAGACAATCATTAGAATACTTACTGTGTATACATGTTGTCAAAGGATCTTCCTGTTTAGCATCCTGTACCGTCGATTACACTCTGCAGAAGATATTGCAAATGATTTGTCATTTTTATCATGATCATTGTGATGGTATTGTAGCCATAAAACCACAAAAAATGACAAGTGAAGGTATTAGTGTTAAATGAAAACATAAAAGGCCACTTGTAACCTTTTGCTTTCTTCATGTATTTTTCTATCCCCTTTTTTTCTTCTGACACACTCTATTCAGTTTTCTATTTATTTTTAAATCTCGCCTTCCATTCTATTCAAATTATGATTGGGGTCTGCAGATACCCGAGCCTGATGTTCTGGTGGGCACAATACAGAGTGCACAGAATGAGATACCTTTTGAATTTATAATAAAAACAGTACAACTTTACAATAAATAATAGCAGTAAGGCCACCCACAATATAAGCATCTGGTTATTTTCAAAAATGTAATAGACCTGGAGTGGCATGAAATACTAATGTGTTTTATATATTAGAATAATTCACTGGCAAGAACACAATCTATCTACTTTCTTAGGGCAAGTCCGCCCCAAATGAAAATTTACATACAGGTAAATCACAGCCTAAACCAGTAATATTTTAAAATCTGAAATAGATTTTAAAAGTCTAACCTGAAATCCTGCACAATATCCTGTTCCCTGTTCTGCTTCCTGGTTCTTACAGTAACAACTGTCAGTTTGGATTTGACAGTTGACATCACGCCAATGACTGAATGTTAACCTCCTGTCTGCCTCTTCTGAGCATGCCCAGGCTCAGTACAACCTCAGTTTCAGGATTCTAAATTGCTTAGTTTCCATGAGGCAATCCAGAAGCATAGCAGGCATACAGTAATATCATATGACAAGTGGATATAAACTAGTTTTAAAGAGGCTTTCTTCTAAAAGTGTTCTTATGTGGGTGGAGTTGTCCTTTAAGCTAAATTGCTCAGTCTAGCATGTAATGTATTTCCCAGATGTCCCATAGAAATACAAATTCCTACAGTTGACAACTATAGACTGTGTGTATAAACATCTTAGCATCACACTGTTGGTGGAATGTGTGATTTACTTCATTCTCACTAAAAACTTGTAAAACGTATATTCTATTTAGCAATTGTACCGGTAATTTCTCGTATTAAGATTCATTAACAGATCTAAGTTTATGTGAATCACCATTCTTTTGCCTTAAGCCCTGATGAGGGGCAATATACTGCACTGAAACTTTGTGAAATAAAGCTTTAGTTTATGACTAAAACGTGTATGAATACATGTTTATGCAGCATCAACAGGGTGTTCTGTGTGTCTTATTCTTTTATATCTATTTACATTTTTTGATTGCCAGTTGGAGAGTCATGTGATTTTGACTGCAGGGTACAATAAGCTCTGATATTTTACTGCTGTATCTGCCAACTTTTTCTAAATAAGTCAATCATACAGGGGAAACTAGTAAGTATGCCGAGTAAATACAGCACAAATATTAGAACCCATCAAAGTCTGTTATACCACGTTACAGGGATACAAACTGTGTTGCCAAAAGGTACCTACATAAACCAACATTTTCCAATAGCTGAATGCTAAAATAAAGATTTTAACAGCTGAGGAGCTTAACAGCATCTACAAAGGATAATGTAGTTAACAGAGTTAGTGGATTGCTACTGTGCATTGCCCTGAATCAACACCTACTTAAATACTAGTTCATTTGCATTTCACTAAAATTGATACAATATGTAAAAATACTTCTGATTTTATGTAAATGCAATATTACTTAAAGGGTATGCCCACCCTTGAAATAAAAACATTTGTGACTAGTCAGTTATGTGCCCACAACCCAACTGCTATTTTAGTCTGTTTATTAACATGCATATGTAACCAGATATTTAAGAATATGTTCTAATTCTTTCTGGCACAGGTCTCCTCCCTCTGCTTAACAAGATTTTTAAAAGCTTGAGCATGTACAATGAGGCAGCAGTTAAAACAGCAGTCAATCAATTCCTTTCATATACTACTGTTGGGGGCAGGTAACGGACCAGTTTTTTGTTTTAAAAGGCCAACTAAAGCCTCAGAATATAAACTCTTTCAGAAGAAAGAACATTTTAATATAAAAGCGTAAATCTGTGTCTTACCATCATTTTGATACGATTGTTGGGAAATTTACCTTTGCCACTGACCATTTCTCTTACACATGCTCAGTCCTAAGCTGAGTGCACCCACTAGTAACTTTAGCCAATCCTTTAAATGGCAAATAAGGCAAGGAGCATGTGACTGGGTCAGGGTGTGGCCAAACATGTTCATACCACAGTTATTTCACATCCCAGTTCTTCAAAAGTTACCTTTACTTTAAAGGCAATTTGTGGTCTCAAATTTAGGGTTAAATAAGCCTGCAATACATTCTCCTTTACGTAACACAGACCCAACAATCACATCTCTGGCCGGAGCATGTGAGAAATGACATTGGGGTAAATGTTTCAAACTTCCGCTTCAGTAGTTGAGTGACATCACCTGACCTCTGTCGTGCCCCTTTTCCCCAGGGGAAAGCATGCTCGTTAGTGGTCTTATTGCTGGGGAAATAGGAAGTACCCTGAGAAAAAATTGACTTGAGAAGGTAGCCTATTAATGCAACATGCTTGTCACATGACTACAAGCGGGACATGGCTAAAAACAGGAGAGTTCAACCAGGAAGTACATGTGCTGACTTTTGCAGCAATAACATCTCCCAATTTATCTAGAGATGTGATTTTAGGTTTTATTTTGAAGTTGATGGAAAGCTTTTATATAATGCTTACTAGTTTGAAGATTCGAGACCACAGTTACCCTTTAATGCTATTTAGTTTAGGGGATTTTATAGTTTGTGTTTTTTGAAGGGGATATTTTCAAGATTCTGGAATGTAAAAATCTGGGTTTAGTTCTCCTTTAAGGGTGGACATCCCTTTATTTCAGGTTTTTCTGCCAATGGAACAACATCTAGGCAATGGGACTTGCATCAGAGTGTAGCTTGCTTGCATATAGCTGGGCTTAAAATTTGCAAAAGTCAAACTCCATTCACAATCCAATGAAAGCAACTATCAGCTCAGTGCATTGCCTAAGGGGGGCAATAGAAGTGATAGTGACTATCGGTACATAGCCCTGAAAGTATCCAGAATGAAGCACTGATGACTTCTTGCATGCAACTGTCAATATGCAGTTCACCACCACCCAAGCATTTTCCGTCTGCATTAGTATCTGCTTGCTGACAGATCTCCAAAGCTTCCTTTACAGCAAGGTAACTTGTTCAACTTGTCAGGTGATATACCACGTTTTAAAGGAAAATAAAACAATACCACATTTTAAAAACAGCATACCTTCCTGCTGGTTTGCTGCCTTTTTCTTCTAAGTAATTTAGCTTCTTTGATATTTTTCCAAGGCTAGATTTATGTCTTTTTCCTCTGGCAAAGTTTTAAATATTCCACTTTTCTCTCCTTTCAATTTTGCTTTCTATAAAGGTAAATAATAACCTCATCTTTAAACAAACTCCTAGTCTGGCATATTAAAAGTACATTTCTTCTTCTGAAACACACATATTATTAGAATGAAACTCAAATTACCTAAATATCTTGGGTAAAAATAGTCCTGTTGGGAAAAAAGGGTACATTAAGATATATCTTAACTGTTTATTTAACAAATATTTTAATCATCTGCAGTTGTATCAAACTATTATATCATGTGTGACTGCAAGGTTGTTGTGAAAAATGTACTAATTAAAGCTGTCAGCCTTGTCTACCGTATAACCCTATTATTCTGGGTTACCAAGAATTTCAGGTCATCAGATCCCTTCTTAATATCCCTAAATTAATTCTTTTATCTTACTAAAAACAAAATTGGGAACCAGATTATGTTTGGGTGATTATAAAGGGATAACACGCCCCTTACAGTGTAATATAAGGATAGAAAGTCACATAGGAGTTCCCTGACCATATAGAAGCATGAGTCCACTGGCCGAGTGTTTTTATACAGGGCAGGGAACTCTGAGTTGACTTTATAAACCTTATATTACACTGTAATGGGGCGCAAAATTTCTTATAATACATAAGGTTTAATTGTTTTGATTAAAAAGTGTAGTTATGCGATCTTCCACAGAAGCACTGAAATTCCCAACCGCTTCTGGGTTCTGTTTAATTATAGCGTGCATTATCGTGCATGCGCACAATAGCTGTACAGAACCCGGGAACTGACAGTGCTGCTGCGGAGGATCGCTTAACAGGTAAGTTTGCTCTAAGTTCATTCCTGGCTCCACTTGCATTGATTGAAGACCTGGAGGATAAGGAACTATGCCTTACCTCACAGTCTTCAATCAATGCATTAAAGGAATAGTTCCCTTTGGTAGTGAATAGGGATGGCCGGTCCGCGGATTTATCCCGTTCACGAACGGCGGATTTTTCCGGATTTTCCGCCTTCCGAACTTCCGATTCGCAGATTTTTAGTATTTTCGAAAATTCTCGAAATTACGAGTTTTCACGTATTTTCGAGTAATCCTCGTAATTTCGAAAACTTTGAAAATATAAGGATTTCTCTATTTCCATAAATACGTATTTTCGAAAATTTTCGAAATTACGAGCATTACTCGTATTTTCGGAAATACATATTTTCGAAAATACTGGTTTTCTCGTATTTTCGAAAATACGTGAAACCCGTAATTACGAAAATACGAAAAATCTCGTAATTTCGAGGGTATTTTTCTTTTTAATGGGTCCGCTCGTGGATTTTCGAATTTTCAATTTTTTCGAAAATTCGCGGATCCTCGAGCGGACCGTGATTTTGTGAATAGTGAACTATTCCTTTAAGTTCTAGAAAAATACCCTAAAAGGCTAGACATGACTCTCTACTGAAACATTACAAGAGTGATTTCAGTTTCTATAGAAAAAAAAAAAGAAAATACTGCTTTGTTTCAAAATCCTCCAAACCATGTAAAATTTCTCAGAAAAAGATATAAAGGTTCACTTGCTTGTTTTGCCAATATATTACAAACTCCCAGGTTAAAGATTAAATACAGATCTCAAAGGAATCCATGATAATGAATTAAACTAAACTCATTGTGTGTTTGCCACTTGGAGTGAATGAAACAGTAAATATTTTAAATTGTATTTAGATTTCCAAAAAATGCAAACCATGCATCACAAACTAAACATCTATTTTTTGATTATGTGCCTTTCCTGGTAGACCTTTTTATGGAATGCACATACAATACTTACTGGTTGCCACATTCCATGGTTTATAACTGGACCACTGCTGGTCACTCGACCAATTCCATTGTACTTAAGCTGCAGTTCCAGCCTTCCATTCCGCAAAGCCAAGACTATCCATGAGCTCTCTTGATGGCCTCCAGCAAAGAAAAGCACACCTTCAGGATCAAATGACCTAAACTGGAACTCGGCCACAAGCCTGTCATAGTTCCATTAAAAACAAACAAAAAAAAACCAAAACAGTTGAACGCTTGAAAATAAATAGGCAGGACTTCAAGGGAAATTAAGAAATCATTCAGAGAATAAACAGGCTTTTAAAAAAAAAAATCACAAACTAAATTTGTGAGTCCTAAATTTTGCCCAAAGTATACAAGTAAATCTGTAGCTAACATATGGAAGGCCAATCTACATTGATATGTGATTAAATATTTATTAAATAACCCTCTCAACCTGTTTAGTGTACACCTCTAACTCAGAGGTAATAAAATTAAGAGACACGGTCCACTTATTGGTCATATTAAGTAAAAATTCATCAAAAATATAGCAGTTAAAACGCATCCTGCAACCCATTTGATGACATTACTTTTGAAAGAAAGTTGGTATCAGGGCTAAACGAAGGAACTGAAAAGAATAGCCAAGCCCTAACATAACAGTACCCAAAACAATACATTCACAGTAATTAATGTTATCATTTCACAGTCTTATAATTTTTTTCAGGATAAGGCAGAAATTATTTCATAAGCCAAGCCAAAAAAGTAGACAACTTCTTTATCCAACTGGTAAGACAACTATTAATGTAAATGCCATAATTTCTTTTCCTTATGAAGAAAACTTAAAATGTCAAGCAGTTTTTTAAAAAGAAAATATCTAGTCAAGGTCAGATCTACAGAAGTCATAGAAGAAAGACAAATTAAATGTAAAGTGTTTTGGTCCACAGCATTGATATGTTTTGTGAAGGTTTGTACTTTTTGGTGGATTTTAACACAGGTGTCATCTATGTATCTGAACCAGTGGCTGGGTGCAATGCCTTTGAAGGTATCAAGAGTAGCTTTCTCCATGTAAAGGTTTTCCATGATGGGTGAAACAGGATAAACTATAGCACTTTTGTTTTTACTTGTAGAACTTATCCTTATATTTGAAATATGTGGTATTTGGGCATATGTACAGTGGGGAACACTGTACACAGGGTCCTTATGCACACAAACTGATGTGAGTGCTGACTTACAAACGCTCTTCCTGCTTCCAAGGGAAGCAAAATATCAAGAATAAGCAAAGTCTGAAGTTGCACTCCGTGGTGAAATCAAAAAAATATTGTAAACCACACATCAAAGACAATGTTTTGGGGGAAATGTTCCCCCTCCTTCACCAGACTGATTACAGCATATCTGTTTCTGTTTATTGCCAATAGATGACTAGCGAAATGTCTTCAAAAACTAAACATAAGTATATATGACCTGGATGAATGACAACTCCCTCCCCACACACACACTTCTACTTTCCGCGCACAGTACACTGGATTATCCTAAAATATGCAGTATACGTTACAAAACTTTACTTTGCAGCTCATGTCCCTCCTGTTTGTGATGTACCCAATAGGAAGAATCCCTATTTGCAAAGTGTGTCTTTTCAATTACCTTGTTGCCAATGGATTGAGGGAGACAAAGAGGACCAAAGCAGCAAAGAATAGTTTAGGCAAGTAATGCTACATATCTAAGAAGATTCCAGGGTAAAAATAGCTTAAGAACATTGGTAGGTAGGTTGAAGGCTTTGTTTCCAGGCAAACTAGCACACAAACACATGGAGAAAAAAATGCTCAGTAATTCAACTGTACATTTTTACCTGGGTGTTTGCAATTTTCATTCGTATCTATATGGGAAATACCTGTTGTTGAGGTTTCCCCAACGCCTGTGTTCCAAAAATGTTGTGTTTTCGCTCCTTGTGTAAAGAACTAAAGCCTGGTATATAAGGGCCTAGTAAATGCAGCAAATGATATTCATGCACTGTACAAACAGGCACAGTTTCCAAATGGTGCACAAATGAAAATCCCCAGCTCCCTCACAGCAGGATGTACTCTGTAGGGCTTATGGCCTTCCCCTTACCTGGTGGGTTGTTTTCTTTTAAAGCGAAGTCGGATTACAGGAGCACCGCTAAACATTCTGCCAAGGTATAGAGAGTTTCTGCTTTTTTCAGAAGCAAAAGATATACATGGCAATATATCCTGCAATTTTGAAAGCTTTGTTAAAAACAGTCTAAAAGCAGTCTAATTTCACAATTTTTTTTTTTTTTTTTTTAGCTGCACAACTATTTATTTTCAAATCTGTCTCCACCATTTTATACCTCACAAGTATTCATGTTTTGGGATAGCTTGACTCCACCTCTTCCATCGCAGTGACAAGAGTAGCTTCCAGGTGTATTTACACAAGACTGCTCACAACGGCCCTCTTCACATTCATTTATGTCTAAGGACAGACATAAAGCACATGAAAAGTGTAACCAGTAAATAAACTTTTTTCAGTGCAGAACACAATTATTTAAAGACATTGGCTCTCTGGTATAAATAACTTAGTAGAACAACAGTTAATTCAATATATATATAGTGACTAATAATAAGACTTACACATGTCTCCTGTAAATAGCTTCTGTGGTTGACAGTAAATTACTTCTACTATTATTTTTTAGACTCTTCTGTGCAGTTTGACCACTAAAATTAAGGTTCTAAAATATATGAGCAGTTAATTTATCCTTCCAAAAGTTTGCACACAAAAATCAGAAAACATACCCAGACAGCTTTTAGTTACAACATCATAATTGTAACCTTCATCGCAAAGACACACATAGGTGCTGCGTACATTTTTGCACTGTGCTGTTCCACAGATGTTGGGTGATTCTGTACATTCATCAATATCTGCAAAATAACCAAAAGGTAATTTTGAAGGATGTCAAAGTAGTAAATGAAAGATAAAATGTCAATAAATTAAGACAAATGTGGAAAATACATATAAACTGGTATGTGTTTCTTATAACAAGGAGTTTTCTTTGAAAAACGATTCTTTACTCATATTCCAGGAAGTGCACATTAATGTGATTGAACCGGGTTTGATGGAAAGGTCTTAACCCGTCAGATTATTGAACAATTTTCCAAACTTACCAATTAATGTTCGATCAATTGATTAAACACTAAATTGTGGTTATTTTTAGTCATTCTAATCCCAACAATCAAAAACACTGATCAAACAAAAGCATACAAAAATATGCTTATATATCATGACATTTAACTGTTTAGTACTAAATATTGTCTCTACTCACCTAAACACAATCTGCTGTTAGCATGAAGCCTGTAACCACCAAAACATGAACACTGGTGTGTTCCAGGCTTGTTATGACATATGTGGCTGCAGTTTCCATTTTCTGTTGCACATTCATCAACATCTGTAGTAATATGAATATGTTTTAGATTGTGTGGCAAGAATAGAACATTTGAAACCCTACACAGCAAGCAATGTTATAATATTTAAGATAGGCCCAGGTTTTATGTAAATAAACACTAGTAGAGGACCTGTTTTTTTAGAAAGTACAGCATAGCACTTTATACAGTCTGTATCATATGTTTAGTCAGAATTTGGATCTTCACAGCTGTGGTCTCCGATAAAGGGTTCAATACAAGCCTGCAGTCTTACCTCTAAAATGATTCCTTGTTCAAATCTGACTGCAGCCTGTGATAAATGATATTGCGGATAACATTAAAGTTCCCTGCTTCCAGTAGCTTAACTAACTCTTTGCATGATCTAATCCTTTGCTCCTCCCCTGTCCTGGGGTCTGAGCATGCTCACCTAAGACTTAAGGCTGAAAAAGACAGAAAGTACCAGTACAGACAACCAGTGATGTCATCTTTTACTGTCCCCTAGATATATGATGCAGGGTTCAGGTTAAATGTCTGACACAAGGCTTTTATTTAACCCTAACTTCACACAATTCCCTTTTAAAGGGCATGTTCACCCCTCAAATATAAAATGATAATCCCAAAACTACAATAGTAAGCATTCAGTCATTGGCTGTGATGTCATCTTTTACATACATGACCAACAACTGCTAATTGGAAGGAGCAGAAACAAAGAAGTAATCAAAAATCATGTTTAAGACGGCTTTCTAAATATTGCTGTGTTCTGGTTTGGGGGTGATTTACCTGCAAATTTTTTTCATTCTGAGGGTGAACTTACCCTTTAATATATTGAATAGGAAGTGCTTCTATATTTAAAAAATATATTCATTTTTTTTAATAAATCACTCAAAAGATGCATACAGGCATATATCCTGTGAGGACTGTTTTCACACACTCCTAAATTCCAGCCACAAGCCTAAAGTGCTCTTTAATCAAAGTGCTGCTCTATTCATATTACTTTAACAGACATTTCCTCTGGTCTTTGGCTCTGAAACTTGGTCTTAGCTTCATCATACTGAATTGGAAATAATAAGTCCTCATCCTAAGTACAGCTTAGGGGGAAGGGGGCATTTTGGTTTAAGTTCCCCTTTAATAGCTTCAAAGCTTAAAAGATAGCCATTAACTCATACCCCCAATTCTTTAAACCAATAAACAAAATGCACACAAAATATATGCTATAGCCATGCTTCCTGATGTAAAATCATGTTAAGGTAAGTTTATCTCCATTTTTTCCAGGCCTACGCCATTTTGAATTAACAGCATAGGATGTAAAATCTCCTGCATTTGTATTTGTGCTACAATATACAAATTTATATATATATATTATATTTTATTATAAATATATAATATAATATATATATATATAATATATTTTAAATAGAGGTGTTACCTCTGCATAATTATGTTCTAATTGGATTTCTCCTTATATATTTATTACATGAGGTATTGTATTCTACTGCTAATGAGCCTTGTTGCCTCTAGACTGTAGCATGCAATTCACAAAATCTAATCTATTATTCCCTAAAAAGAATTAGGTCTATTCAAGCCATGTATAAATTAGTACCAGTGCTACAGTTCTTTCCAGTCCACCCAGGTTTGCAGAGGCAGAAAAAATCTCCATGTAGGTCTATGCAACCAAATGTGCTCTCTCGTCGACAGGGATTTGATGAACATTGATCTGGGATATCTGTCAAGACAAAATTTTTTTACATGCAAATTCAGTATATATATTTCTAAAGCTGGCATTGCTTAGATATTAAAACGGATTCAAAAATACGAACAGTTAATTGGCTTTAATGTCTAACAATGCAGCCATTACTACCTTCAACGTTTTCCAGCCTTTATGCCTGTAACATTGGCCATAAAGTTATCGGACCTTAATGTTGCAGGAGTGCCTGCAAGTCAGCTAGTGTATGGGTACCTTAACTGCTGTACCAGTTGCTGTATACTGTTTTAAGTCCTTACTCTTAGTAAAGCAGATAGAAGGGGGTTGCATTTACTCTCACAAGAGCAGTCATCAGAACAGTATAATCCCACGTGAATCCCCAACACCATTTAAAACCACCCACACACACATACTCCCATAGTGCACCGAACATTTAAAAACATGCATAACAATTATACCTATATTACACTACTTTCCATGCTCCAACAGGTCACTCTTTCCAGACAATGCTCAAGGTTCCACTATTCATGTGTTCGTCATCACATGTCCTCATGGTTCTCCCAGTTACGCATCATCAGGGACCTACACACCCACAAGTGCTGTCATATAGGCTAACGCATTCACATTGCTAAGCAACATTCATCACTACTGCCTTAACAGCTTCCAACTTGTGACACGTTCATGTTCCGAAAGTTTCCCCCCATTGTAAAGATAACATATCTTAAAGGGGATACATTTCATTCATTAACATTGTATTTTAGAGGAAACATTGTAATGCCCACTGCTCATTTAAGCTAGCTACACACACTAGCACTCTGCTTTATTTGCAGTGTAGCAGCTTTCCCCGAATGAGCGTGTGGCCTCCCGGTTATTCAGAAAAGGCCGAAAATGTATCTTGACCGCAGTAGACTCCCTATGGAGGGAGTCGGCCAAGGTTGAGAGAAATACACAGTCCCGAACGTTCTCCCTATGCTGTGCATATCTTGCAGATTGTCATTTTTCAAAAATCATGTGCGTACCCAAAAGTCATGTGCGTACCCAGCTTAAGACCTTTCGTTGATAGCATCTTTAAACTATAGATCCATTTTGCTTCTAAGTGCAAAAGGGTTGTTTCCCTGTCAAATCCACCTTGACATCCCCTAACCCCATAGAAAATCATACATCTAAGATGAGGATGATTATATTGTTTAAAATATCTTGGGACTGCCATGATGCAGAATGTTACTTAGTTCACCCTTTTTGCATATAATGGCATTCCTGATGAAAGACATATGGTTTGCCATCTTCTCACAAAATGTTGTGATCGTCATGCCCACAAATTGTAGACTGCATGGGTATGTAATAAAACAGTACCTGCTGGTACACGCGAATTGTTTCCGTATAATCATGCGTGTTTCTGTCTGGGGAGTGAGAAAATATTCTCTGATATCATAGGTAAATTAGGTCCTTTTTTATACAGGCCATAAAAGTTTAGAAGTCAATTAGAGAAAACATCTGCTGATGTTTCAGTTACAACTAAAGACCACCCAAGAGTTATTTTAAAAAAATTAGCACAAGTAGGAAAATAGGATAAACAAAGAAACAGATGTATTTTGTGACTACGTGTTAGGTCTTTATCATTGGTGAATCAAATAATATTTCAGTTAACACTTGCTGGCAAACAATTTTAAAACAGGACTACAGAATATCTATTTGTCTGTTGTCTTGGATGTGGTGATACATTCAGCAGATCACTTAAAGCTACTGAAAAGCTTTAAAATCTCTTTAAAATTGAATGTTTGCAGATTAAGAAGTACCGGTAGCTTTTCTGCATTAAAATTTAAGACAAAGAGTTGTTACAAAAATTACATTTGTAAAAACTTGTTCTATATAAACAATACACACAGATACCTTTTCACTCCCTATATAAAAAAATTTACATTTTCAAAAACCATTTATATAAACAGGCAGAGGATTCATATACATACTAGTACCTTTTATGAAGCTTCTACAAAATAAAGTGTAAACCACTGGAAACCAAGATTTCTAGCCCCAAAGTTCACTAGTAATGTGAAATGGCTATACACAGAATACAGAAATACAGTAACCGACACTTGAGATGATTTATAGGTATAGTTATAGACCCATCCCCTGCGGTGAATTTGACTGCATTTTTTTTAAAATAGATATTTATAGATCATTTATATTTGTATAATATTATGTATTTTGATGACCGAGAAAGAAATGACTAATACATTATTTTTATTTTATGTAGGGTTTCCCCGAGACACGAAAATTTTTAAAGGGTTCTCCACAGATAAAAAGGTTGAGAAACGCTGTTCTAAATATACCTGTTTTCTGTGTGTAGGCTCTAGTGGGTTTGTTGACCATAGCTATAATTTTAAATGGCATGTCCAGGCTAAAAGATTTTTTTTATATTAATGTACAGCAACCCCCACCAAACTCGTTTTGCATGATAGAATTCCCAAAGATGCCCCTGAAGGGACTTGCCTGACCCATTCCTTCACCACTCTGCTGCACTACTTCTCTCCTCTGTAGCGCTTCTTCCTGGTCACTACTGTCAATCAAGGGGCGACGTGACATCACGCCCAATTACTTGACAGCCACCACCAGGAAGCACCCCACAGCTGCTGTTCTTGCTCAAAATGAGTTCATAACAGCAGCAGGGGGCCATTCTCAGTCATCGAGGGACCAGGTCAGGTAAGTCCCTTCAGGGGCATCTATTGGAATTATCTATAATGCGAAACTTGGGTTTGGGGGGGTTGCTGTACATTAATATAAAATGTTTTTTTTAAGCTGGACATGTGTTTTAAAAAAGCACACAGCCAAGGAGGTTACAGGATTAAACTCCCACACTTTCTAATCTGTTTAATTCTCAATACTTGATAGGAAATAAACTGGAAATATCAGTTTTTTTGTGTAAAAAGCAAAGGAATATTTAATTGTCAGTGACAGGAGTGTTGGCAATATTTTTGAGATGTAAGATGTTTGGCTTTCAGTTTCTATGGGGAAGGGCTGTAGCTTCCTTGTTTTGATCTGCTGTGCACTAGAAAGCATTTGACTTCCACCAAAACAAAGATGAATTATGGGAGCTGGTCCCTAGTACTCACGGGTTAATTTCATAGATCATCCACCAGCAACAGCAAAGGGAGAGGGAAAATACAGCTTGTTGCAGCTTTGGGAATGTGCTCTATATATTGGGATAAAGTTGTCTGGTAGCCTTAATTCTCCTTTAAAGGCTCATGCAGATAATAGGTAATTGATCGTGAATTGGATGACCACAACTGTTTCGTACAACAATCTATGTGGGCACCTGAAAGCATTTTTAAGTGATATATCTTAATGGATCACTTCCCGGTGCCAGAGAAATTAACACTTTGTTCTCCAAAAATGCAGGAGATTTTATTTACCCGACAGAGTGCTCCCACGACATTAGACCGTTCCTGCCTTTCCCGTTCTTCTATGCGACCGTCATGCGATCGCAAATCCTATTTATTTTACAGTTGCATAAAAGAACGGGAAAGGCAGTTCCGTCAGGATCGGTCTAATGTTGCGGGAGCACTTGGTCGAGTAAGTAAAATCGGATGTATGGCCAACTTTAGAATTACTACCTGGGGTTTGTGCAGCTATGAGAAATACAATGATATCTCTCTTTTTTTTTTTTTTAACATTGAATTATACATAACACATCTCTGGAAAAAAATTAATTCTATGGAAACAAATATTAGAAATGTGCTTGTTTCATTCAAATGACTTGACTAAAAAAAAAACAAAAAAAAAAAAAACTGTAAAAGTAGAATTATGTTGGAAAGGCTACATCCTTGCAAGATTAAAAATAAAATCAACAAGACTTATGCTTTTTGAATGTGTGTTTATACCCAAGCTTGATTGTATATACATTTTGACAATTATAGGCAAACAAGTAATTTTATTTAATGTAAAGAAATATTAAATATGAAATCTTAAAATAAGAAGTTTTGCATTAGTTCCTAAGTTTTTAAGGTTAAAACACTTGATGCTCGTACACACATGCAATGTGCGTTAGCCACAAGCGCCGACAGTTGTGTGTGTATAGCCTTTTGGTCATTCATGGATCCACTGGAGCAAATTACATAGATACATGGTAACTGAGGATGAATGAAGACACACGGCCATCAAGTTCAACCTTTACACCCCCTTTTTAACCCCTCCTAAAAGATGATCCAGAGGAAGTCAAAATTAAAAAAAAAAAAAAGGGGGGGAGAGATTCCTTCCCAACTCCAAAGGCCAACTACTACCGTATATGTATTAATACCAGTAATTCTCAATATTTTTTATCCAGCCCACATTAAGGCTATTCAATGAACTTGCCATTACCACATCTGCTGGAAGACAGTTCAACAGTTTCACCGTTCTCACTGTAAAGAAACCTTTCCTAACCTGAAGATGAAACTTTGACTATAAATATATAGGGATAGCCCTAAACATAGAACCCCCAACAATACAGCACTCTATCCCTTGAAATCCCAATACTTTATAACCATCAGTCACATAATCACTGTGTGCGAGTGTGAAAGGAAAGAGCGGATTAAATTATCTAAAAACATTTCTTTATTACTATATAAAAATTAATATACCAAAATACCAAAGTACACCATGGCTAAAACTAAAAAAATCGGGCGTCCCCGATCTCTAACTGGACTTGTATCCAACCACAAATACTGAGTATAGGGATCCACCGCTATTGTCCCATGTGTTGACAAACATCCATCTTGATGACCTGTATAAAGAATTGTATTCCGATTGTGAGAGGGAAACCAATGTGTACACCCAAGGTGAATGATTAGTGATGAAACTTCTTTTCTTCTAATCTTAAAGGATGTCTATAAGTCCTCCGATTTGACCGATTAGTGAACAATGCACCAGACAGTTTATTGTATGGGCCATTAATATATTTGTATAAAGTGATCATATCCCCAGGCAAACGTCGCTTCTCCAATGTAAACAGCCCCAACTTGTCTAATCTGCCTGTATAGTTAAGCACCTTCATTCCACTTATTATTTTAAATTACCTTTCTCTGAACTGCTTCTATTTCCAAAATGTTGCTTTTGTCTGTTACCTACAAGAGCCTATTTCCATTAGAGATTCCCTTAGCACAGAGTTATTTATGGTGCAGGTGGCACCTTACATTTATCAACATTGAAAATCACTCTGCTGTTCATTTTGATTATTTATATATTAAAATGACTGGAAAATAAACAGCTGGGACTTCTATAAAGGGGTGGAGACATCTATATAGAAAATACTGCATAGAGATGATGGATACTGGAGTCAGGCGTGTGGGCAATAGATGCTGTTTGAAGACTACATGGAAAGAGAAATGTTCTGGCAACAACAAGCCTTCTAAGTTACATCTTACAATGCATGGGGTTTCTAAGGAGGAAAGTATCCAAATTTTACAAGCAATAAACATCAGACTGCAGCATTTTCTAATCGTTTGGTTTATGGCTGCCACTAGAAATGTATATTGCTTCAATATCTAGCTGAGCAGGGCCGGCCTTTGATATGGGCGACCTGTGCGACCGCTCAGGTTGCATTACCAAGGGGGGGCACCAGCCAGGTGTAAATAAAAGTTGTGCACCAGTGCCACAGCCCCTCCAGTTACGATCCTGCATATCAAATAAATGTATCAGCACCATCCCAACACATACTTAAGATGTCTGTATGCAGTGCTTTTCTGTCTGTGCATTTAGTATGTTACGTGTTATGTAATGATACATGCACGATATATACAAGCACGCACTGAAGATACTGAAAGACAGTAAGCGCAGGTGGGGAACTTGATTTGAAGCGGGCCAAGGCAAGCAGTATTCAACTGCGTATTGTGTGTGCCCAGGGGGGTCTTTTGTAGGGGGGTGCTAGGCGCCAGTAACAAATCTTGCACAGGGTGCTATTTATTCTAAGGCCAGTTCTGTAGCCGGGATATGACATTGCTGCAAGCTTTTCACTGACACCACAAGAGGTTATGGGAAGAGGTTACACATTGTGTGGCAATGAAATTACAGAAATATATAAAGGCCTTATTCATTAATAGGTGCAGATTTTTGCCCATGTTCGTAATTTGCAGCAACCAATCTGATGTTATCAAATGTTTTGCAACTGTAGTAAACACGTAAAAAGGTAACATCTGACTGGTTGGAGCAAATTAACAGCTCAGGCAAACTTTTTGCATCTTTTATTGAATAAGCCTGTATATGTCTTTTATTCCATTTGTTAAAAAAATTCTCTTTTAGACTGTGGCCACAATATAGGGAAAATTGTAGTGCATTGTGATCATCACCGTGCCTTGATATTGTTATCAAAGAGCATGTCATCATATATAGTGTGGCCAGACACATTTAAATGCACTGGCATGTGATTCTCATGCATTAAACCTGATCGGGAGCAAGTTAGAACCGTGAGTTTGGCTTAGCCCTAAAAAAAAATTTAAATTTTTTTTTTTAAAAAAGCACTTTTTTTGACATGAAACCATTTCTGTTTTGAAGACAATCATTAGGAATACTTACTGTGTATACATGTTGTCAAAGGATCTTTCCTGTTTAGCATCCTGTACCGTCGATTACACTCTGCAGAAGATATTGCAAATGATTTGTCATTTTTATCATGATCATTGTGATGGTATTGTAGCAATAAAACCACAAAAAATGACAAGTGAAGGTATTAGTGTTAAATGAAAACATAAAAGGCCACTTGTAAACAACCTTTTGCTTTCTTCATGTATTTTTCTATCCCACTTTTTTCTTCTGACACCCTCTATTCAGTTTCTATTTATTTTTAAATCTCGCCTTCCACTTCTATTCAAAATTTATGGATTGGGGGTCTGCAGATACCCGAGCCTGATGTTCTGGTGGGCACAATTACAGAGTGCAGCAGAATGAGATACACTTTTGAATTTATAAATATACAGTACAACTTTACAATAAATAATAGCAGTAAAGGCCACCCACAAATATAAGCATCTGGTTATTTTCAAAAATGTAATAGAACCTGGAAGAGTGGCATGAAATACTAATAATGTGTTTTATATAATTTAGAATTAATTCACTGGCAAGAACACAATCTATCTACTTTCTTAAAGGGCAAGTCCAGCCCCCAAATGAAAATTTACATACAGGTAAATCACCGCCTAAAACAGTAATATTTTAAAATCTGAAATAGATTTTAAAAGTCTAACCTGAAATCCTGCACAATATCCTGTTGCCCCTGTTTCTGCTTCCTGGTTCTTACAGTAAGCAACTGTCAGTTATGGATTTGACAGTTGACATCACAGCCAATGACTGAATGTTAACCTCCTGTCTGCCTCTTCTGAGCATGCCCAGGCTCAGTACACACTCAGTTCAGGATTCTAAATTGCTTAGTTTCCATGAGGCATCCAGAAGCATAGCAGGCATACAGTAATGAATTCATATGACAAAGTAGGATATAAACATATTTTAAAGAGGCCTTTCTTTCTAAAAGATGTTCTTATGTGGGTGGAGTTGTCCTTTAAGCTAAATTGCTCAGTCTAGCATGTAAATGTATTTCCCAGATGTCCCATAGAAATACAAATTCCTACAGTTAGACAACTATAGACTGTGTGTATGAAACATCTTAGCATCACACTGTTGGTGAATGTGTGATTTACTTAATTCTCACTAAATACTTGTAAAACGTATATTCTATGTATAGCAATGTACCGGTAATTTCTCGTATTAAGATTTCATTAAAAGATCTAGTTTATGTGAATCACATTCTTTTGTGCCTTAAGCCTGATGAAGGGGCAATATACTGCACTGAAACTTTGTGAAATACAAGCTTTAGTTTATATGACTAAAACGTGTATGAATACATGTTTTATGCAGATCAACAGGGTGTTCTGTGTGTCTTTATTCTTTTATATCTATTTACATTTTTTGATTGCAAGTTGAGAAGTCATGTGATTTTGACTGCAGGGTTACATAAGCTCTGATATTTTACTGCTGTATCTGCCAACTTTTTCTAAATAAGTCAATCATACAGGGGGAAACTAGTAAGTATGCCGATTAAATAACAGCTACAATATTAGAACCCATCAAAGTCTGTTATACCACGTTACAGGGATACAAACTGTGTTGCTCCAAATGGTGACCTACATAAACCAACATTTTCCAATAGCTGAATGCTAAAAGAAAGATTTTAACAGCTGGAGGCATTAACAGCATCTACAAAGGATAATGTAGTTTAACAGAGTTAGTGGATTGCTACTGGCATTGCCCTGAATCACCACCTACTTAAATCTAGTCATTTGCATTTCTACTAAAATTGATACAATATGTAAAAATACTTCTATTTTACTGTAAATGCAATATACTTAAAGGGTATGCCCACCCTTGAAATAAAAACATTGTGACTAGTCAGTTATGTGCCCACAACCCCAACTGCTATTTTTATCTGTTTATTACATGCATATGTAACCAGATATTTAAGAATATGTTCTAATTCTTTCTGGCAAAGGTCTCCTCCCTCTGCTTAACAAGATTTTTAAAAGCTTGAGCATGTACAAAGGAGGCAGCAGTTAAAACAGCAGTCAATCAATTCTTTCAATATATAACTGTTGGGGGCAGGTAACGGACCAGTTTTTTGTTTTAAAAGGACAACTAAAGCCTCAGAATAACACTCTTTCAGAAGAAAGAACATTTTAATATAAAAGCAGTAATCTGTGTCTTACCAATCATTTTGATACGATTGTTGGGAAATTTACCTTTGCCACTGACCATTACATTCTTTACACATGCTCAGTCCTAAGCTGAGTGCACCCACTAGTAAACTTTAGCCAATCCTTTTAAATGGCAAATAAGGCAAGGGAGCATGTGACTGAGGTCAGGGTGTGGCCAAACACTGTTCATACACACAGTTATTTCATCCAGTTCTTCAAAAGTTACCTTTACTTTAAAGGGCAATTGTGGTCTCAAAATTTAGGGTTAAATGAAAGCCTGCAATATTTCCTTTACACAGACCCAACAATCACATCTCTGGCCGGAGCATGTGAGAAATGACATTGGGGTAAATGTTCAAACTTCCTGCTTCCAGTAGGTTGAGTGACATCACCTGACCTCTGTCGGCCCTTTTTCCCCAGGGGAGAAGCATGCTCAGTTAAGTCTTATTGCTGGGGAAATTAGGAAGTACCTGAAGAAAAAATTGACAGTTGAGAAGGGTAGCCTATTAATGCAGACAGGCTGGTCACATGACTACAAGCTGGTTACATGGCTAAAAACAGGAAGAGTTCAACCAGGAAGTTACATTGCTGAACTTTTGCAGCAATAACATCTCCCAAATTTTATCTAGAGATGTGATTTAGGTTTTATTTTGAAGGTATGATGGAAAGCTTTTTATATAATGCTTACTAGTTTGAAGAATTCGAGACCACAGTTACCCTTTAATGCTATTTAGTTTAGGGGGATTTTATAGTTTGTGTTTTTTGAGGGGATATTTTCAGATTCTGGAATGTAAAAAACTGGGTTTAGTTCTCCTTTAAGGGTGGACATTCCCTTTAATTTAGGTGTTTTCTGCCAATGGAACAGACATCTAGGCAATGGGACTTGCATCAGAGTGTAGCTTGCTTGCAGATAGCTGGCGTTAAAAA
Organism: Hymenochirus boettgeri; assembly: GCA_019447015.1. Classification (NCBI taxonomy): domain Eukaryota; kingdom Metazoa; phylum Chordata; class Amphibia; order Anura; family Pipidae; genus Hymenochirus; species Hymenochirus boettgeri. The sequence continues at coordinate 195,705,426 of CM033470.1, read as the reverse complement.
TTTGCAAAAGTCAAACTCCATTCACAATCCAATGAAAGCAACTATCAGCTCAGTGCATTGCCTAAAGGGGGCAATAGAAAGTGATAGGGACTATCGGTACATAGCCCTGAAAGTATACCAGAATGGAAGCACTGATGACTTCTTGCATGCAACTGTCAATATGCAGTTCACCACCACCCAAGCATTTCTGTCTGCATTAGTATCTGCTTGCATGACAGATCTCCAAAGCTTCCATTTACAGCAAGGTAACTTGCTTCAAACGTGCAGGTGGATATACCACTGTTTTAAAGGAAAAATAAAACAATACCAAATTTTAAAAACAGCATACCTTCCTGCTGGTTTGCTGCCTTTTTCTTCTTAAAGTATTTAAGCTCTTTGATATTTTCCATAGGCTAGATTTATGTCTTTTCCTTCTGGCAAAGTTTTAAATATTCCACTTTTCTCTCCTTTCAATTTTGCTTCTTATAAAAGGTAAATAATATACCTCATCTTTAGAATCTGAAACTCCTAGTCTGGCATATTAAAAAGGTACATTTCTTCTTTGAACACACCATATTTATTAGAATGAAACTCAAAACTTACCTAAATATCTTGGGTAAAAATAGTCCTGTTGGGGAAAAAAGGGTACATTAAGATATATCTTAACTGTTTATTTCACAAATATTTTAATCATCTGCAGTTGTATCAAACTATTATATCATGTGTGACTGCAAGGTTTGTTGTGAAAAATGTACTAAATTAAAGCTGTCAGCCGTGGCTACATTTGCAGCAACCAACAGTCCTTTGTCCTGGCCGAACAGTCAGTCTAGATGAAGAATGCCTTTGTGTGTACAATACTTAGAAATACAATTTTTTTCACCAATTTGTTGAATACAATTTTAATCAATTAGCAGTATAGGGCTAATGCAATGGGAGCTGCAAAAGTTTTCCCATGGTATTAATTTGCAAAACCAGATGTTGTATTTTTATTGGGTTACTGAAGTTAGATTATTATAGATTGGTTGCAGCAAACTAAAAACACTTAAACTTTGCAACTTTAATTGCATCAGACCATTTGGGTGACATTTATAAAAGATTAGTGTAAAATAACGATTGTTACCGTTCATTATTTTTCAATAACGTCGGTGTAGTTTACAGCCGGCGCGATCGTAAAATAATTAAAACCGCCTGTATGCCTGTAGTAAAACTATTCCGACGTTATTATTTTACATACTTTAAGTTCAGTCTTAAACTTACGTTTACCATCGGTACATCACCACAAATGGGTTAAGGTGACTTCATGACAACAATATTTACTGATTCTGGCTCTTGAAATATCACCCCCTTGGTAGTTTAACGCAAACTTAACACATAGTTTGATTTACAGGATATATGGTACATGTAAATACTACCTTTAGTATCAGTTCTGCAATACTACAATAATCTTTTTTTAACCTATCATATTTAGACATATGCTTTTGTTGCTTTGGACGTTTTTTGTGTGTCTAACCTGTTTGGCTAATGAAGCATTACAATTGCAATGATATTTCATGCTGCATCCTGCATTTCTTATATTTTCCTTTAAAGGGCATGTCCACCCCCAAAACTATAATCCCCCCAACTACTGGCCCCACCATGTAGTGTAGTTTAATCCTTACCTCACATTCCAGCTCCATAGGGTTCTCCTGTAGTCCCCCCCCAAAGTCCCAAAAACTGCCCACCAGGAGGCTAGCAGAGTCCATATAGGACACTGCCTGCTAGCTGGCCTCAGGTAGATTTTTGCCATGCGTACTGCAGCCCTTCTCCCCCCTCCCTCCCCCTCCCTCTCCCTCCCGTTCTACTATCCCTCCCCCTAGCATAAAACCCCTTCAGTACTATATTCCCCCATGTCTCCCAGCCCCAACCGCATATTTTTTATTTTTAGAAAGCTCCCCAAACTCTTACTTACCTCTCCTCTTTCTCGGAGAATGTAGTGAGCTGCGGCAGCCGGTCTGTGATTGGCTGCCGCTCAGCCAATCACAGACGCGGCTGCCGGTCCCGCCCCTCTGCTTGCATTTCCTTGCAAGCAGAGGGCCGGGAGCGCGGCGGAGGAAAGAGGGGAGGTAAGTAGAGTTTGGGGGGCTTTCTAAAAAAAAAAATATAGCGGTTGGGGCTGGGAGCCCAGGGGGGATCTTATGTTAAAAATTTCATTTTAGGGTGGACATAACCTTTAAATGTTCTTAATGATTTGATATCCAGAGTTAGTGACAACAAAGGGATTTTGTGCTTCTGAACTTATTTTTCTTTATTATTGGTTGAACATTGTTTCACCCATTAAGCACCAATACTATAATAAGCATATGTATTTGCTAAAAAAAGGTTGATGTATTATTTAAATACTTGCAGGGAGATTCAATGAAAGTTCTTATTGTTAAAAATGGTGCTAGTTTTGCCCCAACCAATCAGATCTTATTTAACATTTGAAAGCTAACATCGGATTGGTTGGGGAAATATTAGCACCATTTATAATGATAAGAACTTTTATTGAATAGCCCTGTGAGTATTTAAATGCCGAGACACTACCAAAAGTCTAGGGATCTAATCCATTACTAGCATAAAGATAGTATGTCCTTCGGGACTTATGATTTTATTCTACAGTGCTAGACCACAATTATATGAGATAAAAAAAAAAAACCTCTTATTTAAGATAGCTGCTCTGCAAGCTCCAGATACCCCTTTGCATTTCTTCTGAAAGAGAAGAAACAATGGGCAGATTATGTACACGCTAGAGAGAAAGAAGCAAAGGTCCTCCCTGCTGTCACTTAGAACAATTAGTGCATACATGAACATTTTACTTCATCTGGTCTTTGTCTTGAAAGTGATAAGATGGTACTATTATTAAAGATTCAGTGTTAAGCTTCTAAATTCTGCAGGTCTGTATAGTTCATAGTACAATAACTACAAAGCTAAGTACTTAAAATACATGTTTTATATTAACCATTTCATTTAACTACCGTAAATGTACAGTTATGTATTTTTAAAGGGACACATTCAGAATTTGTAAGCTTTGCTGCCTAAGCATTTTAGATTCAAAGTTTTAAAGGCCTTTACTGACAAATACATCAATATACACTTTTTGAGGATTGTCCACAGGTTACTAATGTTATTGTGTTCTGGGGAGTTTCCAGGCCATGGGTCTAAAATTTCAATGCTATGACCTCTGAGCCACTTTTTCCTACATGGTGCTACATCATGCTGGAAAATACCCATATCATGACCAAATTGTACCTTGATAGGAGAAATTGCTCTTTGAAGTCGGTTTGATACATTTAATTTATTCATAGCAGTGCAGAATTGTGAGAGTGTCTTTTTGAAGCAACCCCACTGTTTAGGATGCTTGACTGTTGGTGTGACACAGGACTCATGATCATGTTCACATTTTCATCTCCGGAAAATTAATTGTCCAGACATGACAATGGTGGGAAGGGGGATTAATCTGAGAAAATAACTTTGCATTGATTGTCTTCTGTCCAATCCTTGTACTGCAGAATCTTTTTTCTTGAAAACCTTATCTTCTACGCTTCCTAACACAAGCCTATTGTCAAAAAGTGTTTGCCACACTGTTTGTAGATGTACCTACCCACACAATTCTGTAGTCCTTAGGAGGAGATGGACACTCCTAGATGTCTTGAAACTGCCTTTTCTAAAATTAAAGGGCATGCCACCAATAAAATGAGAATTTACATAAATCTGCAGCACACCAAACCCCACTTTAGTTTTTTCTTACCTTCCCCAAAGATGCACCTGAAGATACTTGCAAGACCTGCTCCCTCGCCACTCTGCTGATCTTCACAGCTCTCCTTCCTGGCTGCAGCTGTCAGTCCAATAGCTGACAGCCATGACCAGAAATCGCCTCAATGCTGCGCTTGCTCGAAACAATCTTGCAACTTGAAGGGAAGTAAAACGAAAAGTGGGGTTTGGGGGGGGGGGTGCCTCAAATTTTCATATTATGCGTGGCCATGCCCTTTAAACCTCTGAATTTGTTATTGATAATCTGGCTAATGATCCATTTTAAGGTGCAATATTCTTAGCAACAATTTTCTTTCATGTGAGGCCATTTTGCAAATGCATGATGGCTTCACGTGTTTCTTTGGATGTAACAATTGCTAACACAAGAAACGCTGATTTCAAGCACATGTCCTTATAATTCAGTTAAATAACAGAGTGGTTTCAGCTGCAATCATTCACACCTTTGAAATGAAAGCTAACCTTTTATGCTAATAAAGCTCTTAATACATTAATTGCATCTTATCTAAGCAATAATCAAATAACATGAATTGCCACCAAAAAAACTGAATTCAAAACACGTCTCACTGTCAAAACTTTTGGCCATAACTATATAAAAGCATACATTTGCTTTCATACATGAAAAGACAGACATGGGTTAAAAACATCTTTAGACTATTAATAGTTTTTTTTCTGACTTAAAACCAGGGCTATGGAATCGGAGTCTGCAAAAATGTACCCACTCCGAATGGCAAGTGAAATATGAAATGTCATATTTTTCAGACAAGTGATATTTTGTAAAGTTATTCTCTGCTGCAAGAATAAAGCCCAGTGTGTTGTTGTTTCATTAGTGTAATGTCCAGCTGAGATATTATAACAAGTTAATTTGAGTGTAAACAAATTTAAAAAAATAATTTGCTTGACTAATAATAAATAAATGTGACATTACATTTGGTCAATCTGATGGGGACCGAACCTGGTTTCTTGGCAAAACTTAAAATGTGTGAAAATTTTGGAGTTGAAAGGTTGAAACTTTTGCATTGTTCGAATATTTGTTTATGAAATGTCATTGTCAAAAATGTATGCAAAATTAAAAAAAAAAAACGCTACGATGGGCTTTTTGTTTATTTTAGGCTGGGTACACACCAGCCGATATTTTCACGGCATTTTCGGTTGGCCGAAAATATTGGCTGGCGTGGGGTGGTCAGCCGTGACCGACCTTGATCGTTTGTTCGGATCGGACGTGTCAGAAAATTACGATCGATTGTGCGGTTCCCTATGGGACCTCTCGTTCAATCGCATTTTCGGCCGCGGCCGAATTTGCCACGACCGACGGATATTTGTCCCAGCCGATCGCTCACTCGTAGCAAGTGCTCAGGACAAATAGTCCCTCAGTGTGTTACACAGGCCATTAGGTTCGTACACACACGCCGATTATTGGCCAAAACGAACGGTCAAACACATCGTGCGTGTGTACGAACCTTTAGACACATTCCATTGAACCACTGGCATTTGAATGCCAAGACCTAAACTCACAGGCACAGAAAAAAAAATCACTATTGATAACACAGCCAATCTGACGAACAAAATTTTGGCCCTAGTCATATGACCCATGTTTACCAGCCATAAAGGTAGGTACAGACTGTTTAGATTGATCGCATTTAACCCCCCCTCCCCCCCCCAAAAAAATCAACCTGTTTGGCTTCTGTTTGAAAGACTGCCTGGCACTATCAGGCAAAAAAAAAATCAAACAAAACCTGATCTCATCATGTAGTTTATGGATCAAAAGCTGGTTGGACATTCCTACATTTCCATCAGAGCCTGCATTTTCTTAAGTGAATTCGTTCTCCCTATATAAAGTCTATATATAGTATAGGGAGAACGTTTGTGACTGCCATACTCCCTACGATCACAGGTGACTCCCTATACTTTAGTACAGGGAGCTGAATATGAAGGAGGAAAATTCTAGTCCGAAGCGACCTCTCCAGACGCTGACCGTTTGTTATCGTCGGAAACTATAGTTTCAGCCGGTACTATTGGGATTGGCCCTATATCGCTAATGTGTGTACCCAGCCTTAGTGTTAGGCTGGGTACACACTGAAGGACTATTTGCATGGCCGGGACAAATGTCTGTCGATAGTGGCAAATTCGTCCGTGGCCGAATTTGCAAACAATCGACTGCGCGTTCCCATAAGGAACCGCACGATCGATCGGAATTTACCGACAAGTCCGAATAAACCTTTGTCCAATCCAGACGAACGGTCGATCGAGGTCGGCCGCGGACAGTCGCCACACACCAGCAGATATTTTCAGACGATCGACCAGTCATTCGGCCCAAAATATCTGCTGGTGTGTACCCAGCCATATACATATCCTAAAATTACCTGACCTTAAATAACTATCTGAATTTTGATGTTCTATTTGTTCTATACACTTCCCTGGAGGCTTTTGTCTACCCACATGCATTAGTTCTTTGTTCTCTGTGCCTGAAAATCATTGCACTGGAAAATGAGAGCATCAGTTCATGTTTGAGGATCAAAGCACAGAATTACATAAAAAGAAAACTAAAATATGCAATTCTGCTGCAACCCCAATATCTATAATAGGTACTTTCAGCAAGGTCCAGTTGAGCCTATATTCCAACCTCTAAGAGCCCCAGAGAACCATGTGGGTATCAAAGACTAACAGGGTTATTCAATAAAAGTTCTTATCGTTTAAAATGGTGCTAACTTTGTCCCAACCAATCAGATCCTATTTAACATTTGAAAGCTAACATCTGATTGGTTGGGGCAAAATTAGCACCATTTTAAACGATAAGAACTTTTATTGAATAACCCCCTAAATATTATATACTGAAGTTTTATATGTGGATTATGCTGCAACCAAATTGCCTCCTAAAGCTGTCAAATTATGAGCCAACAGAGCAAATAAGCAGACATTTAACAGCATAAGCCTATCTTTCCATTTATTGGAACTTGTACCATTAACAGACTATGAAAACGCATTAAGGTTTTCCTGACAATATTTAGTGAATAAAAGAAAAATTAAAGTGGAGACATTCTATTAAATAGCAGAACACTCATTTAGACAGCTCATTTGGTCCGACATCTGCCCCTGGTTCTTTTTGTGCACCCAATTAGTAAACTCAGACACCATGACTGCATTCACTAGGGTAGAGCTCTGGCACAAGAAGGGTTCAAAACCCTGTCCCAACTTACATAGCTTTGCAATAAAGAACAGTGAATAGGGAACTCACAAATCAGGCCCCCTGGGATGCACTGTAAAACTTTTTCAGAATTTTATAGTTCCATGGGCCAGGTCAGACATGGTAACAAGGTAACACTGAATCATGTATATTAAGTTACTTCTCAGCCTGAAAATGTACCCCAAATTTAACCTGGGTGGTGAAGCAAATAGAGGGCGAAAAAAAATAAATACTATCTCCCCTAACTTGCTAAAACTAAGGAATTTGACTTGCTTGTATTTACCCCCGTGCGCAGTTTTATTGGAGATCTTTTTTTTTTTTTTTCGGTAGACTTAAAGGGCATGTCCACCCCCAAAACTAAAATTTAACCCCTTACTGGCCACATCAAGTAGTTTAAAACAGCCTTACCTTACATTTCTGCCCAAAATAGTTCCCCTGCTGTGCCCCTCCAAAGTCCAGGAAAATGCTGTGTAGGAGCAATGTGTGACTCATGCTGTGCCTGAGTCTGCCTCAACCTCGTCAAGGTTTGAGGCATGCTCAGTGCAGCCCTCCCCCCCTCCCTCTCCCTCCCGTTTTTCTCTGCCTCCCCCTAACATTAAACCCTTTGGGTATGCGGTAGGGCATGCTCCCAACCGCATTAATATAATTGTTAGAAAGTCCCCCAATCTTTACTTACATTCCCTCACTCCTCCATTGTTCAGAACTCCCTGCAGCCGCGACCGTGATTGGCCGGAACACTGCGGCAGAGGAGAGAGGGAAGGTAAGCAAGTATCGGGGGACTTTCTAACAATTATATTAATGTGGTTGGGGCTGAGGGAGCATGCCCTACCGCATATCAAAAGTTTTTATAAGGGGTGGACATGCCCTTTAAACAATATACCTGATAAAGTCATTAATGTTTTTAATAAATTCTCAACCAGATGATGAGATTTAAAGGTGATGAACTGCAGAGCTTACAAAAATTAAAACTTTAAAGGACAACTGCTCTGTAAAAATCCATTGACAGCTTTTATCTATCAGGTTAGTGCCCTGGGCCTTCCTGTATAAAAGATGCTAAAGCCAAGAGGAAGCTAGCAGAATCTGTTTTCTTTGTGCTCCTAACTGAAACAATATTAGGAGGTAGGAATTATCAATGTTACCTCCCTACTTTTCGTTTTAAACTTTAAATTCACTATAGTTCTCATTTAAATGTGGTCCACAAATAGTGCAATCTAAAAACATTGGTTGATCAGGCTGAAAAGTTGGCAGTAATTTCCACCCGTGACGGACCAAATAGGACAAATAATCAATAAGACAGGCTGGTAAATTTCAATTGACCAGCAGTATTTAATGGGCTGCACAATTGGTCAAATCGAAGCCCCTTTTTCATGTTCAACTTGAAATATTTTGAATAGGTTGATCAGGATGAAATATCGTCCCTGGCCTTACATTAACAGTTTTACTTCTGTGTTCAATGCACAGCATCACTTATCTACAGATATTTTCCCAATAAAGAAGTTATTTTCTCACTTTACCAGGGATCCCACCTCTCCCGGTAGGTCCGGAAGTCTCCCAGGTTCTGGGGTGTTATCCAGCACATCCGCAAGGCTGAGAACATAGCGACTTAGGTCCTCACCCTTGGTAGAGAGCGTAGCTAAAAGAAGAGGAGCAGGCAGGAGGTAAGTATAATTGTCCTTTAAGGGCTAGGCCCCACTAGGCAGCATGCAAGAATCGCGCAATGCAGCAAAATCGCAATGTCGCACAATTCATGTTCGCTACCCTGCGCTGCGATTCCTTTGATGTAACCCCATCGTAGCACATGCAACGCACACCAAAAATGGTGATCGCGTGTGCGGCAAAAAGGGTAGGCAGTGCAGCGGAGGTAATGGGGCCATCCTCTTCTATTGGTGCGAGTTGAGCACAGCGCACACCAAAATAGCCTAGTGGGGCCTAGCCCTAAGTCTTAACTAAGCATGCTTCTCCCCCAGGATGGATGGGAGGGGCAGAGCTCACGTGATGGCACTCAACCAACTGGAAGCAGGAAATTTGAAAATTCACCCCAATATTATTCCTCACAGAGATGTATTGTTGGCTCATTTTAATGGAAATACTGCAGGCTTTCATTTAACTCTAACTGGTTTGGAGACCACAGTTGTCCTTTAATGTTCATGTGAAGCTTTCCTTTAACTGCAAGTAGAAAATTTCAAGCCTGTATAACACAGAGGTGTTTAATATTTTTTAAAAAAGCACACAACAAACAAAACTTGTTTCTTTCTAATTGTACCCTCACTGCAGGGATAGCATAAATCACTGTCCAATGCAATAATAAAACCACAAGTTTGGACCTGCCAACTAATGGCACACTGAAATTCAAAACCAGAAGGTAAAAGCTTAATAAAGTAGACAGGCAACAAAGCATTTTCTATTTGTACAATTCAAAGTTCAATTACCTATAGATCTTAAGTGCGTTCAATGAATGTTTTATTTCTTTCAGAAAACAGTTGACAGCTAGATAACAGGAATATGTAATGTCATCTACAGACCAAGGGCTGACATGCACTCTGTGGAACATTTTGATCTATTTGAATTATGGGAGCAGTAATAAAGTGCTTACTGTATGTAGGAAAGCTACCCCAATGTAATTTAAGGGGGGCAATAATCACATTCATTTTCTTAAAAGACAAATGGTTGGTTACATTAACCCTGCACCTCGGAGCAACCTGTTTTATTTGTTTTGCTCAATAAGGGGACACCTGTAGATACAAGACTTCTCCCCTTTTTTATACGGTCTGACAATCAGAATTTAAATATAAATTTCCCTTGAATACTACTAACACAAGTTAACATTCATGTTTTCTGCATTCAAAAAGTTTTACTGTTTTCCTAGCATGGATCATATTTAAAAAAAACATTCTTTTAAAAAAAACGGTATAATGAATTTGAACATGTTTTTTTCTGATTTCCTATACTTATCTTGAAAAGAGAGAGAAAGCAGTGAAGCAAATAAGAGTAGATATGTACTGGGAACAGAGACCCAGGTCAAAGCAAAAGGAGACAATGGCACAGTGTGAACAGATGGAATACAAAAGTAGGGGTCAGCAAGCATGGGAGTCAGGCAACAGTAAAATAGGATAAAACAGAGGGGCGGAGAAAGAAAAGAAAAAAAAAAACAGGCACAGGGGATAAGAGGACCAGAAAAAAATGAGAAGGGAGGTGTGAAATGCAGTTGGGGTGGGCTGAAAGAGAAGACAGATTAACTGACTAGTACTTCTGACAGTGCTACAGTAGAGGTGAGGTTATCTGGGGACAGGGGTGCTGTGGAATAGGATAAAACTTATAAAAGAAAAAGTTTTCAAAGTTTTATATAAAAATATATATAGAAGAAAATAAAGATATTTGGAAACCATATGTAAGTAAATAACCAACGTTGTGTACAATAAAGTTAGTGTTCGCTTCAGGCAACAATTTTTATGAACTATTGCTGTACAGATTGGCTGCACCACTGTTGTAATTGTGTAGGGTCATGACAGTTTATTATTTACAGGGATTAAGAAAGGCAAGTGATTAGACATTTAAATGAGCAATTTAACAAGGCTAGTATATCAATGTATATAAAGAAATTGCCATCCACAAGAAAATCAACATTTTATTTACTTGTATTGCATATATATTAAAGGATAGGGTTACTCAAAAAGAGAACCTATCATTTAGCTCATTAATTGAAGAATGGGATGTAAATAAGCTATGTCCTCCAGTATATGTACACTGGGAAATTATTTTTTTTTAATTTGCCCTTTTCTGGAAATTATAATTCTTCTCAACTATCACTGTAACATTTTTTGGCGGATCTGTCCCATATATCTTGGCTATCTTTCATTTCAGCTGTGCATTAGTATCAAACTCTTCTGTTATGTATAGATGTGCAGTAGCTGGAATGGTGACAGTTGGTACGTGAACTGCATGGTGGGAAATTCCCTCTCCCAATGCTGCCGCATAGGGATTACTGAGCATGCGTACCCTTACAGAGAGTCAGATAGTCAAGCAGGGGACTGGGGGACTGATCTTAAGTAAAATAAGTACTAGATTGAAATCATACAGCAACACAAACAGTGTACAATTCCTTTAATGTTAAAGGAGTCAGAAACAAAGGGGCAAAATTTACTCTCAAGCACGATCCACTGCTGAATCACAACAGTTCCCTGTCAGAGGAGTCAGTAAATGGATCCTTAACCTTCGTTCTTCAATTAATGAGCAAACGGATAGGTTTCTTTTAAAACAAACTGGTTCAGTAATTATAATTTAAAAAATGTAAAAGCTTTACAGAAAGATTTTTTTTTACAGCTTCAGACCGATTTCAGCACAACAAAGTGGATGGGGGTGGACCTCAGGCAGCTGTTCCTACTGTCTATTATACTTTTCAGTACTAATATGCCAAATAAGGATTCAATGGAATTGCAAGTACAGCTGTGTACAGTTGTCAGGATCCACTACTATACAACAAACAAATGTGTCATAAAACAAATATGGTTTATTAATCAGCTAAGAAACTAAATAATCTAGTTATAAAAAAGGTTTAACTGTAGAATATCTTGTAAATAATAATTTTATAAACACTGCTTAGCTGAGTTATAGGGTCACGTGACTCATGTAATTTATAACATTTAATAGACTCTAAATACAGAATTACCTCAACATTTGCACGATGTTCCCGGTCCTGGCCCATTCATTTTGTGATCAGTTTTCGAATGAATAATAATAAGGCCAGGTGGGAACTTCGGAAGAAAAGATTTCTAGTATTTGATCAGCTGTACAACATAGGTTCTTTGGCTCAGAAGAAGAAAACCATAAGAATAAACTATTACTGGCTTCAGCAAACAACCTTTATCCCCAATACATAAGTCCATGTAGCTTTATAAAAGTTATTGAGAGAAGCATTACACGAATCATAAACTATACAGAAAGACTTACAGTTTCAGGGTCATTCTCAAAGACCTCTCTAGCCTCTTCTTTGCTGCACTGTTCTTCCACACATTCCCTTTCCAAGTGACCTTGTTTAGTCTCCTCAAATATATGGTTTGCCCTCCTCTGCCTCTGACGGAGGAACTGAGAGGCATCTCTGGCAGACAGTAAGACTGGTGTGAATGTAACATGCAAAAAAAACAACCCCCATACACATTACAAGTTGACATATATCAAGTCATAAAACATTCTAACATTTTTACTTAGTAACTCTGTGTTACAATCCACTTTGTTCCTTTACAAAAGATAAAATGTCAATTTTGGAAATAAAAACCATTGTTTAGGAGCAGAATGAATTATCTTAGCATATATAAACATACAACTCACCACAATGAAGTATAGCTACCGCGACAAAGTGAAATGTTCAGGGCGCATTTTTTATTGTATACCCAAATCTTATTACCACAATAGATCATGGCGAGTGTGACCTTAATAGACTTTTGAGAGCTAATTCTATTCGTTAGGCTGGGCACCCACAATAAGATTTTTTGGGCTGTCCATGTAGTGATTTTACGCTTGGCTGAGACCAATCAGACATGCCAGTAAATTACGGCCAATTGCCCAGCCTCCTATGGGACCATAAGATCGGTTGCAGCAGAAAGTGATTTGTCCCAACCAACTGCTTGCTAGTGGCGAACGATCATCAAGGGCGAATAGCTTACATCCCTGGGGATAATAGCAAAGAACAAATTTATCACTGTTCTCTAATCAACAAAACATTTAATCTGGAAGAAGATAACACTTTTTTGTTAAAATCATTTATAAAAACGAAATGGACCCACAAAGAAGCTTTTGAAAGTTGCCTTGAATGCAAAATGTATTTTTTCTCTGTAAGCTCATAGAGACAGCGGTGGACAATGATTTTTGACATTAGCACCCAGATGAATAATCCTATCATGTTTGATAGACCCCAATAGAGTTGTACATTATATAGTGAATGCACCCTTAACTGTAAATTATAAGGATATTAGAAGTCACTGAGGAGTTTTGTGACCACATAAAAGCACGAGGCTGCAGGCCGAGTGCCTTTTATACAGGGCACGCAACTTTAAGGTGACTTCTAATATCCTTATAATTTACAGTTCGGGTGCATTATTTATTATAAAATACCCATTTGTGGCTTCTGGTTTCCTTCTCCTCCTGGAACTGTAAGATTATAAGGCTATAATCTTACAGTTCCTCCCATAGAAATCCACTACAGGGGTAGGTTATAAGCACATTGGCAACCCAGCTCCTGGCACTTGTCCAACTAGCACTGATCTAAACTAGTGGCATCAACCAGTGGAAAGGGAAAGTGTCCCATGTTGGACAATGTGTTTGCTGACACTGCAGTTCTCACCTGCCCTATCCATTACTATGACAAGGCAAATACTCAGGACGACTCCCATTCCCATTACCTCTTGACATGAAAGGAACTGAGGCTTTCAACATGACTGTGCCATGTAACTCCCCCTAGCCATGGACATTCACCCCCACCACCAGCTGTGCTCAGTAAATACAGGAGGGAAGGCTCCCCACTCCACTTACTTCCATGCGAGTGTTCCACAGACAGCAGCACAAGAAGCAGCAGTGAGGCTGCCACAATCCAAGCGTTCGGCATACTGTGTGCGAATCCCCAGCTAAAGGGACCGTGTCCGTCCTTCCACCTCAGCCTGGAGCCAAATTCCCTACAGTGGCAGCAGCTCCTGTGTGAAAGAAAATCCTTCCCAGGCAGTCTGAATAGCAGCAGCTTCCCCAGCGGGGGAGTCACTGGCTTTGCTTCCCTCCCTCCCAATCATTTGATAAAGTTTGCATAGATCTACAGACACACCTATACCGTGCAGGGCTCGGCCCAGGGCCTCTCACTTCACAGGGTGGCCACCAACAGGTAAACAGAACTAATGGCCAGTCTATGGCAGGAACGTGACCCCACGTGGTTCTCTCACTACCTGGTATCCCCACAGCTGTATACAGTGGAATAACAAGGCTGTGGTTGGAGGACTGCCCTTCTATATAGTGACAGGGACGTTTACACCTTAGTACAAAACTTCCTGAGTGAGTCCAGTCTGTGTCAAACCTTGGTAAGAAACCACAACTCCCAGCATGCCAAGTTGTAGCTTCCAAAGCAGAAATATCAATAAATAATATATAACCTACCCCTGTAGTGGATTTCTATGGGAGGAACTGTAAGATTATAGCCTTATAATTTTACAGTTCCAGGAGGAGAAGGAAACCAGAAGCCACAAAGAGGTAGGTTATAATAAATAATGCACCTCGAACTGTAAGTTATAAGGATATTAGAAGTCACCTTAGAGTTCTGTGTCCTGTATAAAAGGTACTCGGCCTGCAGCCTCGTGCTTTTATATGGTCACGGAACTCCTCAGTGACTTCTAGTATCCTTATAATATATCCTTATAATTTACAGTTAGGGGTGCATTACTATATATTCCACTATATATTTAAAGCCAAAAAGTGCTATTGTGTATAGTGTATATTATTGCTATTTTTTCTGTTGTTAAGAAATGTAATTTGAACACTGTGCATATCTGTCCAGAACATACCCTGGAGGAATAAGTATCTGATACACACTTCATTATCTCAAGTAGCTTAAGGGTGTGGAACTGCAACAAGACATGGAATAATGTTCACTCAGACTCCTCCCCTTCGTGTGTCTGTGTTTACAACACAAAAGATTCCTGCTCTCTGTATGGAACCACACTGATTGTTCCTATACAGGCCTTCCATGCTTTCTATTTACAGACAAGACACAAAACAATGGAAGTCTCTATTCCATTCACAGGCATCACACCTATACCTGATATTATTAGGTCTGTGACTCCCTGAAATTCATTGTTATGTTAAATGTGTTTTTAATGAGTAATTGGGCAGCATGGCAGCTTATAGTGTTTAGCACTGATGTCTGTCGCTGTCCAGTACAGAGACAGGCTGTAAATGCAGCCTAGAAGCCCATGACAGGGGTTAGAGCAGGAGCAGACATAATTATGGGGGAAAGGAGAGTGGAGAGCATAGGGAAAGATGGAAAGGGGAGCAGCATCCATAACTGGGGCACCATCATGCTATAACCAGTGATTGGGAGCACCACTGCTGTCACTGGCAATTATCCTATTTAGGATCAGGGAACGATCAGAGGAGGGTGGTGATGCCTGGATCCATGAACAGCTGCAGCACCCTGACATCTGGACCTCTGAATGAGACGGCCAGTCACCTAGGCCTCAGTGTTCCAAGCCACCTTCCCAGTTCAGCCTTTCTGAAGGTACAGGTCACAGAAGCAAGGGACTGGAAAAAAATCCGCCACTCCAGTGTCGGCTTTACCTGAGCCGAAATTGGTTGGGAGCCCAGGAAATCGTTCTTTCCAGGTGGGGTCACTTTTGCTTTCCCTGATTTTTTGAGAGTCAGACCAAGGTCCCTCCTTTCCTTTCCCAGAAAGCCGCGAATGCAGCAGAAGAAATGCCAGAAGCCAAGCCAGTCTGTCCTCCGAATCACATCCTTCCTCTAGGCCCAAGTCACTTGGAAGGAATGTTAGTAGTACCACAAGAAGGGAGTCCCAATCAGTTAGGCCTAAGTTCACATCTGCACAAAAGGAACTTTCTGGTAGGGCATAGCAGAGCCATTTGCAGTCACAAGTATCACCTGAGCCTTTTCATGCCTCGCTGAGGGAAGTGCTGCTCAATTTTCCTTTCATGTCCTATTTATGGGAATTCATGAAAAGGTAAAAATGTGGTATGGGCACCTCAAGGGGAAGAAGAGTCAGTCCCTAGGGCGGGTGGGTTACATTTGCAGTCCAAGGTGTCTCTTGAGGCTTTGCATGCCCTGCTGTGTGGTACGAAGGGGATCTCCTTGTGGGTTAACTTCCAAGTGTGTTGTTGCCTCAAGGGTGTTTATTTGGCTGCCCATTGTCAGGTAGTAATTTTGAAGAACTTTCTCCTCAGGTGGTTGGCTGGGTGGATAGGTCGGGCGATTGTACAGCTTTTCAATTATCTAATTTCACCTTTAGTAGTACATATGTGTGATTTGAGGGTCCTTTGGGGGCTTATCAGAAACAGGAGATAAAAGTCAGGATATGAAAAAGGGAAAATCTTGATATCTTTACTGCTACTGGAGAGCTTTAATATTAACAAATGGGAGTGCAAGAAGGACTATAGAAAAATTGGACCTAGCCAATTAGCATATCACAGCCAGATGTTAACTTTTTTTAAAATACGATCATTTTAGAAAACCAAAAGGACCTACAAAGAATATTATATGAAATATTATTTTAAAGTTGCCTTAAAGGCACAGGCATCCCACCCTGCCAAATGTGGCTTCTGGGGAGGGGGCAGGGCGTGGTGGGGTTAGAGAAGGGGGCATACTGAAGACAGATTTATATAGGGCCATAATGGAGGCAGAGTTAGGGGCACTTCAGGGAGGGGACACCAGAGTCCAAGAGAGTCCCGGAACACCCGGAATGGGTGGGATACCAGAATACAAAAAATTATTTATTATCTGTAAGGTTGAGGCCACAATGTGACAGACGAAAATGGCAATCTGAAAACCGATCACATCGCAGAGAATGTGGCCACCAACATTGCCATGCACTATGCTGCGATTCTCATGCGCTAATGGATCCTAAGTGTGATCGTGTTTGGCATATTGTGTGCGAATCCCTGGCTAAAGGGAATGAGTCTGTCCTTCCACCTCAGTCTGGAGCTTTACCCACGTGGTTCTCTCACTACCTGGTCTCCCCACAGCTACGTGATATATATTGTAATAACATGGGTATGATTGGAGAACTGCCCTTCTATAAAGAAACTACACAAGTCCCTGTGTATATAGTATGTGTATTTGAACACATCCCTGAGTCTGTTCTGCTATCAGGAGAGCGTTAGTGAGGCCTACAGGGAAGGCTTAGTGTGATTGCGGTACAATAAGTTGTTCCTCCAGGGAATGTCAGTTTACTTGCTTTGGATCAAAAGGATATAGGGCAATGTATGAAAACCATGGCAGCGGATCGAGGTCTTGGAGGGCAGAACACCTTTTCAGACAATGCTTATCGGAGGATTTGGGGACAATATATTAGGTTCAGCAAAAAAATACCTCTGATTGCTCTATAATTAGAGCCAGTGTCAATGGGGCACGTCATTCAGTGTGCATTGCAAATAACTTCTTGGTTTTTAGATCTTTCAAAGGGTGGGCTGTCTCGAGCGACCTGAAAAAAGGGACGAGTCTGCTGAACCTCAGTGCAATGTGCACTTCGCTAGACAGATGCCCTAATAAGGAGAATACATGGCTCTTGAAGAAGGGTTTCAGGTTTGTTTTTTGCATCCTGGGAAAATAGATTGCAGGTGGCGGAGGGACTTGCCAAACCTGCATTTGGCTAGAGAAATGATATTGGTCAATAGGGTAAGGGGGAGGTGCAGACAGAAAGTAGAGCTACATATTTGGTTTACTTGGATAACATGTTTGGCCTAAAACCTTTCTGTGGGCTAAGAACCTGCAGGAGAGATTGGAGCAGTCATGGAGCTCAGTGTGCCTCATGGGCTGGAGAGGGGAAGCAGCAGGAGGCTCTGGATGACTGATGGTTTGGAATTGGGGGCATTGCCAGAGATATAGAATTTGAAGGGTAAATACAGGTCAAGTTAAGATAAGTACGTTATATGGTTGCATACATACTGTACTTTACTTTGTGGTTGTTATATTTAATAAAGTTACAAATCGTTATTTTGTTATCTTATATCACAATAAACATGGCCATTAACCTCACCTCAGAGCTTGTTGTCAGTCAGTCATTTTGGGAGGAAAGGGTGTGAAATGGGAACAGGTGAGTTGGTGGTTGTGACCTGCGTACCAACTTGGGCTTACCACTGTCATGGGTTTGAATCTTCCCTTGGACACTGCAGATTGTATGTTATAGTTGGGTTTCCCCCACAATCTTTAAGACATACTAGAAGGTTTTATGTGTGATATAAAGTAATATAATTGAATAAAGTGATTAGATTGTAAGCTGTTAAGGGTTTTTCATCACAGTAATTGTAAAGCAACATGGAAGATGTTAGAGCTATATAAATCCATAATAATGATGATTAAAGGGACAGTTCAGTGGAAATGATCAATATTTGTTAAATTGTTAGTTTGTGTAATGCCTTCTTAGTTATTCTACATATTCTCTCCCATTTTGAAAAATCAGTTGATTTCATACCCTTTGCTGTTCCCTGCTGTTGACATTAGTGAGCTGCCATTTCAGGTTCTAACGGTCCTTCTTCTTACCAGGATGCACCACATCCTTGGAATGTTCCTAACAGTAATTCCTTCTGATTGACTGTTGGATGGGTCAAACATGCTCAGATCTCTACTGAGCAACTGAATCAACCCAGGCGCTGGGTCAAGGGCAAGACCATAACAGTCTCTAGTAGGGGTCCTGCAAACAGGAAGTCAGTATTTCGGTTGCATTTATTTATAAACAGACAAAATGCTGAATTGGGATGAAAAAATACTGCTCTTCTTTGTGAAAAGCATATGTATTTGCACTGAACTTCCCCTTTAAGGAAAGCATAAGTGCCAGCAACACTTTTATACTGGTTATGTGAGTTTGTCACTCTCCTTCTCCAGATACCAGCTCAAGGATCATCACAAGGGTGTGTTTAGGGGCAGGGGCGTAACTACCAGGGGTGCAGAGGGAGCAACCACAAGTGGGTCCAAGGGGAAAACCACTGTGAATGAAGCACAAATAGGAGCCCCATCATAGTTTTGCTGGGGTGCCCAGTGATTCCTAATTACACCACTGGATTACAGGTGCTCAGATTCTACTGGCTGCTAGTTAACTGGCACATTTAACCGATATGCAAAGTATCTAGTACTGATAGGGTAATTATCGTCACATTTGCCACGATTCTCCCAGCTAGCAGCTTGCTGAGCCTGGCACCCCTTGCTGATGTCATCAGAAAGTACAAGGGGTGTCAAGGGGAAATGTTATTTGTATGAGGCATGTGTAAGATTGTCCACATAGACAGTATTAAAGTACAAACAAGGTCACAAATAGGTGCTTGTCCTATTCATGCAAATAAAAATATACTTTAGTACAGCTAATGTCCTCAGTACTGACCATTGTGCCAAGCTTTTATACAAGGACAGAAATAAAGAAGGGTGCACAGGAGAACATTTTTTTATACTATAATGAGGTTTGCATATACTATATGGCTATATGGCTATTCTTTTTACTTTCATATGAGCATACTCCTTGGATACTTCTAATATCCTTTAAATTGTTAACACGGGGTACATAATTCACTATAAATTGATTATAAAAAGAATAATAGCACGGGTTAGCTTGAATGTGTCACTGTTTGTTTTTCATATAGGGCAGGAAAATATCTAGGGGCATTACTGTCAATAGTCCCAGATTCTGAGGGACAGCCCAGGAGGACGTGTGATCTCCTTTATCATTGGCTGCTACTTTACAGTTAGATAAAATAAGAACAGATGAATGAAAGGCGAGGAAATGCAGAGTTTAGTGCAAAAATGATTCCAGGTATTTAATTTTTTATCTATATTACATACACCTAAATATTCTACATTTTTGATTACATACCCATTACTGTGTTTAGTAGTAAGCTGCCGTTTTAGGTTCTGCAATGGCCCTTTCTCTTCCCAGGACGCGCGCTCCCTTGGAATGTTCCTGACAGCTATTTGTACTTATTGACTGTTGGATGGGTCAAACATGCTCAGATCTCTACTGGGCAACTAAATCAACCCAGGGACTGAGACCATAATGGACACTATTTGGGGTCCTGCAAACACAAAGCCAGTACTTTGAAAGCATTTATTTATAGAAAGAGAAATCAATAGATGGGTAGACTATGGTAATTTAAATTGTTTTTTTTTCTTGAAAGTATATGGATTAGTTCGCCTTTAAGAACAATAATGCGTGCATCAATGTGTTACAATGCAATGTTACAATGTATTACTGTACCGTACCGTATTTGCGACAATCTACAATACATTTGGTAGAAACACTAAAATGACATTGGACATGTAGTTTGCCAAAAGTTGCCACTGAACCACTGTAGAACTGCTCCATAAACAAATATGTTGCTCGTCTGAAATTAGGCAATATAAGTAGAATTAGGAGCTAATTGATTGATTAGTAGTAATAAATAAAATGAGGGGTGATCTGAACAAGTGGTCCATCAGATATACAGTACACCAGTAAAATATATACTGTAAGATAAAGTACGTTATACTGTGTAATAACAATAATGTGTAAATTAAAAAATTTTAAATTCATGAGTGCTTTTATACAGGTTGTAGAACTTAAAGGAGAACTAAACTTGTTTTTTTTAATCCTAATGTGAAAGCTTTTCTCCCCAGAACACCAATTTTAAGATACTTCTGTAGTAGAAGAAATAGATTCTGTAACTAAGAAGGCTTCCATGTTGCTGCCAGTACAGCTCACAGCCCATGCGGTATTAAAAGAGCCTTGAGTGTTGATAAGTGTAAGTTGATGCATCTGAAAAATGATCTAGGATTATTTGCCATCATTATTGGAAAACGATAACTCGTGTTAGTAGCCAGCAAGGGAGGAAAATAATAGAATTTCCTATCTCATTGGGTTAGAGACTTTCCTGTTTTAAAAGTTTGGGCTTTTTGTGGACAAAGTTGTCATTCAATAACCGTAATTGTATATCTCTTGTGTATTTCTTTTGTTTCACATGTACCATGGTTACATAATTAATATACATCCCTGGTATTAATAAAGTAAACACAGACCAAGCTTTTTTTACTCAAATTTAAAAAGTTATTTCAGAACAGATTAATTTTGTACACTTAAAACATTCACGACCAGTGAGAAATTAACAGTTCCATACACATTGAAGCTTTGTTACAAACTGTAGATTACTCCCCCCAAACCCCACTTTCGCGATATACAGAGTTTCGAAAGATGCTCCTGAACTTGCTTACCTGACCCGGTCCCTCGGTGCTCCTACGCTGCCTCTGCTGATAACAGCCACTCCACCAAGATATTAGCAGCAGACACTTCTCTTGAATCAGTTACCTTCCTTTGCCAAGATGTTGACATTACAATCTTCAAAGGTATGTCCTTTGACATTGGTCCATTGGTATTAAGCCTTTATCGTTAGCTTGTGTAGCATATTTTTGAACGTACCTGAGGCCGATAAACGTCTACCGGCTGCCATTTGGAAATGGCTAAAAAATTCCCTTGTCTGTGCTCATCTACTTGCACCAGAAACTATAGGGAGTTGGCCACGGCTGAGGGAAATCCGCAGTCCTGTGTTTTACATATGGGGAGAATGCATGGGACTGTGAGTAGCAGGATTGTTAGAAAATTACATGTCATTTTTTTAAAAGATTGTGCATGTGTGTACCCAGCTTAATACAACCAGTATTTCTAAAATTTATTTTATACTTTTTTGCACAGATGCTAATATAACAATAGAGGAAGACGTTCTCAAAGTATTTGCCTTTTTCTTTTTTATTATTAATAAACAAAACCTTGCCAATTTATATCCACTATACAGACATTCCACCCTGGCAATTTTAATTGCCAAACCCCCACAAACCCTGGCAGCCATGTTATGCTCCAAGCCAACATTTTCAGACCTTTTTCTCTTAATTTCCTGGCAAGGTTGTGGGATTTTGCAAGGGTTTCAGGGCCTCATGGGAAAATCCCTTGGTTTCATAGCCAAACATACACACACACATATATATATCCCTCCTATTGTATAAGAATATAAGTTCATAGGAGAATGCATTGAGTTTTAAGGAGCTACCATTTAGGTGTGGGTATGTAATATTTCATATAAGAAGGGTGTATATGAATGTGTGTAATTTCTCACTATTAGCATGTAAATGACCATAAACAAATGTATATAAAGTATAGTACTGACTTATATTAAGTACATAAGAAAATATATAAAGTTATAAGTACTTACACTAGCTGGTACCGGTACGCTTATTTTAAATGGAATAGTCAAAATGGAAGTTTTAGCCACACCTCTGTTACTGCTAAAACTTCTGCATGTGTTTAGACAAATTAAAACCTAAAGAAACTTTAATGTCTGGTAGGTTTCAGGATAATACCAAATTATGTGCGGTTTGTAAAACATGCGGCAGTTATAGCCAATACAAAAAAAGTTTAATTTGTAGACAGGAAATCTGTGTCCCTGTATCAGAAAATACTATTTGAAAGGAAAAAAACTCCCCTCTCCATAGGCAAAAGGAAGACTTCCTCGTGGGGACAGGGCCAGCACCAGCATGTGTGCAGCCATGAAAAAACCTGCCTGTGCCTGACCACATCTCCTGCCATAGTAAGATAAAACTTATATTAACAGTCACTGTGGTCAACTTGCATATACTAGTCACTACTGTCTTCAACTTTCATGTACCAGTCACTGCTGTGGGCAATGTTCATGTACCAGTCACTACTGTGGGCAACTTACATGTACCATCACTACTGTACTGTGGGCAGCTTGCGTGTACCAGTCACTACTGTACTGTGGGCAGCTTGTATGTACCAGTTACTACTGTACTGTGTCAGCTTGCATGTACCAGTCACTTCTGTCGGCAACTTGCATGTACCAGTCACTTCAATGGGCAGCCCACACGTACCAGTCACTACTGTGGGCAGTTTGCATGTACCAGACACTACTGTGGGAAACTTGCATGTAACAGTCACTGCTGTGGGCAACTTGGTACATACACAATGATATTAATAAACATTGTCCACATATCCATGTACCCACCACACACACACACAATTTTCAAACTGTGATGTTGATGTTGTGCAACTGTAATAAAATGCTCAGTACAGTTCAGTTACACGTGAAAGCCAAATACTAATCTCCAGTAATAATTATATAAAGTGTGTACATGTACCAACCACACAAATTCAAATGTCTCTACCTATACGTAAATATGTTTAGTAGTGTTGTTTTGTAATGTCCCATTCATTACAGAGGGTGCCCAAGTACAATAATCATTTTTGGTGTTGTGCAACTATAACACTGTCCACATTTTTAATACCCTTTACGCACACACACTCTTACAAAGTTCACTACTCATATACAGAATATAAAGATTTGTGGTCTCATTTACCACTGGGCACTGTTTCCAAATTAGGTGTTAAAGTTATGCTAATGCCTATTAAATAGACGTGTGCGAGTTTAACAACTCCCTTGCAATTTGCAACGGCTGTATGCATAACATTAAAGATACCTGTGTAGCCGCCACAAGGTATTCAGTAACAACATTTGTGCTAAAAACTGGTGTTAAAGTCACAACATGAATAACTAGCAAACAGAAGGATAGGTTAATATGGATAAACCCCATTACACCAGGTTCAGTGGTGTAAGTTAGTAACAGCCATGATCTTTTTTATCTTATGTACAGTATATATATATGGTTTTAAAGGGACAGTTCAGTAGAAATTATCAATATTTGTTAAATTAATAGTTTGTGTAATACCTTCTTAGTTATTCTACATATTCTCTTCCATTTTGAAAAATCAGTTGATTTCATACCCTTTGCTGTTTCCTGCTAACTTTGGATTTGAACAATAGTCCTTAATCACAATGCATTCGATTCACAACAAAAATGGTGATTGCATGCATTGCAAAAATGGGCTGGAGCACAAGACCGCCTACATTGCAATTGGCATGCAATGCGCACATCACGATTAGATCGCAAAATGCCCCCATTGTTTAAAATCAACAAGCAGTTTCTCAAGTAAAAGGATGGATGGGAATAATTTTGACCATTAATTAATATGCTGCAATTTCCCCCAACTACCGGTACTATTATTTATTATTTTGTGGCTGAGAGGAATAAGCAATGCAGGAGGCCTGGAGAATACATTAAACACGGGAGGAACAGTAGGGGAACTTCTATAAATTCGCATTCCTTATGATTATTCTGTGAGAACAGCACTTTAAATGAAACAATAGCAACAGTGAGATCTAACAAACCCCTTCCACAGTGCAAATACTTATTTCTACGGACAAGTCTAGACAAGTTAAAGCTACAACATTTGAAAAACAAATCCATGGACATTTGCTGGTATTAAGATGTACGCACATACTAAACTAATACTTTTCAACCACAAGTACAGTTTTTATGTGACCATTTACAGGAATATTTCATTTATTTTGAGACATACAATGAAATATTTAATATACAATAATTTCTACAGTTATATGGGGAAATGATGCCATAGCAGGTTTTTTTTTAATCGAAAGAACAACTGGTTAGTAATCAGTCCAGCACGGTCGGGAAAAGAGAAATTAGTTGGTCAGCATTTTTTGAAAGAAAAAAAAAAAAAAGGAGCCAACAGCACTGATAGTGGATGTCTCATTCCCACGTGAAACTCATTTTCAGATATCACTGTACATCTTCCAGGAAGAAGTTAAATATTCACAAAAATTCATCTCTTACAGGGAGATGTAATACTCCATGCTATGGAGTAAAGTTAAAGGAGAACTAAACCCAAAATACAAAGGCAGCTCCACAGACTCTATAACTATCACTTTGTAAAACCATTTGTCTCTCACCTCTGAATTCAGCTTCTTACTGTAGAAATCATTTATAAAACATTTCTGAGTACTGGCAATCTATGATGTCACGGCTGGCTTCTAGTGTTGCCTCTTCCTGGTGGTCCAGGTACCAAAATTCCTTCTGCACATGCTAACTAGCTACCTTGTGTTTGTTTCCCACTCCCCTTATGCTAAGCTGCATGTAAAAGTTGAACTCAGAGTCCCCACCTGCCAGTGTCTCCCAGCCAATCATCAGAGATAGCAGTGAATATTATTAGCAGATTTTCCTGCTTAAACAGAGTGGGGGAAGGTGTTAACCCTTTTCATATGTATTTAGGAAGCAACTTGTTAACCCTTTATATTTGTGAGCATTTCTGCAAGACTGTGTCTTTGTATGTGTTTATTTCTGCACTCTACCATTTATATTGGTGTGTGTATTGCTGAAATGTACATTTAGGGCACGGCCACACTGCAACGCACCTGAATCGCACACGATTTACATGTGTTTGCGTTTGCGATTTCCATTGTCATTATGAAAACGCATGCGATTGCACAAAAAACACATGCGTTACCAAATTGCTGACGTGTGAATCGCAACACACCCAAAATCGCAAGATTTTGGTGCGTAGCTGCAATTTTAATACAATTGGAAAATTGCAATCGCCTGAAAAACGCGCTTGTGTGGCCTAGCCCAAGTGTAATGCAAGCTGCATTGATTTCTGTTTAGCCATACAGCATGTATTTAATGCAATAGAACTTAGCAATTTCCTGAGGCTGTGGCCCCACTTAAGTGCAATTGGACCCTAGCAGAGCCATGCAATACAGACAAAAAAATTGTGATCACATGCACTCCAATAGCACACGGAAATGCATTGCATGTAGTGGGGCCGGTCCCATAGGATATTACATGTCTGCACTCCCAATAGCACAATCGGATCTCAAGCCACAATCTAGCCCTAAGTGTTTGAATCTTACAAGGAAAGGTGGCAACCCCAGTAGAATTGAACTGACCACTTTACAAGATACACTTATAAAAACAAAACAGCTCAGAGCTGCGGGTGCAGCATATTGACATGAACATGGTCTTAGCACAGCTCTGGGCAATGCATTTTAAAAGGGAATGTTGGAGCCTGGAAGGCCACCTTTGTCTTTAAGACCCAAACACGTATTAAATATACATGTTGCAGTGCTAATTACCATTGCATTAAATACAAGCTGTATCAGACTGCACCATGCTTCTAAAGAAAATACTAACAATTTTTTTTTATGTACATATTATCAGGCCTATGTCATAAAAGTTCTTATGCTAAAATCTGATTGGTTGTGGAAAAATTTGCACCATTTTTAATGATAAGAACTTTTAATACATAGGCCTGTATATGTGCTCGGGTCTTAAAGGCAAAGGTGGGAACCCTGGTTGGAAGAGTGATTTTCTTTATGTAAAACTTCCCACAGGCAGCCCTCCTGCTGCATTAATTTTATAGAACATGTTTGCATTCCCTCTAACAGTGCCCCTTTATAATTGGCATTCCCTCCAATAATTCCAATTAATATGTACATTTATGTAAACAACAGGTGCAGAGCTGCAAATGGCATACCCTCCAACATTCAACTTTAATACATACACTAAGGGCTAGGCCACACTAGCGGTTTTTCGAGCGTTCACGTATGCGTTTTGCGCTCGCGTTCGCGCCCGTGATTTTCGCTAACATGGACATCACGAGAACGTGAATGTTCCTGCGATTTCTGATGCGCATGCGATTGCGCGTCCATTCGCGTTTTGCGGCGAGCATTTTTTCGCACAATCGCTTGCGTTTTCGCTTTAAAGATAGTGAAAGCACGAGCACAAATAATAGCGCAAATAATGCGTGCTAACACACAGAAAGCGTTTGCACTTTGTGCGTTGTAGTGTGGCCTCACCCTAAGGGCTAGGCCACACTGCTGCTTTTTTTTTGCGTTTGTGCTTGCGTTTTTTTCAGATCATTGAAAACGCGGCAACGCACCGAAAATGCGCGTTTTCGGGTGCGTTGCGATTTGTGTTCCGCATTTTAAATCGCATGCGTTTTTCAATACTTAATGAAAAAGTATTTTGTTACTTAATGAAAAAGTATTTTGTTGCGTTTGCATGTGCAAATGCAACAAAATCGCACATGAAATCGAATGCGATTGCGTTTGCGTTGCAGTGTGGCCATGCCCTTATAGAGCATGGTGCAGTGCTGCAGGTGGTGGATAATATAATGACCCTGATCTTAACACAGCTCTGTGCAATGCATTTTTCTGTGTAATGCATTTCTTAGCTTGTTTTATACAGACAGCTGAATCAAAAACACGCTATTCCTATCCTCCAACATTCCCTTTAATAAGGTACACTGATGAGAAATGCATTGCACAGAGCTGGTGCTAAGATCAGGTTCACTTCACTATACTCCCCCTACAGTTCTGCACCATGTGGTTCCTATAAAAACACACTCTTCCTACCCTCCAACATTCCCCTTTAAGAAGCTACACTTTCCACTAATATTGCTACAGCTGACAGGGAGAGCTAGAGACCTTCACACTACGGGCCATATTTCTAAAGGTGTGGTATCGCCCTTCTTTAGCGATCGTTATGGCGATCATCAATTTATGATCACTATCGTAAATCTTGTAAATGTACGATAGCCAACGTAAATCTACGACCGCCCGTAGAATATCATTACGGTAGTTTATTACCGCATGCTATGGTATACTACTGCCACAGTCGTACAGTAACGAAAACCAACAGTATCGCAAGTTTTTAAATATGGCCCTTCAACACTTAAACAAAACATTGCAGGTAAAACAGACAAAGACACAGGTCTGTAACTGTGAATAATGCAGGTTTATTGCAAAACATGCATTCTACATGTTTCTGACCCACTTGTTCTTCCTAAAGTGCTTGAGTGGGTCTGAAACATGTAGCACGCATGTTTTGCAATAAACGTGCAATATTCACAGCTACAGACCTGTGTCTTTGTATGTTTCACCTGCAATTTATTGTTTATATATCGGATTTGGTGGAGTGAAAGCCGTAGGCGAGACATACATTATTTCAGATCCGGACTCGCAAGATACCCAGACCTATATATATCACACTACAACACTGCTACTAGGAAAGTGTTAATCAGCTGCACCACCAATTTGAATACTGATGATTTAATATATTCCTACACCATAGCGGTTAAGAGGTGGGAGTGGAAATCACACAGGTGCTGAAAATATAATCAAGGCAAAAGTAATGGCAGGTTAAGGGAAAATGGCGGCTTCAGAGTTGGGGAACAAACAGAACCTAAAATGAGCTCATAGAGGTAAAGAAAAGGCCCCTGAGTGGAATCTTCCATGGTGAGAAGGATGTTGAGGCTGTTTGGGTTTAGTTCTCCTTTAAATTAATCCCACGCTTCCTGATGTAATATAAGTTTAGCTTGGGTTTAATGGGTAAAATTGCGTAATTTTGTATTAGCTGCGCAGGCACCCTATGTAATTCCCCTGAACGTTAGTTTATGTGCTACACAGTAGCGCAAAAACAAGTTCCTTTAAAATAGAGGCATTACCTCCGTGCTCCTCAATTTCCTCAATAACTCACGCTAAGTGATTACTGCATCGCGAGAACCTAAAAGGAAGCAGAGCACGAAGGTAAGTCTGTCCTGGAACTATATTAATAGGCTTTGTCCCATGTACAGGAGGGGCCTTGGGCATTCTGGGCAAATGGCCTGGGTGTTCCAGGGGCCGGGTTGGGTGGAACCTAAATGGTGTCTGCAGCTATGGTTCTTCTCTTAAATGAAAAGTTAACAAAGACCTAAGCAGTAATTATTCTACTATATGGCTGATGCAATAAAAGGTGCAAATGTTCGCTATTCTCATGCTATTAATCTACAGAAAACAGTAAGATTTTTTTACATGCAGTAACCCAGTAAATAGCTAGAATTTGATTGCTTGGCAAAAATGATTACCACAAACTTTAAAGTTGGCATTGGGCCCTAGGCACATGCCTTGGTTCCCTTGTGCATAATCTGGCCCTGGGTGGCTGCCAAAATGGCACTAGAAACCTTTACTGAATCTGCAATTCCATATGTGGAATAGGAATCACAGTATCCAGAATTCATGCACCCCAAAAAGGAATATCTATTGGGTGCTACAAAACAGATGTGGCTGCACATATCTTATCCATACAACAAGGCAAGTCCTGAGTCACATCAAAAATTATTTCTGTGTGGCTTTGGTGCATAGTGGAGAAACCTTGTTTTTTTTCATCCTGTCTCTTAAATTCTTAGCCCCACACCCAACCATCACCTAAAGCCTGTGAACCCACCTCCGACCCGCAATCCACACTATTACCAAACTTTGTAGTCGACCCCCAAAGGCTCTGACTTTTATCCACAGTTCCTTTCAAAATCCCTCCCCTCTCTGTCATTACAGTCTGGCAGCTTACCTCCAACCAACCTGCAGCATCTCAACCTGAACTTGACCCACAAATCAGGTTACAAGCAGTACCTGACTCAATACAGGACTCTACCTCTTTCTGAAACATCTTCTGATCTCCAGTGACAAGTTCAGATCTTTAACTTGGGCCCATATTTAATAACCCGTGGTATCAGAAACTTCCGATACCGCGGGATATCATAGAAGTTTTAAGTCTTAAACCTTACAATCACCTTAAAGATCACTACATAAAGGCAATACCGTGCCTTTGAATATGGCTCTTGGGAAGGAACATTTTTGAACACAGAAATGTGCTCAGTATTATAATTACAACACAAATATATTTTGAAATTTAGCTGGAAAGCTCTATATTTGTCCAATCTGATCTCAGATATCTTTCTAATATCATTGCTATGAATAAACATCTTGTATAATAACTTCTTTCCCCATGTTTCACCCATAGGCCTGCCGTACGCACACCCCAGATAGGATAGTCCCAGGCATTTCTGTAAAATACTTCCTTTTAGTTGTCGTAAAAAGCTGGGACTACATTTTCTGTGACTAGGTAGATCCGCTATTATCCGTAATGATGCAACTTCACTTAGAAGCAGACTGGATAATTTTTGGATCTTTTTGTTTTCTAAGATGTTTTATGTACCAGATAAAAAGTAAGCCCCATGGGGCTGAGTAACTGATGTCGCTTTGCTCAGTCTGGAATGAAGAGACCCCTGTCTGGGAGCCCACCACAGCCTAGACCCAGTACATAAGATGTACTTGTAAGACATTCAATGGCATGTTGGTTTTTTGGTGATTTTTTTTACTGGAATTTATTATATGAAATATGTCTACCTATACCATAAAGGTTTCCAGCAACAAAATATAAATTGTTCTTGAGAGATAGTTACTCTTAGAGGATACATAATTAATCAGATGGAGCATAATTTAAGGGAAATTAACAACTTATTATGTTAGGTGCTCTAACTTATGTTAGAGCACCTCTCTCTTTTTTTGCTCTTCACTCCTGGCTTATTTTCTTTATGAACATGTGCACTACATACACAGTAAAGGAGAATGGGAGGTTAGGTTCTTGATCAGGCAACTGACAAGCAATCATTACCCTCTTTAATACAGGATCACTCTACAAATATAGCAGAATGATAGGTAGCAAAGCTCTATCCTATATATCCCCTATTAATATAGGGTTAACCTAACAAAACTAGGGTCACATGTGGCCAGCTCACTGATCAGTTGTTTGAAGTCCAG
Source organism: Hymenochirus boettgeri (assembly GCA_019447015.1). Taxonomy (NCBI): domain Eukaryota; kingdom Metazoa; phylum Chordata; class Amphibia; order Anura; family Pipidae; genus Hymenochirus; species Hymenochirus boettgeri. Next base: position 195,675,258 of record CM033470.1, on the reverse strand, counting down.
ATGAGAAGTAGAAGTCTAGGGGCAGGCTAAATATTTTGGGGGGGGGGCATAAATGCAGTAACAATTGAAATAAAATGAAATAATATACTTTAAATACGCTGCTTAGTGTTTGTATTAATGTTATTATGCCAGGCTGCGTATTTAAAGGACAACTCCACACTCATAAGAACATATTTTAGAAAGAATGGCCTCTTTAAAATATGTTGATATATCTTAGTTTGTCCTATGAATGCATTACTGTATGCCTGCTATGGTTCTGGATGCCCCATGGAAACTGAGCAATTTAGAAACCTGTACTGAGCCTGCTCAAAAGATGCAGGCAGGGGATTAACATTCAGTCATTAGCTGTGATGTCAACTGTCAAATCCAGAACTGACAGTTACTTACTGAAGAACCAGGAAGCAGAAACAGGACATTGTGCAGGATTTCAGGTTAAGCTTATATATTTCAGATTTCAAACCATTACAGTTTAGGGTTTGGGGGGTGATTTACCTGTATGTAAGTTTTCATTTTGGGGCTGGACTTGCCCTTTAATGTTGCGACACAGCAGTGCACCTCTGTAAATCCCCCTGTGTGTCTTTATCTTTAAGTTTGAAAAGATAAAGCTTTTTAAAGATTTTAAGCTTTATCTTTAAGCTTAAAATCTGAAATATGTAAGTCTAACCTGAAATCCCGCACAATGTCGTGTTTCCCCTGTTTCTGCTTCCTGGTTCTTCCAGTTAGCAACTGTCAGTTATGGATTTGACAGTTGACATCACAGCCAATGACTGAATGTTAATCCCCTATCTGCCTCTTCTGAGCATGCCCAGGCTCAGCATAGGCTCAGTACAGGTTTATAAATTGCTCAGATTCCATGAGGCATCCAGAAGCATAGCAGGCATACAGTAATGAATTCATAGGACAAAGTATGATATATCAAGAGGCCATTCTTTCTAAAAGATGTTCTTATGAGGGTGGAGTTGTCCTTTAAAGCACAAATATTCTGTATGTGTATACAGGATGTCTGGGGATTGAATTAAAAATAATTTTCTGTGCCCAGAATAATGAATGAGAAACACTCAAGACTACCTGTTATATCCCATTATAAAATAACTTGAGTTTTAAAGGAATATTGTTAACACAGCTGTGGGAAAGCCATCAAGTTATAAATCAGAGAGAACATTTTCATAAGAAAAGGGAAACAGAGGTCAACTTGATAGGTAAAAAAGAAAATAATTTTTTTAAAAGGAAAATTAAATATTTACCCTAAAAACATTAGTCCCAATTGGCAAGTGGAAAAAGCTGTTTAAAAGCAAACTAAAGTGCAATAAAGTGCAAGTCTACTCCTTTTTATATGCCAGATCTAGTTTAATAAATACATGAAGGAAAATCTGTTATTAAACATGTTCTGTGATACCCTGTACCCATTTTTGTGATTGACAAGGAGATTGCTTTTCTTTGCAGTCTTTCACAGCAATGCATGCTAACATGTGTTATATAGGTTAGCATGACTTAAAGTTTGTGGGGTTGTAAGGATTACTCAGAAGATACCTGCTCAGCCATCACAATCAATGTAATTATATTATATTAATTATATTATATTGTAAAATTTGCAAGACTTTTTAAAACCACTTAATAGCTGGTATTAAACTCCTGCATAAGGTTAACACCCAATCACAAGGCTCTGTTAGCTGCTAACAGTATATTACATCAGAAGTTCATGGTGTTTTCCAAAGTTTGTTCCGAAAACACAGAGAACAGTATTTATAAAGGATTGATACTGTAAAATCGACCCTTTAACACCGCAGTTGTTATTTTACAGTGTAGGCTTTAACAAATACTGTCATGATAGTAAAATACCACCTGGTGTCAACAATCTAAGACATGGTCATTATTTTACAATGTGGTTTTAAAAAAATACCGTGATTGCTAATAGAAGAATTAAAATAAGTTTCTCAATGTTTTTTCTATTTGCAATACAGACCAGCTACATTTTAGTGCTGCTAGGGATATAGGGGTGTAATAATGTTATTGAAGTTTACTGAACCCCCAGAAGTAAATTTTTGGAGCACGGTGAAAACAGCCACCATCAGGGCCAAGCATCATCAATATTGGTTATGTAGCTAACTCATCTCCAGCACTGACTGGCAAAGTTCCACAGTGATCATAAGGTTTACTGACTGGCTTTGTCCCCCTTTAGGGCTGCAGCAATAATATCCAGACAGGAATCACTGGGCTCCCAGCAAAACTATGATGGGTCCCTATTCTTGCTTTATCTACAGTGGTTTTCTGGGAGGAGGCTGTATCTGTCATAGGAAAAATAAGTAGATGGGGCCACCGGCAGTTGCAGGGTCTGCTACCCTGGTAGTTACACCCCACCAGAAGTCTTTAGCAACCTCTATTTTATTTCTATCTTTGTAATAGATTTTAAGCTTTACAGATAGAACAGCCTTGCAAATTCACACTGCGTTACAATCGCTACCATTGACATCATCAATAAATGTGATGTGGAATAATCTGTAAGAATTACTGCTCAAATATTTATCCCTTTCCCTTGAAAAACATTCCTTCCCTTGAGACATATGATGAATCTTCTTATACAGTAGCATTATGCCATGGTTAGCAAACCAAATTCTGGGAAGTGATTGGCAAGCCCACCTTCTGCTTAGATTCCAACCACTGTTGTCCAATTGATTTGTGTATCCATACACATCCATATACTTGTATTAAACACGATTTTGACAGAAATGGGCCAAAAAGGGCGACCGCGTGCATTAGAAAACGGATTGCATTGCACACAGTGGGGCCTACTTCCCACAATTTACATCATATATAATAAAACCATAAGTGTGCGTCCCTGTGTCCGTGTGTGTGTGTGTCATTGCAGTTCCTATGGACTCACCACTAGAGGGAGAGTCTCTGCAGTTCCTATTGACTCACCACTAGAGGGAGAGTCTCAGCAGTTCCTATTGACTCACCACTAGAGGGAGAGTCTCTACATTTCCTACTGACTCACCACTAGAGGGAGAGTGTCTGCAGTTCCTATTGACTCACCACTAGAGGGAGAGTCTCAGCAGTTCCTATTGACTCACCACTAGAGGGAGAGTCTCTGCATTTCCTATTGACTCACCACTAGAGGGAGGGTGTCTGCAGTTCTTATTGACTCACCACTAGAGGGAGAAACACAGGAAACACACGGAAGGAGAACAGCAATTAAAGAGAATTAAAGGTTGCTTGGGACAGGGGCCCCTGGATTTGGGAAAGAGGGGCCCCTGGATTTGGAATAGATGGGGGGCCCTTGGATTTAGGACAGAGGGGCCCCTGGATTTGGGACAGAGGGGTGCCCTGGATTCAGGACAGACGGGGGGCTGGATTTGGGACAGAGGGGGCCTCTGGATTTGGGACAGGGGGCCCCTGGCCTTGGACAGAGGGGGGACTCTGGCCTTGGGACACTAAGAGGGTACTCTGGCCTTGGGACATGGACGAGGACTATGGCCTTGGGACACTAAGGGGGCACTCTGTGCTTCTAGCGCCCGTTATTGTAGCGGGCTTAATGTCTAGTTATATATAAAATGTCATAGCAGAACACAAAGCATGAACGTCCTAAAGGTTTGTACATATGTGCGATCGCGGGTGCTGACCCACGACGAACGATGTGTACGAACTGCCGTTTCTTGCATGGGCACTTTATCGGCCGAAATGGCCGCTCGTTCAGAGATCTGCTCTGCGTTTCGGTCGATAAAGTGCCCATACACTGGACGCTTATTGGACGAAAACTGTAGATCGTACACATTGTTGCTTTGCAGGTCACCACCCGCGATCGCACGTGTGTATGAACCTTCAGTAAAATGCAGGATCAGCTTGCAAATCCAGATAGGAAGCACAAATGGAGCAGTGACAGGAAAGGTGGGACAGTCAATGTCTATATCCAAAGCCAGAGTTCAGCAATATTTATCAGTTTGTTAATGGAAGGGCAGCAGAGCAAGGAAAGGTAATGAAGGCAGCAGCAACAGCAGTAAGGAGGTATGTCATTGGAGAAACAGGACCAAACAGGAACTGATAAAGGGCCTAGGGCAGAGTGAGCAGGGCAAGGTCCGACTATAGCAGGGCTTGCTGGACATGCTTACGTAACTGTAAAAAAATGAAATTAGTATTTTACAATGGACTTTGACAGTTATTAAATATAGTTCCAATATGCTCTTTTTTCATAACTTGCTGCCAAGTGCTCGTCTGCATTTTTGAACGTGAATGTGTTATTACCTTTTTGAACAAAATCCCACATTGCATGTGAAAGTGCTTGGCAAGCAGTGCAAGGCCCTGGTAATATGTGATCTGGAATAGTTATGTTTGTTCCAGCTGAAGCTAGAAAAGAACTGGCAGTATCTCAGAAAAGACCACTTGTAAAAGCAAAAAAGAGCCTAATCTATGTATTTTTAACAAACAATAGATGGTGAGAAAGTACACTCTGTTTACTGCAGACCACAATTATGCTTCAAGTAATCACTATTTACAGTAAGCAAAGTTATCCATATATGGAGCTTCAGGTGAGTATTGCCTGTATTATGACTGATTTAACAATTCCATTGATTGCTACTCTGGTGTTGATGGGTAAATCTAAAATGTTGGAACATGACATGGCAATGAGATGCAGGTGAAAATGTTTGATGCTAATGACAGCATTTAGGGGGAAATGCAACATATTTAGTTATCGCAAACTACGTGCAATGTTAATACATCAAACCGTTAATACATTGCGAAAACGCTAGCGGTAAGTTGCGACCTTTTGCGCGTATCTTAAAGACACCATTGAAGAGGCGTTAATTGTCGCGCCAAAAGCTAACGCAAAAACAGGTGCAAAATTTATTGCATCGCTTTGCGCTGCACAAAGTAAAAGAAATTGCAACATGGTTCAGGCAGTGCAAAACCTTCGCTAACACGTTAGTACATAGGTTAGTGTGATTTTAGAGCTTATTTTCTCGCTAGCGCGGATATTCCATCTCCTTGATAGAGTTAATGGTTTGCCTGACTGTTTGATCTGCCCCCTCTCAATGGATACTAATCAAATAATTCCAGGTGGGTGGATTTTGTGAACCAGAATTTTTAGACTGTACGCCCCATTTTTTATTTTGACAGTTTGTGTCACAATACTGGGAGGGCACTGATGGTAAGAGCAATGGTGCCTTTCCTAGAGCAGTTAGCTACTCAAATGGTGAGATAGCAATTATTTTGTGTTAAGATTTTTACTTGAAATATTTTTACACAATTACACAGGGACAGCAACCAGGATAGGGTAGGGATGGGGAAATGGGGATCACATTCTGCAGACCAGGTAAGTAGGAGCCCAATCTTTAGCGCACAACACTTATCATGTAAAGGAGCAGAAACTGAGCAACAATCAAACTTAGCATGAATAAAAAAACATACCATACCAAGCAACAGGATAAGTATCACATACACTGAGTCAAAAAGAATCATAGAATGACACAACAATAATGGCATTGTAGATAGCAATTTGTTGTGGTATTGGCTTTACCCACATAAAACAGTCAAAAGGGGTAGGAGATCAGATAGAAGGCAAATTTACTTGTGCAAGAGAGTTGATGATGAATGGTTATATCTTATCTAGTATGGGGAACCATTCGTCTTTTATTTAAGGTTTGTACACACGTACGATTTGCTTGCTGACGCATGCACCACCCTCACCCCGCTGTGGCTCCCAATTGTGGAAGATATAGAGTAATACTCTATTCAAGTAATTAATAGAACATATTCATTATGTAATAATGAGCATCACTCTTTATTACCTCAGGTGTCACTTCTTACACCTAACATGGTGTGAGTGGTGAGAAGACAGTAGAGTGAGGTCTTTTCACATTTCAGCAGCACACTATGTACCATCTGGCAGGTGTAAGACCACATTGTATCTTGTCTGTAAATTGTTTGGAATGTTGATATGACATTGTTACATAGAACAATGCCTTATTAAAATTTACTCTTCCATTAACATGGCAAAAAAGGAACAGAGAAGGATTTCAGGAATGCATTCCTTTGTACAGAAAAGGTAGACAATTTCCCTTTTTATTTTGCATTAATGAGAAACTCTGCCTTTAAAAATGCTGGTTTGAGAGGTCAACAAACATCACTGTACTGCATTATATACATAGTGACATCTAGATATAATGATGTTTTACCTGAGATTTGTCAATCATCCTTATAATGTATTCTAGTTCTGTCCCAATATTTACTCTGGTACATAAATTGCCATATTATCAAACAGTGATCACCTCAATATTTGTGTTAGTAGATTATCTGTTCGTTTCAGCACAAGTCTCTGAAACTCGATTTGGCAGCAGCAATAAAGTATTTGCTCTCATTCAAATGTGTGGTTCAGCCTCTTTCACAAAAATAGAAAACAGAGGAGCACAGTCTTAAAATAATTTCACAATTATCAAAATGGGCAGCAGAATGGCAGATGAGATTCAATGTTGATAAATGTAAGGTGATGCATTTGGGGTTGAACAATCCTGGAGCTACCTACACCATAAATAACTCCTTGCTAAGTTAATCTGTTAGATAACAGACTTAAGGTGGCCATACATATATTCAATTTTACTTACCCGACCGAGCGCTCCCGCAACATCTGATCGATCCTGCCGAAAAGCACCCCTCCCGTTCTTCTATGTGACCGACATGCGATCGCAAAATGAATGGGATTTGCGATCGCATGCCAGTCGCATAGAAGAACGGGAGAGGCGGTTCTGGCTCGATTGAATGTCGCGGGACCGCTCAGTCGGGTAAGTAAAATCGAATATATGTATGGCCACCTTTAGCTGTAACAAACAATGCCAGGCAGTCACAGCTAGAGCTAGCAAGATATTATCTTAATGTGCAAGCTATTTTTGAGTTTCCTCTTCAAATATTCAATATATTTTGAATATCCAAATCAAGGGCTTGCATGTATTTGGAATGAGGGGTTCAAGTATTCAGAAAATACTCAAAATCGGCATGTATATTCGATAATTTCCAAAATTCTGAATTATCGAATATTTTATTTCGTAAATATGATAATTATCGAAAATCTCGAAAAAGTTCCACAATCTGAAAAATCTGAATATCTGAGAGTTAAGTTGAACATGTGTTTGTCCTCTGACAAGGTGACATCTCCATCCTATCAGGGGCTCCATGAACCTATGTCAAGGGTCCATATCATTTCACCTTGCTCTTGATGGATTATTCATTTATTTTCTGGATGTACTGGTCATCAAAAAGAACAATGTATCCACAGAATTATATACAAAAACGACAGATAAAAAACTATTTCATTCACATATAGGGTTGAAAGACTAAAACGACTAGTCAAAAGACTGAGGATAAAAAAAGAAAAGCGGATAGTGATTACAAACAAGGGGTTATCTGGCTAGTGTATTAGATGAACCAAATAAAAAAATTCATAGGAGAATGAACAGACAAAACAGTTTAAGAGTTTAATAAAAAATAGTATACAAATTGCGGATATTATTATAAAACATTGGAGTATTTGAAGAGATCATACCCAGGGGTTGAAAAATTTTCTTCTCTACCTATAATTTCATACAAAAGATCTTATGTATAGTAGTATTTCCAAAGGAATATCATAAAAAAGATATGAAAAGTACATTGTTATAGAATCAGAGAATCGTGTTACAATGTAAAAAAGCTATTAGAGCATTGATATTCAGACACCCTATCACAATTAGTGAAAATAAAATACATGTTTTAAGAACAAATTCCCAGTCCTCAAGTAATTTAACAGAAGATTTAAAATTCATGGCTCTCAATGTAGTTGAAGGAGATAAAGGAAATTAAACTTTGTGGATCAAATATATTAACAGAATTTATACTAAGGGCATGGATCATGATTAGGATTTTTTCTATAATTATTTTCATTGGACTTTTTATTGGTCCAATGAGGATTTTGGATGCACTTTCTAACCTAATGGAACTTTAACCCTGCTGTATGTATAGTTATGTAATGTAATTTCATGAATAGTATATAATAATGTGATATAAAATTGTTTAAATGGATGCTCATGGCTTGATAAACAGGCCTTAGTAGCCTTAAAAAGTTGCAATATATAATGTGAGCATTGGCAATTTTAAAAGCCTTTAAAAGGCGTTTGAAGTGGGGCTCATTATTTACTTTATTAGTTATATCACATATGTAGAAGAAACTTCAGCTTGTTAACAAAAATATTTTTAAAGTATTTTTTGTTTATTATTTACATTTCTTTTCCCCAGCTATGATGTATTTTGGCACATTATTGAAAAAAAGTTCAAATATTGTTACAAATAAATAATAATATATACAAACTTCCAAGTACAGTTTTTAAAATACATACAATGGTATCTTTACCTGAGTAGGACAAACTTTAAGGGGAACTGTGGCCAACTCCATACAAGTGCCCTCTTGACACTACTACCTTTTGGAATGGCACCAACATGCAGTTCGTGGGCCAAAGGTGGGCCGATCACAATCAGGAGTGGCCCTTGCTTTAATCCAGTGCAATGTACTTAGTTCCTGGTACTGCAGTCAGCAGGTGCCAATCCTTCAATGGCTGCACAGATAGCCAGGTCCACAGTGTACTAGCCCTAGGAGAAGGAGCTTCAAAGGCGTTTAGGCGGACTATGAGCTAATAAAATTCAGTGCAAAGTGTTGTCGCCACACCTCCTGTACTTCTTATCTTGAAACTCACAAACAGTATATCAATTATGGTTTAAAACAACAGTATTTATTCATATTTGCTTTAAAAAACACATGCCCCAGTTTGGGAATCCAACTGATCTGACACATTTCAGGCCTCCCCTGGGCCCTTAATTATAGACCTACAGTATCTTCCCCCACATGTACATCCCATTTAAAGGAATTGCAACCAATTAAAATCAAAGCATTACTCCTCAAAGCATTGCATATTTCAATAAACACACCTCCCCCAGTAACATTTCACAGCAGTACAAATGTAACAAAAGGTAACATAATTGGAAGCTATTCATTAATTAACTTTAATACACATGTAAAAGCTAGTTATATAAATATGTTACACTAGTAAATTTTCTGTAGGCATACACATATAAAAGCTAGTTATATGGACATGCTACACCGAATCTAATAACACTTTTCACAGATCTTACAATAACACTTTTTTACAGAAATTTTACAGATAAGGTTGAATCATCCAATCCTAAGGACTTCACTTAATAGTTTATTCAAATCATATACAATAGGACCTAATCATGAAGTTAATTAGTAGTTAGCTCCCCTCTTTAGATGACTTACATAAAAAGGAAAGGCTCAATTTAACCACAAGGTTATTACCTAAGAGCGTATACCATCATTAAACCAACAACGAGATGTCCCATCTATAATTGAGGCCAACTGGAATCCTTGCATCCAACTCGAGTATCCAGTGGGCCTTTCTTTTATTCAGAACATTAAGAATATTGCCACCGCATATCCTATGTCTAATATGTTCTATTGCAGCCCATGAAGAAATTGACAAAGGCAGGCGCGAAGGACACGCCCATGGTGGTCCCACATCTTTGGAGGTAGTAAACTCTACCAAACAGAAAATAGTTATGTTTGAGCAAGAATTCAATTAATTGTACTATGAATTGCTGTAAAGCTCCAGAGTAACATGAATATTCTTTTAGACACCATTTACCGTAATAGATAATCGACCCATGTTATGTTTTATTACTGAGTATAGCGATTTTACATCAAGTGAGAGCCAACAATTGTCATATTCCCACATTATTGCTGGTCATTTCTGTAATACATCCTTATTGTCCTTTAAATAGGACTTACGGTCCTTAACCAGTGGCTGTAAATAAAAGTCTATTAACTTGGATAGATTTTCCCCTAATGCCCCAATACTAGAGATAATCGGTCTCCCCCTTTGGTCTTACTGGATTTTTATGTACTTTTAGTTGATGAGTGAAAATTGGTATTTTAAGAGTGTGGAGAAAGTCTTGGATACTACAGCGACAGCACACCAATATCACAATAAAAGTCCACGTGGTGCGCAATCCAAACAAAGCCTCCCAATGCTAGGTGCATAATAATAATAGAATTGGATAAACTGGTAATGCGCTACTCAGTGGAATAAAATACTATTTTAGTTCATATTAAAATAGCAAACATGGAATAGGCTCTGATGAAGTGGGAACGCCCACAAAACTAGTCAGGCAAGTGCTTCTCATGTTGTGTGCTATTCCATGTTTGTTATTTTAATATGAACTAATAAATCTAGTATTGTATTTTAGGAGTGTCACAAACTAGAAAATCTTTATCTCGTTCCATAAAAGAATCTATAAGATTATCAAATCTCTCTTTAAAGTATTTTGTGGGATGTGATGTGCTTTCTCAATGTAATAACATGTATCTAGCACTAGTACCAGCCCCCCTTTATCGGCCATATTTACTGTTAGGCTCTTTGTGCTAACCCTGGAAGAGGGAACATGTATACATTCAGTAACCAGCATGATAACTGTGGCCATTATCTGTGTGTCTGTCTGTCTGTTTGTGTGTCTATATAGAAATGGGATAGTATACATCCATGCAGAGTGCAACTAGAGACCAAATTAATTCAATACATACAAAAATTAGAAGCCTAGTGTACATCCAATTAATTTGCTTACATTTTACTTTACTATTGTATTGCGACTTAAAAAGCCTGCCCTTCTCTCTAGATAAATTAAAGCAATTAGTTCAATAGCTTGGCCAAATTATTTTAAGCCCAGCAACCACTTCACGGTTTGCTTGATTCTGCTGGGTCCTAACTTTTAACCTTTTTTACCATAGTAACTTTTTACCTTCTTATGAGATGTAATTCTTTACACTGCCGCCAATCACACATCAGCACTAAATGCATATTCATTAATGAAAAATGAGAACAAAAAAAAATCTTTTAATTCTACCACTATCAGTAAATCACACTGCAAACCTCTTTCTGTACCAACTCCCCTGCCATTCATATTTACTTTGGAAAGTGTTTCACTACTAGGAAAGCCACTTTCAAAACCAAAGGGGTGTTAACCTGAAACCAAACACAGTTTTTTTCTGCAAATATCTCAGGGCCCATAGCTCAAAGACATGTTGGAGGCAACTTTATTTGATCAATATTTCATGGTCTATTAATAGGATTAAAGTCATTATTACTCAATGTAATATTGGGATATTGTGGTATTTCCACTCCTTTTGTAGTGCAACCCCTGCAACAAGCACAGTAAACCTTTCCCCACTTCTCAGATCAATAAACAATGCAAGGATTTTACTGCATGACAGGGTAAGGTAAGGTAAGGTTTGTATCACACTGTGAATTTATTTTTCCTATTATGAGGTACAGGATAGTCAATATCAACAATCAGATTTTGGTTTTTAAAATGTATTACTAAAAAAAATATTTTCTATATATATCTTTTCTTACCTACCGTAACACATGGGAAATAGATACATTTTATAAACTTTATCAATGTAAAATGAAGAAATTGCTGCAATAATGACGCAATTTTTATTTTACACAGCGATCGTTATTTTACACAGTCATCATAAATAGTATAACCATGGTAAATGGTTGTTAATTGTTTGTAAAATATCTATGTACTTTATGCCTTTAATATTTGACATATGTACTGTTGATTTCTTTTAAATATGAAGTTTATGGGGCAGTACATATGTCAAATATTAAAGACGCAAAGTAAATAGAGAATGTTTACGAACGACGTGTAATAAAATGATTGGCATATAAAACTAGTATTATTTCTGGTAGGCTGTTCTTTGTGCCACTCATGCTGGCTGAAAATAAACTGCAGCTTTCAAAGTCTTATAAGGGGCTTTGTTTTCACGCTACTAATTAGCTCAAAAATTAATGTTTTTTGTTTAACAGGCCCCCGCAAACAATGAGCTAAACCCAGGCTAACCCAATATTATATCGGGAAGTGTGGATCTAACTTATTTGCGGACAATATTACATCTCCCATAAAGTAAACTGTTTCTGTGGACATTGACTCCCAATATCTTTCTATAGATTTAAATGGAGGATGATTAAATGGGGACTAAAATACAATAAATAAGGATTAGGTATAATTGAAGTCTTTGTTTTTTTAAATAAGTATTACATCTCCGATTTGTGCTTTCTTTGTTGCAGCAAGATGCGTCAGAAATTTACGATGCCAATGTTATATACAGAATATTTTTAGTAGTTTTGTGACCATAGACATAAAATACAAATAAAAGGTATATATACTGAAAAAATGACTTTGCCTCATCTTAAAGGGCATCTCCAATGTTAAAAACAATATTGCCTTAAATAATAGAGTTAATAAAGTTAGCCACCTACAGAGTGGTGGTTAATTGCAGCCTCCTCAGAGCAATACAGCCGCCGATATTTACCTTTACGCATTACAGGCAGCCGATCCGCGTCACTCTTGTTCACGCCAGCCAGGGAAACTGCCGACGTGCGTCCACAAAAAAGTTATTTATGTAGTCGGAAGAAAATGGGTTCCGCCAGCCAATGGGAGCATTAGCGCTTCCCATGGCTACAAGTCTGCACGCACGCTCGAGCTGCCAATTTCTCCTGCACAGTGACCCGAAACGGACCACGAGGGGGGAGACAGAGAGATCTTCCAGATGCGCTTGCCAGTGCAGGAGTGTAATTCACAGAGGGGGAGCTGTCACAGAGGGGGGCTGTCAAAGAGGGGGAAATGTCACAGAGGGGGGCTGTCACAGAGAGGGCAATGTCACAGAGGGGGGCTGTCACAGAGGGGGAGTGTCATATGGGTGCTGTCATAGAGGGAGGCTGTGACAGAGGGGGGGCTGTAACAGAGGGGGGGCTGTGACAGAGGGGGGTCTGTCACAGAGGGGGAAATATCACAGGGGGGGCTGTCACAGAGGGGGGATGTCACGGGGGAATGTCACAGAGGGGGGCTTTCACAGAGGGTGGCTGTCATAGAGGGGGGCCTGTCACAGAGGGGGGGATGTCACAGAGGGGGGCTGTCATATAGGGGCTGTCACAGAGGGGGGCTGTCACAAGGAAATTATCACATAAAATTGTTAAAAGCAAGTTCTCCCAGCCTTCTTACATAAAGCTGTGTGGCTGAACCTTATAATTTCCCTCCTGTGTCTCTCCCTGCACAATCAGATGTGAATAGATCGTGCAGAGACAGGTAGAAAGGCTTTGTGTATATCAGGCATCACTGGGGTCAAGGGGGTGTGGCAGAAATCATGAATATGCATTTTATGATGCACATTGACTGACAGCCTGCCAAGCACAGTAGCAGACACCCCCCCAGAAACGAGCAAAACTTCCCCTGGCTGCTGCAAAGGAACAGTGGTGATTTTTTGGGGGGGAAAAGGTAGGGGGAGGGTTGGGGGAAGGTGTACTTTCATAAAAAAAAAATACCCTTTAATCTATAAATAAATACATGTTAGTAAAAAATTACCCTGAGGTGTGTGTGCATTGCTATATGCCTTCAATACAGTACTTGTTTTACTCAGGTTCAGTATCCCCCCTCCCTCTCTAAACCAAATCCTCCATTCCTCTGACCTGACTGAGCATGCTCTGCAATCACAATAATCTAGCACTGAGACAAAAGGAGAAAAAGGAAATCCAGGCAGACTACCAACTCTGGGGTATTAAGATAAAATAATCACTTTAATGGATATGCTTTAAAACCATCGAGACACCAGGTACAAATAGAAACTTGGAAATGGAGGTAACATGGCTCCTGGATTGCTGGGACTAGTATCATTTTCTAAGTATTTATCTAGCATTGAGAGATGGAATTCCTCAAATGTCATCCAGTTACACCCTGGTCCGAAACATGTCATGTGTGAATAAAGATTGCTGAATTGAGAAATCTTAGGAGTCTCCTCGTTTCTGGATCTGCCTACAACCACTCACCTCTTTACATTTTTAGTGATTGGGACAGATCACTGCAGACATCCGGACGCATTTCGAAGGTTTATTAGGTTGTAGGACTGACTTTTTGTCATCCAGTTACAGTTACACCCTTCCAGTAACAGCAAAATCCATTACTTGCACACAGCAGATGTTTATTATAAAGGTGTCCATACTTTAGTACTTACCCTCCGACCGATCCGCAACATTCAATCAATCTACCTTGTCACCGACATACAATCAAGAGGTCTTGCTTGACCCCATTCATTTTGTGATCATATGTTGGTCACAAGAGAAGAATGGGATAGGTGGTTCCAGGAATATTGATTGAATGACGCTGATCGGTTGGAGGGTAAGTACTCACCTTTAGGTACAGCTGAAGCATCTTATCTTCAGATTGGATATCTAAAGAAATAGGGGGCAGAGCAACAAAAAATGCTACAGTGAAGAATCACATTTAAAAATTTTTTTTTATAGTGTACATACCCTTTAAAGGCCAAAAAGGCCATATGACCATGTATATTGTGACCATAAAATGACCCTGATATTTTTTTTTCCGGTTATATATTAAAATTATATTTATATATGTATATGAATTGTTTTGGAACTTTAAAAGTGAACTATGTGGATTATTTATTATTAGAAAGGCAAAAATGTTTTATATCTGGGTTAATTCTACTGCTGTTATCCCCTGGATTCCGGCTTCATCATCGTCAGAGTTTGTATTCTTATACATTATTTTTATCTTATGAAACAGGGCATGTATCCAGTTTTCTTTCAATGTGTTCATATGACAAGGACCTTATTTATTGGCTATGACATATGTATATTGCACCCAGGATTTTATTAGCTATGTAAACAGCAAAAGACTTCTGGTAACTGCATAATAAAAAAATGTGTCTTGTAAAATCATTACCACAATATCGTTCCTTTGAAAGAACATATGCTAGACTTGCATAGGAATTGATGTGGCTACTTTTTTAAAAAAAGTAGATCAATTTGGTTTATTTCAACTCATGAAACCTGATATGTTATATGCCAGAAAACAGTAAATGCAAAGCTGTTTAGGCTTATATTAAAAAATGAGTTATGCAAACACAGAACATTATGATGGCAGTAAAATAATGAGGTAATGCTTTTCAAAGAAATGATTGTTTTTTTTACAATAAGGCAAAAAATGAAATTAGTACCCATTTACTGTGCAGACCTGCTAATAATTTTTATAATGAAAACCAGATAAAAGAATTTATTATAATAAAAAAAAAACACCCTACAGTAACCAGTAGGTTTTTCCCATTATATCAATAAAGATACAGTCCATTGTTCATAGCTATTGGATGGGATTTATAATCCTTTTACTAGTTGCAGTAACACTGTGGCTATAAAATACCAGTTTCCACTGTAGCAAAAATGTTTCTGCTGGGATAAAGGATTGATATTGTTAATTACGGATATAGATAGTTTATAAATACAACACAAAATCACAAGATATATGATACAGATAATGCATATTATAGGTTTTTAAAGACAATGCCCAACCCCAGAATAATATTCATACACGTATTCCCCACCCCCTAAACCCCAAGATAATATTTTTTACTCACCTCTAAATACAAGAAAACTTACATTTCTCCTCCTCCAAGAAAGCCGGCATCTTTGAGAGGTTCCAGTCACAGTGATGTCACAGCCAATGACTTCATTCGCCCGTGCCTCCCCAATTATGTTTCTGACCTGTTGTGAAATAACCCAAAATGTGCCACTAGGATTTTTTTTTTTTTTGGTCAATGTGGCACCTTCTATTAAACCAATTAGAATGCATGATCTGCAAGAAGCAGTGGAACCTAGACCAGACTAAACCAAGAATTTGTGAGATGAAAACTCCTTGTAGGATGATAAGATAAGAATAATACATTTTAGTATGCCTGTACAGTGAAATCTGTGAGAAGGTTTAAACTATTTATAACTAAAGACTGAGGGTAGGCTAGATTACATATATAATTTATTCTAAATGTATCCTATATCTCCATGTAAAACACCCATTTAAACATAAATTCAAGGTTAGGAAATCCCCCCCCCCCCCCCCGAAGAGTGGAATTAAACATAATTGCCTTTTGCCTTTATCATGATAGCAAAATACTACAGTATCTGTATTTTGTAGCACATCAATAATTTTTTATACAGACGTGCTTTATGAAACCATATGGTAGTGTCCATTTAAAAAGAATTTCACTATTTTATAATGTGGTTGTTAAAAACCAACACTGTAATAAAATATGGATACCAAATTGTATTTTACACCACGTTGGCAAATATTGGTGCACTGAATGAAGGGCCGTGGTATTGGTAAATACAGATAACATGGTTTTCTAAATACGGCCCCTGGCTTGCATTTTTTTTTTTACACTGTCCATCTACTTACGTTGTGTGATTGCTTGAAATATCCTGGATAAACTGGGTGGATTATGTTATATTTTTTCGTCATGTATAAACAGACTTGAATGTGTTTCTAGGCACCATATGTCAGATTGTGCAAAGGAAATAATTTGTTGGGCTGGATTTAAATTATATTTAACATATCACACAAAACAGTTTTGCTTTTGGCAATAGGAAATCTAGTTCTAAAACCCATCTGAATACATTTATTATAAAGTGAAAATAGAATTCTAAGTGCAGTATTAGCCTTAAGCCAGCTGGCTGAAACAAGTAGAGCACGACACATTACAGTTTAATGATTATCTAGTAGAATACGTCAATTTGTCCTCTATTTTTGAGCGTAAAAGTTATTTAAATATTCTGACCAGTTGAAATAAGGTAGGAGCTTAAAGTAAGACTAAGTTCTAAGTACAATGTTTTAAAAAACGCAAGCATTTCACTGAAGTTGTATTTTCATCATCCCTTGTACTGTCAGTATGCAGGCCTCTGCATTACATCATCAGCCTGCAGACAATTGAGAAATGAAAGGCTTAGAAGATTAATATATACTCACATCATCATAGTGTATGGTTACTAGCTAATCTGATTGTAGGTTGTAGGATGCTATAAATAAAATTGCAACAAAATTAATATTGGGAGACAAACAGGTTTCCAAGAGGAATGTCTCTTTATTTAAAACAATATGTTTAAAAAAAACACATAGATCTGTAGATGTATAATGAACAACAATAAGAAATCCTAGTAAATTTAAAAGCTATTAAGTGCTATAGTGATAATATGCAAAAATAAAAAAAACAGTAGTAATGAATCTGTGTTATAGTTAATATGAGCAATTTTTTATATGACAATCATTATTTTACATGTTGTTCATAAACATAATCTATGTACTTCGTGCCTTTAATATTTGACATATGTACTGCTGGTTTCTTGTAAATATGGCATTTATTACCCCATACATTTCAGCAGTACATATGTCAAATAGTAAAGGAATGATGTACATAGATATTTTAAAACCACACAACAAACATTAATTTATAAATACCATCCATTTCTAAATGTATCTACTTCCCATATGCTCCCGTAAGTTAGTGGACTTATGCACTTCTTTAGAAATATATATATATATATATCCAAGGATAAGCACTCCATAACTATGTTGCAGTTGCCCGGGTGCCAATCAAAGATATCACATAAGCACATGAACGACAGGCACTCACGGGACTTTCCAAAAGATTAAAATGTAACTTTATTCAAACTATTAAAACGCTACATCTACGCTATATATATACTAGCAAAAGTGTGCCCGTTGGTGCACAGTGAAAATTATGTGTGCATGTTTTGCCAGGTAATCCTGCCCCAACAGCACCATTTTTATTTATTATTTTTATTGAAAGCTCGGAGTCATGCTTTTAGTGATACCAACACAAAGTGTACATGCAAGTGATTCGGATCTGTCTGCCTGTCCCTTATACCTATAGATGTTAAGCTGTAGGGCCAGAGAGAGGCTACTTACATCCTTTCAGCCAGAAGGTATCAGGATCCATTCCAAATGTGCTCTCCATTTCCACTCCCAGCAAGTATCCAGGGGGAGGCTCAAATGGTATAAGTCTGAAAAAGGACCCAGACAATCCCACCACATAACATGAGCAAACATACACATACCCTCCCTTATCTATTTTACATGCAAGACAGACCCAAGCAATTCTGCCACAATGCGCAGATCAAACTAAACAGCACCATTGGACAACCTGAGACCCTAAACAGGATCCAGATTAACATGCTAGGTTCATACTTATTAGCATTTACCACAGCAAGTTCCAGATCTACAATCATGGGGTTAGGACAGCACAGGATAGTGATTAGCTATAAAGAATAGGGAGAGATGTTTTTAAAGGTGCTAAAAGCTCCACACAGAGTATAAAATGAAGTAGAGCCTTCTAATACAGGAAGTACCTACAGATCATGTATTATAACACATGTTCTTATAATCTAACATATAAATACATATTTCTCACTTCCAAAGAGGTTGGGGACATGCAAAGTATCTCATTTTTTGCATGTAGCTAAGGGCATGTGTCTAGATGTAATTCATTCTAATGTATAGAGCAGGGTGTTGAATTTGTGACCGTTCACATGTTTGAAAAGTTCTTATAACAGTTGTACCTCACAGCCTCATGTTGTTAATATTTAAGAATGGGAAAAAGAGAAGAAATGGCCATTTCTCTAAGAATGCTGGGTAGTTTCAGAGACATGCAAATCATTCTATGTAGAGGGGAGGGGGGGAGTAAATGTGAGAGTCTGAAGAATTTTCTATTTGTTAAGACTGTCGCATGTTTTACAAAACGCACTAATTGGGTGTAATACAGGAACTTCCCTACTCTTCCTGTCTTGTCATGTACAATGCCTAAGAGAATTTTTGATTTGCTAACAGTGTAAGATCAGAACACGGTGGCTCAGTGGTTAGCACTGATGCCTTGCAGCGCTGAGGTCCTGAGTTCGATTCCACCCTTGGACACATCTGCAAGGAGTTTGTATGTTCTTCCCGTGCTTGCGTGGGTTTTCTCTCTGGGCACTCCGGTTTTCTCCACAATCATAAGGACATACTGATAGGTTGTATGTGTCAAATAAATGTGCTTAGATTGTAAGCTCTTCGGGGCAGGGCCTGATGTGAATGTATACATGTAATTGTAAAGCGCTATGGAAGATGTTGGCGCTATATAAATCCACAATAATAATAACTTAATTGGATGTTAGTAAAATTCCACTTCCTTTTATTGTCTACATGGAGACCCATGTAGAAATCCTAGAGGTGTGGCTAAACCTTCCATTTTGAGTTTTCCATTCAAACTTGGTGTCAAGTAAAGTAATTATACTTTATTAATTGTATATCATTTGTTTGTAATTCGTAGTAAGTGTAATACTATACTTTGTATAGTGTTATTTGTTATGGTGATTTTAATTAAATAGTGTTAATTACACTATAAGTAATAGTGTTTATATACCCCTACCTAATTAGGTGCTCCTAAAAACTCAATGCAATCTCTGTAAAATATTAATTTATATAAATATGGGATATAGTATTATAATGCAAAATGTTTAAAAAACAACACAATATAACACATAAATCACATTTGTAATTAGTACTTGAGATTACATAGGTAGCACATTGGCTCAGTGGTTAGCACTTATGCCTTGCAGTGTCCTGAGGTCAAATCCACACATCTGCAAGGAGTTTGTATGTTCTCCCAGTGCTTGCATGGGTTTCCCCCGGCACTTTGGTCTCCTCTAGAATTATAAAGACATACTGATAGGTTGTATGTGTCAATAAAATAATAATTGCCTGTTGCAATTATTGTCACTTCATCAAACAAGGAGGAATGGGTGAGAACCTTGCCTAGCCAGACCCAGCCAAATGGAAGACCCAGCCAGAAATGTCCTGCCTAAAGCCATCCCTGTGGTGGATATTATAGCAGTCACAGATGCCTCAATCCACAATAATACGGTAGTGAGGCAGAACAACTTCGACTTAAGGTATCTGCAGCCTTTGCCAGTCCTAAACTCCTTCATCTAACCTGACCACACAAGAAAGAAGAGCCATGTCCACCCCCAAAACTATAATTTCCCCCACTACTGGCCCCACTGTGTAGTGTATAAAAATACTTACCTTACATCCCAACTCCAAATGGTTCTCCTGTAATCCCCCCCCACCAAGTCCAAAAAAATTTCCACCAGGAGCCAACCAGAGGGGGAAATTGTTTCTGCCTCTGAGGCTTCCCCTGAGAGGTTTCTGGTATGCTCTGAGCAGCCCTCCCCCCCCCTCTCCCATCTGTTTTGGTCTTCCCCCCCCCCTAGCTCCAAACCCTTACTATATGATATGTATTGCTTCCCACGCCCCAACCGCTATATCATATTAGCAGAAAGTCCCCGATAGTTACTTACCTTACCACTCTCCTTCGCCGTTCTGAACTGCTGTCAGCCGCTTCCAATTGGCGGCCTCTCAGCCAATCACAGGCGCGGCTTTAACAAGGGATCCCACCAGCCGTTACAAGAAAAGACTTTCTACCCAGCTTCAAAAGTATAAAGCCATTGATTGAGCAATGTATCATCACCTCTACCCTGGTGAGGCACATCCATGCATATATGGACTCCCAAAATACACAAGGAAGGGGCATGACTAAGATCTAGTCAGCAGCATCAACTCTGTAACATACAAGGTGGCAAAATACCTAGCCAACATCTTAGGGCCATTGGTTGGAAGTTCTAAGCATCACACCACAGAACTCCAAGGATTTCACTAACAGATTCAAAATATATGTACTCAGTGGAGAAGAAACTATGGTGTCCTATGATGTGACATCTCTCTTCACCTGTATACCCACCAAGGAGGCTGTTGAAATGGTGAAAAAATGGCTAGGCCAAGACAGCACCCTTACTAGCAGAACTGATCTTGACCCAGAACAGGTGTATTCCCTACCGGACTTGTGCCTGATTACCACCTATTTCAAATACAGGGATAAGTTCTATAAGCAAAAACATGATGTGCTATGGGATTTCCAGTTTCACACATTGTGCCAACCTTTACATGGAGGAGAGTGGAAAACAGGCACTTAATACATTTAAAGGGCATGTCCACCCCCAAACTTAATCCCCCCAACTACTGCCCCACCATGTGTGTTTATAAATCCTTACCTCACATCCCAGCTCCATAGGTTCTCCTGTAGTGCCCCCCAAAGTCCCAAAACTGCCCACCAGGAGGCTGCAGGTCCATTAGGACACTGCCTGCTCTCTGCCTCCTGGAGATTTTGGCTCACGTACTGCAGCTCTCTCCCCCCCCCCCCCCCTCCCTCTCCCCTCCCGTTCGTGCTATCCCTCCCCTAGCTTCAAACCCCTTTATGGCAACCTCCCCCATGTCCCCAACCGCATAAATTTTATTTTTAGAAAGCTCCCCATCTTTTACTTACCTCTCCGCTTCCTACAACGGAAGTGAGCTGCCGGCAGCCGCGTCCGTGATTGGCTGCCGCTCAGCCAATCACAGACCGGCTGCCGGTCTCGCCCCTCTGCTTGCATTTCCTCGCAAGCAGAGGCCGGGAGCGCGTCGGAGGAAAGAGGGGAGGTAAGTAGAGTTTGGGGGGCTTTATAAAAAATAATAATGCGGTTGGGGCTGGGAGCCCATGGGGAATGGCATATAAAAAAATTTATATTAGGGTGGACATGCTCTTTAAGGGCATAGCACCCAGTCACTGGTACAGATATGTGGATGACACCTGGGTTAAAATCCACCAGAAGGAAGTACATGCCTTCACAGAACACATCAATGCTATAGACCAGAACATCAAATTTACAAGGGAAGAGGTACAAAACAACACATTGGCTTTCTTGGACTGCTTGGTAGAAGTCAGGGAGAATGGTAAACTGGAAGTAAAGGTTTACAGAAAACCAACCCACAAAGATCAGTATTTGACGTTTGACTCCCCTCACCCTTTAGATCACAAGCTGGGTGTCATTAGGACCCTGCAACACAGAGCTGAGAACATCCCCACTAGCACAAGGCGAAGACTAAAGAACACCTCAGAGGAGCCCTTAAAACTTGTGAATATCTAGACTGGGCTTTTGTCAAAAGAAGTAGAAGGAAGAAAAGAACACGAATACCAACAGTGAGGGCAAACAAAACAGGAGAAAGAACATGGTCACCCGTATGTAGCAGGGTCTCCGAGAAATTAAGAAGATTTTTTTAAAAAACACCATATCCCTGTCTGCTTTAAACCAACAACACACTGAGGCAGCATTGGTACATCCGAAAGACCCAATACCGAAACAATAGGAAAGTGACATCATATACGCAGTGCAGTGAGAGTGCTCCGATTTGTAGTGGGGTAAACCAAACATCTGCATCAACGTATGGCCCAGCCACGAAGAGCCAATTCCTCTGGTCAGGACTCAGCCGTTTACCTGCATCTTAGGAAAAGGACATACCTTTGAGATTTTAATGTTAACATTGGCAAAGAAACATGACTGGTGCAAGAGAGGTGTCAAGAGGCCATTTATGTGAAAATTAACAAACCAACCTGAATAGAGGTGTGTGTTTGGGGTGTGGGGGGGTGTTCAAACCCAACCGTCTGCCATTTACAATGCTGTATCAAATACAGAGTGTCTGGACACAGCAGGCCAGGATAGTTCCAGCTTACTCAGGTGCTTCTGTCCGGAGCACAAAATGCAATACTGAAAAATGAGGAGAACTGGAACCAAAGAGCTTGAGTGCTAACAGTGCTATTTATTGGTAAATAAATGTGTTCCAATAAATAACCTGTTAGCACTCAAGCTCTTGGTTCCACGTACAATGCTGTTTGTTTTGACACCTTTCCCTGGGCAGTTTCCTTTAATACCTTTTAGCCACAAGGCATCACGCTTGAATTCAGAAGGTCCCTAACCCCTGGCTGTGACATGCTAATTGAGACTTTCCAGGGTACATAATTGTCAAGAGATTCTTGTACAAGTCATTCTGAATTGAGAAAGCCAGTCAGATGACTAGCAAAAACGTCTTCAAGAACTAAACTTTAAGTCCAGTTGATCTTACTGAATACAACAGATATGTGTCAAAAATGTACTTAAATTAAATACTCTTCGGGCAGGGCCTGATGTGAATGGATACATGTAATTGTAAAGCGCTACAGAAGAGTTGGTGCTATATATACACAATCATAATAATAAAATACAATACACTAGGGAAGGAGCAGTGAGCCTTTTGGACTATGTTACACTAGCTACTCATTTTTACATTGTAAGATGTTGGCGCTCTATAAATCCACAAATAATATATACACATAAATGAATACCACACATACATAAAAATCTTATCTCCTAATATTATCTTGAAAAATACTAAAGTGTCACAATTTAATCAGAGAAAGTGCTATAGTGCAAAAAAATAAATATACATTTTTCAGGGTTTATCCTAGCCCCTCTTTTGGAAATAGGTGTTTAGTAACCTTAGTGAGTGGGGGTTATGTTTGAGGCGATCTAATCCACTATATTACTCTAACTTAGTGTGTTTTTTAATATTCCATAAAACCACTACATTGGATGTTAGTATAGTTTATAAGGTTAATACATACGTCCATCTAGTTCTACTACTCAGCAATACCCACATTTGCTCTCTAGGGCAATCAAATATCCCTGGATCAACTCCAACTTTATGTATCAATACCAGTAACATGCAACATTCTTTATTTTTAGAAACTCATTTAGCATTTTTATTAGCTATCCAATGAACCTGCTATCACCACGTAGTTTTACCGTCTCATAGTGAAAATCCATTCTGAACTTGAACTAAACAACTTTTCTTCCAGTCTTATTGTGATGTCCGTGTGTCTTTTGTTGTGTTCTATGGTGAACAATTCCCAGTTAGTTTATTGTATGGCCCATTAATGTATTTATAACACGTTATCATAGCCCCAAATAAAGTGTCCTTTCTCTAGTGTGCATAATAGTATTTTTTCCAACCTGTCTTCAGATTAAAGCTACCCCACTCCCTTATTAATTTATTTGCCTCTTCTCTGAACTTTTTTCATTTCCAAGATGTCCTTTTTTCAAATTTGGATTCTAATGTAAAAAAATTATCCCACCCTACCTGCCCTCTATTTAGGATTTTGGGGAAACCCACACAAACACAGGGAGAAATATTACCTCTGTGTAAATGTAGCTGTGAAGTAGAACACAAGACCACGGTAGAGTTATACAGGGACCCCGAGATGACTAGGGCAAGAGGTGTATCTTCACAACCAATCAAATGCTTCCTCTTTACTTGCCCACTGCTGTTAGATAACATCTGATTGATGCTGAAATTAATAGCACAGACAAATGTTTGCACCTTAATATCCTAATCCATTTCCTGATTTTTTAAATGAATTGCACGTTATGTGGCTAAAGTTTTGTAGGTTCCAAAATTCATAGTTTTATGGGTGTTTTTGCAAGGTAAACTGTTGTTTAAAAACAACACATTTTCCTTAAGCAAAGCCTCATATGCTTTGTGTCCTTTGGGTGTATTTCTTCACCCATAATGTGGCAAACCATTCGGGCATATGGGAGATATTTAGTTTATTTCTTACCTGTCAAATGGGTTTGGTTAAAACTTTAAATATTTTTTTTTCTGCTAAAATATAAATTCTGCACATATACATTAAATAATGGCACCATTACATGGACAAAAAGGGTGGTTGTGTGGCATTGTATTTGCAATTCTTTAAAGAATCGGGGTTTGCTAGTAGCCTACTAAAACAAAGCAATATGAAAGTGAATATCCTCTTTAAAAATAGAGGATGGCAACAACATTAAGGCTTGCAGGATGAATACTATTGCACATATATCTGTCATGTTTGTTTATATTGTTTTTCTTGAATACATGCTTAAAATAAACTCATATTCCCAAGAAAACAGACAAATGACATTATTTCCTGGAATTCTTTGCACCAAATCTTCTCAGGAGCAAGTATCAGCCAAGAATCTCCCGCTGCAAATGTTTTACCGTACATGTAATCCATTTATTAGTGTCTTAGATTCATTTTTTCAAGACTGTGACAGACTCTCCATTGAAGGACGATCAAGCAATTTATTTGGGTCATTAGCAGTGTCACCTCTAACACTATGGAGCTAGTTACTAAAGAGAACCAGAGGGCATATTTGTTATTATAGAAGATGCAATATTTTGTTGTTCTCGCATAATCCATGGAGTCTAAGTGGAATAAACCTGCAGATCTGAGAACAGTCCCAGGCAATCTTGCCACAATATGCAGTTTGATCCAATCAGCACTATTTGGCAACCCAAGACCCTATACAGGATCCAGATTAGCATGCTAGGTTCTTACTTAGTATTTACCACAGCAAGTTCCAAATGTACAGTTGCTATGGGGTAGGAATTGGGAGATACTGATTAGCTTAAAAGATTAAGTTAGGGTACCCCCACCTCTCCCCTTAAGGAGCTAAAAGCTCCCCAGAGTATAAAATGAAATACAGACTTTGTATAACAGAAGATACCTCACAGCCTCATGTTATTAATATATCAATATTGGAAATAAGGGGGAAAATGGCCATTTCTCTAAGAATGCTGGGTAGTTTCAGAGACATGCAAAGTCATTCTATGTAGAGGGGAGGGGGGGAGTAAATGTGAGAGTCTGAAGAATTTTCTAATTTGTTAAGACTGTCGCATGTTTTACAAACAGCACATAATTGGGTGTAATACAGGAACTTCCCTACACTTCCTGTCTTGTCATGTACAATGCCTAAGAGAATTTTGATTTGCTAACAGTGTAAGATCAGAACACGGTGGCTCAGTGGTTAGCACTGATGCCTTGCAGCGCTGAGGTCCTGAGTTCGATTCCACCCTTGGACACATCTGCAAGGAGTTTGTATGTTCTTCCCGTGCTTGCGTGGGTTTTCTCCGGGCACTCCGGTTTTCTCCACAATCATAAGGACATACTGATAGGTTGTATGTGTCAAATAAATGTGCTTAGATTGTAAGCTCTTCGGGGCAGGGCCTGATGTGAATGTATACATGTAATTGTAAAGCGCTATGGAAGATGTTGGCGCTATATAAATCCACAATAATAATAACTTCATTGGATGTTAGTAAAATTCCACTTCCTTTTATTGTCTACATGGAGACCCATGTAGAAATCCTAGAGGTGTGGCTAAACCTTCCATTTTGAGTTTTCCATTCAAACTTGGTGTCAAGTAAAGTAATTATACTTTATTAATTGTATATCATTTGTTTTGTAATTCAGTAGTAAGTAGTAATACTATACTTTGTATAGTGTTATTTGTTATGGTGATTTTAATTAAATAGTGTTAATTACACTATAAGTAATAGTGTTATATACCCCTACCTAATTAGGTGCTCCTAAAAACTCAATGCAATCTCTGTAAAAATATTAATTTATATAATATAAGGGATATAGTGATCTATAGAATATTATAATGCTAATGTTTAAAAAACAAACACAATATAACACATAAATCACATTTGTAATTAGTACTTGAGATTACATAGGTAGCACATTGGCTCAGTGGTTAGCACTTATGCCTTGCAGTGTCCTGAGGTCAAATCCACACATCTGCAAGGAGTTTGTATGTTCTCCCAGTGCTTGCATGGGTTTCCCCCGGGCACTTTGGTCTCCTCTAGAATTATAAAGACATACTGATAGGTTGTATGTGTCAAATAAAATAATAATTGCCTGTTGCAATTATTGTCACTTCATCAAACAAGGAGGAATGGGTGAGAAACTTGCCTAGCCAGACCCAGCCAGAAATGGAAGACCCAGCCAGAAATGTCCTGCCTAAAGCCATCCCTGTGGTGGATATTATAGCAGTCACAGATGCCTCAATCCACAATAATACGGTAGTGAGGCAGAACAACTTCGACTTAAGGTATCTGCAGCCTTTGCCAGTCCTAAACCTCCTTCATCTAACCTGACCACACAAGAAAGAAGAGCCATGTCCACCCCCAAAACTATAATTTCCCCCACTACTGGCCCCACTGTGTAGTGTATAAAAATACTTACCTTACATCCCAACTCCAAATGGTTCTCCTGTAATCCCCCCCCCACCAAGTCCAAAAAAATTTCCACCAGGAGCCAACCAGAGGGGGAAATTGTTTCTGCCTCTGAGGCTTCCCCTGAGAGGTTTCTGGTATGCTCTGAGCAGCCCTCCCCTCCCTCTCCCATCTGTTTTGGTCTTCCCCCCCCCTAGCTCCAAACCCTTTACTATATGATATGTATTGCTTCCACAGCCCCAACCGCTATAATCATATTAGCAGAAAGTCCCCCGATAGTTACTTACCTTACCACTCTCCTTCGCCGTTCTGAACTGCTGTCAGCCGCTTCCATGATTGGCTGCCTCTCAGCCAATCACAGGCGCGGCTTTAACAAGGGATCCCACCAGCCGTTACAAGAAAAAGACTTTCTACAACAGCTTCAAAAGTATAAAGCCATTGATTGAGCAATGTATCATCACCTCTACCCTGGTGAGGCACATCCATGCATATATGGACTCCAAAAATACACAAGGAAGGGGCATGACTAAGATCTAGTCAGCAGCATCAACTCTGTAACATACAAGGTGGCAAAATACCTAGCCAACATCTTAGGGCCATTGGTTGGAAGTTCTAAGCATCACACCCAGAACTCCAAGGATTTCACTAACAAGATTCAAAATATAGTACTCAGTGGAGAAGAAACTATGGTGTCCTATGATGTGACATCTCTCTTCACCTGTATACCCACCAAGGAGGCTGTTGAAATGGTGAAAAAATGGCTAGGCCAAGACAGCACCCTTACTAGCAGAACTGATCTTGACCCAGAACAGGTGTATTCCTACCGGACTTGTGCCTGATACCACCTATTTCAAATACAGGGATAAGTTCTATAAGCAAAAACATGGATGTGCTATGGGATTTCCAGTTTCACACATTGTGGCCAACCTTTACATGGAGGAAGTGGAAAACAGGCACTTAATACATTTAAAGGGCATGTCCACCCCCAAAACTATAATCCCCCCAACTACTGGCCCCACCATGTAGTGTAGTATAATCCTTACCTCACATCCCAGCTCCCTAGGGTCTCCTGTAGTGCCCCCCCAAAGTCCCAAAAACTGCCACCAGGAGGCTAGCAGGTCCTATAGGACACTGCGCTTCCTGGCCTCCTGGAGATTTGGCCATGCGTACTGCAGCTCTTCTCCCCCCTCCCTCCCCCCTCTCCCCCGTTTTGCTATCCCTCCCCTAGCTTCAAACCCCTTTATGGCAACCTTCCCCCATGTCCCCAACCGCATAAATTTTATTTTTAGAAAGCTCCCCAATCTTTTACTTACCTCTCCGCTTTACACGGAAGTGAGCTGCCGGCAGCCGCGTCGTGATTGGCTGCCGCTCAGCCAATCACAGACGCGGCTGCCGGTCTCGCCCCTCTGCTTGCATTTCCTCGCAAGCAGAGGGCCGGGAGCGCGTCGGAGGAAAGAGGGGAGGTAAGTAGAGTTTGGGGGGCTTATAAAAAAATAAATAATGCGGGGGGGCTGGGAGCCCATGGGGAATGGCATATAAAAAAATTTATATTAGGGTGGACATGCTCTTTAAGGAGTAGCACCCAGTCACTGGTACAGATATGTGGATGACACCTGGGTTAAAATCCACCAGAGGAGAGTACATGCCTTCACAGAACACATCAATGCTATAGACCAGAACATCAAATTTAAAGGGAAGAGGTACAAAACAACACATTGGCTTTCTTGGACTGCTTGGTAGAAGTCAGGGAGAATGGTAAACTGGAAGAAAGGTTTACAGAACCAACCCACAAAGATCAGTATTTGACGTTTGACTCCCCTCACCCTTTAGATCACAAGTGAGTGTCATTAGGACCCTGCAACACAGAGCGAGAACACCCACTAGCACAGAGGCGAAGACTAAAGAAAACACCTCAGAGGAGCCCTTAAAACTTGTGAATATCTAGACTGGGCTTTTGTCAAAAGAAGTAGAAGGAAAGAAAAGAACACGAATACCAACAGTGAAGGGGACAAACAAAACAGGAGAAAGAACATGGTCATCCCGTATGTAGCAGGGGTCTCCGAGAAATTAAGAAGAATTTTTTAAAAAACACCATATCCCTGTCTGCTTTAAACCAAACAACACACTGAGGCAGCAATTGGTACATCCGAAAGACCCAATACCGAAACAATAGGAAAGTGACATCATATACGCAGTGCAGTGAAGAGTGCTCCGATTTGTATGTGGGGTAAACCAAACAGCATCTGCATCAACGTATGGCCCAGCACAGAAGAGCCAATTCCTCTGGTCAGGACTCAGCCGTGTACCTGCATCTTAAGGAAAAAGGACATACCTTTGAGATTTTAATGTTAACATATTGGCAAAGAAACATGACTGGTGCAAGAGAGGTGTCAAGGAGGCCATTTATGTGAAAATTAACAAACCAAGCCTGAATAGAGGTGTGTGTGTGTGTGTGGGGGGGGTGTTCAACACCAACCGTCTGCCATTTACAATGCTGTATTCAAAATACAGAGTGTCTGGACACAGCAGGCCAGGATAGTTCCAGCTTACTCAGGTGCTTCTGTCCGGAGCACAAAATGCAATACTGAAAAATGAAGGAGAACTGGAACCAAAGAGCTTGAGTGCTAACAGTGCTATTTATTGGTAAAATAAATGTGTTCCAATAAATAACACTGTTAGCACTCAAGCTCTTTGGTTCCACGTACAATGCTGTTTGTTTTGACACCTTTCCCTGGGCAGTTCCTTTAATACCTTTTAGCCACAAGGCAATCACGCCTTGAATTCAGAAGGTCCCTAACCCCTGGCTGTGACATGCTAATTGAGACTTTCCAGGGTACATAATTGTCAAGAGATTCTTGTACAAGTCATTCTGAATTGAGAAAGCCAGTCAGATGACTAGCAAAACGTCTTCAAGAACTAAACTTTAAGTCCAGTTGATCTTACTGAATACAACAGATATGTGTCAAATAAATGTACTTAAATTATAAGCTCTTCGGGGCAGGGCCTGATGTGAATGGATACATGTAATTGTAAAGCGCTACAGAAGATGTTGGCGCTATATAAATACACAATCATAATAATAAAATACAATACACTAGGGAAGGAGCAGTGAGCCTTTTGGACTATGTTACACTAGCTACTCATTATTTACATTGTAAGATGTTGGCGCTCTATAAATCCACAATAATAATAATTACACATAAATGAATACCACACATACATAAAAATCTTATCTCCTAATATTATCTTGAAAAATACCTAAAAGTTCAAATTTAATCAGAGAAAGTGCTATAGTGCAAAAAAATAAATATATATTTTTCAGGGTTTATCCTAGCCCCTCTTTTGGAAATAGGTGTTTAGTAACCTCAGTGAGTGGGGGTTATGTTTGAGGCGATCTAATCCACTATATTACTCTTAACTTAGTGTGTTTTTTAATAATTTCCATAAAACCAGCTACATTGGATAGTATAGTATAGTTTATAAGGTTGAATACATACGTCCATCTAGTTCTACCTACGCAGCAATACCCACATTTGCTC
This sequence comes from Hymenochirus boettgeri, assembly GCA_019447015.1. Lineage (NCBI taxonomy): Eukaryota > Metazoa > Chordata > Amphibia > Anura > Pipidae > Hymenochirus > Hymenochirus boettgeri. Next base: position 195,644,830 of record CM033470.1, on the reverse strand, counting down.
TCTAGTGGCAATCGGAAATATCCCTGGATCAACTCCAACTTTATGTATCAATACCAGTAACATGCAACATTCTTTATTTTTAGAAACTCATTTAGCATTTTTATTTAGCTATCCAATGAACCTGCTATCACCACGTAGTTTTACCGTTCTCATAGTGAAAATCCATTCTGAACTTGAAGACTAAACAACTTTTCTTCCAGTCTTATGTGATGTCCGTGTGTCTTTTGTTGTGTTCTATTGGTGAACAATTCCCCAGTTAGTTTATTGTATGGCCCATTAATGTATTTATACACAGTTATCATAGCCCCAAATAAATTGTCCTTTCTCTAGTGTGCATAATAGTATTTTTTCCAACCTGTCTTCAGATTAAAGCTACCCCACTCCCCTTATTAATTTATTTGCCTCTTCTCTGAACTTTTTCCATTTCCAAGATGTCCTTTTTTCAAATTTGGATTCTAATGTAAAAACAAATTATCCCAGCCCTACCTGCCCTCTATTTAGGATTTTTGGGGAAACCCACACAAACACAGGGAGAACATATTAACTCTGTGTAAATGTAGCTGTGAAGTAGAAACACAAGACCACAGGTAGAGTTATACAGGGACCCCGAGATGACTAGGGCAAGAGGTGTATCTTCAGCAACCAATCAAATGCTTCCTCTTTACTTGCCCACTGCTGTTAGATAACATCTGATTGGATGCTGCAAATTAATAGCACAGACAAATGTTTGCACCTTAATATCCTAATCCATTTCCTGATTTTTTAAATGAATTGCACTGTTATGTGGCTAAAGTTTTGTAGGTTCCAAAAATTCATAGTTTATGGGGTGTTTTGCAAGGTAAACTGGTGTTTAGAAAAACAACACAGTTTTCCTTAGAGCAAAGCCTCATATGCTTTGTGTCCTTTGGGTGTAGTTCTTCACCCATGAATGTGGCAAACCATTCAGGGCATATGGGAGATATTTAGTTATTTCTTACCTGTCAAATGGGTTTGGTTAAAACTTTAAATATTTTTTTTTCTGCTAAAAATATAAATTCTGCACATATACATTAAATAATGGCACCATTACATGGACAAAAAGGGTGGTTGTGTGGCAGTGTATTTGCAATTCTTTAAAGAATCGGGGTTTGCTAGTAGCCTACTAAAACAAAGCAATATGAAAGTGAATATACTCTTTAAAAATAGAGGATGGCAAAACAAATTAAGGCTTGCAGGATGATATACTATTGCACGTATATCTGTCATGTTTGTTTATATTGTTTTTCTTGAATACATGCTTAAAATAAACTCATATTCCCAAGAAAACAGACAAAATGACATTATTTCCTGGAATTCTTTGCACCAAATCTTCTCAGGAGCAAGTATCAGCCAAGAATCTCCCAGCTGCAAAATGTTTTACCGTACTATGTAATCCATTTATTAGTGTCTTAGATTCATTTTTTACAAGACTGTGACAGACTCTCCATTGAAGGACGATCAAGCAATTTATTTGGGTCATTAGCAGTGTCACCTCTAACACTATGGAGCTAGTTACTAAAAGAGAACCAGAGGGCATATTTGTTATTATAGAAGATGCAATATTGTGTTCTCGCCCAAATAACCCATTTGCATTGGGTTACTATGCGTTTTGTACAGTGCCTGTACAGTACATGGCATTTCCAAAAAATTCAGCAATCTTTTCACAACAATTACGACCCTGCTTCACTTCATTTTGTCTCTTATTATTATAAGAACTTTATCTGTTTCCTATGTAAAGTGGTGTCTGGAAATGAAATGTGCTATGACAGGAAGAAAACAATACCAGTGCATTGTGCACATTTTCCTGGAATTCACTCCTGTTTCTCTGAGACTTCAGAATCCATTGCTAATGAAAAAAGAAAACACATGAACATGCCATTCCAGAAACATTACACGTTACATGTTTATGTGTTAAGTGGCAACTGGATCAAATTATTGCTGACTGAATTCCTGTATAAAATAACTGATTCATTGTATAAGAACTAGTGACCTTACCGAGGCTACAGAATAGTGACACTGTTCTATGTAATAGGATAAAGATTCCCTCTCTCACATGAATAACATCAATAATCTGTTCTAGGTCACAAATAGATAATAAAATAGTGTTGCTTCTCACCCTTCTGTGTTTTTTTTGTTTCCTTCCTATCTCAGCACTAAATTGTGTCTTATTCTAGTGACTGACTGTCTCCCTCCCTTACCCATGGGTTAGAATATGCTCAGTGAGTGGCCATGGCTGTACAAAACCAGGAGGTGAGCTGGTAAACAGGGTTTAAAATATAAAGAAAGTAAAGAAAAAAAATCAAATTCTTATTTTGTTAGTCATACTTTTAAAATGTGCATTAACAAGGAGATTCAATAAAAGTTCTTAACGTTAAAAATGGTGATAATTTTGCCCCAGCCAATCAGATATTAGACTGGGTAAACACAAATAGATATTTTGTCCCAAATGAACGATTGCTATGAGCAAGCACTCGGCTGGTACAAATGTCTGCCGCGGCCAACAGTTCGAGTGACCGTTCGCGCAGACCCACAGGGGTCCGCACGATTGGCTGTGATTTACCAAAAGTCCAATCGCCCGACATCAGTCATTGCTGTGGACAAAAGCAGCACAGATTTTTTTGGCCCAACCGACCAATACAGGGAAGTATCGGTCGATCTGCCCATGTGTACCCAGCCTTATTTAACACTTGAAAACTAACCCTGAAAGTGCTAAACGCTTGCTTGGTCAACAGTGTACCTGGTGTAACTCAAAATAATACACAAACCTTATTCATCTGAGATCTTTGTCTGATGTTGGTATTAGGGCCTTTATCCTTTCGAAAAACTTTGGGCATTAGAATCTTTCAATATCTAGCTGTTGTCTTTTAGCTCAGTCAAAGCTATTTGGTAGTCCTGACCACACAGTGTATTGTAACATTTAAATTACATTTTGTGTTTTTTTTTTAAGAAAGACAAACTTCCTGTACAATATATTGTATTATCAAATACCATCTTATAATGTTGTGGTTGTTCTCACACATGTAATTGTTTTGACAGAAGACTGATTCTTTGAATTAGGTACTGCAAGAGATATCTTTCATTAATGACAACATTTTTCAAAATGTAGCCCTATGGTACAGCCCACACACTTATACATACAGCACCTAACTATAGCATTTTAAGATAGAGAATAAAATAATTATAGCCATATGCATTAAAAACAATGTAAGTAAATTAAACTATTGGCTACATCCTTGGGAATTGTGTCTCTGTAGGGACTAGTGCTCCTATTGTTTGAAGATTACATAGTAACATAGTAACTGAGGTTAAATAAAGACATGCTTAAAAAAATAAATAAAAAAACAGCTAAAGAGGGATGGGGGGGGGGGTTCCTTCCTGGCTCCAAATGGCAACAAAAAGTTCCCTGTACCAACCAGCACTACAGTATTTGTATTAATACCAGTAATTCTCAATATTTTTTAGTTTTAGAAACTTATCTAGGCCACTTTTAAAGCTATTCAATGAACTTGCCATTACCAACAGTATTTTTAAAGTTTCAGCTTCCAAATGAACATAACTTGATTTTACAGTGTACTTATCCTTTAATTAGTGTTTATAGGTCTGTATATTTAATATTTAATAATTGTTTTTAAGCATTTATTTAAGTAATAGCACTTTGCACTTAATATTATATTAGAGTTAAAGAGAGTAATTGTGAAACCTTGGTAGACATAATACATGTAACTTTATGGGGCTTTTTTACCCAGAGCCGCTATCGCTCTGGGTAAATGCTTCTTCCGTGATTTATATCTCGTTGTACATCTCAAGATCAAAATAAAAAAAACACAGAACATGCATATGAACATGTATATATATCCCAATTCACCTAGTTTGAACAAAAGATAAGTCACATATAAATACGAACACAGCAAGAATAAAAGAACACCAATCGTATAATCATTTCAGTTTTGAGCCAGGAAAGAAGTATCACTCACACTTTGGATAATAACGAAGGGGGAGCAGGGAATTAATGGACCACCATTTCCATTCCATTCGATAATAATCATAAAATAATTTGATTTTAAGTCAAATTGTGAGGGTTGTTTTTCCACCACCTTTCACATCACGGTGGTCTACAGTATCTCCTATACACCTTTGCACCTTGGTGAGGGGTACTGAATCTGTCCTGTAAATTTCTAACAGGATACCTACCCTTTGTACATTTAGGCAGTATTTAAAAAAGCAAGAATCCAACAACAGTCTATATTTATCCAGATGATGCCTTCTTGGTATGGCTGTGCAGCATGTGATCTCGCCGGTTCTATGAATATTTAGAAGAAATGTACTACAATGGTCATAGATTTTTTTATGTATATGAGAGTAAACATTGAGGGGGGGGGTTTGTGACAGAACACTTTTCAAAGCCACAAATGTGGTGAAGATCTTATTCCTCTGGTTATGAATTTTGCTGTAGGAAGCGAGAAAATAAAGGATATTGTAGAGATCATTCGGATTATATAACCAAAATTGTATTCACTAATCAAGGAATTCTGTGTTCCTCCCTTGATATCGTTGAGACGTGGTCGCACACAGCTCATTGGTTAAATTAATGTTTACATCAGAAATGTTTTACCGTATGTAGGAAAAGTGTAGGCATGTTCCTATGTCTACATTGTGACAATGTCAAATTGTACAGAAAGGCAGGGCCACTCCCCATAGAACACCATCCCCTTGCAGATCATATGGCAACATCAACAGCTTATACACAGTATCCAATAGATCCCAATTTGTCACAGCATAACTCTGATGACTTCTTAGATTTAAGAATAAGGAGGGTGATAGACTGTGTACTAGCTTATTCTCAAAAATACTGTCCTACATGCGGGCAGTTACCACCCAGTGGGCCAAAAAAATGGTATTGCCTATTCACAATTTGTAAGGGTATTGCACAATAATTCTGACCTAGATAAAGCATATGAACAATTAGATATTATAGAGAGAAAGTTCATACAGCGTGGCTATAGGAGGGGTATAGTGAGAACTCAGAGGGAACGAGCTATCTGTACATATAGTTGGACCCCTGTGGAAGTTGCTAAAGAAGCTCCTACTAAGGAGCGTATACCCTATAGTTTACAGTTTTCAGATAACAGCAGGGCTATAAGGAAATGTGTCAGAGATCAGTGGGATATTCTGAGTAAGGACAATAGCCTCCCTTTCCAAAACAGCATGCCCATCTTTGCCCACAGAAAGGGCAAGAACCATCGGAACCTACTGGTTAGAACTGACCTTAGACCCACACATAGAACTAGTGGGTTGGATTGGCTGCCCCCCCAAAAAATGGGTTGTTTTAAATGTAGCGGTTGCCTTACATGTAGATTGATGTTGACAGGCAGCGATTTCGCACACCCACACAAAGGGCAGAGGTTTAAGATTGGACATCGACTAAATTGTCTGTCCACATATGTCGTCTATTTCTTGGTATGCCCCTGTGGGTTATATTACGTGGGTAAGACCACCACGACAGTGAGGAAAAGAATGGCGAACCATCGGTCATCCATTCGAACCACTGATGAGCGATCTACCTCCAAATTCGGGGAACTGACATTGACGAGAGGCCAGACATGGGGTGGCTTCCCTTAAATGTATGGCCATCAACCACATACCTGAAGATGATAGAGGGGGGGGACCGTAAGCAACAACTATTAAGAAGGGAGGCAAGATGGATAAGGACCCTGGACACGCTGACCCCTAAGTGACTTAATGAGCAAATTGTATTGTAATGCTTCCTATAGATGAAGGGGCATTTAAGCGAGCCATAGTGAGCTATTTCTGTTATGCTGGATCTATCAGATACTGTGTATAAGCTGTTGATGTTGCCATATGATCTGCAAGGGGATGGTGTTGTATGGGGGAGTGGTGATGGGAGGGGCGTGAAGTGTGACACTGGGGGTGTGTTGTGCTTTTAAGGAAGTGGTGTGTACTATGACGTTATGCCTGATGACGGTCACAAGATGGCTGAAACGCATTGCAGCATTTTTTAATATGTAATAATAAAAGTTTTATATTTTAGAGAAAGTCCTCTGGAGTGCACTTTATCTGCTAGAATAGTATCCATATTGTGAGCAGCACCGAGGCGAGTGATGCGACAAGTGTCGTAGGACCTTATATTATATATATATATATAATAGAATTGGTAATAACGGGCACTCCATCAAAGCCATCCGCCTGGGTGCTCATCCAAATTAATACAATCTGCGGAAAGACGGAGGCACTCACAGGACTTCTCCAACAGCAAACATGTTTATTAAAACGTGCAGGTTAACATGTTTCCGCCCTGTCAGTGGGGCCATCTTCAGAACATCTGTGAATCGGGTGTTACAAGTTTAAATACCAACTACCACCAATCCGTGAAACTGTGAAGATGTGAGTCATATAACAGGAAGTGGATCTAGCCACTCAGAAGCAGCGGGTGTGTGCTCTAAGGACGAATGAAAACCAGGGGTGTGTCATAGTTAACATCGTGGGTCCGATAGCTCAGTGTAGGAAATAGTGTGTGTTGGAAGCCAATCCTACTGGGGGTGTGTCTCTATAGAGAGAGAGAGATGTAGTATGGAGGACACACTCACAGGTCTTTCTTCATTTAAACTTTATTTGTGCATAGTTGACATGTTTCCGCCCGATTCGCGCGCCGTCTTCAGAACATCTGAAGAGAAGTACGTAACTTCCTTAAGAGGGGAACCTCTAACACACCCCTAGTGTGACATGTGAAGTGGGCGTAGTGCAGGTAATCTGAGAGGCAGACAATCCGGACGCGACTTCCGGTTGTAAAACATGCTGGGGAAAACAGGCAAAGTAAGCAGTGATAGTCTTTTTCTGCAAATAACTACAGAGGTTGGAGGTGGGTGAGGGAACCCTAGACTACAGAAATTGGATTTGGAGCTAGGGGGAGGGAGAGAGAAACGGGAGAGAGAGGGAGGAGGGCTGCAGTGTGCATGTCCTAATTCTCCCGGAGGAGAGACAGGAAGCAGACACAGAATGGGACAGATAGGCTCCTGCTCTTTACTTTTTTCGGACTTTGGAGGGACATTGCAGGGCAGCCATTTGGAGCAGGGATGTAAGGTAAGGATTTTAGTACAGTACACAGTGGGGCCAGTAGTGGGTTAAAATGCAGTTTTGGGGTGGACATGCCCTTTAACGTTTTATCAAAGGGGGAAGAAAAACATTGTGTTTAATAAAGAATAATTCTCCTCTTAACATTATAGTAAAATGATTTTTCATCACCTGAGAGTTCCTTGCCCTGTATAAGAAAAAAAGTGCAAAGATATTTGGGTTCTTTCGGCATTATTCAATAAAAGTTCTTAACGTTAAAAATGGTACTAATTTTGCCCCAACCAATCAAATGTTAGCTTTCAAATGTTAAAAAAAGTTGGCACCATTTTTAACGATAAGAACTTTTATTGAACCTCCCAGTTTGTATGAAATACAAAGAAATGTGTGACCAAACCTGTTACTGTAAATTTATATTTGTGCCAGAGGAATAATCTGCTGTTATACGATTGGTGACTTACATAAGTGGAGTGTAATATGACTGGCTGTCAACTCCTAACAAGGCTGCAGCTTCCTTGTTTTGATATGCTGTGCACTAGAGATCAAGTGACGTGTACTACGACCAATGAAACTTCCACCGAAACAAAGGGATGGCTTATGGGAGCTGATCCCTAGTACCTACAGGTTAATTTAATAAATTAACCAACAGCCACAGCAAAGGAAGAGGTGAGACACAGCTTGTTTTATTTTTGTGAATGTGGTCTATTGGGACAATTTTGTCTGGTGCCTTTAGTTCCACTTTAAGTATATGGGTTTTATACATTTTCCCATTGGTCCTTTAATTTCAGTATTCTGTAAATAATTTTCCAAAAAGAAATTAAATTAAAGAAAATGTATAAGGCTTAGCTGATAAATGCAGTATAATTTTTTTATTAAAGTAGTACAGTAAGTAATGTTGGTAGGGCTCCATGTTTTCCAGCACCAGGGTCAACCATATTCCACGCCTTTGGTAGATAGAGTAGGTTCAGTACCTGAGCTCTAGATGTATGCCTGCTTCTTTAAACCCTTAGCCATATGAGAGCATTGAATGACTAAGGTACTTAAATTCACAGATCCTTTTTTCCTAAGCAGTTAAATAGTGTTGTGTTTAATGGTCTAACTTGGCCTGAGATCCAGCGAAGCATTTTAAAACCTGGCAGAGGGATTATTTATAGAGGTAGCCCCAGAAAATGTATCTAAAAGGACTCAGCTGATTTTATGATCTGGGCACAGCTTCAATTACCAAAGTAGCAAATTTCATCTTTAGAAATGCTCAAAACAATGTTAAAATGCTCAAAATGTAATGTTCCCATTAGGTGTTGTACTTAGTTTTACCACTAGATGTCTTCATAGACCAAAAAAAGTGTTACAAACAAACAAATCAGGGGAAATATATTACATATATAATATTTTTAATGAAAACAAGGGTAGCAAACAGAGTAACCTTTTGGTTCAGATGGTAGCAAACAGAGTAACCTTTTGGTTCAGACAAATTAAAAGCAACTCTACACCAGGTGTGATTCCTCTCTTGTGTTTTCAATACTAAACACCTTTTTAAAAAATGGTGTTTGGCAGTAGTAGAATAATGATAACAGTGCTAAATAGATAACTGTAGTCAATTCGCAGTTCAATGTGGTCATAGATGTAGCTGGTATAAATACTGCAGTAACGTTAATGCTCTATACTGTGGGTTTATGAATACGCTCCTTACAATTTTAGAATTATTGATTCAGTGGTGTAACTACCGCCCCTGCAGCCTCCATGACGTCGGGCGTGCACAGGAGCCCGCCAATCTCCCCGATTGTACCACGACCAGCAGTTTTTAAACTGCTGATCGCACACACCTTTACTTATGCATACGCAATCAGCCGTTTAAAAACGGCTGATTGCAGTGTGTCAGGGGCCAATAAATATAATAAAAAAATGCACTCAACCAATGAAGTAACTAGCTTTGGTTTTGAACATTGTGCCCTGGTCTTGCTGCTTACCCTTTTCTGCAGCCCAAAAAAAATGAAGCCACAGGGGAACAAAACAAGCCATGGATGAACAAACGAAGTGCATACTATATGCTCAAGCACTAAAAAACAAATGCATTAACACTCTGTCGCATGCTCCTCCCAGTCATGGTAGAAAAGGAGTGTGTGGGAGGGGCTTCCACAGAGAGCATTTTAGGCCCTCACTCCTCCTTTCATTGTGTGGGTGGGTGTAAAGGCTTTAAAGGGTATGTCCACCTGAAAAATTAACATTGCCTAAAGTAAAAGAGCCCATTTAAATATGCATGATACTTTTATGGATTTGTGTGTGTGTCCTTGTTTGTCCGATGTATGTGCTGTAAGATCCGCTTGGCACATTGAATATTCATGTTGCTGCCTTCCCAATAGCAGGCAGTCCGACGTGCGCACCATCCCGCACATGCGCAGATCCACCCATGCTGCGTCGGACTCGTCGACCCTGCCCGGCTGAGGGATTAAAACGGAACATCCCGTTCCGGAATGGATTTGTAGGTCTCGGTCTACACACACACACACACACACAGACACAGACACACACACACAGACACACACACACACTTTCCCAGCCACAGAAATGGAGACTTTATGTATGAACTCTTACGTCTGGTGGATTGGATATTTAATCTGGTCTATCTACACACACTCTCCCTGCTTCCCCCAGCCACAGAAATGGCACACTTTATGTATGAACTCTCTCCTTCGTCTCTGCCAGCATTGTCTGTTTTACTACAGTTCTGACAATGCAGGAGAGGATCTGTTTACATAAAAGCACAGGGTCAAGTGGCCGGGACCAAAACGCATGGTAATAGCCTCATTTAGTAATCAGCTCACTTCCTTATCCAGCACAGCTAAGGCCACACCCCCAAAAACGAATAGAACTTCTAGAGACTGCTGCAAAGGTAGGGAATGGAATTTTTTCAAAAGAAAGGCAGGAAAAGGCTTCTGGGGATGGGTACTACCTTATAATGAAAAAAAAAATTTTTTGATTTTGGTGAATAGACATACCCTTTAATTGTTTAAGAAAATGTATGTGAAATGTGCTGCACATGGCACAATCTCCCACTGCTCTTTTGCAAGGCAGTAACAAAGTTGCCCTTTCCCCATCAAAAATGGCTCCAGTTTAGGAGCCATTAAAAACACCTACAGGTAGGTCGATAAAAATTTGGACAGTGACAACTTTTTTCTAATTTTGGTTCTGTACATTACTACAATGAATTTTAAATGAAACTACTTGGATGCAGTTGAAGTGCGGACTTACAGCTTTAATTCAGGCAACAAACCAACACACTTTCTCCACCGTGTTTTACAGATAATGTGGTATGCTTTGTATAATGAGCTGTTCTGTAGCAAAGTCCAATCTATCCTCCTTTCTATGGCTTATGAGGCTAATGAGTGGCTTGCAGTGTACCCTCTGTATTTACTTCTTTTTATGGTAGACTTGGATATTGATACGCCTATCCCGTGGAGCGTGTTGTTTAATTGGTTGGCTGTTGTCACTATTGTCTTCTGCGGCCGTCTTTACGCATTGCCGAGTTCACCAGTGCAAACTTTCCTTCTCAGGATGTACCAAACTGTAGATTTTGCCATTTGTAATATTGTAGCAATTTCTCGGATGGTTTCCCCAGCTTCTTTCCCCTGTATGGAAAGCTCCTTTGACCGCATGTTGTCTGTTCAAAATATTCCGCATGCAAACACCTCAAATCAACTCCAGGCCTTTTATCTGCTTAATTGATAATAACATAACGGCAGACTTGCCCACACCTGCCCATGAAATAGCTTACTTTTTACTTTTGAACCCCTGAAGGGATTGTGTAAAAATGCTTTAGTTGCTTCATATTTTTATCCAATCATTATGTTCCCCTCGCTGGATTAAAGCTGAAAGTCTGCACTTCAACTGCATCTGAATTGTTTCATTTGAAATTCATTGTATTAATATACAGAACCAAAATTAGAAAAAAGTTGTACAAAAACGGTACATTTATAGGGATAGTGTGATGAATAAATATGTGCCGCCATCTCAAAAAAGTGGAATCAAATTGGCCACAGCAGCAGAAAAAAAAGGAAAACTCCCCTATAGAGGTTCTATAGGGGTTTCTCATTAAAAGTGGTAATATGCTGTTCAGTATTAAAGGCTTACTATAAAGAAGCCTGAATGGATTCAGTAACCCCTAATGACAAGATAGATTAACATTAAATGATAAAATGTTAAAGCGTTCTCTATTTCCTGGGGGAAAAAATAAATCCTGTACATTGCCTATGCAGTATTTACTATTTATACCAGTTTTATTTAATGTAGCCACCAAACTTTTTTGCACCAATTGTTGTCTAATAGGAGCTGTGCTTTCCCATGATGCCTCTAGTATGCATCTTGTAGCAGTATCTACGGTTTGTCACAAAAGTGAGTACACCCCTCACAGTACATATTTTATTATATTTTTGTTAATGGGACAATACTGAAAATATTACACTTTGATTCAATGTAAAGTTGTCAGTGTACTGTTGTATAACAGTGTAAATTTGGTGTCCCCTCAAAATAACTCATACTGCCATTAATGTAAAAACTGCTGGAAACCTAAGTAAAAAATGTCCAAATTGTGCCATGAGTCATGCGACTCGTGTGTTAAAAGGTCTCATGTGTGAATGGGGAGCAGGTATGTTAAATTTGGTGCTATTGTTTTCGCACTGGTAACTGGAAGTTAAACATGGCATCTCAAAGAAAACTCTGAGGATCTGGAAAAATAATTGTTGCTCTACACAATGATGGCCTAGGCTGTCAAAAGTTAGCCAATTTTCATAACAGTCCCAGGTGAAGCAAGGTCAATGTAAAGGTTCGGAGTTGGTAAATCCTGGTTTGACACTTGGGGAACACAGACAGAATAAGCTCCACGTAAACTGGGAGCTCTCTTCAAACTTAAGGAAACTATAAATCCTTTCAATACATTCTGGTGCATGGGTGGTAAATCCAATGTCTGGTATAAAGTTATGCTGTGGGTCTGTAGCTGGCCAATTTATGGATGTTATGTTGGAATACTGCCCTGCAGCTCTGTTTGGATTTGTTACAATAGCACTAAGCACTTTATAATACATAAGACTCTGAAATTCCAATGGTGAGGTGCAGAATCTATATTACAGTCACTCAGTGAACACACTACCTACAGTGTAATATACAGATTTACTTCACCTCGGAGTTCCATGCCCTGTATAAAAGCACTGTGCCTGCGGCCTTGTGCTTCTATATGGTCATGGAACTCCTCGGTGGCGTAATATCCTTATATTACACTGTAGGTAGCGTATTACTGTATCCCTTATATCATTTCCAGGAAGGTAGCCTATTCTGAAGTATAAAAAATTGGTTTTAACAAGTGTATTTTGTCTCGTAAAGGGATATTTTTTGCTAAATTGTAAAAGTGCATTTGTGACTGATTTATTTAATTAGTGTCACTAGGTGTATTATTCGATCTAAAAAGATCAGTGATTGTATTCACAGTAAATTTTGGATTTATGGGTTAATCATGCTTTGTGCTATAATGAAGTACTGGGTTGATCTTTTGAGCATTTGAATTTAAGATTGCAACTGAAACTAAGATGCAGCACAGTGACCAAGACCATACAGTGGTTTAACAGGACAGTTTCCACCCAGAACAGGGCTTGCTCAGCTTCTTATCTAAAGGTTGTCTTTCAAAAATAGACATATAAATGCACGGGGCAGCAGTTTTCTGAGGACAAGCAGACTAAGGGCATGGATTACTGGAATCATGTCCTTTGGTCTGAGACCAAGATAATCTTATAAAATTCATATGATGTCAAGTGTGTGTGCGTTTTTCAATAGTTAATAAAAAAACGCATGCGCAAACTCAACGAAATCGCACGTGAAATTGCATGTGATTGCGTTGCTGTGTGGCCGTGCCCTAAGTGCAAACAAAAAGAGTATCACATACTATACTTTCTCATCATGGAAGAGGATTCCAGTGGCAGCTTATGAAGCTCTTGTGAACTCCATGCTCAGGACATATAGGGCAGTGCTTGAAAAAAATGCTGGTCAAACAAAATAGACACTTTGGGCATCATTTGGACATTTTTCCTAGGGGTGTACTCATTTTTGTTGCCAGTGGTTTAGACATTAATGGCTGTGTGTTGAGTTATTTTGAGAGCTAAATAATGACTACTTTACATTGTATACAAGTGTCATATATTTGGTATTGTCACATGAAAATAAAATCTTTGTATATATGAAGGTGTACTCACTTTTGTGTGACACTATATGTATTGAAGCAATTCATTACCTTTTTTATTTAATGTTGGTTGTTTGCTTTGAAAACAGCACTACCCAAGGGCCTACCTGTGGCTTTGTTTTGCTAAATTAAAATCTTCTACTCCCCAGTTTCTATACCACAGCACAGAACCACCAACAATGGACATTGTCGGCTTCCTGGGAACATTTTTCCTTTGAAACAAAGGGGTGAGATGTTAGAATTGACATATCATGATCTGGATTTGTGTAATTATAAAGCCTTTTCCTGTAGCACCATGTTAGCTGAGCATTTGCGTAGATTGAACATTTGGTCCATTGGTCGTCATATGCTAATGAGTCATTTATATTTATTTTGTGCCCTTCTACAAATTTAAAATAAAGTTGTTTTTTTTTGTTTGTTACAAAAAAAGTAATTTAAATTTACTTTTATCATTTCATCATATATACTGTGTATTGTATTGCAGATAACATATACGCTTAATAAATGTGATCTGTGTACAACTGGTACTGTCAATCTAGATACTGATATAGGTTTTGACTATTTCTCCTTTAAATGGTCTAGCCATTTTAATTCACACAAAAAACTGTATAGCACACAAACATAAAAATATCCATGTAGAATGCATAAAACATTTGTTTCAATAAACATGTAAAAAAACAATGGATATTACAATAGTATCTACACCATTGGTGATATAATACAGATGTTTTTAATTTGATCTGGAAGGAATGACTGGCCCCTATATATTTCCTGATGTTATTTCAACACATAGAGTTCAATAAAGCTTTGTTCTACCTCACACACTAATGGCTTAGTTTACAATGTTATGCAGCTCCATATTAAAAAGCAGCTCAATATACTTGTCCCCAGTGTGCACGGCAAAAAAGACATTCCTAAGTTTGCCTATTCCTGTCCATTTGCATACAAGTTTGTACTAACATTAATCGGATGTTGTTTTCTTTATGTGCCCTGTTGTGGAAAATCTTATAAGCCTCTATCATCCAACAGAATGCAATTTTTGAATGCTAAACAAAATGGCTGGACAAGATTTATGTACAAGAGAAAAGAAAATAATATACTTATTTAGGCAATGAAAAAAATTTACGAATTAGGAATCAGAAAAAACAGTGACAATGTTTAAAACGGAAAGGGTTAATTACCAAAAGCTTTTTCATCGACAGACCCAACTAATCAAATTGGAGAATATAAAAGGCACAAAACACACCATATTAGTGTCTACCAATTAAAGGGCATGTCCACCCCTTTTACTAACTTTTTTCCAAATAATAGTTTACCTTCCCCCAGCCCTAACCGCTATAGATGATTTGTTAAAAAGTGCCCTGATAGTTACTTACCTTCCCTCTATCCTCCGCCGCACAGTCCCTGCCCTATGCTTGCATAGAACTGCAAGCAAGGGGCGGGACTGGCAGCCACGTCTGTGATTGGCTGAGAGGCAGCCAATCACGGACACGGCTGCCAGCTGCACAGAACGCCGGAGGATAGAGGGAATGTAAGTAACAAATCATTTATAGCGGTTGGGGCTGGGGGAAGGTAAACTATTATTTGCCAAAGGGAAATTACACTAGAGAGATCGCAAAACGGGAGTGAGAGGGAGGGGGGAGATGGCTGCAGTGCGCATGCCAAAGACAGGATGCAGAGTCCTATATGGACTCTGCTATCCTCCTGGTGGGCAGTTTTTGGGACTTGGGGGGGGGGGGGGATTACTGGAAAACCATTTGGAGCTGGGATGTGAGGTAAGGATTTTATTACACTACAGAGTGGGGCCAGTAGTGGGGGGAATTATAGGTTTGGGGGTGGACATGCCCTTTAAAACAATTTTTTTCCTATTCAAGTTTTAGTCTATACCATCTATAAATTATACACCAATTTAAAATGCTAAAATATTTGCCATTTGAAAAATAACAAAAGACGGACACAAACAATGCAATATAGTTGCCGAAACGTGGTTCCATCAATGACAAAGCAACAGTGGGGTTAATCCAATGGGAACTGGCCATTTAGTCAATCAAGCATGTTTAAAAATTTCCCTCACTACATGCTAATAAGTTCACATGGGAAACGTGGAAAAAAATAAGGAAGAAAAACATTCAGACAGCACTGGCTGGTTCACTATTTTGGGAGATGATCATGCTCTGCAAATAATGCATAAATAATGCATGAGCTCAGCGGTCGTTCAGTTGAAGATCCACCCGGTCGGTCGGGCAATGATCCCTGCCTGATCGGCCAACAAAGAGCTCATCCACATAATGATTATCAGCTGAAACAGCTGTGTATACACATTGTGCGTTACGGGTCGGCTCCCACGATCACATGTGTGTATGAAGCATAACTCATTTGAAATAAGCTATATTTAATTGACACGTTTGATCTTCAGAGCTGTGTAAATAATGTGCACAGTCAATCTGCTAAAAATCAGGATTGCTAAATGATGGCTATATAGAAAAATCCCAGAAGAAAAATGTGGAGAGACCGCAGATCTACTGCAACAAATCCTATTCAAGATAACTTCAAGTTACATACTTAAGTCCTAATGGACCTTTCTTACGCACTCATTAGGGGAACAAACATGTAGCTTAAAGGAGAAATGCAAATACATATACTTTAAAAAAAGAGCAGTATTTTTCTATCCTAATGACCTTAACCTGCCCATTCAGCATTTTGTCTGTGTATAAATGCTTCCAAAATATGGACTTCCTGCTTGTAGGACCACTAATAGAGATCATTATGGTCTTGCCCTTGACCCAAGCCTGGTTAATTCAGTTACTCAGTAGAGATCTGAGCATGTTAGACCCATCCAACAGCCATTCAGTAGAGATTATTGTTTGGAACATTCCAAGATAGTTTGCATTCTGGGAAGAAGAAGGACCGTTACAGAACCTTGAAATGGCAGGTCACAAATGTCAGAGAATATGTAGAATAACTAGGTATGCATAATATAAATTAAGAAAAATATATATATTTTTCGCTAAACTTTCCCTTTAAAATTATATGGAATATCATTTGTTGCAGTAGATCTGCAGTCTCCCCGCTCTTTCTTCTGATTTTTAGATGTAAATTGATTGGCCATGTTGGCAAATCGGCTGGGGAATGAGAGAGGTTTGAAATACACAGGCCCTGTACCACATTGTAAATTATGATGCCCCGGTATTGAGCGACGTACCCAAACTGTAATAAGATTGATCTTCCCAATAGTTATAGATATTTTTAACGTTAATGTTAAATTGAAGGTAGATACAATCATTGTCCAACCATATGCAGTTATAATGTGGTTTCATTCAGAATCATAAATACACACATGAATGTAGTTAAACATTGCCGTGAATTGCGAAGATACAGCCCTTCATACTTTTACTCCCCTGTGCCTTTATAGGATTCTCAATGAACCTGGATTGCCTCCCGCTTGCCTGCCCTATTGGATCATTGAGAATGATGAGCTGCTGTAGGAGAGGCAGTACATGCACATTTCACACACAGAACGTGGGCACAGTAAGCTAGTTAAACTGCTTTTAAAATGTATTATTTAAAGATTAAATCACATTGTTTTTAGAAGTAGATTTATTTTATTAATTTGTTAAATGAATGTTGATATAAAGTCTATTCTATTCCAATTACTACACCTTTTTGGATAAAGATTTAGGTAAATTTATAAAACTAATAACATGGTATGAATTTAACTATTACTTTTTAAACCAATGTAAATAAAACATTTGTTTTTTTAAAATGTATTTAATGGTAGTTATTTATTTAAAGCTTGAAGAAATTACATCACAATCTAGCCTGCTGATTCTCAAGGCTGATAGCACTCTAAGCTTTCATTCCCTTTTAATTTAGAAACAGGTGGGTAGGTTATGCTTTGAACAAAACCTTCTGCCCTACTATGCTACTACATCACTAGGTGACAGGGTAACCCTCCCCCCAAAAAATATTTTATAGAAGCTTACACTAATAATCAAATATTTTAGGTGTATTAACCCCAAACCCTTCACTTAATGATATATATATATATATTCATGGGATCACCACTTCCTCTCGGTAGTCCAGGTGCAGCCTGCCCAGAACCCTTCACTTGGTTTGTAAATACTGTAAAGCTGCATCGGCGCACACTGAATTCATATATTAGCCATGATAATTAAAAGTAGTGTACTTTATTGAACATTTGCGCACATTTTTGGCTGTTTGTGTATGTTCAATAAAGTACCGGTATACTGTTTTTAAATTATCTAGAGCATGGCTACTATATGAATTTTGTTTGCCCCGATGGAGCTCGGTTTTCGATTAAATAGGTTATGCTTAACTTAAATTAATAACACATACATATAAAGGGTGATTTATCCAGAGCCGCATTCTAAGTGTATCTCCCATATGGAGATTCAATACTGACTTTGCAGCTCTGGGTTAATCCCAGAGATTTAACCCCTGTGTGAAGAGAATGTCAGCTATAAAATGGAATTAAATAGTTGTGCAGGAAGAGCCACAAAGCTAGTATTGAAATTCCAACCAAACCACACAAACACCACAAGCAAGGTATCAAATCTGTTAGTGTGACTTTAACCCCTATGTCTGCAGATCTCTGTGAAATGGGCCAATAGACATTGTCATGCAAATCCAGGCTGCCACTAAATTGTCTCTGCTGGCTCCTGTTAGTCAAACACACACACATATACAGTCCATTTATGAATATATATAAACAGTAGGAAAAAAAACAATGGAAGTGATTTCTTTCTTCCAGTGAAAAAGGAGTGTGCAACACGTTTATTACATAATCAAGCACAGTGCTCTCTAGATTATCTGTGAGGTACATGGCTTTTTAGAAAACATTTTAAAATGGCAGAGGCTACAAACTGTGACATTAATGCCAAAAAAGTTACATTGCCAACACAATATGCTTACATTTTACCAGAAACCACTCAACACATTTATTTCCTAATATTAACAGAAGTGTCTTGCTATATACATAGTTTATATACCCCTCTACATTTCCCTCTATTCGTTCCTCTAATGGAACACACAGATATAATGTTTCATTCCTTAGTTTTAAACCATGGTAACAAGGAAATTAGCATTGGCCATTAAAAAAAAAAAAGTTTCTGAAACAGTAGATAAAACAACATAAAAGACTACAAAATAAAAAACGGACAACAAAACAAAAAAGGCAATTACACTTTCTGCATTATTTTTTTTCCTCATAGGGCATGCCCATAATTAAAATAATGTAGGGCACCCCTGCCCACTCCCAACCGCTGTGTCAGAATGTTAAAAAAAGATTTAGAACGTTACTTACAGCCCCTCGATCCTCCGGTGCACTGATCCGGCTCCCTTGTTGCTGGAACTTGCAAGCAGGGGCCAGACTGGCAGCCGCGTCTGTGATTGGCTGAGAGGCAGCCAATCACAGAGGCATCTGCCGTCAATGGAGAGCACAGCGGGAACGAAGGGCTGTAAGTAGCGTTCTAAATCTTTTTTTAACAAAATTACAGAGCAGTTGGGGGGCAGGCAGGGATGGCAGAAAGTAAGGATTTTTTAAAACTATACAGATGGGCCAGTAGTGGGTTAAATTTTAGTTTGGGTGTGTGTGTGTGTGTGTGTGTGTGTGTGTGTGTGAACACGTCCTTTAAACTAAGGAGTCATAACAGAAGGCAGTGCAAATCAAAAATTCATGGAACAACCAATGACCTTAAATAATACACAAACAAATTTTCCTCCTCAGATGTTGCTAGAAACTGATGCATAATGGGCCAACTCTTAGTATAAATGCTTTTATTTTGGTCCAAAAAATTCCTTTAAAGCAATTTGTATTATATCCAATATATAATACAAATGAGCAATGAATAGCCTGTAACTTATATCCTCATATACGGTGCTTATCTATTGCCAGATAAAAATGTCAATGAGCCGTGTCAACAATGACACATTATTCATAAAGCTAGTGCATTTAACACTGGCAAGGTCTTAAAGGATATCTATACTGTAAAATAGATATAGGTCATAAAATAATATCATTAGGTACTAATAAGTGCTATAGTTTCCCTGTTGGAATAATCTGCAGCATCCACATCCTTTCTACTGGTGCAGTATTATCCGACTGGTTGATGTAGATTTAAAAAACAAACAAAAAATTGTGCCTCATTGTACTTAATCCCCATTGTCTCTGTAATTATTCTTATAGTGGTAGGAGCCAGTCTCTCCTATCTTTGTGATTTTGTTTATATGGAACCACATGTCAAAGTTTGCTCAGGTCTCTCAGTTTCTGCTGTGTCTTCCAGCTTTTCTTCCTTATGCACCCGCATATGTGAGCACATCCATGCTCTATGCATGTGATGGGAAAGCATGTTTGGGATATCAGCAACCTGTAACAGTTGCAAGTAACCAGCAAACTTTAACAGGCTATTTCTTATTAATAAAGCACAGAGGTAAGTAGGGCTACCAGCCTCTACCTCAAATATAATTACAGAACAAACATGGAGTGATGCTTTTTTAATACAGATGTACTCAATGTAAAGTGAAATTAAGTCTGGCAGTAAATAGAACTATACATGCGTTATTAGAAGATCTTGGCATGAATGAATGTGTGATGTTTTTCTATTTGGACTTGATGTGCAAAGTTTGAATAGGACCAGACTCCCTAATCCGATTTACCTGTAATTATAAATCACATTATAGCCACTAAACAACAGCTATAAACCAAAACACAACTTTTTTGAACAACATTGACACTGGTACTAATATATAAATGGTACTTCATTTTTTTGAGCAATACCACCGAATACCAATCCTTCTTTTGAAGTAAATCATTTAAGCAAGGTTAGGTAGCCTCATTTACATGAAAACTAGGTATAAAGCTGTCATATTTGTTAAGGCATTTTAACAGGAGAAGGTAAATATATAATATCATAATTCAAAGCAATGGAGAGTGCTCTTCCCTTTAACAGACACAAGGAAATCTGACCAATACTTCACAGCTGATGGCGGCCAAAAGTTTTAACCTTTTACAAGATTGTTAAATTTCTCCCACAGAAGGGGAGCTATGTAGGGGGCTTATGTAACGGAAAATATACCAAACCCAAGAAAATTGAGAATATAATAGATATGTTTTTATCTTTTTGGCACCAAAAATATCCGCAGTAAAAACTTCAGGTGACCACATTTACAGAAGAGACTTTCTGTAGCTTTGCTGGTATTTTTCAACATTCAGTAAGATTTCTCAAGGTCCAAGTGACATTAATATGCAGGTCCTTCAGAAACTAAGAAGGACGTTAAATGGGTCAGTATGAAATAATGGAATAGAGGCTGTATTTGAAAACACGATTTCAACACTTCACTGTGTTTGAGCACAGGAATGCAAGTCATTTTAAGGGGGAGAGATCCTTAATGTATGAAGCAGTTCACTGAACTGACATCAAGGAGAAAAGGGAAATTCTAAAAATAAACAATAAAGGTCCCGCCATCTGTTATCAGATGATTAAAGTGCATAGGAATTATTGTAACAGTCCTCAGACACACATGGTGAAATGTTGGCAAGCCATTGCTTGTAAATCCAAAGCACTGGATGCATGGCCCAAGCACTAACGGACACAACATTTACTCTTTAACACTAGATGTGCATCCTACGCTGACTCAAATGGAATGTGCAGACACCTCTGACTGCTGTCTGATGTAGCTCTGGAAGCTCTTGTCCCCAATTGGGTGCTCTCTGTGAGGAGAAGAAAATAGATTTGAGTTAGTTATTTCTATATATAGATACACAAATGAGTAATAAGAAATGTTAATTTATTATAGCACTATACAGTATATACTACAACTTATCATTTCATTGTATGACATCAGTACCCAAGAAGGAATATATATATTTTACAGAGAGCTACAAGTGCTTAGTGTTCCCAATAAAATCTTTAAGTAGCACTAAACATTGGCATGGAATCTAGCACTGCAGAAACTCCCCTGATCATTACTTACCTTACCTCTCTCCCCTGGCGTTCTCCCACCTGCCTCTCAGCCAATTATGGACGGGGCTGCCGGTCTGGCCCCCTGCTTGCAGTTTCATGCAAGCAGAGTGATGGGACAGTACGCCGGAGGAAAGAGGTAAGGTAAGTAATGATCGGAGGAGTTCCTGCACATAATAATATAGCGGTTGGGGCTGGGGGAGGAAGCCCTACAGTACCCCAAAAGTTAAAAACAGTTGTTACAGAATTGATATATATACAGATATTAATAGGCTGTAAAATAAGACTAATGTTATTTATTGTATTATTGCTATATGCTGCTGTGCTTAAGGACTCCACTTGAGTCCGAAACGCGTCAGGCGTGTCTTATCTAATATGTTACTTTCCTTATTATCCGATGTTGGACTTTGTAATAAAGATGGAATTTTAATGATCGTGAGCCTGGAGGTGGCGTCTTTTGTCAGTAGTACAACATCCTTCTAATCCTGGTGATTGTAGATCAAGCGAAGAGTCTGGGGCGGACTGCACCCGGACCACCCGATAGCAGTGGTGAGTTGCATCTTTAACCACTCTGCTTTTATATGTACCTGCGCTCTGTTAAATTGTCATACTTATTGTGCTGAATTTGTATCTGGATCAGCAAAGGGTTCGGGGCTCAAGCACCCGGACCACTCATCGTATATATATATATATATATATATATATATATATATATATATATACGTCCGTATGGGAAGCACTCGCAAGGGACTAATACATCAGTAATGAAAAAGTTTATTGTAGTTCAACGCGTTTCCGCCACAGGGCCGTCGTCAGGAACACACACAATCAATCACCATATGCACTATATACCACATGATCCTAAGAGTGCCCCACCCCTTCAAAATGCAGGATTAACCCCTTACCAGGATAAAAGACCAATAGGTGTACAAATATAAATAGATAAAACCTTCACCTAAAAACATCACAGAATACATGATATCATAAAAATAGATAAAATACACCACCTGTGCGAGAAACAGTTTCCGATCCATCCTCCAATAGGGATCCTTATGAAAGTCAAAGACCACTCCATCACTCGATAAGAAGAGCACGGTCCCCAAAAATAAAAGCACTTGCTCAGAATGTAAGTACAGGTCGCAAGCGGCTGCCTCACGGAGCACAAACTATGTATCCGCTCCTACTATCAAAACAGACGGACAGCTTCCGTGTATCCAGTCTGTCCATCTAACACATGGGTCGCATTATCCAATCACACACCGGCACAGGGTAACTAGGCAACCGTGCGTAACAAACGAGCGGCACACTAAAAGGGAGCCGCCAGTGGAAATATGTAAACAAGAGGGGCAATCAAACATAGATCCCGGAGAATGCATCAGCAAACCATTCCCAAATCCACCAATAATATCAAAGATAAAAAACATACAACCCCAAGTCTCAGAAAATACATCATAGAATAACCTCAACTCACAGATAAACAGGAATAAATATAGCATTCATAGATACAGTTACATCGGTTATATATATTGAGGTAAACATACTATAAAAAACATGTAAGGGAAACATCTCATTAAGACCTTGGGTACAAGGGTATTAAGTTTTTTTATCCAAACAAATTCCCTTCTTAGCAGGAGTATATCCCTATCACATCCTGGCTGGGTCTTACCCAATAATTGCCATCCATTTGAGCGTGGCTGGACTATGGCTCATTTACAAAAATGTCTAGCCACAGATTGTTCACCATAGCTTTCTGCACATGTTCTTTATTTTATGGAAATAAAGAACATGTTGCAGAAAGCTATGGTGAACAATCTGTGGCTAGACATTTGTTTAAAATGAGCCATAGTCCAGCCACGCTCAAATGGATGGCAATTGATTGGGTAAGACCCAGCAAGGATGTGATAGGGTATACTCCTGCTAGAAGGGAAGTGTTTTGGATAAAAAAACTTAAACCCTTGTACCCAAGGGTTAATGAGATGGGTGCCCTTACATGTTTTTATAGTATGTTTACCTCAATATATAGGATTAACCGATGTAACTGTATCTATGATATATGCTATATTATTCCTGTGTTATCTGTGGGTTGAGGTGTATTCTATGATGTATTTTCTGAGACTTGGTGTTTGTATGTTTTTTATCTTTGATTATTGGTGGATTTGGGAATGGTTTGCTGATGCATTCTCCGGGATCTATGTTTGATTGCCCCTCTTGTTTACATATTTCCACTGGCGGCTCCCTTTTAGGTGTGCCGCTCGTTTGTTACGCACGGTTGCCTAGTTACGCTGATGCCGGTGTGTGATTGGATATATGCACCCATGTGTTAGATGGGACAGACTGGATACACGGAAGCTGTCCGTCGTTTTGATAGTAGGAGCGGATACATAGTTTGTGCCGTGAGGCAGCCGCTTGCGACCTGTACTTACATTCTGAGCAAGTGCTTTTTTTGGGGGACCGTGCTTTCTTATCGAGTGATGGAGTGGTCTTTTGACTTTCATAAGGATCCCTATGGAGGATGGATCGGAAACTGTTTCTCGCACAGGTGGTGTATTTTATCTATTTTTATGATTCATGTTCTATGTGATGTTTTAGGTGAAGGTTTATCTATTATATTTGTACACCTTATTGGTCTTTTATCCTGGTAAGGGGTTAATCCTGGGCACTTGTGAAGGGGGTGGGGCATTTAGGATATGTGGTATATAGGCTATGGTGATTGATTGTGGTGTTCTGACGACGGCCCTGTGGGCGGAAACGCGTTGAACTACAATAAACTTTTCATTACTGATGTATTTAGTCTTGCGAGTGCTTCCCATACGGACGTTATTACATATTGATTTGGGGATAGCACCAGGGCATTCGCTAGTCGATGAGGAGTGCGGCCCTTTGGAGTGTATATATATATATATAATATATATATATATATATATATATATATATATATATATGATTTCATCACGATACTTGTATTGCTATTCTAAATATCTGCTGTGCAACCTAGGTGGGATCCTATAGTCACCAATGAGAAGTGAAGGGTCCGGGGCATTGGTATCCAGACCATGTGTTACTAAAAGTAAGCTATTTTAGACCACAGCATGATATAGAGCATATGCCATACATTAGGCTATACACTAAAGTTTATATTGGACTGCTGCACATGTCCCATTCCCCTTCCCCTCCCTGTGCCCCCTTTACCTTGTGATTTCTATTATTTTTGCTATATATATTTTTTATTAAAAATAGAATTTAGACTATATGAAGTAGGGCATTCATTTTAGTGAAATGCTATACAGTACACACGAATATGCTTATCGTAGCTTTATTGCTCCTTGTCTCCAGGTCTACTTACTGGCTTCCATACTTTGTTTTTTTAAACTTATCTCTCTTGTATTGCGCATGCTCTTCTTCTAGGAATTTAACAGCCTCTATGATGTGACAGAGAGTCTTGTATGTTTCCCGAGGGTCATCAATCAGGAAAGTGCTATACTCCTCCTGTTCAGGACCATCATACACTGACTTGCTACCACAAGCCTCTACAGAAAAAAACAATGGTTAACAAACAGATATTTTTAGTTGTTACTCATAGACAGATGCAATTATAGCTTTACCCATAGACAGGGTTGCCAGATCTTGGCCGGCCCTAAACGGGAGGGGCTGTGATGTCACAGTGACATCACGGTGGACAGCCAGGGTATGGCTAAGGCGGGCTTGGGCAGGACCGTGGTCAGAGTTGGAGTTAGGGGCATAACTGGGAGGCTCTGCCAGGGCAGGTCTCTGGAAAGGATTTAAGCCCTGACTGCATGACTCGGGATTTTAGCCCTGCAGTTGAGGCAATCCCATCCAAATAGGGACACCTGGCAAACCTGCCCATAGATGCAAATTAAAAATGTATAAATCTTAAACATAACATATTCTTGTATCTCTAGGACTAGTAGAGATGGGCAAAATTGCTAAAATCCGTTTCGCTGCGGATTCGTGAAAATTCGCAGAAAAACCAATTAAAGTCAATGAAAAAAAAAATCTGCACAGATCCACCTAAAATACTAGGTAAACTAGCAATGGTAACTTACTGTAAATGGCTCTGGGACCTGGGAAATGGTCTGGGGAACACGTACACATATACAGAACGGCGGGGAAAAAACAACTTTCCTCATGATCGTACTGTTTTTTTCTCCCCGAAAAGTAGAATTTTCAAGGAACTTTCACTTACTGTACATGACTCTGGGACCTGGGAAATGGTCTGGGGAACAGACAATCAGATTCTTTCTGAAAGAATCTGATTGTAACCAATTCTGATTGGATACAATTAGTTTATTTTAGGTATAATCTGATTGGTATCCTAACCAATCAGATTCTTTCTGAAAGAATGTGATTGCAACCAATTCTGATTGGTATACTAGCCAATCAGAAAACTACTTGCACAGTCCCCACTCCTGTTTTGTAATGGTATCTTCAAAATGGACTGTTAAGCCACACCCCAGGAAGTTTTACAGGGAGGCAATGGAAGCGTACAAAGGAACATATTTCTCACTTCCCTTTTAGTGTTGCATCCAATGGTGTGCTTAAAGGGTATGTCCACCCTAAAATTAATTTTTTAATATAAGATTCCCCCTGCCAGCCCAGCCCCAACCGCTATATTTATAGTTTAGAAAGCTCCCCAAACTCTACTTACCTCCCTTCTTTCCTCTGCCACGCTCCGGCCCTCTGCTTGTGAGAAAATGCAAGCAGGGGCGGGACCGGCAGTCGGTCTGTGATTGGCTGGGCGGCAGCCAATCACGGACGCGGCTGCGGCAGCTCATTTCGCCGGAGGAAAGAGGAGAGGTAGTAAGTTTGGGGAGCTTTAATATAAATATAGCGGTTGGGGCTGGGCTGGCAGGGGGAATCTTATATATTAAAGGGTATCTCCACTGATAAAAGTCACCTGGGTTGTAAGGATACATATGTGTAAGGTGGATATGTACCTGCAGTATCCTGTGTCTTTCAGCAGTAGTTTAGAAGAAATCTAATGAGTTTCCCCCAGAACGCTGTGGATGGTGCAGGTCCGCCCACTTTCAGTGACACACACACACACCACACACACACACACACTCTTTTCAAGCTACTGAGTTCACTGCTTAATGGAGGAATAATCACATGACCATCACAGCAGCTTGCTGACCTCACTAATTAATGGAGGAGTAATCAGGTACTATCTTTTTCTCTCTCCCACTCCCTCCCATACCAGATTGCCTCATATTCCCAGCATCCCGTATGAAATCAATCATTGATCAGAGTTAGACACAAAAAATCTTTATTAAAAACAACACAAGTCCCCTGTCTTTGTTACAGTATTGTGGGAAGAGGGTTTCAACTTTTTCTCCCCTGTCTGCATGATTACCTGTAAAAATGAACTTAGAGAGTCAGGGAGGAAAGGATTTCTTACTGCAGCCAAGTGGGTGTGTCTGCTACCATGATGATGCACATTGAGTGACAGCACTCTCAGCACAGGGGAAGACACACCCCCAGGAACCTGCACAACTTTCCCATGCTGCTGCAATCAAACGAAAGGGAATTCTGGGGGAAAAAAGGTAGGGGGAGGGTTGGGGGGGTGGTGTACTTTAAAATAAACCAAAAAAAATGCTTTTTCCTCAGTGGAGATACCCTTTAAGGGATTTACACTAGGGGGAGGGAATCCTGAGAGAGAGGGAGGGGGAGAAGGGCTGCAGTACGCATGCCAAAATTCTCCCGGAGGCCAGGTAGGAGGCAGAGTCCTATATGGACTCTGCTATCCTCCTGGTGGGCAGTTTTTGGGACTTTGGGGGGGACGGGACTACAGGAGAACCATATAGAGCTGGGATGTGAGGTAAGGATTAAACTACACTACATTTTCTGAGTGTTAGTAGGAAGTTGCAAGACTTATATGTCACTTCCTTTGTAAAACTTGTGACAGTCTCTCACCCCACCCCTCAGTCTCTCACCCCAGCTGCTGTTTGCTGGACATTAAGAGATATCTATATATCAGGGTTAGGCAAAATGTAGATCTCCAGATGTTTTGGAAACTACAACTCCCAGAATTCCCTAACTACAGAGTAGTACATGTATTTCTAAAGCACTAACACTTCCTGTACAATCCAAAAGATGTGTGCATATATGTCCCCTCTAATACCTATTGGGGTAAACCAAATAGGTTCCCTTCTGCCTCTATATATTGTGTAAAATATTCATTTAGGGGATGTGACACTAATAGAACCAGGATTTCATAGGATTTCTTTTATTTTTAACATCTTGCCTTTATTTTTTTTGTACAAATCCCAACATTTTTTAGTAGTGTGTATAAAGATTTGATATCATCTGTATCCACATATAGCTAAACATACACCAAAATATTTCCCACTGTGCACCAACGGGCATACTTTTGCTAGTTTTGAGATATATATATATATATATTTAATAAAATGTATAAAATAATATTTACCTTGCATTTTCTCTAGCTTAGGCATATATGTGTTAAAGAGAGAATAAATGCGCTCTGTTTCCCTGTCTCCATCTATATCAAGCTGTATATTTGCTGGTAGGCCCCTGTAGGAAGAAGTCCATATTAAATTAGAAATACATTTGGCAGCTGTCTACAAGTCAGATTCTACACCCTGGATCATTGTCTTATTCTACTTTAACTCTTTTAAAGATACATTTGAAATAGAATCTGAGGAAACTTTGCTTAAAGGGTATCTATAGTGAGAAAATGAACTTTTTTTCCCTTTCCTTCCATGTGTTCTATAATTCTCCCCAACCCCCAGAGTGTATTTACTTTTTTCAGATTCCCGCTCTGTCCTGGGATACACAAGTTATAATAAAACGTGATTGCATTCCTCTACTCCTACTTGTCCTGTCAATCACGTGATTGCATTCCTCTACTCCTACTTGTCCTGTCAATCAAATCTGTGATGTGATCCTCTTCCCTGCTCAAGTCCCTCCCTCCTCCCTGCTCTGTTTGCACAAACAGAGATAAGAACATTAGCAGGGGGGAGATGTAGCTTTGACTGCAGAGATAAGGCTGCACTTGACCCCCCTTCTTCATAGCTTTCACTGATTGATGATGGGTCACAAAGAGAGAGGTCGTATTGCAGTAGTAACTGTACTGTTCTCCCCTCTCTTCCGTGTCTCCAAGACAGCTTGCTTTCTATTGGCCACTGTGCGTGGGTGTGTTTTTCTGAACTTTTAACTCCTACTGCACATGAGAAGCTTGTCAGGCAGCCAGAGTTAAGACATGGAGGAGGTAACAGAGGGGAGGGGGAAGGGGGGAATGCTGCACAGAGATCTGACACCATGGAAAAAACAAAGTCACTGACAGAGGTAAGATTAAGACAGCACAGAGTTCATGAATTTAATTTTGCAATGGGCCAATGTGTTTTTTTCACTATAGAAGCCCTTTAAAATAAATAGTCATGCCTTCTAGGACATAAAGGACTGTAAATCCACTTGTATAAAACATGGATAAACATGCAAGATATTAACAGGGATATGTACACAGAGCTGCAATCGCTCTGGGTAAATCTCCCGTCCCGAATTCAATATGGGTTGTGCATCTGTGGGTAAATCCAATAGGATTACCTTTCAGCTGGCATGTCCACCCCCCCAAAACTAGAATTTAACGCACTACTGGCCCCACTGTGTAGTGTTTATAAATACTTACCTTACATCCCAGCTCCAAATGGTTGCCCTGCAAGGTCTGTGCAAAGTCTCAAAAAGTGAAGAGCAGGAGCCTGGCTGTGTCCCAAAAAGGTTTCTGCCTCTTACCTCTCCTCCTCAGTCATGCGCAGTGAAGCCCTCCCCCGCCCCAATCCGCTATGTTTATTTGAAAAGAAAAAAACAATGATCTGAACATTGCTTACTTTCCTTCATTCCCTCGGCATTCTGTAATGCTGGCAGCTACACCCGTGATTGGCTGCCTCTCAGCCAATCACGGACAAGGCTGCAGGTCTGGCCCCCTACTTGCAGTTCCAGCAAGCAGACAGCTGAGATTACAGCGCTGGGGGAATGAAGGAAAGTAAGTAATGTTAGGATCTTTTTTTTATCAAATAAACATAGCGTTTGGGATAGGGACCACTACAACATATAAAAAAAGTATTTTGAGGGTGGACATGCCCTTAGTCACGCTAAAATTAGCATTAATCTTTTTGCATCGCCTGTGAGAATGTCTTTTGCTATAACCGGCCCGCCAGCACAATGAAGGGGGTTAAAGCTGTGATAACCTGTATTGCATCAGTTAGCGTAACTTTAACACGAGAAAAGAGGTCAGAGTACAAAGGGTTGTCTTGTTGCTAGTTCATACAATTAATTAAATTTGGGGTATGTGATCTTATGCCATTTAGACTAAACAATGCCAAATAGGACTATTAAATCTGTTTTTTATAAACTGTTGCCTAAATATGTATTTTCCCCTAAGACATTTAAGAATACAGTGTCTCTTTAAATCATGTTAAGGTTCTTACCCAGTGCAAGGAGTGCAGCCAGGAGCATTCTCAGAGGTAGCCTTGCAGCAGAGCCAGTGCCCATTTAGATATGCAGAGGGATGATACACAGTTAGCCGCTTCTTGTTGCATTGACTGACTTTTGTGAGGATATCAATCCAGTCTTTTGCTTCAACACAATTATTTGCTTGGATGTAAAGTGTTCGTACCGGTTGAATAACCTGAAACATCTGTTTGTAAAAAAAAAAATAAATAATATATATATATATATATATATATATATATATATATATTTAGTACTATTTAAAATGCTTAAGTAAAATGTCAAAACAAATAAAAACAGGTTTTTACAGTAAACCAAATATTAAAGGGCAAATCCAGCCCCAATATGAAAACATACATACAGGTAAATCACCCCCAAAACCATAAACGGTAATAGTTTAAATCTGAAATATATAAGTGTAACCTGCAATCCTGCAAAATGTCCTGTTTCCCTGTTTCTGCTTTCTGGTTCTTCCAGTTAGCAACTGTCAGTTATGGATTTGACAGTTGACATCACAGCCAATGACTGAAAGTTAATCCCCTGTCTGCCTCTTCTGAGCATGCTCAGGCTCAGTACAGGTTTCTAATTGCTCAGTTTCTATCAGGCATCCAGATGCATAGCAGGCATGCATTAATGAATTCATAGGACAAACTATGATATATCAACATATTTTAAAGAGGCCATTCTTTCTAAAAGATGTTCTTATGAGGGTGGAGTTGTCCTTTAAGCACATGAAAAATTGCTAGTAATGCAGAAACAGTTTTAAAAAAAGGAGAATTATAGTCATGCAGTAATGGACTTCTTTCTGGCTCCTCCTACAGTCATTGTCACGGACAATTCTCCCATCTCTGACATTGGAGAACAAGCATTCAGTAAAATTCTACTTTAAACAATTTATTTATTCATTCTCTTTCTCCCTCTTCAGTTGTTGGGGTTCTTTTTTTCTAATTTCACTCCATCCTTCTGTATTAGCTGGAGAAAGAACTATGAACTTTAGGGTAGGGGTAGTTAAAGCATTGATTGGCTGGAGATAATGTTTTCAACTAGTCCAGCCTCTTGCCTATGCTATAGACATAACACCGCATTGCAAACAAGGAGGTGCATCAAAGGAGCAAGGAGAGCAGGGAGGAGAGACACAGCGGCGCTGCAGGATTGCAGATAGATTAAGAATTGCGATTTCGGATTAGGGGTTAATTTAGTAGATCTGAGTACGTTTTGTGCCATGCTAATTTTGGGGATTTAGTAACCCTTTAAAAAAAGACTATGAAAGTATTAGCACAAGAATATTCAGTGTCTTATAACCATATGACCATATAATTATCGCCACCAATAATGCAGTTATCTACACTGACCCATTCATTTGAAATCAAACTTCAATCGCAAAAAAGATCAAGCGAAGCAGTTGTATGAACATCTAATGATGTAAGAACATCTGTAGGTAAGGTAGACCATGTATGGCCATCTTAAAAGGAATGTCTACCCTTAAAACAAACTGATGACTAGTCAGTTACCCTTCCCCCAGACCCCTACTCGTATAATTGTCTCCTCCCTCCATGCAGTCAATCAAGGCTGTGACTGCTGACATCACAGCTCATAATTGACTGCTTTTCCCCTGCTGCCTCTTCTGCACAGGCTCAAGTTTATAAACAGCTCATTGAGCATAGGGAGGAGATACCTTTGCCAGAAATGAATAGAACTTGCAATTAATTCTAACTATCATTCTATATCTGCTTACAAATGCATGTAATAAACTGTTAAAATTGCAGTTGGTCTATGCTGGCAGATAACTGACAATTCACCAGTTCTTTGTTTTAGGGGTGAACTTGCCCTTTAGGTTTCTCTGTGAGACCTGCTTGTTTATCTGCACATAACAGCATATAGATTATATTTTGTATTTATTATTTTTGGTTATTATTTTTATACACATAGTTAATGTGGAGAGAAAGTAACCTTCCCTATGTCTAGGAACCAAAGCAATGAATTCCACATTTGTTATATGCTTACAGTCTTTCACATGTCAGGTACAATTAGAAATGCTTTTTATTTTACAGTATTAAATACATTAGTTCTAGAATCAATCCTGCAGAGCAAATTAACAGACTTCATGCTTCTGTTTGTCAAAAGGACCAAGAAAAGCTGTATTGGGCTAATTAATAAATCAAAGTTGAAACTACATTTGCAAAGAATTACAAATTCATAAATCAGAATTTTCCTCCAATATGCCCCAAAGATTTCTTCTTAATAGTGGGCAGTTAATCAAGATGACTTTTAATCACAGTATTGATAATAATTTCCCATATAATTTATGTATGGTAAAGATGAAAGAAATACAGATGGTAGATCAAGGCAAAGCTAGCAATTAAAGGTTTTTGTTTGCTATGATGTACACATAGATGTATGCTGAATAGATGCTTACTTAATACTGGATTAGAGCATGCGGCTAACTACATTTTTAGTTAAAAATGATGTGTGATAAAATCTTGCAGTACTTGGCCTAAAGGTGTACACACGGTACAGACTTTTGAAAGATGACAGATCCTGTCTGTCATTTTTCAAAGATCTGGATATACACATACCCGAGCGTCCTACCTATGCACAGCATAGGGAGAACGCTCAGGATTGTGCGTTTCCCTTGGCCGTGGCCGGCTCCCTGTGTTTCCCTCCCCGCGGCAGAGGGAAATTTTTGGTTTTTCCCAAACGACTGCTCGGCCGACGGGAACGTTCGGCAGCCCCACACTCGTTCAGGAAAGCCGCTACACACACTAGCGATAAAGCCCCGATACCGGCGGATCCGATGGTATCGGGGCTTTATCGCTAGCCGCTACACACACTAGCGCGTGTACCTAGCTTAACCCTTTAAAATTAATTCATTACATTCGGTTAATAGAATCCGTAATAAAAATGCAGAATTATTAAATGCATTAAAGCATTCACTGGAAATGACAGGATAAATGCCTGGTTTCATCTTTTTTGCTATAACCTTCCTAACACAAATGAATCAGCAAATTACCAAAATATGTCTTTCAACATTTTAAACAATACAAATTTTAATCTATCAAATGTCTAATTAGTGTATGACCAGCATAAGTTTTTCTTTCAACTTAAACTTTGTCTGATAAGGCAAGATAAATTAACAAAGTTGAAGGTCCATAAATAGGAGGTGATCTGGACAGTGTACAGCGATCACAAACATGAACACACACCTTTATTCATACATAAACTGTACTGAATCAGAACAAAAGCTATAGGAAATTATGTTTCCTCTGTGTAAGCATGTACATTTTGGTGGGCAAATTTGCTGTTGTACTACAACTAATAGTTTTGTTTACCCCCAAATGAAGGATGTTGATATGATGGCAGAAAGATCTCAGTCTGTATTTTTCGAAATGTTTAACAAAAGTAAAACAAATATGCAGTTTGCTGTTTTATCTACATATACATTTTTACTTCTTCATTTTAAATGACTCCTCCTCTAATTTCTCGACTGCCAAAATATTCTCAATGGGAATACTGCACAAGGGGTGATCTCCTGCTGGAAAGAAAGAAATGTTGAGGTGGGGGTGAGAAAGAGGATTGGTTAGGTTTGTACTACATGTTATCAGTTCTCTGACAGCACTTAAAATGAATAAGTAAAAATGTATATGTAGATAAAACAGCAGTGAGAATGACAATATACAAAAACCTCATCCATAAATACAAGGAAATCATAAGAACAGCAACATACAGAGGTGGGTTACATTGAGGTCTTTTTTCAGAGGCCGGCAAGAACCCTGAGCAGCAGAGGGCCCATGGTGATTGCCGGGAAAAAATCATTATAATCCGCTGTGCCATAAAGGTTTTTATTTTTTGAAAAAAAATGCTCCCAGGCACGATCAAGGGGCACCATTTAAGTGCACCCCCTGTTCCCTTGATCCCCCATTAGTTTTGTCCAAAACGGATATGGGGATCAGGAGTTTAAACCCCTCAAATGCCATGACAGTACAGGGAGCCTGCTTTCTTCTATAACCATAATAAGGGAGACCCCTTATGTGATGTCAGAGAATTTCTCCGCACAGGGGGTCCCTTCTTTCCAATGCTGTCCCAGGTGGTGTAGTGGTGGTACAAAACTGTGATCTCCATTCAGATCACAGTGCAGTAAATGCTATAGTAAGCGGTCAGCTATAGAATTTGTGAATGGAGCTCAGAGTTCCATTCACAAATAGACTAAAATGGGGGCAGAGATCAATATTAGGTGATCAGCTTTGATCACCTAATTATTGATCTTTGCCAACAAATGAAAAATCCCTTCCTGGAAAATGATTTCCGGGAAATTACTTTTTGTTGGATCTCCACAAAAATCTTTTTTTTTAATTTTTTTTTTATAAATAAACCAATATTAGTGAATGAATAATATTAGTTCTCCAATTTCAAGGCAAACTAAACCTCAATTACAGGAAATTTGGTTAAAAAGAGATTACCGTATAACTCGAGTATAACCGTCCCGAGTATAAACCGAGGTACCTAGTTTTAGGAAAAAAGTAGGAAAACCACACTGACCCGAGTATAAACCGAGGGGTATTATTTGCCACTAAAGATGTTTGGAAACTACACTCCCAGCTATCTTATTGCTGGGAGTTGTAGTTTTCAAACATCTTAAGTTGCAAATACTTACAATAAGAGTAAAACCTTCTTTATTTGTGCATACTGTATGCACACAATATAGGAGGATTTACTCCTATTTGCAAGTATTTGCCACTTAAGATGTTTGAAAACAACAACTCCCACCAATAAAGCATGCTGGAGTTGTAGTATTCAAACATCTTAAGTGGCATACTTGCAAATAGGGGTAAATCCTCCTATATTTGTGCTACAGTATGCACAATAAAGAAGGTTTTACTCCTTGTATGTATTTTCTACTTAAGTGTGTCCCTGTGTAATAAAGTAAGTTTTCCCTTACCTTGTCCGGCAGCCGCGCGATCCGCATCCTTCTCCATACCTCTGCGCATCCGGATGATGTCACTACCCGGCGCCTCTCATTTTGGCGGCGCCGGGTAGTGACATCATCCGGATGCGCAGAGGCTGTGGAGCGAGGATGCGGATCGCGCGGCCGCCGGACAGGTAAGGGAAACATTGACTCGAGTATAACCGAGGTAATTTTCAGGCTTTTTTTAAAGCCTGAAACCTCGGTTTATACTCGAGTATATACGGTAAACTGAATTTTTAGGAACAGTTAAGTGTTTAGTACAATTCGGTTTCCACTGAATTGTACTAAAAGAGTTTCATTACCAGATTTCACCCACCAAAAATACAGTGAGAACATTCAGCATCAGAAACTGTCATTCTGACCGGAAAAAAATTTCCCTCTTGCACTAAAGTATAGGGAGTCGGCCGCGATTGTAGAAATTATGCAGTCACGAACACTCTCCCTATATTTATATAGGGCGAAATTGATGGTGACTGTGTATACTCCCATCTGTCAAAAATGAGAGATGGCAGATTCTGTCTGTCATCTTTGACAGGTTGCTCCAGTGTGAACCCACCATAAGACACTTTTTTGTGTCCCAGAATAAGGCTTACCCTCCAACAATTACCTTTAAAATCGTCTGAAATGTCTGTAGCCCTGTAATTAGAAATAAGTGAGGGATCAGGTGCTGGTAAGTATGTTTAGGAGCATATGGGAGAACTTTTAACCTAGAGAGGTATAGGTTTTTGGTGGTTTTAGTTTGGGGGTGGACATGCCTTTTAAGTTTTACCAAAATTGTAATATTTATTGCTGCCCTGAAAGATGCAACACTTTGTTTGGTAAGATATGTTGCCATAAATTATGCAGTTTATATTTTCCTTAAGTGACTTTATAGTTACTTTACACTATCTATTTATCTATTTCTGTACCCAATGGGTGTGGTCTTAAAATCATGCGCCACAAAGGTAGGGGGCCTTTATCTGTACTACAGCCAGGGGCCCAAACTAAGCTTAATCCAGCACTGAGTGCATATTAAAATTAAAAGAAGCTCATGCTTGCTTATTTGTGATGCTATATTTGCTAAAGTATACTATATAACACTGAACATTGACAATGAAAAAACTTTTCATGAGTACAAGAGTAAATAACATACATTTCTGAAATAGATTCTTTAAGTTTGATATTTTCCTGTAAAGACTCTTTAACACTAGGGGGGTCGCTTCAAGCAGTAAAATTGTACCGAAATGCAATGCTCATAGGAGCATCTATGTGCTGCGATGGAGTGCATTGTTCCCAACATACTACATGCAGCATTTTGCTGCAGTACCGTATAGCATTGTCATTGAAATCAATGGACACTGCTGTGCTATATACAGAAGAATATCGCACAACACCGCAAGTGCAGTGTTCCCCTGCATTAACGGGTTAATAGTGTGAATGTAGCTTTATTCATTTATTATTATTTAGAAGTTGTCCTGCTAATTTCTTGGTAGAGGACCAAGAGATTACAGTAAGAGATTAAATACAGTGGTCTAGCAATGACAGAGCTACATTCTTTTAAAGCTACATGTCGCCTGGTCTCAGACTTTTGTTTACATATAGGTTATAGGCTTTCCTTTTAGATGAGCTAGTCTCCTATACATAATTTAACTTTAATCGGGATGGTATAGGAATGCTTTATATAGAAACACATCATTGGTGCAAACAAATACAAAGAAACAGTTTAATATGTTCAATGTATCTTCTTGTCTCATCTATGATTCTATATCCCTAAAGCATGGCATACACAAGTTGATATTTTCATTTGATTCAATTGGAAATACCTGAGCTTGACCGGCTGTTTGAAAATTACATAAAAACAGAATTTGTTGGGGTTTTTTTTTACTTTTCACAGCAATGACCTTTCATATGCTGATTCTGCTTGCCTGCTTGTTCTTTGTACAAAATTCATTTGACCCAGTAAACTTTAATGCCCTAAAAACATGTTTCTTCTAGCCCACTTCATCACTAACCTTTGTCTTTGATAAACCACACTCCGTATTTGTTAATATGCTGAAGTTTTATATTGTTAAACCTTTACATTGCTGTCTGTGCCAGGTGTTCTCATGTTATGGCTGCTTTTCCATAAATACGCACCCATATAAATATATAAGCAAGTAATAATACTGCATTAATTGGGGTTAAAAATATAAGAGCATTTATTAAACTATCAGGGTTATTCAATAAAAGTTCTTATCGTTAAAAATGGTGCTAATTTTGCCCCAACCAATCAAATGTAAGCTTACAAATGTTAAATAATCTGATTGGTTGGGGCAAAATTAGCACCATTTTAAATGATAAGAACTTTTATTGATTCTCCCTGTTAATGTTCTCTGCAATTCGGATGCCTGTTTTAACAAATGTTTAAGAATTTAATATACTATACGGGCTAGGTTTTTTTTTTTTGGTAGCATATATGAAAAGCATTTACTGTATATGGCTTAAATTAAATAAAATACTCTTTTGCAGCTTTTTTGTTGTCTTTGTCTGTATTATTTTGCTAGAAGATAATAATTTTACCTTTATTTCTATGATATGTAAATTCATGGTTAGTGAGATGAAACCATCGTTTTTTAAAATTTTTCATGCCAAATCGTTTTCTCCCTTGTGCTCTTTTGATCATAAACCTGTTTAGAAACAGAATTAGGTACAACTAATAATCTATTTTTATGGAGAACCAATGTATTATAGCAAATAATATCATTACAGTAAACACTACAATTAGCATGCTAGATCACAAAGTTTAGGGGAATACTCTAATTACAATATCATATAACATCACCATATAACAACTGTTAAAACGGTTTTCTTAAAAATCACAAGCTATGTCTACATTTGACAACCAAAAGCTACAGAACTTGAAATGCTGAAAAATTTCTGTTGTGCTAAAGTCTGGAGCACACATTGGTTGCTACGTTTCTTGGTTGTCATTATACTTAATTTCATGTGCATATCAGGGCAACTTGATTGTTAAACAAAAATATTTTTTTTTGCTTGATTTTTGGAAATCAAGTTTTTAAATGCAGATAGTGTGTGTATGGTCCTTCTGTATTACATAGAAAACAGATCAGTGGATCAAGCACTTTATACAGTATACATATTATTGCAGCGGATACTGATTTGCTTTTAATAAATCAAATAATAACAATAAAGGTAAACCGTTATTCTTTTGTCTACATCAGGCCTTGAGCTACTAGTAAGGAGCATCATTTGTTTTGTTTAGATAAACAGCCCATTAAGATATACTTCATTACTTAATTAGATGTTTTCCAGTAATTGGTTAGGCGTACTGAACTATACAAAAACACAAGGTAAAACTTAAGGGCAACTATACCCTAGCCCCCCACCCCCCTGAATGCATTCTTCTCTAAATGTGGCAG
This sequence comes from Hymenochirus boettgeri, assembly GCA_019447015.1. NCBI lineage: Eukaryota > Metazoa > Chordata > Amphibia > Anura > Pipidae > Hymenochirus > Hymenochirus boettgeri. Next base: position 195,606,676 of record CM033470.1, on the reverse strand, counting down.
GAACAAGTATTCTTACCTCCTGGTCTGTTTTCATTAAAAATTGAAGGGACACTAAACTGTCACATACATGTACCAAATGTATCTATTATTCACAGGGAGGTGAGATAGCTTACCGTATATGTATATGATGTTTAATGTTCCTTTAATAAGCTTTAGACATTTTGCACTGTTTTCAGATTTTAGTCTCCCTGACTAAGTCCAAAGAATTTTTTTTTTTACAAATTACGTTAAGGGTCAGGCAGGAAAATAACTTACTTGACACTCATATTTTTAAGAAATCAATATTTCTTAGAATATTTTTCTTTGAACTCATCCAGGAGACTGAAAGCACTGCACGGAAAGTATAGTAACTGAAAGCACTGCACGGGAAAGAGTATAGTAACTGAAAGCAACTGCACGGAAGTATAGTAAATGAAAGCACTGCACGGAAAGTATAGTAACTGAAAGCACTGCACGGAAAGTATAGTAACTGAAAGCACTGCACGGAAAGTATAGTAACTGAAAGCACTGCACGGAAAGTATAGTAACTGAAAGCACTGCACGGAAAGTATAGTAACTGAAAGCACCTGAAAGGAAAGTATGTAACTGGAAGCAATGCACGGAAAGTATAGTAACTGAAAGCACTGCACGGAAAGTATAGTAACTGAAAGCACTGCACGGAAAGTATAGTAACTGAAAGCACTGCACGGAAAGTATAGTAACTGAAAGCACTGCACGGAAAGTATAGTATAGTGGGCCGTAAAATGTAACATCTAATGGTCTATCTAACACATAATTCTTGACAGCAGGACAATAAAAACATTCTCTATAGGCTCAAGCTATATTTTGGTATCATTCATTTTGCTTACCCTTCCTTTAGAAGAATTGGCTGCTCTATACTTTTATGGTCTCTTCTTCCAGATGACGAAATCAAATCAAGGAACTACAGAGACAATCAAGAGTATATATATATAAATATTGTGATTATTTTGTGGTGTGCATTCACAAAGGCCAAAAAATAATGCGGCCTACAACAACTTACATAACCCATACTTTTTTGTTCCCCTTATTATGTACAGTGTTCTAAATGATTTGGCATGATATAAATAAAAGTTATAATGCTTATGCCAGTTTACTGAATATAAGCAAACATTCCATGTTTTTTCTAAGAATCTAGACATTAGAAGGCAAACTTTTTTTGTAGTCTAATGACTTACAGCAGAACTAGCCCTAACTATTATTAGCAAATTATATAATACAATAAAAGTTTTCTTGTTGCATTTCTCAAAAACAAAAAAGCTACAGTAACACATTGTGCCAGTGACATTGCAGATATGAGCAAGATGACCTTTACAAATATTGACTTTTGATTTGCGGAAACTATAGTAAATACACTAAAATGAAACATGCTGTGAGTAGCATTTGCGTGAAGAACTTGTTCCTTTAATGGGTCTATTAATCCAAGAACCTAGGCATAATACTGCAGAACAAATTCTTGCAAATACAAGAAATAAATAAATAAAAAATATGGTGTCCTTTCATTAAAATGTGGCACACATTGGAAATTCTAAGAAAAACAAAAGCAGCATTTAAATTATTTAAATTATTAGTTAACTTATATTAACAAAACACCAGAACAGGTACTTACATTTTTAACAGCATCTCCATATTTCTGTTCATTGAAGTGGTCATAAAAAGCAGCCATGTAATTTTCCTTAAAACTTGCCTGCAGTGATAAGAACAAAAAACCCCGAATATTTATTTACCTCCAAACCTAGCAGCAGTGACCGAGGCCACGCTGCTTATCTAATGTTACAGGGAAGCTCTATTCTTTTAGGCTAGTTACACATGTGCAGATATTTTGGTCCAGTCCGAATATTAACCATAATCAAATGTTTAGCCCACTAAACAGAGACCTCTTGCCCTCTTACTACCTATGTGCTTCTTCCAAACAACATAACTTTTTTTCAGTGTGAATATTTGGAATTGGAAACACATTTAAAAATGAATACTAAAGTAAGATAAATTGACAAATGCAAATTTAATTCCGAATAAACACATATCTCTTTGGTTCACACTCCACTGCAATTTAGTCTGCCTGTACTCTGCCCTATTTTTCCAGCCTGGTAGGCACATTCTTAGTCCTCACAACTGCCAGCTTCCACATTTCGCAACAGAGACTTGAGCGCACATGGGCATTATTACAATCCTCTTTCAGGAAAGATATGACAACTCTGTAGCCTCTCCACTCTGTTCAGTAGGCTTGATTGACTGCCTACATTGCACCCTCTCCTGGATAGTAGAAATATCACAGCAGAACAGGTGGCCACAAGTGAAAACTTTTTTTTGGGCCTGTTACGTACTCTTTAAGGGAAATCTTACAAGATTTGATTTTGGACATACAGGAAAAGCTTTCTCTGTACGGGTTGGACCATTTCCTAAATCTAGACCGTCTAGCAAAAACGTAGGATGTATATTACAACACCTGACACACAGAAAATATGTACGATTACCCAAAAATTACCAAGTCAGATTAATTTCTTTTAACGGATATTGATGAAATATTGGAAAATGTCAGTTACAGGAATTGATTAAAACATTGCAGCTGCCAGGCAAAATATCAACCTGTGTGTATCTAGCCTAATTAAATATTTCAGAATAAACTGCTTTAAAAAAAAAAATAATTACAGATGAAGATGCTTAGAGAAACAAACTCTCAAGCTAGAGTTGCAATCACCAATAACATCACAAGGACTACAAACTGGCTGAATGTTTGCCTTAAAGTACATTATTCTACGTATATTTTTAATAGCGCGGTCACTTACAGATTTTGACTTTGATAAACTTCCCAATGTCTGTATAGTCTTGGAGATCAGTGTTAAAGTTCTAGAAGTCTGTGGGTCCTGTAGGGAGCAAGGAGAAAAAAACACATACACAAATACAGGAGCAATATAACACATATAAATCGCATTTAATCTAAAATTTTTATTCCCTTGATCTAAAAACAGTTTAAATCGCTAAAATGTGAGCTGACTAACGATGGCCATACACATGTAATTTTGATTCCGTTTGAATCTGTCTGCAACATGCGTTATGGGGACTAGTCAGCCATATGCCCATAAAAAGTGGAGATTGTATTGTTTCCCTCTACTTAAAGTAAGGGGACCAACGGAAATGAGTTTGCCCGCATTGCTGTCGGCCTCTGATCCTTGCCAATATTCAGTTAATATTGTTGGGATTTGTCGAGTACTGGCCGTGTGTAGGATTCACCTTAAGTGCTTCCTTTTGAAACAAGTGTTTACACTGTTTGATCAAAATGATAGAATGTTTACTGGCCCAGCAACAAACTGCTATATGTTTTTACCATGCATTTGCTAAAAGACCAAGCAATTTGATATGGAATGAACTTATAAAGCAACTAACTGTAAAGGTTCATACACATGGGTGATTTCGCCCATGATCCCAATAAACGAGCAGGAGACATACGGGTGCTATGTGTGCTAATCGTCCGTGTGTATGCACTCAGTTAGGACAAACAAACGTATACACATGGGCATGAATCACCTGCTCATCAATCGGGGATCACAGTTCTTTTTATCATTCTATGTAATGCAAAAACCTGAACAATAGATAATAGCTGTGTTAGAATATTTGCTTCTAGACAGCACAGCTGAAGGGAGAACGCTAGTTATTCTACTTGACTTTCTGCTTAACAGTGGTCAAAAACAAAAGTGTTGAAGATGGAAATATCAGAAGCAAAAACAGTAGAGGGTCGCACTCCAAAAATAATTAGATTTATTAGTGACCACACATCATATCACAATGTTTCGGGGGGAAAAAACAATGCCCCCTTCCTCAGATGACCAGATCACCTGAGGAAGGGGGCACTGAATACACTCAAAACAAACCATAGAGGGGCTATTGCTGCACTATAGGTATAATTTAGAATATGTAATGGTGATGTGTGGAAATACAGGGAGCTGTTCTAGATAATAAGCCATCTTAACAGTTAAAATAAAGAAAACAAAGCTCTAAGTATTTCACTAAGCATTTCCTAGTGCCTGCAGCTTGTAATGTATTTAGCACATGAAAACCTAAATCCTGGCATAGTGTTTGTTCTCTTCCCTCCACTGAGCTCTATTCAGACAGCCTTCCGACACTCCATGCTCTCTGAAATCTAATTGGAGTTGATCTATTTAAAATTACTTACCGGGTGGTGAGGGCTGAGCTGGAAAAGATTTGGGGAAAGGATGGCAGGTGCAAAAAACCTCAGGAAAATGAAGCTGCTCACAGCCGTGTATCTAACATCTGGGTCTCCTGAGAAATGTAAAAAGAAAAACATAAAATGTGTCAAAGGCAAGAGCACTAAGCAATCGTTGGCAGACAAAAAAATAAAAAGAGGATAAACAAATGGTCTGTTACATCACCAGTATATTTACTGTGCACAGTTTATACAACTGAATATACCTGCTGTATCATTGATGTGGTTCATTGCTATGTACAGATAAATGCTAAATGGCCTATTATTTTATATTTAATGATTTTTTCGGAAACACAGTATCTGAAGTAATGTGATAATGCAAACAGCACTATTGCTGTGAAACACGTTTAATGCACCTTACAGGCCTATAGAAAATAAAGGCCAGGCCCTACTGTGAACAGCACAACCTATCCATTTAAATGTCACAAAAATGAATAAAGCAGTGTAAATACTAAAATACATCATAATATGACCAGCTTAATGTAAGGTTGAACAAATCTTTTCTTATCTCTATCTAGAGATAAGCAGCCTTTGGCTTTACCTATACTTTGATATTCCACAAACCCTGTGCAGTATAAAATTCACCCAAACCAAAAAATGACCAGAGGAGGTTGTTATTTGAGAACTATACTGTATCTCTATATTTCTTCTTTCAGCTAATGAATTATACATTTTACCTAACTTGGTAATTTAACATCAAAGAAGCAAATAATTCTGGCTTGTGTTCACACTGTCTCTTTCCATCAGGTTAAGTGCTTTATACCATAAGATTAATAATTCATATAATGAAAGTGATTGCAGAATGCAAGGTTGTGTTTCGTGACAGAAAAGGTTTTCTGTAAAATAAAAAAACACAAGTACTATATTTTGTGAAAACTATTCCTTCACAAACAAATGTATGTATTTGCAAAGGGGAAAAAAATTACAGGAAGATTCAAGAAAAGTTCTTATCATTAAAAATGGTGCTAATTTTGCCCCAACCAATCAGATATTATTTAACATTTGAAAGCTAACATCTGATTGGTTAGGGCAAAACTAGAACCATTTTTAATGATAAGAACTTTAACCCTGTTAATACGTTATAGATTGTTTATTTGTGTCTCAATTAAGTTCTCAAATAAGATCTCTACAACATAATTTCTTAAGGACACTAGCTAGGTAAAAACATTGCAATCAGACTTTTTAAGCTGCTGTTATAACCACTTTGATTGTGATTCTACTGCTGTAGAAGAACTTAAAGGGTCACTATACTCACTGAAACAACTTTATATTCAGGGGCACTTCTAGGGTTTTTGCTGCCTGAGCCAAACTTTATTACTGCCTTTTTGTGCGCCGCCGCCATATTAGAATGGGTGTGGCTTTGTGGATGGGCATGGCTAAAGTTTTTTGATTTTTATCCTCCTATCACATAGGTATTTAAACAGTTCCTCAGACAGTATAATCAATAATGTAAATTACTACAAACAGATATTACATCCCTTTCTCAAACAGCTTGTGTTGCCATTACCATATTGCTCCTTTCAGGTTTTTGTTGCTAAAATCAGATTAACTTATTTTATAGCCTGTGCTTTACATGTTGGTTCAACTGTTACAATACATTATAAATGCCATACTTTCTGTAGTCTAAAATATTTTAGCCAAAAGATTTGTAAGCCTGTCACCATGTCAAGGTAGAATCTTTCAGCAGGGCCTAACTAACCTAACCAGTCTAACAAACTTATCAAAGCTAACCTAACCACATTAATGGATTTTAACATCATATCTGTTACTAGGGAAAATTCTTTTTTTTTTTGACTGGTCAAGGAACATTTTTTTTCTACAACTGCCTGTGTGCCGCCTTTCTTCTTCAGTGCCGGGGTGCTGCCTGAGACAAATGCCTCACTCTGCCTAATGGTAGATGTGGCCCTGTTTATATTATCTGAAACTACAATTTGAGAGAAGTAAAATGGTGGTACTCCCATATTTTTCTGTGCTTGCTTTGTCATTAATTAATGTTTAGTGGGTGCTCCTAATTACCCCCACCTCCCTTACTTACTGCCTTCTTGTAGTGTCTGCGACACTTATACGTTCTGCATAGCCTTACCAAAGATGCTGCTCAGCTTGCACATCACATCCTCCCTCCCCTGCCTTTTTTTCTCAGCTGATTCTCTTAACTGTGTTCACAGCCAATAAAAAAAATGGAAACACAACAATAGATGAAGACAGAGACTAATAGAAAAGACACTGGGGATTGTGGAAATAACATTCAGAAAAGGTTTAGGGATTGTGCTTCTTACATATTATAATCTTGTCTTTAACAGATAAAATACATGGAATTTCAAAAACACTTTGTACTATGTTACTTCCAGTTGGAAAGATGGTTTAGAACAGGGTTTCTCAAAGAGTATGCCAGGGCCCACTGGTGTGACTTCAAAGAGCCAGAGGGGTGCGTTAGAATTTTGGTAGTGTAGTATAGTTTTCACAAGTATGACTTCACTTTTTGTTATTTTGCTCATAAAATATATTTTGTTACATTCAATGTAATGTAACATTATAGTAGATTGATTAGAACACAATATACACTGTGAAGATGATAAAATATGGATAATTACAACGTAAAATCAAACACTGAGAACACAGGTGGGCCCCAAGAAAAATTTGCATTGCCAAGTGCCCCACAGTCTGACAAAGTTTGAGAACCACTGCTTTAGAATGACAAATTGTGCAATACCAGACCAGGGATGTTTGACTTGAATACAAATACTGCCTTACCTTGGAATCGTTTGGCAGCAGATTCTCTGAGTGAAAAGAAGATGTCACACATAACTGTGGGGCAGCTAACACCAGATTTAGTGATGACATCAAATATGCGGTCAACATAATTTTTCAGGTTATCCTGCAACAATTCAAATGGATTAAAAAAACAAACTTAATGTACTGCAATGTATATCCAGCAAATCTTATGTAAGTGTGACAGTCAGTAATGTAAATATACCTTGAATTTGAATAAGACCTTAAGGGGCAGAACTACCAAGGGAGCAGACCCTGCAACCACAGGGGGTCCCCATTTTCTTACTTGAGCATTCACTGTATATTTGAATGTAATGGCTAATAAGCAGGTGAGAGTTTTTTCAAAAAATTTTGTTGCTTTTACTGTGAAGAAAGCAACAGTAGAATCATTTTCTTATAATAATCACTCAGTTATGAGTTATTTGTATAAGGATTTATTTCATTACATCTCCAATTATAACATGAGGCGCGTACTCGCCGACTGGAAAACACCTCCTCTGTTACGGTACGTGTAATCTGCATGCTGCACAGCAGCAGAGAAGGCATCTTTGGGTCTAGCAATTGGCCATGATGTCAGCATCACAGCTTTGATAGACGGTCATACCCAGAAGCTGCAGAGGAGCAGAGAGCCACGGCATTGGATTGTGCTGTGCAAATAAAGTTGGAACTATTTGTAGTATAGGTAAGTGTTGGGGGGGGCTCGCTTAATCATTAAATAAAATTAAGTTAAACAGGTGACCATGCCTTTAATTATAAGTAAACAGATAAACTTAATAATCCCTAGAGCTGGAACATCAACAACATTTATCATTAGTCTCTTGCATAAAGCGGTATCAATTTACCTTATTGTTCTCCAGATTTTCTCCATCTTTTAACTTAACTGGATCTATCTCACAGGGCTTATGAGTCTCACAGATCTGTGTGTCAAACAATTCAGTAGTTATAATTCAGACTAATAAAATAAGGACTATTGCACACTGCCAATTTAAAAGGCATGTTCTGCCCCCACACTGCATTCACAGTAATCATTCCCACCAAACCCACTTTTCACAAAGCTTATTCTTCTCATGGGCGTTTCTGAGTCCAGATAGCTTACCTTGAATTCCTCGGATTCCTTGCTGCTCTTTTTCCTCCTTTACGGTTTTGTAAGCTGTAAATGAGCTTGCGCAGCTGTGAAACAGGTGAGCATGGAAAAACTGTCCATTGAGGGACCAGAGGAGTTCAAGTTAAGCTATCTGGACTCAGTATAGCATGCTCCAACAGAAATAAACAGGCTAAGCAAGTATGCACATAAGAACTGAGTAAAACCTGGAGCAGAGTCCCCTTACCCCTTTACGATCAGCTGCGGTGCTTACACCTTTCACGGCTTTCAGCAATGGCCGCACAGCAATCCATATAGTATACTTCAACAGAAATAAACAGGCCACTCATCAGCTGGAAAGCTAAAACATCACTTTCATTGAAAAAGTTAAAAACTATGTCCAATAAAATGCCCGCGTGTTTCGTGACTCTAGTCACTTCCTCAGAGGTTGCCTCTGAGGAAGTTACTGGAGTCACGAAATGCATAAGGCTGCAGCTGACACTCTCCTTCTGGTCCCATGGATGGTCACCCTTAATGGGGCATATTATTGGATATAGTTTTTAACTTTTTCAATAAAAGCAATGTTTTAGGTTTCCAGCTGGCATGTTTACTTCTGTTTGAGTATACTATATGGATTGCTGTGAAAGCAGTGAAAAGTGTAAGCACCGCAGCTTATCATAAAGGGGTAAGGGAACTCTGCTCCAGGTTTTACTAATTTCTTGTCTGCATACTATCTGGACTCAGAAGCCCCGGGGAGCTAAAATTCAATTACAAATATTGATACAACTTAAAACAACAAACAGGCTACTCAATGGGTATATTGATCTGGAGGCCAGTATTTCTGGCTGAAATTGGCCTGTGTGTAATTATAGTTGGCTGCATTTTATTAGTGGACATACCCTTTAAAGTTGAGTGACTGACCCATGATTAATACCCAACACTATCATAACAGTTTACTACCAAAATGTACAACTACAGTTCGGTAAAGGCGTAGTCATTGGGTGAGGAAATTTGTGGTTTATCTTAACATTTTAGAAAAAAAACAAAAGAATTTGACAGCTGCCCAGTAGAATTGTCATGTAAATGAAAGTTGCAGGGTGTAACCATTTTCATTATGACTGTACAGGTTTCATAAGACATTTAAAAAGGCATTAATTTGCTTAAAACAAATAAATACAATTTTCAGAGAGACCAAGGTGTTCACTTTTCTTCAGTGATGTTCTTAAATTTCATAATTAGAGGACTTTTTTACAGTTGCTAACTAAAACAATGCTTTGTCTCTTACCTGTCTGAGGCCACTGTGTATTCAACTGTAACGTACTTGGAAATAAAGAAATGCAAAATACCTGCAGAATGATATGTGATTTATTCATAGGGCTGATAATACCAGGGGTGGGATTTTGCTGGCCCTACATTACAAGTAGTTGAAACAAATTGTAAATGAGCCTAAAATGTTTCGGAGCCATGTGCTCCTTTATCAAGCATTGATGCTTGATAAAGGAGCACATGGTTTCGAAACATGTTGCTTGATACACATTAAAGTTTGATTTAGTTTATGTTCACTGCTTGTGGCTTATCTACAATTTGTTTCAACTACTTGTATTGTACCACTAAAGACAGAGTGGAGTAGACTTGAAGCCTAAAAAGACTGGAAAATTTGTGAGTACCTACATCTGTCTATTGTTTGCTATATGGCCCTACATTACATCAACATTACACCAAAGCTGGTGTAGATGGGACAGTGGTGGGAGTGAAGTAGGGAGGGGCTAATATAGCAGCACTTATCTAACTAATCTTATTCTTCAGTTCAAACGTCTTGCCCTTTGATAAAAAATATACCTTTTGGGTTGTGCCCTGGAGTTGCGCCATTTCAGAATAAAGGTCAGATTGTGATGATGTAGTGCCAGAAGGGGTAACAGGTCCAACTCCGAGCACTACAAATAAGACATGTTATGGATCAAATGGTAAGACTTCTGAACCGAACGCTTTGAAAAGTACACGGTAGTGCTGTACTGAAATTAACACAGGACAGAAGAGGAGAAATACAGCCTCAGCCTCTTTATCATCTACTTTTAGTAAGGATTTAGATTTAGTTAGTTTAACTGTGAGAAACAGTTACCAAAAGTATCTCTCTACAAAGCCACTCATAGCTTAAACGCAGGAAAGTAAATATGAAAGAACAATTGACAAGCAGGCTGACACTGTGTGATGAGAGGTTTAATTCTGAATTGGACTTATTGGTGCTTTTTTTTTTCTTTTCTTTCAAATTTGGTCATGGACATTATTTGAAAACATGAATCAGGATTGATGAATAAACTGTAATTTTGCCCTAGTTGATTTTAGTATGATTTATGCTCCCCAATAAATGATTTGGCGTCAGGTGTGTTATCATTACCATTTGAATTAAGGTGACATACTCCTTACTGCGTTACATAAGGATATTACAAGCCACTGAGGAGTCATGGAACTTGACTTGTTAAAATGCACTAGCTATATATAATTTATTAAAGGGACACTAAAGTGAATTACATGATTTTGTCCCTTTTTTGCATTTTTTGAACTGCCAGGAAATAAATCCCTTTTTGGTCCCAGTGCTCCATTTCATATCACATCTCCTTGTGTCCGGTTCAGCAGGCTCCTAGATAGTATGCATTCTCCTTGTGCTCAGCCCCTAAGCATGTGCAGTTAAGATGAGCTGTGTCAAAAAACAGTGAGCCATTGTCAATAGTGCTCACCCTAGGGTTTTTTGCATTAGTAAATGGACAGCAGCTCTGGCAGTTGTAACTGCTAAAATTAAATAATAGCTGTAGGGGTATTTAGAGGATGATTTCTTTACAGACCGTGCTGAATTGTAATTGTGTTTAAAAAAAACAGAGAGCACAGAATACAGCTAACTGAAGGACTGTGTGTAAACTAAGCAGAATTTGGTGTCAACTGTTTTTAGGAGCAGTGTTTAGGAGTAGAGATGGACTAGAACCCGAACTCGAACCTGAGTTCGAGCCAAACTATTCGAATTCAAACAAATTCCGCGAGTAAAGTGTCCATTAAAACCTATACGCGAGCATCGAATCCGCGAGTAAAATGTCTGTGGCATCTAGGCGCGAACATCGTATCTACGAGTAAAGGGTCCATTAAAGCCTATACGCGAGCATCGAATCCACGAGTAAAATGTACATGGTACCTAGGCGCGAACGAGCTCGAAAATAGCGTGAGAGTAAAATTGATTTTTCGAATGTCCTGGATATTCGAACATGTTCCCCAGACCATTTCCCAGGTCCCACAGCCATTTACATTAAGTTACCATTAATATTTTAATTGTATTTCATTAGAACTTTTCAAACTATTTGACTCCCATTGACTTTAATGGGTCCGTTTTCGACCTTTCCATATAGTTCGAAAGTTCGAAAATGGACCGAGCTTTCGAAAGTTCGGCCATCTCTATTTAGGAGCAGTATCCCCCTCCCTCTTAAACACTCGCACTCCCATCCGACCTGACTTTTTCCCACAAACCAACTCTCAAACCTGCACACAGCATTCCAACTGTCAAAACTCTGTCATCATTCCAGCTACACTAAAACTGCTCACAGAAGAATAGTTTTTAAGAGCAAGGAACTTGATTGACAGCTGAAATGTAAGAAGTTTTAGATTGGATATCTTAATAAATAGGGGTCAGATCAACAAAAAAATACACAGTGGTGGTTGGGAAGAATTATAGTTTCCAGTTTTGGTCAATTTAAAATAATATATTTTTCGTTATAGATGGCCTTTAATTAGCCGTGCACCAACAGAGGAATAAACAATCAGGGTTATTCAATAAAAGTTCTTATCGTTTAAAATGGTGCTAATTTGCGCAAGTCCAATTCAAATGTTAAATAAGAACTGATTGGTTGGGGCAAAATTAGCACCATTTTAAATGGTAAGAACTTTTATTGAATCTCCCTGTTTGTTTGCATAGACTCCGTTTTTGTGTTCATAGATCTGAGTCACCCAGAGCCACTGCACTCTCTTTTTAGGGTTAAAGTTGTGCTAACTATTACAATATCGGATAGTGTGACTTTTACCCCCAGATTGTGGCAGCTGCGTGAGTATCGCAATAGACACAGGCTGTCCGGCTCATTTTTCTAATTTTTTCTTTTTAAAAGATGGACTAAAAATCTTTTTAACCGTGGGCACTTGTATGGAGACTGCAGTTCCCCTTTAAAGCAGCTCACTATAATAACCTGTATTCTGATATAGAGCTATAAATAGTTAAATGCACAGTTGGTCAGTTTACAATTGGTTGAATAAGTGCTTCAGGCTCTGCGATGAATAATAAATGTGTCCAAGGATTTCCTTGTTTTCCATGAAGAGCAGATGTAATGGGATTGGAAATCATGTAGAATTTTAATTTATACTTTCTTCCTTAGGGCTTTTTATTTTATTCACAGTAACACATTGAGGAATTTTTATGCTATAAAGCAAGATCTGTATTTAGACAACAGTGTTTTTCATATACTTTGGGACTTTGATATGGGCAGATAAGGGAGATAAGAACATTTCTGAGTGCATGACCTGGGGTCTGATACCCAAGGAAAACTTAATGTATATAAATGAAATCACAATTAAAGGTAAGTCATTCTTTAAAAATACTGACATAACAGTAAAGTATTTAACATTAACGTTAAATAAGAACTAAGAACAAAGATTAAAATTATGTATCACTTTTCTTTCCAGGCATTTTCTAAGTAATGTTTTTACTTATTTACCATCCCTCCTTCTTCCCTATCCCAATGCAGGGGCACTTCTAGACCTTTTGGCACCTGAGACAACCTTGTTAAAGCTGTCCTCCATATTTGTTTGAGGTTCGCAAAGCATGCCACTGCACAAAAGTGGGCATGGCCCTTGGAGGTGGGTGTGGTGGGCTAATTAACACTGGCTGGTGAACTGGAGATCTGAATTTACACTGGCTGGTGAACCCTTTCATTTCACCAGACACTTAAGTTAGCCCTTGTTCACCAGCCACTGTTAGATCAGCCATCCAGTTCACCAGTCACTGTTAGTGTGGACTTAGGGCTGATTTAACACTGGTGGTGAACTAGAGGGTTGAACTAACAGTGGATGATGAACTGGAGGCTGACATATACATTACAAATGGAGGGAGGTAATAGGAGTGCCCCCAAACAGAGACTGGTACACACAAGTTGCCCACAGGGGCTGGTACGTGCAAGTTGCCCACAGGGGCTGATACGTACAAGTTGCCCACAGGGGCTGATACGTACAAGTTGCCCACAGGGGCTGATACGTACAAGTTGCCCACAGGGGCTGATACGTACAAGTTGCCCACAGGGGCTGATACGTACAAGTTGCCCACAGGGGCTGATACGTACAAGTTGCCCACAGGGGCTGAAATGTACCGGTTGCCCACACAAACTGGAATATACAAATTGCCCACACAGACTGGTACATATAAGTTACCCCGCCACATAGAGGTTGGTAATATTTGTACTAAACAAAGTGCCCCCAAACAGTGACTGGTAATATAAGATTTATTTTACTGTGGCAGGAGATGGCAGGCAGGGGCAGGATCAAATCACAGCTACTGTAGGCCACCCTCAGTTGCACAATGGGGGAAACTTTTTATTAATCTTAGTGCCGCTCTCTACTCTATGATAGGAGGCCGTTAGAAAATTAGCTATTTTGTAACATCCTATGCCAAGGTTAGTAAAAAGATAAAGTGAAAGTAGAACTGCTCTATTTGTGAAGGTTCTCATTTATCCAGGTCATGGTATATCTGTGGTAGAACTGCTGCAGTTAAATATTGTACTCAAGTCACAAAGGTATATTTTTTTCAAACAAGTTGGTTTTAAATGAAATGTCAGGTTTCTACCTTTAAAATGAGCCGTTAACCACTTCTATACGTGCTTCACAGACCAAGATATGAAGAAATCACTGATCGGAAGGTTAGGGGGTGGGAGGTTCTGAATTACGCTGTTTTGACAGGCAGGCAATGGCTATTTAACAATGAATGTTTATTTTGTGTTGTGTTTCAGTAAAGGAAAAAAAAAAACATTTTGGCCGTGCATGAATTATTTCCAGGTAAGATGGTGATAAATTGATTTGATTAGGCATTTTAAAAAATGTAAATGTGTTGGGTGGTCACAGGCTCAATTGGAAGGCAAATACTAGAAACTGTTTACTCCTGCAAGCAACATTCCCATTTCAAGCTTTAATGCATTATTATATGGGTGAAATTAACTTCTAGCTGTAAAGCATTACGAAAAGATAGTTTTTAGGTAAAAGTTGAATAAAGACCTAGTTCAACCAAGTTTAACCAATAATACAAAATTATGGTTTCTTCCAGGGAGATTTACTAAGCTATTACTAAGCTAAGCTATTGCTTTGTGTAGATCTCCCTTCCAGTATTTAACACCGGCATTCTGTCTTGTGGTAAACTATGCTGCCATTAGCTGGCATTAAATTATCCTGCAGTAAGAGCAGCAAAGCTGGAATTGAATAGCTCGCGGGGCTGGGCAGGCATTTTATGCGATTTTATGCCGTTGCAAGTAATGGGTTAAAGTCGCACTAACCGGTAATGAATAGGTTAGTACGACATTAACACTTTTCTCCTGTGCTGTAGCTCTGCATGAATTGGACCAAATGTATCATAATTAGTGCTGCAGGTATAAAACTCTAAGTTCCAATATGAAATAATATATAAAATCAATCAATTAAAGGAAATATTAGCAACCACAATAATCTAGTAAACAAGGGTGATTTTACCCCTAGGATAAAAACATATAGATCTTTATGTTTGTTTTATGTATTTACCTCATCTATAATTGGTTTTAGTGTAACCTGAAGATAATGCATCCCAGCTAATTTCATTGTTTCATCGATGCACTTTGAAGTTAACGAGTTTCCTCGGAATATTGTGTTTGGATCTCTAGAAAGAGAAGCAACAGTTGCTCATTTTAATGTTATAATTAGTGAAAAGTAAGACAAACTGCAAACAGAGAATTAAATGTGAATGTGAGTTTCCTGGAAAGAACCTTATAGTCTACCCCTAAGACATACATGGCTTGGTCTTAAATGATACAAAGGAGAGCGTTAAATTGGATTTCACCCCACACTGAACTATGTTTTATGTTATCATCTTTCCAACTCTATTTGCTTATACTGACACACAGGGGGGAGGCAAACGTATTGCAATCTTTTCTTTAAGTACAGCGAGCAAACAATTGGGTAAATGGTAAAATTCAGATTGGCTGCAAAGATAGCACAGTTCTACATGATGCCCTGACAATCTTTGTGATCTTGCTTTGTTTTAAAAGAATGACAACTGCATGGTACAGTATTGGTGGTCATACACATGCAATCCCACAGCATGTGTGTCAACAGATCACATTGGTATCTGTCGGCACACATGCTGTGGGAACAGCAGACCCGGACCCGACCGATCCCCATGGTCGCACGGTTGGCCGTGCGACCATACACCGCATGATCATATCGGGTCCCTCTACTTCAAGTAAAGGGAGCCGTTACCAACCAATGGAAATTTGCGTCATTTCCGATTGATCGGAGTGCCGACTATGGTCGTTCATCGGCATTCTGATCGGTCGGGAACAGAGCCTACACACAAACGATTATAGGTAAATCCTGTCATTCCCCGACGGGATTTACTGGTTATCATTCATATGTATTTAACTGAAAACTAGAACAGATTTTGTATTAAAATCTTGTGTTTGATTATAGAACTATTTTTTTATATTTTGTCCATATTTTTTTTATATTTGTCCATATTTGCCTACCTTTAAAGAAAGTCCAACCTGCAGCCATTCAAATGTTTAAAATATACAATACCCCACAGATCGGGGAACCCCTGATTTAAGCCTTGTTTAAGGGTTTCCATTTGAACATTTTAGCAGCTATGTTTTATTCTTCATCACTTAGAGGAGTGGGTAATTTTAACAACATATAATATGATATTAAGACAGTGGGTGGAGCTAACATTAGCAGAAAATTGTCACTCTGCAACTAAATTCAAAAGTGTTCCAATGGACAACCTGAAAATAGGTTTAGCATCCTCAAAAGCAACCTAAGAAAAAGAAATAAAAGGTGAGGGCTTTTTTGTTTTCACTTTGTGCCAATATATGACGGCCTAGTAGAGAAAGCCAAGAATTATTTGTTCTTCTTCAATTACTTTTTAAGGTTTGAAATCTTTATAGCACCCTGATATTCCACATTTATTATATTACATTTTTAAATTGTTTTAATGCCTTAAGCTAAGTACACACTTTAACGATAAAGGGCCGATTCTGGCAGATCCAACAGAATCGCCACTTTATCGTTAAGTGTGTAACGCAGTTACCAGCTACCGAGTTTCAATCAGGATCACTTGGAACTCCCTCAAATGTTCTTCCTATGCTTTATATAGAGAAAACACTTGGGACAATGTGTAGGGAGATCTTTAAAAAATTACAGACAGGATCTTAAAAGATTCAGTCTGTCATCTTTTAAGGATCTTTACTGTGTGTACCCAACTTTAAAGATCACTCATGGGGGTCCCAGCTACTTACTGTGTTCTGTTCACTTCAGCATTTGCAATGGCACTGATAAAAGGCACAATCTTGCCATAATGTAAGAAAAGTCGAACTAGGGGTATAGCTGCCTCTTGTTTTTCTCTGCACACTTCACCTAACACATGAGCAGCAGATGCTGAAACAGGCTGGAAAAGAGAGAGAGGAAAATACAATTTGGATCAACAGAAACAAAACTACACAATAGATCTGTAAATGGAGCTAAAATCACAACACCATTTCCATAGAAAGATAAAACAAAGAACAATAAAATCATTTTGTTTCCAGTGTTTTATCAAAAACATATTTAAGTTAAAGAATTATAAAAATTAATTTAAAGAATTAAAAAAAAAATGTTAGTACCTCTGGGTCTTAAAGGGAATATACTTAAGGGTAATTTGGAATCAAATTATTACTAGCTGCACAATGCAAAAACAACAAAAGGGAATCTCTGGTTCATCTGGTCTAAACATTTACAAATAAGAGGTCTTCACATAGAAATGAAAATATTGTTACCAACCATATATACTCGAGTATAAGCCAAGGCTTTTATTTTTTAGAATGACTCGAAAAAGCGAACCTCGGCTTATACTTGGGTCAGTCATTACTACCATGCGCCTGCAAACCGGAGCAGTAATGAGGAGACGTTGTGAGTGGGCATGGAAGCACGTGCACGTCAGCACATAAGTTGGCTTATATTCAAGTATATATGGTAAGCTAAAATACCCTGCTACCAAAGAATGGCTCAATATTTGATATTTCTTTCTTTTCTGTCAGTGGCAGTTCTCAGAGAGAGGCACAGATACAAGGTGTCTGGTCTGGACATAAAGTGATCAGAAAAGGAAATTTGCTTCTTAAACAATAAATAACTCTTCTTTACTATAACTGATCACTTTTCTTTAGTGTAACTGATAACTTTTCTTTAGTAGCACCAGGGCATTTATTCTTGCTCTTGGGACAATGCCTAACTTTTAAAATGTTACTTGTATTTATTAGTATTGCTATTGTACATATATCATATTTCATTATTATTATTATATATATATATATATATATACACATACACATACATACAACATATTGTATTTGCTATTGTTGACGCCAACACTCAATGTTAACTTCAGCCAGCTCATTGTTTTTCCACATCCATAACCTTGATGTTAACCTTTACACATTAGTTGTTCTTGTGACTTCAGTAAATTAGGAAGTTGCTCATCAAGATTTGTATCAAATTAATGACCCATGACAAACTACAAAAAAAATTATACCTGTGAAAAAAGATAAAACACTAATATTTGCTTCTTAGGTGGATTTCCTTTTTATACCACACTTAACAGAACGAGGGCCTGGGTGTGTCCTCACAATTTACAGAGAAAGCTGAGAGAATCTTTCTGTGGTTAAAAGTAAAGAAATCTCACAGGGTCAGCTTGTACACCTGGAAAGCAACGCCCAACTTGAACCATTACCTCAACATCTCCGGAGTTTAACAAGAGGTCACGAAGAGGGCTGTAATAGTCGCTAGAAAAAACATGATCTTCTGTGTATACCACATTTAACCGCAGAGATCCCAGGTCATCTGGCTTCATAGGTTTCCCATTATCTCTTGGCTGAAGAAAGTACCTGGCAATAAAAATATAGTTTCAGGGCTGCTACTGTTGCCTTTTGCAATTATCAGTACTTCGTTTATATTTTAGTTAATGTTATATTTTCCATATGTTACATATTATATATATATATATATATGCATAAACAATCCAAAGAATAAACAGTAAACACAACATTATCATCACAGGATTGCTAACATGCTATATTGGCAATTATGGACTTTTTATTTCTATAATAATGGATAACTCTACCTATACAGTAGGAAAACACTTTGCGGCCAGTGGCTATTCCAATATACAGTATATGAATAGGTAGGACATCACATAGTCACCTTGTAAAAGAAAATGGGTAAAACAGAATGGACTCTAAATAGATCCCGATTCAGGTAATGCACAGGTGTTTTGGTTGTAATGGATATACTCATTCATAAGTTGTGCATTTAGCTCAGCCAATGGTATTTTTAGCCTTCTGTTCTTTAAATTGCTCCTATTTTAAGACCCAACATCCATTAAAAACATGAAGTAATGTAGATGGTTTAGGATAAATAATAAATAAAACTTAATTGTCACTGAATCTTTTACACTATAGGCAGAATAATTTGCTCAGAATATCTTTTGATTTTAGTAATCGTTAATTGTATATAAAATTGGTTAAGATAACTGTAACAAACAGTAAACACACAGTTATGAAGGCATTTATTTTACACTACACTATAGTTAGGCTTAAAATATACATTAACACTAGTGTAAAATAAAATTGGTTACTAGCCTCGAAACAAAAAAACAATCACTTCCGTGGGTTATTTGAACAGATTCCAACTGAACCGAATGAATAACTTTTCTGTCAGATTCCTTTCCATCTTTTCAGTGGGCAGGAATTTCATGTCAAGAGTTTACTGTACTCACAAGCAGAGAAATATTGATTCTAAAGCAGTTTTTCCAATTCCTACTTTAGCTTATAGAAGTAGGGTAACGGGTTAATAATTAAGCAGATTTTTCCACAGATCTACTTTGCCTGCAGATAAGGCCTTTGATGAGAGAACTGGGTTTCTAATGCGGGATGTATGAACAGCATGTTAGGCAGAAAATGTGAGTAGGTTGGACTAGATGGATGTATGTCTATCTTTATTCAACCTTAAGTTCTATACTTTATATATATGTGCAATTATATACATATATGCAATGTTTGGTACAGATAATGGCTTGAAATTAGACAGAAGCTAATTTCTGCAATTAAAAAAACAAAACAAAAACATAAGAAGGAGTCCTGTTTATCCATAATCAGGGTCGTTATACATGCAAAGTTTCTTGGACATGCTTATTTTTACATCCGGATACATTTCATCAAGATAAATTTGCCTTGAAAAACATGTGCATGCAGTTTAAAAGCTTTCCAGTTAGCTCTTCCTAGCCACTTTAGCACTTCCTAGCATTTTATAAAGGTACTGGTGACTCTAATTGTAAAAAAAAGAATATAATACAGATACAGAATTTGTGGTTATAATTAGTATGATGAGTTATGCTGAGGACACACCAATTGGCCAAAACTAGTGAGCGCTTTTTTAACGTGCAAACGAATTGCACTTTAAAACGGATTGGTGTGGCTTAGCCCTTAATATTAAAGAAAACGGTGTCTAAATGAAGGCTTTAATTTTAGGCCTGGTACAACTGCTTTGTCGGTCAGGATTATAGCACAGCTGCCTTATTTTTAATAATGACTGACAGGCCGAAACAACCAATTTTGCAAATTAATTATTAATGCTAAATTTAAAATTTGAAAGCTGAGTCCTATTTAAACAACTTAATTATTGGGAAACCAGAACATTTTGTGTTTGGAGACCACGTGAAAAGTATATGGGTGAATTACAAAGGCACCGTACGACCCCTTTACTTGTGAAGGTTCTCATTTATCCAGGTCATGGTATATCTGTTGTATTTAGTTAGATAAACTGGACTTAAAGTTTAGTTCTTGAAGACATTTTGCTAGTCATCCGACTGGCTTTCTCAATTCAGAATGAATTTTAAAATAATCTGTTAGCAATTACCGTATATTCTAGAATATAAGTCGATCCGAGTAGAAGTCGAGGTACCTATTTTTACCTGAAAAATTTGTAAAAACAGACTCGAGTATAAGTCAAGGGCAGAAATTATGACCACTACTGCCTTCTGATTCTGTATTGTTTTGAGGCTTTATTTGCCCTTTAAATGTACAGCAGAATTCCCATACAGTAGTCCCATACAGTAAAAAAAACAGTATGGCTATTACTGTATGGGACTACTGCTGGCCACTTAAAGGGCAACTAAAGCCTCAAAGCAATACAGAATCTTTTTAACAATAAATACCATCCTCCTGATTCCCAGCATGTGGGAGTTGTAGTTTTCTGGTATCCCACGCACTCCTATATATTTGTACTTGGTGGTGCAGTTTCCCTCAGGCTACTAACCACTTGCAGTTGATACTTAATGTTGTTTTAAAAACACACTCTTTCAAGTGATTAATCTTTATTGTGACATGCTGGCGTGCACTACGTTTCAGGGTCCTCCCCTTCCTCAGGCGGAGTTATAGTTTCCAAACATCTGCAGTGGCAAGTACCCTCAAGCCAGCCAGACTGTGAGGTGAATGACCCGAGGTTCATTTTTAAGCCTATTTTTAAAGTCTGAAAACCGTGGCTTATACTCAAGTATATAAGGTGAGTACCAAGGAAAGTCCCAATTAGCAGATGACAGCCAGGTGTTAGGGGCCTTCTGAATGCACGGCGTGGATGCAATCCCACTTAGCCTCAATGCCTTGCATTCAGAAGGTCCCCAACACCTGGCTGCCATATGCTAATTGGCACTTTCCAGGGTAACAGATTCTTGTACAAGTCATTCCTAATTGAGAAAGCCAGTCGAATGACTAGTGCAACGTCTTCAAACTAAACTTTAAGTCCTGTTGATCTAACTGAATACAACAGATATTAAGGTATTACATTTTCACAGGAAAACATGCTGGAATTACTTGTTTCAGTTGATGAAATTATCCATCCAAAGATATGTTTAATTGTTTGCGCACAGACAATACACCACCAAGAAATTTTTTTGTATTTGCATCAAATGTCAATAAATAAAATCCTGCTTCCTGCTCTTGGTTGTCTAGTGAATAAATAGCCACACGTTTCTAAAAGTTATATTAAATAAATTGGTTTGGCTATGACAGTATCCAGGATTACTATGGTACAGTATAGCAGGTGGTTTTATAGAGGTTTTGTTGATAGAACCTGAAATCAGATTTTGTTTTGTTTTTTTAAAACAAACTTTATTTTATACTTTTGTATAATGCAATCTGAGTTTTAATTCACAGAAACTTTTTACCATGCACCATGGCAGCTAGACTGTCGCAGAACTTTCAGTGGAATCTTCAGTTCTCCAAGGAACTCATCTCCAAACTTTAGATTACTGGCATTCCATAGATCGACTCTGCAGAGAGGAAACATTTTATGTTGCTCTATAATTAGCATATGCCAATATTTTTATGATATTAAGAAAACTTTAAAATAACAGTTTCAAAACTTCTTAAACTGAAGTCACATAATTATCTTTTGTTTTAAAGTGATTGTAAAAATACATCACCAGAAAATAAACGTTTCTACACACAAATATTTTATTCCTACTTCATTTTTTTTAAACACTCACATTAATTTTAGCAATTTAAACACGCTTTATGTAGAAAACATAACACATGACAGCAGTCAGGAGTCAAAGATCAACATGCAGTTTTTAACTAGTGGGAGCAGGGACAATTGCATGAAAATGCAGTAACAGTCCTATTGTAGGAAGAATAAATTCTAGGGTGATGACAAGAACTTTACATACTAAATCACTAAAATGCTAAGAAGGAACAAAAGCCAAAACCTAAAAACTAACATTTCTACTTGACTGCACCAAGCTGAGGACCTAAAATACGAGTCTCTAGTACAGCAGGTGTAATGGTTATTTTAGTGCTTCTTTTCACTCCCGCCCTCTCCACAGTCCAGTGATCCCAGGAGATGAACCGACTATGGGAGTATATGATTTTTGCAGTGTCCTCCAATTGGTTGGCCTGTCCGAGGCAGGAACTGAGGGGCAGTATCAAAAATGCCATCTGTTAAATCCTTACCCTGGGTACTGCCAAAGGGAGGGGGCGGGATAAATTTTGGCTTTCGTTCCCCTTTAAATTCAGGAAAACTTCAAAATGCCAAAAACTAACTAAAGGAGATAAAAATATATGATTTCTGCCTCGCCTACCTAATTTCCATCTTGTCTACATCATCTTCTTCAATTTCAAAATGTGATTTCTTGTTGTAGCTGCTGGGTTTGGTCACCTGCATGAGTAAGAGTAAATACAATTATTACACTTATTATCTGATATGACAACTTAAATTACAAACAAAAAAACATTGTCCTGATGATCAAAGCCTTCATTTTAAATGTCTTTATTGTTAGCCATTAAAGCTATCACTTCTGCCATGTGTTAATCATTCTTTTACACAATAAATATTGTATTACTATTACTAGCATTTGTGGTGTTAAAGGGGAACTAAAGTTTTCAGACAACATTGCCCCAATAAAAAGAGCAGAGTTACAAAGATACAAAAAGCTGTGTCGCATCTCTACCTTTGCTGTGGATGCTGTGGATAACCTGTAGGTACTAGGGGTCAAGCTTGTAGTGTACAAGCAACAATGCTAAAAGTAAATAATAGGATACCGTATATACTAGAGTATAAACCGAGGTTTTCAGGCTTTAAAAAAAGCCTGAAAATCTTACCTCGGTTTATACTCGAGTCAATCTTCCTCCTACCTTGTCCGCCGGCCACGCGATCCGCATCCTCGGTGCGCATCCGGATGATGTCACTACCCGGCGCCAAGTAGTGACATCATCCGGATGCGGAGCGAGGAGCGAGCGGCCACCGGACAAGTTAGGAGAACTATACCTAATACAGGGACACCAGGGCAACATCATAAGTGGCAAATACTTACAAATAAAGAGTAAAACCTTCTTTATTTGTGCATATGTATGCACAAATAAAGGAGGATTTACCCCTATTTGCCACTTAAGATGTTTGAAAACTACAACTCCCAGCAATAAAGCATGCTGGGAGTTGTAGTTTCCAAACATCTTAAGTGGCAAATACTCAAGTCAATATCTTTTTCTCCTTTTTTTAGCTAAAACTAGGTACCTCGGTTTATACTCGGGACAGTTTATACTCAAGTATATACGGTAAGCCTGGGGCAAGTTAACTTAAAGCCGACTATATATATATATATATATACAGCACTTACAGCAGTTTTCAAATATGTCATTAACAATATTTTCAGTTAAGAAAAATCTCAAGGATAATCTATTCTAAGGTATTCTTTTCTTTTTCCATGATAACCACACTAACATACAGGAAATTCAAGCAAAACACACCACACCCGCTACCAAACCACAATAAGGACTTTTACATAAAACCAATGTTTAGCAAAACCATAAAATCGCAGTTTAAAGCTCTGTGGTGTTAGGTGGGGCTGGTACCTATTAAAAATATGTTTGTTCCCCTGTAAAACACTGTAAAACACTTGCAGATCAATGTGAGATAAGAGTTTAAATTTTTTTTATACCGTTTAATTAAGTTATGACACAAATGGTTCATTTATTCACAATCTGTGAATGTTAAGGTGGCCATACACTACAAAATGTTTTTACCGTAATCATGATCTTAAACCGACCGACTTTGATAGACAGATGTACAATGTTAAATATATGTAGATGTACCATACATTTGTTTCCTGATTAATGTCGAATGTCGTTTATTGTGAGGTTACATTAACATTTAATCGGAACTTCAGAAAACACTACAATCATTTTACCAATCGACTTACCAAAAATAACTTTCCTGATCGTAATTATAATCGATATTAAGATCTGATGTTGCATAATAGGATCGGGAAAATGTAAAATTTTTCAGCCAATCAACTAAAATGTCGGATTGTACAATCGACCTAATGTGTGGTCACCTTTAGTTGCATCAGCCATTCAACTGTAACTGTAATTTACAAAACTGTGCTTACAAATTGATTTAAAGAATCCAATGGGATTTACTGAATATTGGCAATGTGGAAGGACACCGTAAAAATCTTTCCTGTTGTTGCATCAACTATGCAACTTTCGCGTGAGCTGCACCTCATTTATGTTAAAAAGGTACATAAATGTGTGTGAAATTATTTATTTTTTTTATAGAATTTTACTCTTTGTATTATGAAATATACATAGAAATAAATTTCTATATTTTTAAATTTAAATAATATTTTAAAGGGCAAGTCTGCCCTCAAAACATTTTTTTTATTTATAAAGAGGATCCCCCAAAACCTACAGTTCACAATGCTTATCTTTTCATCTAACGCTCTTAAAGATACTTACAAAGACTGATCCCTCAATGGCAGGTTCAGCCTCCTCTGCTGCTAATGTGAGATAGTTACAAGCTTGTTCAGCAGCAGGAGATTCTGATTAGGAAGCATCTTTCGTTGGCTGATAGCCAATACCAAGAAGAAAAAGAGAGATGATGCAAGGGATTGGCCAGTGGAGGGAAAAAAAGTTCATCTATCGGCCTGATTTAAAAAATGGTTGTAAATCATCGGTCGATCGTTCATACACGATCCAATGATCATAAGCATAAGGATATCCAGATTTCGTATGACCACTTCTGTTGTCTATGGCCACTATAAGTATAACAGCGTTGGATGAAGAGTTAAGTTTTGCAAAGTTAGGTTTGGAATAAAAATCATAATTCATTTTGATTGGACAGTTAAACCCACCTCACTTAATAGTAACCGTGGTTGAGCTAAGACCCAGAGGTGAGGACCTACCCCTGAGGACCTTTCAATGGGAGAAAGACTGGGTACTGTAACAATAATTACATTTATACTAGGAATTACATTCCAAGCTTTATTAAAATGAAATAGAATAATTTTAAGAAGAATTAATGATAAATATAAATAAGCCTGAATGTATTGTATAATTCCTAACTAGCCGTTATCTGTAACTCTCACATCTTAAATCAGCACCATTTTGTAGATATTGTCTGTAATTGTGCAGATTTCTGATATTTCCAGGTTTCTCCATCCCTGCTTTCTAGTGAGTTATAATTGGTTTTCTGACTGCTCCATTCACTAACAGGTTAGCCAATAGTTAATTTTCAGTTCTGAAAGGGGTGGAGAGGGAGGCGGCTAAGCATGTGTAACTATGTAAATGTGTCCAGGACACACTCTGGCAGGATGGTTTACCAAAAGCAGGAAGACAATAATGATTTTAGAGGAGAACAATACAGACATTTTTAAAGGGCATGTCACCCCCAAAACTAGAATTTAAACCCACTACTGGCCCCACTGTGTAGTGAAATAAAATCCTTACCTTACATCCCCAGCTCCAAATGGTTCTCCTGTAATGTCCCTGTAAAGTCCAAAAACTGGCCACCAGGAGCACTGCAGGGAGGGAAATTGTTTCCGCTCTCTCAGAGTTTTTTTAGCTTGCTCAGAGCAATCCCCCTCCCTCCCCCCTAGTGTAAAACCCTTTGGGGTACTGTAGGGCTCCCCTCCCCCAGCCCAACCGCTATAATAAAGGACAATTATACTCACCTCCCTCTCGTTCCTTTCCCCCCCATCCTGCAAGTACCCAGGTGTGACCTAAACCGCTAAGTCCCCCCCTTTGGGTACTTACAAAAGTCCTGAAGTACTTACTTGTAATCTCCCTCGTCGCTCCGGTCCGATCCTCCCATTGGCACTTTGAGTGAAAGGTCGCAGGCAGCCAATGAGAAGACGCGCTCTGCAAGGAGGCACGTCTTCCCATTGGCTGCTTCCCGACTGTCACTGACAGTGCCAGTGGGGAGGATCCGACCGGAGCGACGAGGGAGATTACAAGTACTTCAGGACTTTTGTAAAGTACCCAGAGGTAGACTTAGCGTTTTAGGTCCTCATCCTGGGTACTTTGCAGGAGTGGATCGGGGAATGGTAAGTATAATTGTCCTTTAATATGTACAGAAACTCCCCCTGAAGATTACTTACATTACCTATCTCCCCTGTCGGCAGCAACTTCTGTGATTGGCTGTCTCTCAGCCAATCACGGACGCAGCTGCCGGTCCGGAACCCTGCTTGCAGTTTCATGCAAGCAGAGTGCTGGGACAGTACGCCAGAGGAAAGAGAGAAGGTAAGTAATGATCAGGGGAGTTTCTGCACATATTAATATAGTGGTTTGGGCTGGGGGAGGAAGCCCTACAGTACCCCAAAAGTAAAAAAAAGGGGTGGACATGCCTTTTAAGTTATAAAGTGAAGGATTAATTTGGTGTAATACATCAATACAAAGAAAATGGAGTAGTGCGGGCCACCCAAAACTGAAGGTAAGTATTAACAATTAGGGTTTAAAACAGTCCATAATTCAAGGCTCTCCTAAGTGAAGTTCTTAATGCCTGGGGGAGCTCTTTGATTACTTTCCTGTGTAAATTCAGTGGAGATACTCACACTGCGTATCGAGGTGGGCTGGGTGGAAAACCCCCCGGACCCAGACACTCCAGTGTGTGAGGCTCAGTAAAATCTCAAAACGGCAACAGTGTAAGTCAAGTCAGTAACACACTCAGGAACAGCTCACCAAATCCGGTGGGTGGTCCGGGTGCTGTGCTGCCCCAAACACCTCGCAAGGTCCGAATTCCAAACGAAAACAGCCAATGTGTGGAGGACTGCAGCAAACGTAACCCCAGCACCCAAGTTCACAGTACACCCATGAACAACATGAATAAAAAGAAATACAAAAGCTGGTATATATATATTAATTTTTACATAGGACACAATTAAAACAGTTTATAATATAATATAAACAAACCTGGGTATAAGTAGAATAAATAAAATACATATGTAGAAGATACAGTAACAAAGCACAGTACTACAGCATTGTAACAATAGCAGTAAGTTTAGGTAACAAAGGGCAAGGACAGCTGGAAATGTGTATGATAGTCTATGATAGTAAACCCTGACTTCTTCTTATGGAAGGATCTTATTAAATCAGTAAACACACTCTATGATAAATAGATCAAAGAATATATATGATATAGTATATAGAATATAAAATATAATAAGGGCCGAATAGTAAAATCTTTCAATTAACAGTTTAAATAGATTAAAGGTCGGTAAAACCAGTAATATCAAAGGCCGAATTAAGCCCCTGGGAATATGGGTCTCTAAAAGAAAAATCCACCTGGCCTCTTGTTTCAAAAGTGCAGCCACACGGTCGAAACCCCCCACCCCCCTCCCCAGGTGGAGATAAAACTCATTGGATTCCTTGTAGTGAAAACTTTGTTATATCTGATCCACTGCACTCAATGAAATGTCGCACCACTAGACTAGACCAGTCAAAGTTTATTATAGAACACACGTGTTCTCGTACCCGATGCCTCAATGGTCGCATCGTGCAACCGACATACTGGATCTGACACTTTACACAGGTAATTAGATAAACTATAAAGTTGGTATTACAATTGATGTGTTCTTTGATTTTATATGTTCTAGTAGTAACTGAACTAGTGAAATCGCTGCCCATTTTTAGTAGTGGGCACACTGTGCACCAAGAACTCCCACATTTAAAGTTACCTGTGCATTGGAGCCACGTAAGGTTCGGTAACCTATTCTTAAAAGTGCTTATTACCAATAGTTGGAGACTTTTTTTGGTACACATTTAAAACCTTAAAAGGACAACAATATCAAAAAAACAACATCTCCCCCATTACATGTCCACACTTCCGGCAGCTGAAATCACTTACTCTCATTTACAACTGTGCTGCTCTCCCTTAGATATCACACAGCAAAGATGAGTGCTAAAAGCCCGCCTCCTAGACGGCCCGGGGCCATCGTTAACATATCACTTGTCATTGGCTGGTTGGAATGTCTGTTACAACCTCTCTCCTCTTCCTCTGTCAGTCAAACAAACTTGAACTGTTCAGTTTCTGGGATGTACAGCCTACATAATCAAGCAGACCAAGGATGGGTGGAGGAGTGTTTTCTCGCATGCTAGCTTTGAGTGACAGTTAGCGGCAGACAGAATTGTTACAACCCCTTTACAGCATGGCTAATGGAAGGCTAATGGAAGGCAGAGAGAAGCTTGAAATCAGGAGAAAAAAAGGAAGGGGAGGGCTGCTACTCTTTTGAAAGCAGTTTTTAAAAAAAAATGCATTGAGGCAATACAGTTATCCTTTAATTTAGAATGTCAAACAATGGTGTATCTCCTTATAATACCAGTATATTTTTCTTTATAATATCCATTATTCTATAATAGTGGGGGCTGAATCTGGTGGAGAAAATTATAGGATGAGATTCCTTCTGGTGATCTAGGCGTTTGGAATTGCTCTGCCAGAGATTTGAACTTGTTATGAAAAGCATCCTCCACATTCTTGGGTGAGTATCCTCTGTTCCTAAGTCTCAATTTCAGTTCTAATGCTTTTTGATGGTCTTCTTCTTCTGTACTACAATTCCTTTGAACACAAAGGAACTAAATATAGAGTACACACCTAAAAACATGGTGGGGTGGCTTGAATCGGCTTTAAGGATGGTATTTCCTGAGCATGCTTTTCGATACAAAGTGGTATTAATGACATTGTTTTTAACAAATATAGCAATATTGAGGAAAGCCAAACTAGTCCCTCCATAATCATGGGTAAAGGTGAGATAAATATTGTTAGTGTTCAAGACTGTCAAAAAGCTTTTAAAGGCATCTTCATTATTGTCCCAAATTATGAGGACATCATCTATGAAGTGTCTATATAGTTTGATGAAAGGAAATGTATGCAAGATATTAAAGTCGCCAAATAGATACTTTTTTTCCCCACCAACCCACGTACAGGTTGGCATATGTGGGGGCAAATTTCACCCCCATCGCAGCCCCCTGTACTTGAAGGAAAAACTGATTGTTAAATGTAAAAAAATTGTGAGTGAGAAGAAATCTCAAAGCTTCCAGAATAAAATATGAAAAGCAATTTAAAGAGCAATTCCAAACGCCTAGATTGCCAGAAGGAATCTCTTCCTATAATTTTCTCCACTAGATTCATCCCCCAATATTATAGAATAGTGGATATTATAAAGAAAAATATACCGGTATTATATGGAGATACACCATTGTTTGACATTCTGAATAAAGGTTTCAAATGTGTACTAAAAAAATCTCCAACTATTGGTAATTGTCTGGCTCCAAGCACTTTTAAGAATAGGTTACCGAACCTTACGTGGCTCCAATGCACAGGTAACTTTAAATTTGGGAGTTCTAGGTGCACAGTGTGCCCACTACTAAAATGGGCAGTGATTTCTCTAGTTCAGTTTCTACTAGAACGTATAAAATCAAAGAACACATCAATTGTAATACCAACTTTATAGTTTATCTAATTACCTGTGTAAAGTGTCAGATCCAGTATGTCGGTTGCACGATGCGACCATTGAGGCATCGGGTACGAGAACACGTGTGTGCTATAATAAACTTTGACTGGTCTAGTCTAGTGGTGCGACATTTCATTGAGTGCAGTGGATCAGATATAATGAAGTTTTCGATACAAGGCATCCAACAAGTTTTCTCTCCATCTTTTGAAACAATTACTAATTTTTCTTTTAGAGACCTGTATTCCCAGGGGCCTTAATTTGTCCTTTAATATTACGGTTTTTACCGACCTTTAATCTATTTCAACTGTTAATTGAAAGATTTTACTTTTCGGCCCTTATTATATTTTATATATATTTTTTGATCTATTTATCATAGAGTGTGTTTACTGATTTAATGAGATCCTTCCATAAGAAGAAGTCAGGGTTTACGATCATAGACTTATATAACTACATATATTCATAAATATATTTTTACATTTCCAGCTGTCCTTGCCCTTTGTTACCTAAACTTACTGCTATTGTTACAATGCTGTAGTACTGTGCTTTGTTACTGTATCTTCTACATATGTATTATATTTATTCTACTTATACCCAGGTTTGTTTATATTATATTATAAACTGTTTTAATTGTGTCCTATGTAAAAAAAAATATATATACCAGCTTTTGTATTCCTTTGTATTCATGTTGTTCATGGGTGTACTTTGACCTTAGAGGAGAGGTGGGGTTTTTAACAGGTGATTAGTGAAAGTGCGTCTATTTAAGATGGATGTATTTCATTATTGTTGTGTCTCTGATAAAGTGCCACCCTTGACACGAAACGCGTCAGACACAAGCTTTTTTTTGCTTGTATGTATATGTAATTAAATAAAGGAGATTGCCCTACTATTTACCTGGAGAACATTGTTTGGTGTTTGCTGCAGTGCTTCACACATTGGCTGTTTTAATTTGGTGTAATCCAAGTGTAAAAACACCCCCCTAAACCATACAACCACAATACTTACCTGGCCCCTCTGTGTTCCTGAAGGGAGATATTAACCAACAAGTCAACCAGTTCCTTTTCTTCCTTCTGCAGGCCTTTAAGGTTTTGGCCTTTGGTCACGGCCATGCCGATGACATCATGGCAAATGACATATGGTGGTTACACAAGCTATCTTCTTACCAATCAAACCATTGCCAATTTTCAGCTAGACTATTGCTGTTTCCTACCTGCACCCCCTTTAATCCACAGAAAGCAAGAATTAGCTTCATACTAATTACAATATTAATTTATGATATTTTATTTTGCTAAATGAAAATGCTAAAATGTATTTAAATGTATTCCATTTGTCATGAAATACTTTGGGAGGAGCAAGCAATATAATCCATAGAGTTATTCTAAGGCGGAACCAAGTGTACGAGGCCAAAAGGCTTTGTTATCTCTACTGAAGTGAAGTGTGATTTCTAAAATTAGAAATAAAATGAAGTCTTTCTTAATTTTAGAATGAACTTGAATGAATTACAGGCAAAACAATGCCTTTTGGCCTCAAACACTTGATGACACCTGAAAACAAACCTCAAAATAGAACACTTCATCAAACTGTGGGTTGTTGTTTTTCTTCTTAACTTTTGTCTTCTTTGCCTCGGACCTGAAAGAAAAAAAAATCAAGGATCACAGCTATGAAGAATGTCTAAATGAAAAAGGTGCAATTTATCCTTTATGTCTGCTGACAGTTCTTACCAACACATAGAATATGTTTACCAAAGAGTGCATATACTTCCATAAAAGCATTTACTGTGGGTGGCTGTTAAGAAGTGTTCTAAAAGGCACGTAAAATGCAAACCCAAATCATACCTTTTGGTCTAGAGTGTACTTCAGGGTTGTAATGCATGAGTTTTTCTTCTTTAAACAAAATGCATTGATTTTTCTGTGGAACTATGTAAATGTTTGCTCATAACATTTTATACAACCATTATGAAAATTAGTATGATTAAAGAACCAATAAAGTGGCCATAACAATTTTTGTCAAACTTAGCCCTATAAAATATAATCTTATGGTAGACAGGCTCTCCTAGTACAACCATCAATTACTTCTTAAAAAACATAAAATAGCTCATTCGCACCAGGAAGCAAGTTGGCTCACACATGTGCAGCAGAGTCTAGATGCATTTAGAAAAGGGCTAATCAGGCATCATGCATGCACATTTTACATGCTCTTATAAGATTGCTTCTTTTCCACCATTTGACAAGAAGAACTACAAAACAGAAATAGGGCCCCCTACCTCTACTAAAATGTATTACTGGATGTGCATGTACAAATAATATAATGCATATTCTGGAACAACTCAAATTGCATTATAAAAAGAGAAAAATAGGTTAATGCAATACATACCTAGATGGTCCCAGTAGAGTTACAGTGGCATAGGGATCACACTGACCATTCACAATGGGCAGACCCTGACATTCCAACACTCTGTAAACATAGTAATATAACAAAATTGTTAATGCATTTGTAAAACCTAACAAAACAAGAGCAGCTTGCTGTTCTTAATAAGCAACTACAAACCAATTTTATTGAATTTTTACAACACTTTTGATTGTCATTGTATAAATGGCAAATAAGGACTTGCTTTAGTGCATTCTGTTCCACAGATGCAAAATGTTTGGAGGTTTATCTGATCATGTTGGAGAAGCATGTTATATTACTAACCTTAGTTTATGAATTAAAGCATAAATTTAACTTGTGTTAGGTTCTCTGTGCATCCTTTTATTAAGGATGAATTTTTATTTTAAATCTCCATAGGTAAAAGCACACCAAACAGCCTATTTTACTTGTGAATTGCACATCTACATTGTCTGAAGTGGAAACCTAATATTTTTGGTTTAGACAGGTGATTATGCAAAGAAGAAAGCAACTTTAGTAAAGTAATTTGCTTAGATAACTGATAAATAAATCACTTTCTAGTACAACACCAGCATATCCTGAACTATAAAGCACCTGACTATCAGTAGACACAATTTTAAAGAACTTAAAAAGCCAACATAAATATTCTTAAATTGATGAGTTGTACCGAACAGAGCTTGTAGGCTACATTCAGACTAAAAAAAACTCAAATGCAAAGTGGACAGGGTACAGAAATATGCATTGCATTTATGCATTTTTAAGTGCTTTCATTTCAATGCATTTGTACCCATTTTGTCGTTTTATTGTATGCAGTGCATTTGAGTACTACATCAAAGGACCTCCTAGCCATTTTTGGGTAAAGATGCGTACAAACATGAAAAAACTGCATTAGCATGCGTTTGTGTATGTGGTTTTTTTGGCTCCCATCAGTGTGATCCACATTGATATGCATGCAGCATATCAATGGAGTGGCTAAATGGATGCTTTCGGAAAATAAATTTCCTTGCGTTTTAAAAGCACATGCACTGCAGAAAATTCACATAAATACAAACATTGCATATAGTGTAAACAAAGCTAAATAAACTGCTACCTTAAATAAAACCAAAAGTTTTACTCAACCCCACATTGGGTTTTAAAAAGACTAACTAACAAAAATGGCACATCATCATTTTTGGCTGCTAGACTATTTTATTTAGGCTGAAAGAAAATTTAAGACCAAGGGATGATGTAAGCTTTCTCCGGGGAACAGAATAAAATCATAAATTGAAACATTTAACTTTTTTTTTCCCCCTTTCCAACATTTCATAACATTGGACTACAATACCATATTTCCTCAATCCACCCAGTTGCGTAACAAGAATAGGCACATGTAATGTCAGAAAACGGTTTAGAAGTTATACAACATAGCAGTGGTGAAGGAGCCAGATAATGTTCCTGCCATGCACTAAAGCCCACATACAGACATTACAGGACAAAGGATCTACAGTAAGGTTCTTGTCTCCATAAGGTTGCAGGAAATAAGTAGTTGTGAATTCAGTTGTGGGAACTGCGCAACACGCCTAGGTGGCTAGTTTAATTTTTAAAATATTCTTATAATACCTCAACTTATAATTTAAAAAGACATTCCCTCTTCAAAAAATCATTGGCAAAAACCTCACATATGTAAGTAATTATTCTCTGAAACACATATATTAACAACTATAACACTTACAGTTTGTAATTAACTCTGTAGAGATGTAGTTCTAATAGAGCCTCTAACACAAGGGGGATTAACAACAAAAATGTTTCACAAAAAAAAAAAAAAAAATAAGCACACATTAATAAGCCTCTTAGAGCAGTGGTGGGCAGTACAGCAGTTTTTAAAATCCTTGCAATGTGGCTTCTAAAGAGACTTTTGTCATATACACAGTAGTGTTCTATGTTAAAGGGCATGTCCACCCCCAAAACTATAATCCCCCCTACTACTGGCCCCATTGTGTAGTGTAGTTTAATCCTTACCTCACATCCCAGCTCCATATGGTTCTCCTGTAGTCCCCCCCCCAAAGTCCCAAAAACTGCCCACCAGGAGGATAGCAGAGTCCATATAGAACTCTGCCTCCTATCTGGCCTCCGGGAGAAGTTTGGCATGCGTACTGCAGCCCTTCTCCCCCTCCCTCCCGATTAGGATTCCCTCCCCTTAGCGTAAAATCCATTTTACCTAACATTACCCCTGGCCCCCAGCCCCAACCGCTCTATTAGTATCATCAGAAAATGCCCAAAACATTACATACCTTCCCTCTTTCCCCCGCCGCACTGAACTCCTGGCAGCCGCGTCCGTGATTGGCTGCCGCTCAGCCAATCACAGACGTGACTGCCGGTCCCGCCCCTCTGCTTGCATTTTCTCGCAAGCAGAGGGCTTGGCAGCACGGCGGAGGAAAGCGGGAAGGTAAGTAATGTTTTGGGCATTTTCTGATGATACTAATAGAGCGGTTGGGGCTGGGGGGACAGGGGGAATGTTAGGTAAAAATTTTTTTAGAAGGGTGGACATACCCTTTAAATTGCCTTTAGCGCTACATTTCTTATGGTTTATCAATTTAGTATTTTGTTCTAGTTTGCAATCGTAAGTTTGAAATTTAACAGATATTTGGTTGCTGGTGTGTTAAAAAGCCATAGGATCTAGTATTGTATGAAGGTTATCTTTTTAGTACTTCTTTAGGATGCTGGATCAGGCATTCTCTCTTGGCCTGTTGTAACAATTGATTTTGAATATATATAGCATGTGTTAATTTTACCTTTTACTATTGGTATATAAAATAAAATAGCTTTTACAATACCTTTTCTGTCAAAACACAGAAAAATAATACAGTATAAAACGTGAAAATACAACTCATACCATACATGTAACAAACCACACCTGTGTCCTCAGAACTACTGCTTGCTAACATGCAGAAAGCAATAAGCAAAATACTATGACACCATAGTGACTGTTTAGGCAAACTGTAATGCATCATATTTGTGACATAGTAATGCCATTATTACTAGCCTTTCTGAAAATTAGTAAAGAATACACTGTGAAGGATTTGGAGGTTAAACTACCGAAAATGAGCAGTTGATTCTTCTTAAAGGGCAAGTCCACCCCAAA
Organism: Hymenochirus boettgeri; assembly: GCA_019447015.1. NCBI lineage: Eukaryota > Metazoa > Chordata > Amphibia > Anura > Pipidae > Hymenochirus > Hymenochirus boettgeri. The sequence continues at coordinate 195,571,518 of CM033470.1, read as the reverse complement.
ACTAAAAATGTATATGTTACTATGATGCCATGATTGTAGCTTTAAAACAAGCCATCTCCAATTAAAATCCGTTCAGCCAAATAGAAGATAAATAAATATGTTTTTGCAGCAGGCCTTTTGCAGACCAGGAACATCACAGCTGTAATCCAAGCTGGCTGATGTCACCTCCACCCGTGCCTTTTCCGTACCTGCAGCCTCCCTTGGTGCCACCCCCCTCCCACATTTGACACAGATGTGGCTGACGTCACGAGAAAGCCGCGGGAACAAAGGGCTTAGAAGTATAGTGATGATTTTTTTTAAAAAATAAGGCATTTTAGTCTGTGCAGGGGGCATCTACCATACCTTAAAAGGATTTAAAGATAGGATGCAGGGAAACCGAGGATGGATCTGGATGGTGGTATGGGGGGAGTTGCCAAGGGAGGCTGCAGACACGGAAAAGATGACGTCGGCATCCCTTGGATTACAGCTGAGATGTTCCTGGTCTGCAAAAAGCCTGCTGCAAAAACTTATGTTTCTTATATTTGGCTAAACAGATTTTAATTGGGGATTGGCTTGTTTAAAAGCTAAAATCATGGCCAGTAACATAAAATTTTAGTTTTGTGATGGACTTGCCCTTTAACAGTAAGCATAAAGTACTTCTGATCAGCATAGCAATCAGGGCATGTCTCAAAGATTTACACAATGAAAAGAAGATTAAAATAAAAAGTAAAGGCTAGATTTTTGGATGGCCTGTATAATGTAGTGATCTTCTATTTAGCAAATGAATCACAATTGAAAGAAAAAAAAAACCTGGAATGCAAATTTTCATTAGAATGGTGTCTTCTTTCTCTAAACTTTAAAAGAAACACACTGGAGATTTTGCTCACACAACAAGGGTCCAATGACCCACAACTGTCATAGATGTAACAGACCAAAAAGCAATACATTTGTCAAGTCTTATTACCTTGGGGAAGCCTAATATCAAGAGAATGAGTCTACTAGTGAAAAAATGGTTTCTGTTAATAAGCAAGACTAGATATACATTTTTAAAATAAACTCCTCTTTTAATGATAATTTGCATTAATGCATAGCTATGGAAATAATGTTAAATGGTTACTTGTTTTCATAAAATGGAAAATGGAAGTATATGACTGTTTATCTTTTTATAATTCCTACTTTTATAAGTAGGAGGGCCATAAGTATCGAATTCTGTTTATCAATTAAAGGGCATGTCTACCCCCAAACTAAAAGTTAACCCACTACTGGCCTCACTGTGTGGTTTAAAAAAATCCTTACCTAACATATCTGCTCCTTATGGTTCTCCTGCAATGCTTGTCCAAAGTCCAAACTGGAGATGTCTTCCTGTCCAAAAGGATTCTGCCTCCTCCATGTCTTTTAAGAGGACAGCGGCAAGTGCAGGGGAGCCCTTTCCCCCCTTTCCTCCCACCAGCCTCAAACAGTAATGCTTGTGAGTTCCGTGCACACGCACGTGCACGGAATTCACAGGCATTACCGTTTGAGGCTCAAGCAGGAGAGTGCACGGAACTCACAGGCTATTATCTGAGGCTCAAGCAGGAGAAAGCAGAGGAAATCTCAGAGGGGCGGAGCCTAACATTCAGCAAACCAGTAACAAGATGTCAGCAACTTCCAAGGCACAAAGCTAGGCTCTGGAGGGACATAGGTAAAAAAAAATATGGCAACGGTATTTTTAAAGCTGCAGCTTCCAAATGAACATAACTTGATTTTACAGTGCACCTATCCTTTAATTCCTTTTTCTGTAGTGTGGGGCATCCCTGCCCACCCCCAACCCCGATTTCATTTAATTTATAAAAGATTTAGAACGCTACTTACAGCTACATCATCCACATAGCCATAACTATTCTGTAAAAAGTAGAAATGGCAAACAGGATGGCAAACTCCAGAGTGAATATCAGAAACATTGGGCAAGTAGTTTAAGGGGTTTTCTTACGATGTGTTATGATTCTTCTGATTAAGATTATGCAAAGATGCTTACAAGGACTTTACCAGAATCCCATGTTAAAATAAAAAAAGAGAGGGATATACACACATAGAATTAACAAAGATCTGCCAGTACTGCTAGGAACTGCATAAAACAGACTGTAGTTTAGAGAGTGTTTTGTTTATTCAAATAAAAAAAAACAGACGGTACATTTGGTATATTTGACAATGCATTTTATCTTGCTTGTAAGCCCATGTTACATCCTCAGACACAATTCATAAAAAAGTTAGTAGAATTTCTGATCTGGTGTCACCCATTGGAAACAGAATTTTGACATCATTAAAATATTACAGGATTTTAACAGGGAGATTCAATAAACGTTCTTATCGTTTAAAATGGTGCTAATTTTGCCCCAACCAATTAGATCTTATTTAACATTTGAACGCTAATATCTGATTGGTTAGGGCAAAATTAGCACCATTTTAAACTATAAAAACTCTTATTGAATAACCCTGTAAGTATTTTAGCTGAAATGCCTAGTTCACTTTACACGAAGAACTTCCACTTTCTACATTTCCTGTGAAGACACCTTATGAGGGTCACCTTTAATTACCCCCAACCTTACCCCAGAGCATATAAAATGCTTGGCACAAACCTTTTTTTTTTTTAAATTCCCTCCCTTGGAGGAACTTTATTGATATTGAACAGGGTAAGATGTTACATACATTTCAAGGTATATTACCAAACACAATTAAAACAAACATGATTTGACAACTTATAGTTTCTGTGTGGTTATTTTCTTGGTAAAGCAAGAATCTGCTAATAATAGTTATTGCATTGTAACACAATTTAACAATTTGGATCATTTTGCATACATTTGTTATGGAAGGGTGGGTATAACTTTAAATAACAATATTAACAAACAATATTCCATGGTTAATTACTTTCTTAAACAGTAGGTTAACCCAGTAGGTTAGTTGTTTTTAGGGTTTACCACTTGCTATGCCTGTGGGCTATTTCTTCTTATATATTGTGCATTACGTCTTTTTATTTATTTGTTCAGCCCCATTTGTCTTTATCAAAAAGTTAGAGAAATGAGGCACTTGTGTGTGTTAAGGCCTGTTTGATTTGTGTTTAGTTTGAAGAGTCGTTACATGTTATCGGGGACATGCACCATTTATCCCAAATTTTATAACATTTTTTTGGGCAAACCCTACTCAGGTATGTCATTCTTATATAGGGTATACGGTCGTTTATGGCTGATTTCCATTGGGAGATCAGTGGAATTTGGCTTTGTATCCATACTCTTGCAAGTAGTTTTTAGCTGTAAATAGTGTGGTGCATAGGAATGTTCTGTGATAGCTGTCCACCTGGAGGTGTTCTGTTATATTTAATACTTTGGGTCCATTCCCACTGCGAAACCCATTTTGTCAGGAAGGAATCTACAAAAATTTTAGTATGAAGTACAGCATCCCCATAAATAGCAGTCAATCTATAATGGATTACTTACGATTTCTTTTCTTTGTTTGTAAGGGATTTAATGATGAGTAAAGGGTATGTCCACCCCCAAACCTATAATCTCCCCCACTACTGGCCCCACTCAGTAGTGAATAAAAATCCTTACCTTACATCCCAGCTCCAAATGGCTCCAGTAATCCCTCCCTAAAGTCAAAAAAACGGTCCTCCAGGTGTACTGCAGAGTCCATATAGGACTCTGCCTCCTGTCTCCCCTCCGGAAGAAGTTTGGCATGCGCACTGCAGCCATCTCCCCCCTCCCTCTCGTTTTGTGATCCCTCCCCCTAGCTACAAACCCCTTTGCCAAATAATAGTTCTCCTTCCCCCAGCCCCAACCGCTTTAAAAGATTTGTTAGAAAGTGTCCCGATAATTACTTACCGTCCCTGTCTCCCCCGGCATTCTGTACAGCAGGCAGCCACGTCCGTGATTGTCTGCCTCTCAGCCAATCACGGACACGGCTGCCGGTCCTGCCCCCTGCATGCAGTTCCATGCAAGCAGAGGGCCAGGACTGTGCGGCGGAGGATAGAGGGAAGGTAAGTAACTATCGGGGCACTTTCTAACAAATCTTTTATAGCGGTTGAGGCTGGGGGAAGGAGAACTATTATTTGGCAAAAAGTTGGGGAAGAGGTGGACATGCCCTTTAACTATAAATATATTTAGAATATTATGATATAATTAGGTGGCAAGAAAATCTAGATGAGATCATATTCCAGGCTCTATATTAATTTACAGGGTAACATTGGTTAGAAAACAATGATTGCTGTAAGTAAGATATTTTCACAACAAAGGTGTACAATAAATATTATTTGAATATAGAGAATATATTCTCTATAGCAATATGTTTAATTAAATTTGCTTTAATGAAACAAAACATTCCGACAGGCATTGCAGTTCAATCAGTAATAGAAGTTACATTAAGGTCTTCTAATCCAAAACACACAAACCGGCGAAGCAGAACAGGAGCATACAGATTCAAATGGTGTATAGTTTATCTAGGAAAGTGGATGGCCAGAAATCACAAATAAAAAAACACTGAAGTAATTCAAGTGTGTAGGCTTCAAGATAAGGTCTGTAAGGAAGTTTGTCTAAAAATGAGAAGGTTCAAAGTGAAGGGAATCTAATAAGTAGTTTGAGTCCACTCTAAAAATCTTACCGTGCTAAAAGCTTATGACAGATGACTCCTGAGTCGGTAATAACTTCACTTAACCTCAGCTCCAAATGAACTTTCCCCTAAAAATGAATACATCACAACAGTAAAACAAAAGGATAAAGTTGGGAAATACAGTCAATAAAACTATTTACATTTCAATGTTTCCAGGATTGTATTAATTGCTTTAATTTGATTGTTTCGCCACAAAGGCTGATTCCTTTGATACAAACATGTTTGCGTGTGGACATTTGTTTACATCCGGTCTATAACAAGGATATTAAAAAACTTCAATCTTTTGATTTCTCTGAAATACAGTGCATAGTCGCAATTTCTATAAAGAATTCTTCAAAGCGTCGCTCGCTGAATTCACACCAGACAGCTGTCCTCATATGACCGATATAAATATCAAGTTATTTTGATGCGCAGATTCAGCACTGCCCTACTGGCTGAGAATAACAACAGTTGACTGAAAGCAAAAGCAGAATTGCAACTAGAATCTAAATGTGGTGAGACCAAAAGCTCCTACAACATAGTGTCTATCCCACTTTCACTCTGTAAACTGATTTTGGAAAAATGCAAACAAGGACAAATACATTTGCTTTATTATTATTATTATTATTATTATTAAGCCTTCCACCAAACAAGGTTTTATGTAGGTAAAAACAAACAACAAAAAACAAGGTGCATTCCTCAATGGAATGCAACAACAAAATGGTTTCTTAATGATGTCCAACAAAGAAAACCTATTAAAATGTGGTTTAAAAGATTGACCAGCATTCAGTTCAACATACCTATTTTTTTTTTGAATTCCCTCCTATTAAAGGAACTTTATTGAAGTTTACAACAGAAGATATTAAAGTACAGGGAAAGGGGAGGAGTATAGTAGGGGAATTACGAATGGAGATTATCATACATATTTTCAAGCTGTTACACAATTTAGTAGCACTCCACTTAAGGTGGCCATACATATGAACGATAAAGGGTAAATCCCGTGGTTCAAGTTTATGGGCATTTTCCGACCGACCATAGTGACGGTGAACAACCGTAGTTGCCACTACGGTCAGTCGGGAAAGACAGAAAATTTCCATCGGTCATTATTGGCTCCCTTTACTTTAGCAAAGGGAGCCGATACGATCGTTTACGTTAATGTTTTTAACGATCTTATATTCTGTTGTAGGTAACTCTAGTTCTATTAAATCAACTTATAACACTTTTACCCAACTATTCTAAGGTACTTGTCGTTTTGATAAATGTTTTATTCGTTTGCTATTTAGTTGTTTCATGGTATTGTCTACCTTTTGTATAGAGTGGCAGTTGCTAGTCAATGTATGTTTGGTCAGATAAGTGCCCCCTGTCCCATATTTTATTGTATTTTCCAATGCATCCTCTATTATATAGTACTTTTTTGTTTTTTTGTAGGGTTATGTTGAGTTGATAGCTGCTTTTCATTGGGAAAGGGCAGGAATCGTGGTTGTATCCAGGTTCATGCTATTAATTTTTTTGCAGCAAAGAGTGTTTCCATTAGGAATATCTGGTGAAATGTATCTGTTTGTATGCGTTCCATGATTCCAAGCAGGCATGCTTTGGGGTCCATTCCCACGGGGGAGCCCATGTTGTCATGCAAGAATTTTACGATTTGCTGCCAATATCCCTGTATCTGGGGGCATGTCCACAGTAAGTGAAAGAATGTGCCTGGGGCTCCCTGATATTTGGGGCATAGAGGATTATAATTAGGTATACATTTTGCTAGTCTTATAGGGGTTAAGTATGTTCTGTGGAGTATATAAGTGTGTGTAGTCTGCCGGAAGTTTTGCGGGAGACTTGTTTGCTGGCTGTTACAGCTTCATCCCATTCATCTTAATCCAGGTGGCTCAGGTCAATTTCCCACTATCTTTGGTGAGTGTTCCTTCTCTTGCCTGTGGGGCCTGTAGTAGTCGATATAGATTGGATATTAGCTTGGTAGGTTCGCTGTTTTGTAAAGTCCTTGTTAAGGGGTTGTGAGGAAATCGTAGAGTGTGGTCTCGGAATTGTGTTGTAAATACATGTCTGAGTTGCAGGTATCTAAAAAACATGTGGTTAGGGAGTTGGAAGTCTTTTTTTAATTGTAAATGACTAGAGCGGGGGTTGGTAAGAGACAAAGGAAAGGCATTTTTTTTTTTTTTCCCTTTTCAATGATTGGATGGGGGTATAGCTAATTGGTTTAAATTGGCTGAGGGCTGTTGGCTCTGTGGTTTTGAACCTCATTTAAGTCATTTCTACAGAGCGATCAAGCTCTTATGCGATTTTCTGTTTTAAAGGGATTTTTCTGTTTTTAAGGGAATTGAGAGTGTTAAAAAACTAAAGCGTTTAAAACAAGAAAGCGTTTAAGAACAACACTGCTATTTCTCTGCTGTGTATTGCAATTTCTCTGCTGTGTATTGCTGTCTCTGCTGTGTATTGCTGTTCCTGTGTCTCTGGTGTGTATTGCTGTTTAGTATGGACAGTTTTGTTGGGGCCGTGCAATGTGCATCCTGCCGCATGTATGGGATCTTGGAGCAGCCACCCCAGGGGACCTATGTATGTGTCAGATGTGAGTGGGTTGCCCATTTGGAATCTGAGGTCCAGAATCTAAGGGGTAAACTTGCAGCATTGCAGGGCGTGGCAAATCTGGGGGAAATGCAGGTACTGGCAGGGGCCAGTAAACTGGAGGGTGGACATGGGGCAGATAAGGTGGAGAAGGAAGATAGATTTGTAAGGGTCACCAGGGGAAGTAGGGGACGGAAGGATAGGGGCGCTTCTTCCCAGCTGGTCGATCCCAACAGATTTGCCATTTTAGGCGAAGATGTGGAGGACGATGGCTCGGAAGCAGCATGTATGGAGCGGGCTTTTCCCTTGAGCACCCAGGGGACGGCCATCTCCAATACAACGGAGGGAGAACTGGGGGCTAGGAAGGATAGGCAGGTGGAAGTGGTCTCCATTATTAGAAGGGTAGATAGGGTAATCTGTCGCCAAGACCCTACATGCCGAACAGTGTGTTGTCTGCCTGGTGCTAGGGTTCGACATGTGGTGGATCGTGTAGACAGATTATTGGGTGGGGCTGGGAGTGACCCGGCGGTCTTGGTTCACATTGGTGCCAATGACAAAGTTAGAGGTGGAGGTGAGGTCCTTAAAAATGATTTCCGAGAATTAGGGGCCAAGTTAAAAGCAAGGACCTCCAGGGTAGTGATTTCAGAAATACTACCGCAGCCACGTGCTACGCTAGGGAGACAACGGGAGCTCAGGAGTATAAATGCGTGGCTAAGAGGGTGGTGTAAGGAGATGGGGTTTGGGTTTTTAGAGAACTGGGCTGATTTTTCTGTTGGCTACAGGCTCTTTAGTAGAGACGGATTGCACCTCAATGGTGATGGTGCAGCTGTTTTGGGGGAGAAGATGGCTAGGGGGTTGGAGGAGATTTTAAACTAGGTATGGGGGGGAGGGAATGTTTAACTACACAGGGGTAGACAGAGAAGTTAGGGATCTGGGGGCTAGTAACACAACGGAGGGAGGAGAAGGGGGAGCATAGAGGATAAGGAGGCATGTACGACCATGTATGGAAGTAAATCAATTGATAATCTAAAATGTATGTTTACAAATGCAAGGAGTCTTGCTGGAAAAACCGGCGAACTTGAAATAATAGCATTAAAGGAAAGGTATGATGTAATTGGTATAGCAGAATCATGGCTTAATGATTCACACGACTGGACAGTAAATATTGAAGGATACTCCTTATTTAGACAGGACCGAGTTAATAAGAAAGGAGGAGGAGTATGTATGTATGTTAAACAGGAATTGAAGCCAAATTTAAAAGATGGAATAGATGGGGGAGCAAACGATACGGCAGAAACATTATGGGTGGAACTGTGTACAGGAAGCAAGAAGGTAGGTAAATTAATTGTTGGAGTATGTTATAAGCCGCCAAATGCCGAGGAAGAGGTGGAAATGAATCTCCATATGCAGTTGGCGAAGGCTGCTGGTATGGGGCATGTTCTGGTCATGGGGGATTTTAACTACCCTGACATAGATTGGAGTAAGGGAACTGCCAGCACCTCTAAAGGTATAAAGTTCTTAAATTTTCTATATGAGCATTTTCTTTCACAGATGGTAGAAGTTCCTACTAGACAGAATGCGTTGTTGGATCTGGTGATATCTAATAACCCTGAGCTCATTATGGAGATAAAGGTAATGGGAAGCTTAGGGAATAGTGACCATGATATAGTGTCATTTAATATAGGTTGCAAAAAACTAAAGTGCACTGGCTTAACAAAAACTTTTAACTTTAGGAAAGCTAATTTTATGCTTTTAAAGGAATCGCTCCTGCTCATAGACTGGGGGGAACTGTTTCTAGGTAAAGAAACTGAGCAGATGTGGACCACTTTTAAAGGGATATTAAACTATTACATTTCCAAATCGGTACCTTTAGGTAACAAGTGTAAAAAAATTAGGTCCACTCCTGCATGGCTTAATGCTCAGGTAAAAAGGGAAATGGAAAAAAAGAAAAGGGCTTTTAAAATTTTGAAAACAGAAGGCACAGAACAGGCTTACAGGGAGTACAAAAGCTGTAATAAAGAGTGCAAGAAAGCAATAAAACTAGCTAAAATAGAAAATGAAATACGGATTGCCGAACAAAGCAAGTCCAACCCCAAAATGTTTTTTAAGTATATAAATGGTAAAAAGATGAGGACTGAGAATGTGGGACCATTAAATAATGGAGCTGAGGTGGTTGTAGAGGATGCCGAAAAGGCTAATCTGCTAAACCGTTTTTTTACATCGGTTTTTACTGTTGAGAATCCTTGTCCTTACGGTAGGGATTGTAGCAATATGCAGGGAAGAAATGAAGAGTTTTCACATTGGATAACGGAGGATATGGTACGGAAACAATTAGACAAAGTTAATATCAATAAAGCGCCAGGACCAGATGGATTGCATCCTAGGATTTTAAAAGAGCTTAGTTCAGTTCTAGCTAGACCACTGTTTCTCACATTTTCAGATTCGCTTTTGTCTGGGGATGTGCCGCTGGATTGGAAAAAAGCCAATGTAATACCAATATTCAAAAAAGGTAGTCGTTCACAGCCTGGTAACTATAGACCTGTAAGCCTAACATCAGTGGTAGGGAAGGTGATGGAAACTTTGTTAAGGGATCATATCCTTGACTTTGTCTCCAGAGATCATCTTATTAGTAGTAGTCAGCATGGATTTATGAGAAATAGATCATGCCAGACAAATTTAATTGGTTTTTATGAAGAAGTGAGTAAGAAATTGGACTCAGGCACAGCAGTGGATGTGGTATATTTGGACTTTGCAAAAGCTTTTGATACTGTGCCACATAGGCGACTAATGTATAAACTGAGGACTGTTGGCCTTGAAGAAAACATTTGTTCATGGATAGAGAACTGGTTTTTGGACCGCAAACAGAGAGTGGTGGTTAATGGAGCTACCTCTATGTGGGCTAAAGTTCTAAGCGGAGTGCCTCAGGGTTCTGTACTGGGGCCGCTTCTGTTTAATCTGTTTATAAATAACTTAGAAGGGGGCATTGAGAGCAAGGTCTCTGTGTTTGCTGATGACACTAAATTATGCAGAGCTTTGGAAACTTCCAATGATGTGCAAGTGCTGCAAGCAGACCTAGATAGATGATCAAAATGGGCAGCAGAACGGCAGATGAGATTCAATGTAGATAAATGTAAGGTGATGCATTTGGGATTTAATAATCCCTGTGCCATCTACACCATAAATAACTCTGTGTTAAGTTCATCTGTAATGGAAAAAGATTTGGGGGTTCTGGTAGATAACAGACTTAGCTGTAGCAAACAATGCCAGGTAGCAACAGCTAGAGCTAGCAAGATATTGTCTTGTATAAAAAGGGGAATAGATTCAAGAGAGAAAAATATTATTCTCCCTCTTTACAAGGCACTGGTAAGGCCTCATTTGGAATATGCGGTGCAGTTTTGGAATCCCATATACAAAAGGGACATCTTGGAAATTGAGGCAGTTCAGAGGAGGGCAACTAAATTAATAAGGGGAATGGAGGGGCTTGAATATGCAGGCAGATTAGACAAGTTAGGGCTGTTTACATTGGAGAAGCGGCGGTTGCGTGGGGACATGATAACCTTGTACAAATATATTAATGGCTCATACAATGAGCTCTCTGGTGCATTGTTTACTAATAGGTCATATCAGAGGACACGTGGACATCCTTTAAGGTTGGAAGAAAAGAAGTTTCATCTTCAGGTTAGGAGAGGTTTCTTTACAGTGAGAAAGGTGAAACTGTAGAACGGTCTTCCAGCAGATGTGGTAATGGCAAGTTCATTGAATAACTTTAAAAAAGGCCTGGATAAGTTTCTAAAACTAAAGAATATTGAGAATTACTGGTATTAATGCATATAGATCTGGTTGATCCAGGGATACTTTCCGATTGCCGTTTGGAGTCAGGAAGGATTTTTTCCCCCTTTTTAGCTGGGGTTTTTTGCCTTCCTCTGGATCAACTGTTAGGTAGGGTTAAAAAAAAAAAAAAAAAAGTGAATAGGTTGGACTTGATGGACGTATGTCTTTATTCAACCTTAATTACTATGTTACTATGTTACTATGAGTGTGTTGTTAGCTATTAGGTGAGATATTCGATAGATACCATAGTTGGACCACAGTTCTACATTGGGGGTGTTGAAAAATTCTTGTAGGTGTTTGTTGAACCATAGAGTGGTGTGGTCATTTAGGGAAAATAATCCCTATCTTAAAATGGGAATTACCACCATCCTCCTATGAAAAGAACCCAGAGTAACACAGTTTAGGCCCTCACTCTAGGTAATTTTTTTGGGAAGTAAAATTATGGTAAAGGGTATTAATAAAAGGTTATTAAAACACGTGTTATAAAAGAGGAGACTATTATTACTACTACTTTATTAATAAGCTCTATAAATCCTTTCAATATGGGTGTCTTAACCAAATTTGCTTCATTCAATATAAGAATAATAACATGAAAATGTAAGAACGTGGAAAAAAGAGAAGCATTAGAGTAGATAATTCGAAAAGATCTGTATAATTTTTCTTGAGATAGCCAAAAAGACCATCTGTAATAGTTGCACCAGTACTGGTAATTGTGGGCATTTTATGTTCCTACCTATGGCTAATTTTTCACTGTAAAACAACTTTACAACATCACATATACTTGAAGAAGAGATAGACTACAGGTTCGTCTATCGGAGGATTTTGGGAATCTTTGTTCAACAAAGGGCTGAAGGTTGTTCAATTCTGTCATCTACAACAAATACAGTAACCCTCAAACAAATGTTACAAATCTTTAAACATGTACAAATATTTAGTTAAATGTAGACCTTAAACTTAAAACATCAGGAGTCACTTGTCACTTTAAATCACATGCCTTTTATTTTATGGGAAAATACAATTAGGAGGACGGCCATAATAAATCTACAGTCATGCTTCATCAAACAATCATGAATTGTGGTCTGCGTTCAATGTGAGAATCTCTGTCAAAACATTGTATAATTCATTACTATTTCCATTGCTGCCACTTAAATTAGCTATGTTTATTAAAAAAAACTGATACTGTAATTGAATTCAAGATGCATGACTGAGCTATTTCACATTGGTATTTCTGCCGAGCCCTGATCACCCAGACATGGGTAAGACACAAACCAGCTAATTCTCATGATGAGCAAATAATGATTAATAACACAACTAGGAAAAAAAAAAACATCTTTGGGCTATCATAGAAAATACAGGACTCTGTAGAAAGTACAGAAAAACAAAACAAATGAGGGTCGCACTCCAATAGAACGTGTTTCTTTATTTGTGACCACACATACACTCACAACATTTCGGGGGCTTTGTTTGCCCCCTTCTTCAGATGATAACAGTGCAACTTGTGACCAGAGAATAAATAACCTACCCACTGAAGGGTACCACACCCAAGGGGTGCGACCCTCATTTGTTTTGTTTTTCTGGACTTATATGTTCCCAAGGGAGGAACCCTGATGCGTGAGCACCCTGGTTGGTTTAGAGTGCAACCATACCTTGGTTATTTGTCTCTGTAGAAAGTAGTGTAATCAGGGCATTAATCACAGCACATGAACTGTACTAAGAAGACAAAGAAATATTGTTAGGTTGGGCTGGGTACATATACGGGGGGGGGGGGGGATTTTTCATCCCAACTGACCATTCGCCACTAGCAATGGCGGGCGATAGTTTGCCATTAGCAGACCACACAATCGGTGGTGGTTTTCCCGATTGCCCTTTCAACATCGGTCACCGCTGCCGGCAAAATCAGCACAGATTTTTTAGAGTTTTCTGTCTCATTTCCCAGTGCCGAGCAGTAACGTCAGGTGGCAGACGTAGAGTGATTGGCAGCCAGATTGCACACTGAAGTAAGCAACACTGAAGTAAGCATGCATCTGGAGTGCCAAGGAATTGGGGGTTACTGTATGGGATTACTGTCCATTTAAAGGGCAACTAATGCCTCAAAACAATACAGAATCAGGGGGATGGTATCTAATTGTTAAAAAGATTGCCTTCTGATTCTGTATTGTTTTGAGGCTTTAGTTGCCCTTTAAATGGACAGCAGAATTCCCATACAGTAGTCCCATACAGTAATAGCCAAATCCAGTATGGCTATTACTGTATGGAACTACTGTACGGGAATTCTGCTGTCCATTTAAAGGGTAACTAAAGCTTCTGAACAATACAGAATCAGAAGGCAGTAGTGGTCATAATTTCAACCGTCGGCTTATACTCGAGTCAATCATGTTTTACTAATATTTCGGGTAAAAATAGGCACTTATACTCGAGTATATACGGTATGTTAGGTTTGTATCTATAGCAGGGATTCTCAAACGGTTACCTCAATAGGTCAAGAATGCTGGGAGTTGTTGTTTTCAAACATCTGGAGGCCCACTGATTAAGAATCCCCGTCTGATTAAGAAAGCCCGTTTGAATGGGCAGGTAAAAACACAAATATATCTAGATAACACTAGTTTAGACAGTGGGTGGAGATTGAAATGTATATTCTGCAGGACATGTAAAATCATGGATCGGTAACCAGTATATCTCCAGATGTTTGAAAACCATTCCTTGGCTATAGAGTGTATTCTGGGGGTTGTAGTTTAAACTACAACCAATCCAGATAACTACTTGTTACCTTTCCCTGTCACAACAAGAAAATAGTTGCAGATAAAGATTTAAAATGAGCTGAGGTCCATGGGTAGGTAGAAGTAGGGTTGTATTATATAGATATAAAGTTTCCTTTACTTGGTGTTAATGGGAGAGGGATCACCCTGCCTGCTCTGTACTGTACATTGCACTCTATACCAGGGTTCTCCTACCTGTGGGCCTACATTTGTTTGAAAAATATAACTCCCAGCATGACTAAATGACTAAATCTATCAGACTTACGTTCCCAGCAACTACAGGCAGCTTAATTATAGTACAAAAAAGCAGGACGTTCCTGCTACAAAATACAGGATCTTGAATGGAGTGCTTGGAATGTTACAATAAATTTTCCTGGTAGAAACAGTGTCATTTTCTACTGCATTCTAATGAAATGATTGGGATATACATATATCGCTTCCTATTCAGACCAAGCATTGTGACAGTTTATTTCAGTAACACTGAGACAACAGTGTGAAAAAGACAAGTAAGGAGACACATAACAGATGCTGTGAAAATGTGTTTGTACTAGGTCATGTGAAAATGCATTAGTCATTTCCCAATGCTCTCATGAAATAACTCTCTACCTCAAAGCCTCACACAAACACACATTATACAGCCCCCTCATAAGTACAAGTACTTGCGGAGAAACTGAAGGGCATTGAAACTGCGTAAACTGTTGTCTTCTTTAAAGGATCCTTTGGACATAACTACTGTGTGCATCAATAACTGTTATCAAAAACTCCAGTAGCGATAGATCATCACATGAGAGTAAACAGAGATGACTGATAAAAATCAATAAAGGTCCATGTTATTAACATAGAGCACATGCATTTAGCTTACTGATTTTTTAACATATATGTCAGAAAGGCTGTTAAAAATATCCTGTCAAAATTTGTGTTGTAAGTAATGTTAAAAATGTCCTTACTATGCAGAAATTACACATCAATACAACTAAAAATATATCTAGATATCTACTGCCTACACCCTCCATTGCATACACACATACACAGGCACAATCGCTGATGGCAGTCAATGTATATGCTGTCAATGTAAAATGCTGGTCATATCAGTCAGCATTACAATAACGAATACAAACAGGTAATCCACAACACAGGTTACGGCAGATGAGTTAGGGCTAGGCCACACTAATGCGCTTTTAAGTGCGTTCTGATTTTGCTTTTAAAAGTGCACACTAGTGTGGCCTAATTGATGTGGCCCCACTGGTGCACTACTGTGCGCTGTGCGTGCAATCCATTAATCGGAGCGCCTAAGTTCTGCATTTTTTGAGCAATCGCACTCGCCCTGATTGTGAAACATTGGGCAATAGTGTGCACACGGCAACCTGCACCAGGAACGCATGTGCAATCGCAAGCATTAACGTGCATGCTTCCATGTGTACAGGAGTGCAGTGCAGCTTCACCCTTACCTAAGTTTATGCAGAGACTTATGTTTATAAGGGCATTGGTTTCCCCTGAGAACCAAGTGACCAGCCCATATATCCTTACTAAGAGATCGATGCAATTACTACCAAGGATGTTGGCTATGTGTTGTGTCCAGTTGGTGTCTGGTAACAGGGCCTATCCTGTACATAAGAGTATGTATACAGATGCCATACTTGCAGGTAGAGGCAAAAACCCACCAAACTTCTGAAGGGGAAAAAATTTGTTCCTAAAGTAGCATATGAAAATATCCCTGGATAGACTCTACTTTATGTATCAATACCAGTAACTAGCAAGATTCCTTATTTGCAGAAACTCATCCAGCAGGATCCCCTGCGCTTGACACGGTCCTCTCAGAGGACAGGAAGGGGGCAGAAACCTTTTGGAAAGGACGACAGCCCCTACTCTTCAGTTTCCTGGACATTGGATAAGCACTGCAGCAGAACCATAAGGAGCAGAGGAGTACGGTAAGGGTTTTTTACTACACAGTGGGACCAGTAGCGGGTTAAATGTTAGTTTGGGGAGTGGACATGCCCTCTCACTGTGAGGTTTTTAATCATTTATTTGTTCTAGTCCTTCTAAAGGGTTTGAGTTTTAAAAGTCAGTTGACTAAATTAGCAAACACATACTTTTTTGGTGCACATTCAATAAAGGATGTGTTCTCTCAAAAATAACATTTTCTAAATACTTTTGTATAATAAACTACACTTATCTTTCTGTTTTGTAAGCAAAAACCGGCAGGGCAGTCGGGAATACTGACTTCAGCTTTCAGGAAGATGGGGGGGTTCTACATTGGGGACACTTTATTGAGGAATGGAGCTGCGGATGAAAAAACAGGACAGAAGTATGTGATCCTTGTGAATTAAGTCATTATTGGTCACCAAGTTATTTTTATGAGTGAACTATTCCTTTAACATTTATGGAGAAATTTAGGGAGAGCTGCAACCCCATATGTGCCATCTCAAACTCACACTTATCCAATTACAAACAGTTAGGAAGTTGTTAACTACCATAAATTAAATTTATGGCTATTTCTAAGGTCAACCAGCTATGATCAGTCAATGAACTGCTAACAATTGCAAATTGCTTTTAACCAAAAGTAATTTGATTATCCCAATAAGACAGGGCATATTCACATTCAACAAGCTGTTTTTTTCCCCCTTCCTCTGGATCAACTGTTAAGGCTCGTACACACGTGCGAGCGCGGGTCCTGACCCGCGATGCAAGATGTGTACGAACTACCGTTTTCGCTGATAATCGGCCTGTGGAGATCCGCCAAGTCGGTCGTTCAATCCCCGAATGAACCGTTTCGTGCGATAAAGCGCCTACACATGGGCCGATTATCGGCCGAATCATTCGAGACCCGCGATCGCGCGTATGTACAAGCCTTTAGGCAAGAAATGTAGATAATGCTAAGTAGGTTGAACTAGAAAGACATAAGTATTTATTCAACCTCAAATAAAATACTACAGGGATTATCAAATGGTGTGCATTCAGATGTTTGAAAACTACAACTTTCAGCATTCATCAACTACAGAGGGAGGCCAGGGAATGTGGGGACTTGTGGTTTTCAAACATATGAAGGCGCACCATTTGAGTAGCCCTGATATACTATATTGTGTCCCATCTCTCCCTTTAGTTTATGAACTAACCTGTGCGTACTAGGGGTAAGCTCCCACAATCCACCTTAAATGTAGGTGGAAACAGAATATTAACATTTTAGTAAAAATAAGTCTGGGGGAATTGAACCTGCAACCACATGTACTCTTTCTTGCAGTGCTTTCACCCCTAACCCAACACAGATACTATGTGGAACATGTAGAATCTTTATCTTTTGCTAGTAACATAATGGAAACAATTTTTTTTTTTAAATTTGTAGATTTGAACCTGTAACTTTGTGGGCTGTGTGTTTCTAAAACCAGGTGGCTGTAAGCATATTTACACTGGTTGGAAAAGAAACTGCAGGGTAACAATCAGCTATCAAAGTCAGGGACTTCCATATCTGTGTACAGACATCTGTAAATACTGGGGTCAGGGGACGTGCCTCTCTGAAGGCTACATGGGCTGTGTAATAACCAGAACATGTAAGCCTTCTTAGTTTTAAAATGTGCATTTAAGTAATTAAATGCAAATTACTTAAGAAGAACAAAACAATGTATTGTGTTTTAAAGAGAAACACTTTCATTAAGATTTAAAAATAAAAAAAAACCTTATTTTTCCTTTAAGAAGAAAGCAGTAATAATATAATGTACGTAACATACACTGTAAGAATATCCAATCAATTAATTCACTGCAATAAATATATCCCCATCCAGAAGGATAGAAATGGTAGAAATGTGGTAGAAATAATAGACTGTAGCCTCTATTACCTTTGCATATCTATGGTATTCAGTTAGATCAAATGGACTTTTAGAAGTTTTATTTCTTAAAGAACCTGTGACCACTCCTTCTAGGTGACTGTCTGGTCAGAATGGTATCCCTTTAAATTGTTGGAATGTTCTTTACCTATGAACCGCCTGTAAAATGTGTTATACACAGATTGATCAACTACACTACACAGTGGTGCAAATGTTAAACCTCCCTATTCCATTTTTGTATTGTACATCTAGAGCAAAAGTCACTATCCGTATGCTATTGATTGTTACTCCTTGTCATTAGTTGTACCAACTGAAATCTGCAGATTAAAAACAGGTAAACAGTCTGTGTACCTGCACTGAAACAATAGCCATCACACAAACTGATATATATTTTATAACCTGCCAAGCCAAAAATTATGTAAACCTTTAAAAAGAAAGGGCTATTATCAATCTTTCATTTTCACACAGATAATCCAGTTAAAGTTGGTTTATACCCAACTCTATATAATACTCTATGTAAGCGGTATTGTACCTGCTGCCTAATTGCTTGAACACCTGTATAAACAGCATTCTTCCGAAAGTGTCAAATAATGCCTGCAGCTTATCCACAAGAAGACCTTTAATTAAATTTTTTACAGATGTGCCAAGAATCACTTTATAATACACAATCAAATTATAACCGGTTTTAAAGCTGTGCTTAAGACAAAAATGATTAACTATATAAACCTTATGTATTATAAGAAATAATACGCCCCTTCACATTATAATAAAGGGATATAAAGTTCCCTGCCCGGTGGCCTCATGCTTTTATATGGTCAGGGATCTGCTTAGTGATGCAACATCCTAGTATTACTGTAAGGGGCGCATTATCCCTTATATAAATACATTTCTATCCACACACTGAAATTCTCCAGGGTGCAAACCTTTTCTATCTTCCACCACCAGACAATCAAAGGTAAACAACAAATGAAAAGTTGAACACTAAAGTAAAATGTGTGTGATCGTTTGTGTAAACTACATACATTCAATATTTCAGAGAATAAACTGTGCCTTTGTACTCCCTAAAATGTTGTGTTTGTGTTTGCACAATACATCATTGAAATTCTATGTAAGTGTGCAACTTTTCATTTATTGTTTTTTACTACTGTATATGAATTTACGGATTAAAGGAAAAGTTTATACTAAAAATTACAATTTAGTTAAAATATAACTTCAGAAAACACTGTTTAATAGAATATATTACCGTCTTCTTAGATCCATATTACCTCTAAAAAGTGAGAAAAGGCCACTTTCATTTTCAACCCAAACTAGTATGTAAAAGAATGCACAAAAGTTAAATAAAACAAAGTAAATGCTGATATTACAAAGAAGAGGTTTCCTCAGGCAGCAGATAGTTATAATGCTTCAACAGGCTCAACCATGTGGGGAGGGTTCACCCATCCACCAATCTGTTACATCAAGAATATTAGTATCACACGGGAACCTGAAAATGGTGCCTCAAACAGTGTTTATTTGAGATGCAGCACTACATGTTTCAGACCATCAAGGTCTTTCATCAGGTGCAATAATACTTAATAGTATTGTACCTGATGAAAGACATGTTTGAACACTGTTTGAAGCACCATTTTTAGGTTCCAGTGTGATACTACTAATCTAAATGCTGATATTATATAGAAAATACTAACTTATATTGTAAGCTCTTTGGGGCAGGAATCTCATTCCTAACGTGTCTAGGCACACCACACTTCGATTTAAATGATAAATAAATTGATATATATATTCTTAAGCTATGTATGAAACTTAATATTATTTTTATTTATCTGTATAATCGCTTGTACTTATCCCCTTGTTTGTATCCCCTGTATTATTTCAGGTACAACGCTGCGTACCCAAGTGATGCGTTATAAATAAAAATATACATACATACTAATATTATCAATGTTTCTAGTTTACATTTAGAATATATGGTTAGATGAAAGAAAAAACAGGAAATCCTGTTTTTGGGGATCACTTTGCGTCTGAGATCATTGTAATTGCTTAAAAATGAACAAAACAGGTCATTAAAAAAAACCCATAAAAAATGTATTAAAAAGAGGAAAGGCTTAGAAGGGAAACCTCACAAACTCGAGGGAATAAGATCAATATGATCTTATTCTTTTATGTAGAAATCCCATTTAGAGACATCATCTGCAATACTGTCACAACCGGCTACCCAAAAAAATAAATCACTGCATAGAGATCAAAATACTTTAATGACAAGCCTATTTATGATATTTCATTTCACAGAATAAAATGTGGGTTGCAGATTGATAGGATTTTCTACTACGGGCTGAATGTATTTATGAAATTTCTGTTGCACTTTATTTTAAATCAATGAGGTGCTCCATGCGAACAGCACAAAAACTGAAAATACAAACTGCAATCCTATCTCTGTTAAACCTCTTGGATTATAAAACTATGCATTTTAAAATGTTGATGGTTGCTTGATAGTAGACCCAGATTATGTCTACCACAAAACTGATTAAGACAAATTTCTAAAGCCTAAAGTGTGATAAGCAAAATTTGGCAGAAATTTAAGCAGCATGGATGGTGATAGTGATAAAAGTCTAAGAGAATTATCTAAATAGGAGACAAACTGCAATGGGGGGAGTTTTATTAAATGGTAATGTTTTCCTACATTAAATGTCATTTGATTAAAACTGTGCCTAGTGTAAAGCCTCATACACATGTGCAATCATGGGGCCCAAACCCGCACAGCATGATGCATATGCAAGACTTTTTCTGGCAACAATCGTGCCTTGTATGGGCACTTTATCTATGGCCGTGCAGTCGGGGCTTGGTGCCTGATCTGCCAGGCGGATCATCGACCCCCAACTATTCCCAGAAACGGGTGTGCATGCACATTGCTCATCGCGGGTCGCCCCCCCCGTAAGCACATGTGTTTTCACCTTAAGGGTGTTACATTTTCCCTTTAAAAATCGTGATAGTTTTTTTTTTCTTAACTGGGTACACACAATATAGATTTATAGCAATGGCATACAGATGCATTGGAAGCAGTCATTGGCAATAGATTTGGATACATACAGTACTATTGTTCTCCCATGAAACTGCAAGAAGGTGGCAGGACCGGCAGCCGCGTCCGTAATTGGCTGAGAGGCAGCCAATCAAGGACCCGGCTGCTGAGAACGCCGGGGGAGAGAGGTAAGGGAAGTAAAGTTCGGGGGAGTTCCTGTAAAATCTTTTATGTCGGTTGGGGCTGGGGGCAGGATAGCTACTAATGGGCAAAGTGATTTTATGGTAGGGGGAGGGCTTGCAAAATGGGAGGGCCAGGGAGGGGTTGAGGCCTGCAGTGCCTGCAGGACAAAATTCTCCCGGAGGAGAGACAGGAGGCCTATATGGTGGCCAGTTTTTGGGACTTTGGGGGGGAATCCAAGAGAACCATTTGGAGCTGGGATGTGATGTAAGGATTTTATTACACTACAGAGTGGGACCAGTAGTGGGGGGAATTATAGTTTTGGGGGTGGACATGCCGTTTAAGTCTATAGCTAAATTTAGTTAGTAAGGATTATGGTGGCCATACACATAATATTATTGAATAACCAATAATACACGTACAAGATTTTGTCATAACAGAAAACTTTCTAAACCTGTCCGATCTACTAAAACAACAATTTAATCTGCCAATTTCAGCAAGGCAGGATCGGTTGGTACTATTTTATAGAATCACTGTCAAACTAAACTTCATATCATACAATAGTCAAGTGATTACATTTGTACATTTAGGGCCCTCACTAGACTAGCCGGTA
This sequence comes from Hymenochirus boettgeri, assembly GCA_019447015.1. Lineage (NCBI taxonomy): Eukaryota > Metazoa > Chordata > Amphibia > Anura > Pipidae > Hymenochirus > Hymenochirus boettgeri. The sequence goes on along the minus strand of CM033470.1, from coordinate 195,550,137 downwards.
AATTGCAGTGATTCCATTTCAAGGATACAGAGTGAGCACCATTTAAGATTCTCTGTTGTGTCGACTATGATATCTGTATAGGACATCCAAACTCATCCAAGACTTTTCATGCCTCTGATCCACCCTCGCAGAATCAACATGCAATTAAGGGCTTACGTTATGTTTTTGCCTTCCAATACTACTATTTATATTCCATGATAATTGCATAAAACTACTCAGACTACTGCTTGTCTGTAATTACATTTTGGCTTAATACAATCTATGGTCATGTAATTTCAGGATACTGTGGGCAGACTAGTGTTTTTCCAGACAGTTATATTTCACAGGTGCCCGAGGTAAATTGGAATAGAAAAACATCAGAAATAATTTCCTACTTTCATTTTCTCACAATGCTTGATTGTTTTCTGCATAATCCTGTCCCCAACCAAAGTATAGACATGACAATGGTTGACAAAAAAACATACCAAAAACAAAGTTAATTTCTCTTTATGGATCAGAAGTTAGAAACCAAACAATGAATTCTTCTTCCTTAATGTGCTGTTTTTAAATAACAGAAGAAGCTTGGAAATAGTTAATTGATCAAATAGTTGGGACTTATTTAATAAGACAGGCAAAATTTAGCTTGTGCCTAATTTGCTGCAACTAATCAGATGTTATTATAGTATTTTTGTAGTAGACAAGTAAAAAGGTATTTTTTTTATTTAAAAAAGCATTTTAGTTAAAACAGTTTTAAAACGGTCCAGTTGATCTAATTTAATACAACAGATTTACCATGACCTGGGTGAATGAGAACCTTCACAAGCAGTTTTAAAACTTCTAAATAACCACCTCTTCTAATGGAAGAGATAAGAAGATTCATACAGCAGAAAAGAAAGCAAGAGTTAGTACATATATGTTTGTACTGTAGCTATCATTCAAAAATGGCATTACTACACTACATATGGACTACTGTTTCATAGACCAATGCAACCTTTCAGAATGCAGGTCTATATAATTTTCAATCATCCAGGACATTTTTCAAGTTTATTTATGGAGAGCTGCTTCCAAAGGAAATCTTCTTAAAATCACACTTACCCCTTTAGTGTAACTTTAAGAAGAGAACATTGGCGGCTGCACTGGGCTTACAAATGTCAACCAAGCAGCCATCTGGGCAATAGTCTGCTAATCTCATTTCGACAGTATACAACATGGCTAATAATTGGAAAATCACCAAATCTGCACATCTCTGAACATGCTTATTTTTCTCTAATCACACCCGTTGTTTAATCACATGCAAAAGAAATACCAGCAATTGGGAACAATGTACCATGAGCTAATTATATACAGTCTTAACGACTTGCTAACAAATGCACAAGTGTACAGTTTGCAAAGAGAAGGAGGCCGCAAGCAATGTACCAAGATAGCATGTCTTGTACATTTTTTTTTAATGGCAGCATATAGCTGGCATTTACGCCCCACTAAACTGTAAGACTATATTGCTATGTATGGGGAGCCACAATTAGCTTGGTACACCATAAGTAGTAAATGAAATCTGAAAAAAACTCACTTGAACTTCAGAATCGGCATCAACGTGCTGTACCTGGAACCAAGTGTCTCTGTTGTACTTCTGAAGATCTTCTTTTAGAATAGCCACTTTGCCTAAAAGTATATAACGAAGTGGGTTAAGTAGATACTGTTGAACTAACAGTGACAAATACTTCCATTCTGAGCAATAATACCAAAATACTACTCTCTCTCTCTCATTACAAAAATTTGGGAATTTATATAAAAAGATCACAAATTATATATAATATTCAAGCTGTACGATGAAAAATTCAGATTAAATCGGGTTTGATTGGCTGATAGTCAGCCAATTACAGATGCGGCTGTAGTTGGGGGCGGTTGGGGTACGCTACACACAGAAATGGCCTTTTAATGGTAGGTAAGAGGCCAGAAGGGATCTGGAGGGAGGGGGGCTCCCCTGCGCATGCCAGAAGTAAGGTAAGGATTTTTTAACAGTACACAGTGGGGCCAGAAGTGTGTTAAAATTTTGGGGTGGACATGCCATTTAAAGTACTCTGTATTTACTAAAACATGAATTGATTACTGTAGAAATAGCAGAGAGCAAATGTACCGTATCTCATAAATGTATCTCCTTTATCCAGGCAGAAAGTCAAGAAAAACCAATGTAACAACTGGTAAAGGCTGAACCTGCTGAGGGATCGAAACAAAAGTAATTTATCATCCAACTGGTTCCACCAGTGTTTCTCAACCAGGGGTCCCTGAGAGGTTGCATGGGGGTCCTCAAAACATTGACAGAAATTGTATAGAATAGATCCTCAATTATGATGAATGCAGATATATTTTTCTACATATTTATCAATGTTCTGTATAAAGTCTGTGTTTGGTGTATTGATGTCTGAGAGATAAATGAAAATAAGTAATGTTTTAATGTAAGGGTTCCCACCCTGGTGTGAATTAGAGTGCATTTTGTTCAATAGAGATGTATTTATAGATCTATCATTTATATTTGTATAGATTAGGTTTTTTGATGATTTGATGACTGACAAAGAAAAATAATGATACTGTATATAATCATAATTTTATGTAGAGATCCCCGAGACATTAAAATTGTTTCAAGGGGTCCCCACAGATAAAAAGGATGAGAAACACTGGGTTACACTGTCAGCTCCTAATGTAGGGAAAAGGAGTCAGAGAATGGACCTGCCTTGTATCTCACCGATACAGCACTGTACGTCGGGGACTTATTTATTGCATTGGGACACAGTTAATGGCTAATTGATTTTAATACAATCCAATATAATAGAGGTTATTTCATTTGCTCTGAATTATAAAAATCCATTTTGCATGAATATTATGACTATTCATTATTCTAGGTATGCAGTGATCACTATTTAATAGAATCTGTTTTGTATGGAAGGGGTGTTACTGGCAAATACCAGCATAATGATGGATGGTGCTGGACACTGGCTCCTACGCTAGGCACTAATAAAGGTTGGAGTGACTTTAAGATCATGTTTGCGACAGCTGCACAGTATCTCAAAAGACTTTTTTTGGTTGCACACATTTTTACAGCGCATTACAATGCAACAGCAACTACTATTGGCCTATTATATTAAAGGTGTTATTCCCCCTCACACCATCAGACTGTACTGAGAAAGAAGCAAAGAGGCACTGAGCAGCCAAACGAACCCAATGATAGCTCAGCCCAGCAATTTAAATGTACACCAAGTATATATATTTGTCCTTATTGGCACCTATCCTGTGTGTTTCCCATGATAATTAAAATCCTTGCACTTACCCATGATGGAATCCCTCCTGAAAACATCTCTGTCAAATATGTAGAAAGATAGGTGGCGAAAATTCCGAGGTATCTCACAGTAAAAGTCTTCTCCATAAAAAGGACTATAGGAAATTAAAAAAATAAATAAAGCACATGCAATCATTTTACTGACTGTATTTTATATTGTAAATAAAAGTTTTTTATGTGAAATACAAATTAAAACAATGCTTTATCTCATAAGTTCATTCAGAAAGTGAACCAATATGTTTTTGCATTAATTAAAGTACAGGAGGTAAACAAGATGTCTTGTTTCCCAGACAGCATGAGTGGCACAAGAACAGCCTACCAGGAACAATACTTAATAGTCTGCTACTTTTACTGCCTTGGTTTTTTTCCTTCCGTTCTGTTCCTAGCAAAATATATGTACCTATTATGTGTTAGCTCTGGTGGATTAGTAGTTTAATATTCAAGAACCAGAGAGAATAATTATGTGAGCTGACCCCTGGCACCCACAGTATAATTTAATAAATTTACTACCAGCCATAGCAAAGGTAGAGGTGGGACAGAGGGGGATAAGACCAAAGAGCCATGATCAATAAGCCAATGAGTGCAATGGTGGCACTGCACTGAAAACAAAAATGATTCAGTAGTAGAAATTTTTACATAGGCTCAGAAACACTTTTAAAAACTATAGCCTGACTCTTTACAGTTTATCTAAGGAGGGGGGGCCTGCTGCTCTAGACTGTGGCACTAAAATCTAATCATAACTACAGTGCAGGACTTAAAAGTAAGAATGGTAGGTAAGAGTACATTAAGTTGGGAAAGCAATCAAACCGAAAAGAAAGAAGACTCCATGAAGTAATGATGAAAAAAATCTTCATTTATTTCAGTGCAACATGTTTTAGATCATCAATCAAGATCCTTTCTCAAGCTCAAATAAATGAAGAACTTTTGCTGTTAATTACTGTGTGGAGTCTCCTTCCTATTTGGTTTGATTGCTTTAATTGCTACTGGGACTGGGGCAGAGGGGAGTTAAGACCAAACAAAAGGCAGTTGCAGGAGTGGGATACACCTAACCTAGTGTTAATTAAGCTCAGAAAAACTGTTTAGAGTCCCATTAAACTATGAAATGGGAAACCTTGAACATATATGTCTACATTTTGTAGGGCACCACACATTAATTAATTATCAGGCGATAATGGACCCATACGATAATATTGCTACACGTGTGATATACATAGGGGCATATTTATAAATTTGCTGAAAAAGAGCAAAAATGCCACTGCACCATGCGGCAAGCTTCAACCAAAGCAAGTAACTCACCCCTTGTAGTTAAAATCCATTTTTTTGAGTCCAAATGTTAAAAGACCATATTGACCAGGTCTATCATAGTCTATGATAAAGGGTTCTTTGAACCTGAAACGTGCCAGATGCCTGTCCACTGTTTCCCCAGCTAAAGCTCTGGTCAATATGGCCTTTTAACATTTGGACTCAATAAAATGGATTTCAATCTTAACTACAAGGGGTGAGTTATTTGCTTTGGTTGAAGCTTGCTGTGTGGTGCAGCAGCATTTTTGCTCTTTTTCAGCATATCTACATTGTGTGGGGATGAGATGTCCCGCGACTGCTAGCACACAGGTGGCTTTGGAGAATCAGCGAGGAAATATACGGGAGGACGGGAGCTACCATTATCAGGTTTGAACATATTTATAACTGATTGCCATTTTTGCCATTTCATTACTGCAGGACATCGCAATGACAAATAGCAATATTTTTGCCTTATTTATAAAAATGCAAATTTTCGACTTTGCAGAAAAGTAACGCTGCGGCGATGTGTGGCGATAGTTTTCACCTTATTTATTGCGTTAAGTGTGGTATCACTGCGAAAAGACAGGTTGCTCTCTAGTGTAGTTTCAGAGCTATTTTTTTCATTTTCTTTTATTTAAAACTATTTGTAAATAGGTGAATTTTCGCCTTTTTCCCACCTTTTCTCCCTTTTGTTGCAGTTTTACCAGACTTTTCGCCAAACATCTTTAATTACTGGAATGTTCTATTAACATGACTATTTCTTACACAGCACTATGGTATGTTCCCATATTAATGTAACTGGTTTGATAATTAGCAGCAGTTTGCTGAAAATAAGCAATACTAAAAAATATATCCTATTAATAAAACAGTGAAAATTCACTATCATCCTCTTAATAGAGAAAATTCACCTTTTGAGTTTTACACTATTTACCATATCCTGTTAATGAAATAGAGAAAATTTGCCTTTTGAGTTTTACACTATTTATTATATCTTTGGCTGAAGTTTTAAATAACAAAGATAGGTGCTCAGTGTGTATTACTCAATTAAATACTACTTTGAAAAACACTACTTTGAAAAAACACAGGGAGTATTACCTAGTTACCATCATATGTGCTGACTGCTGAACTTTTTCAGCATTATTAGTGCTACTTTTTGATACATAATTTTCACTTTTGATGAAAATTCGCCTTTTTTGCTAAATAAATAAAATCAGAACCTTAAAAAAACGATCTTAAAAAAGCGAAAAATAAACCTTAAAAAGCTAAATCTCAGATCGTATGCTGGAAAATAGTCTAACACCCCTGAGCACTTATTAGTATTGATAAACACTCCACAATGTACCGGCACCTTCCATGGACCCATTGGCAGGCTAAATAAATGGCCACTTATGTGTTTTCGCCACCTCAGGCTTGGCGAATTGGAGTGGCTGAACTTAACGCAAAAATACACTTTTCGCCATTTTAGAAATATGCTTGAGAGTAACCACAGCCATATCACTGCTTTATAAATAGCAAAAAATCCTAATTTGGCGAAAAAGCAGCGTTAAAGAACGCTCAAGGTTTAACGAACCTTTATAAATATGCCCCATAGTTTTAAACATCAGTTTCTAGACCATAAATAAGGGGGAAATGGGTTTTTGTGTAAACTTCTTTAAGATGCACCGAAATGCACAGGTACATTGACCAGTGGTTTGACAATTGTGAAATTCTTTTATGAAAGTATGGATGTCACATCCTAAGGGCTAAACAGGAGGAAAAACTCAATTGCGATCATCACACGATTCTAGAGCCAGCACCCATAATGACATGGGAATGTAGGCTCCCTTGTAAAATTGTCTGGTACTAAAAATGCCAACAAGCCTTAAACCATCTGTAAAAAGTTAGGATGTAGATGGGTACTTCAGTCTAAAACACCTCAATGTGTACAATGCAATGCAATACATCAAGAAGCACGAGATTTTGGGTTTGCCATAGACATTCATAGACCTGGTTGTGTGTTTAGGCTAAAAAAATAAAGATGAGCAGTAAAAGGGCAACTATAGTGAAATAAGAACTTTACAATGTAAAGATCACTTAGCATAAGCTGCCTTACTTTCATCTTGCTGTGCAGCTTAATTTCTTCACACTAGCAGAAGTTTGTACCAATCTGTGTAATCCCCCTCCCCGTCAGTCTAGTCCCCCACAAGCAGAAAACAGCTGTATGCAAAGTCTTGGCATGCTCAGTTGAAAGTACTTGAAATGAAGTGCTGACAATGTTGACCCCACTGAACACGCCCCCTCCCTTCCAGAGCTAGACTGCAAGCAAGCAAAGTGTGGGGAAAAGTAGCAGTGTGCTGAAGGGAGGGGCAGAGGGGAGAGAGGAGGACAAGTGGTGCAGAGATTCTTTACAAGTAAAGCTGGCCATACACACGCAATCCCACAGCATGAGTGCTGACAGATCACATTGGTATCTGTCGGCACATATGCTGTGGGAACAGCTCACATGGACCCGACCAATCCCCATACACGGTATGGGATCGGATCGGTTGGCTGCAGAGACAGCCTTAGGATTATTAGCACCCTGTGCAAGATTTGTTACTGGTGCCTAGCACCCCCTCCAAAACACCCCCCATGGCATACAATAAGCTGCAGAATGCTGCTTGGCTTGGCCTGCTTCAAATCATGTTCGATACCTGCGCTTACTGTCTTTTGGTATCTGCAGTGCATGCTTGTATATATTGTGCGTATATCATTAAATAACACGTACCGCACTAAATGCACAGACAGAACAGCATACATGCTTACTTATGTTGGGAGTTGGTCTTTGGGATGGTGCTGATACATACATTTTATCTGCAGGACCATAACTGGGGGGTGGCACTGATGGACAACTTTGACCTACAGGTCAGTGACCTAAGACTTCCAGCAGGCGCCCCCTGGTAATGCAACCTGTGCAGTCGCACAGGTCGCCCATATCAAAGGCCGGCCCTGATTGGCCATGCAGTCATATACCACATGATCCTATCGAATCCCTCTGCTTCAAGTAAAGTGAGCCAAAACCGTCTGACAGAAATTTTCTGTCATTCACGATTGACCGGAGTGCCGACTACAGACGATCTTCGGCACTCCGATTGGTTGGGAAAAGCCCCTACATACGAACAATAATATGTAAATCCCGTTGTTCCCCAACGGGATTTACCTATTGTCGTTCATATGTATGGCTACATTAAGTTACTGAACTCTACCTGTTATCTAAGTTTGCTAATTGTTATTTATTTTTGTACCTAAAGTTCACATCTCTTCCCCTGCTTGGCTGAGATTATAATCACTAAAGATAGAGACAGTGTAGCAGCAGCTGTAGTGAGAGAACTTCAAAAACACAGTGAAATTTCTTGTTGTCCTGTTACATTTCAGTTTGCTCTATATATTTCATAGACTGCACGGTATGTCTTGTTTGGTATATATACTGCAGTGTTCTCCCTAGGGTCTTTTAGCCAGGCGGCCCACCCGGCTACTTTTTCATGCCACCCGGCTGGAAAAAAATTCTTGAGAGAACACTTGTGATTTAAAAGAATTTAGAAGTAGGTTTAATAGGTGTGCCAATAGATCAGTAAAAACTCCCGCCAAAACTGCTAAGTCCAGACCCCTTTTTTACACCTGCAAGAATATTTTAGCATGTTAACTAGCTTTTCCAAGATCTCCAAGGCCACAAAAGGGTGTCACATGTGCTTGTGCTGCTATGTTACATGGGCTACCTGCAGATGTTGACGAACTACAACTCCCTGCATTCTACAACCATGGAATGCTGGGAGTTATAGTTTTCAAACATCTAGTGGGACGAAAGTTAGACATCCCTGACCTATATAATGAGCATGATGCAGTGCACATTTTCCCTTACCACCAAATTTCCCCGTCCTACCCCACCCGGCTACTTTTTCATGCCACCCAGCAGGAAAAAAATTCTGGGGAAAACACTGTACTGTGTTATAATATACCTACCAAGTGTTTACTTGGTGATGTCCATTTGAGTCACTGGTTTTGTTTGTACAGGAGATTTTTGTTTGGGGGGGGGGGGGCTGTTTTATAGTGTGTTATGTTCATATTGCTGGGTTAATGGTTTATTGTGTTTAGCACTACAGCATTTGACTATGTGTGGCACATGGTGCATATAGTGTGGATGAGGGAGTGTGTGATAGTATTGTATAGGAGCTTTGGATTGTGTGGATGTGTGCCTTTGAGTGACAGATGAGGTGTAGCAGCACCTACAAATCACAGCATATTCAAAGGCTTATATTTCAGGGATTTGTGGGGGAAACAGAAAGAAATCTCTGCTTGCATATGTAGTCGGGGGCGGCTACAGCGCAATAATTTTCACCAATATTACCGGGTGTAATTATTTGTAGTGATCATCTCTTTTATAAATTTGGCGACAGTAAAGCAAGTAGCAATTGCGAAGTCCGGCAATACAGAAAATTGCAATATGAGCAATCTTTTAAGCACCATATGAAGGAGATTTTTTTTACCTGTAGTTCAGATTGTAGCACCAGCATAAAGATTGTATGGCCTAAAATGCAATTAAATCACTTTTCCTTTGGTTCCCTTTCACATCATAGGAAAGCACAAAGCTCCTTGCAGAAAACATGCTAGCAATCCAGTTCCCTTCTCATTTGTCAATGGGGATGAGCAGGTAATCACACATGGCTATTAAAAGAAAAATGAATATACGGCTGTGATCAGGTGTGATGACTCCCTGCATGTTACATTGTCAGCTAAAGCAGTCAGACTTTGAATGTTTGCTATTTAATGATTTAAAGGGTATGTCCACCCCTAAAATACACTTTTAATATTCTGCTCCCCCATGTCCCCCAGCCCCAACCGCATGTTTGTTTTTTTCAAAAAGCTCCCCAAACTCTTACTACCCCCCTCGATCCTCCACCGCACTGCCACCCCTCTGCTTGCGAGAATGCAAGCAGAAGGCGGGACCGGCAGTCTGTGATTGGCTGAGCGGCAGCCATCACGGACGCGGCTGCCGGTCATTCAGTGCAGCGGAGGAAAGCGGAGAGGTAAGTAAGAGTTTGGGGAGCTTTTTGAAAAAAAAAAACATGCGGTTGGGGGTGGGGGACATGGGGGAGCAGCATATTAAGGGGGGTTTAACGCTAGGGGGAGGGATAGTAGAACGGGAGGGAGAGGGAGGGGAGGGAGGGGGGAGAAGGGCTGCAGTGCGCATGGAAATATCTACTGGAGGCTAGATAGCAGGCAGAGACCTGCTATCCTCCTGGTGGTTTGTTTGAGACTTTGGGGGGGGGTGTGACAGGAGAACCTATGGAGCTGGGATGTGAGGTAAGGATTAAAACTACACTACATGGTGGGCCAGTAGTTGGGGGGGATTATAGTTTTGGGGGTGCAGAACATGCCCTTTAATGTGTATACAAGAAGATGCCATTCTGCTTATGAGTAGATTTGGAATATGAGGAGACAAACCATCTAAAAAGATAGTCAAATGTCATAGAAAATAAAACGCTTTAAAAAAAGCAGCGGGAATGAAGAAACGCCACTAGTTTTCGAAAGCTAACAAATAAACTTGTAACTATGCAAAATAAAAATAAGTAAATACTAAATATTTTTTGCGTTGGATTATGCACTGCAATCAGGCACTTGAATCCCGTAAGCTTCCAGCCTCTTTCTTTATACCCTTACATAGCATTATATATACAGACGCTTCTGAGAGTGCAACTACTGATTTTTGTCTGTGGAGTTACTCGCATAAGGAATAATAATGAGATGCTCTGGAAAAAAACCTTCTTTGTTACTGGATTTTATTTTAAACTGCCGCTGTTCAGTGAGAGCTATTAATGTGCCAGAACACTTCACATTTTCTTACTGCATTAAAACAGTTGATTCATTCAAAAAGATAAACTGTACAAAATGAAGGGGGTGGGGTGAGGGGGTGGGGCAGGGGACAAAAGAAGATCTAAAGGAGATCAGAACATGACTACCCACAGCTATATTTCTGTTTTATTTGTTCTGGCCCACAAAATTTTTTAAAAAATCCAAAAGAAAAAAAAAGCACTTTACCACAAATCAGTATCACTTAAATAAATACAAGAACACAATGTTTCCAACTGCAGCTGCTGTCTAGCATATGTGTGGAAAGGGTGTTCTTAGCTGGTCCTTATGTGAACTTCCAACAAAACACAATGCAAGCTTACCCTGTATTGAGAATTTTGTATTAGGTTATAATATAATACCACCACTTGACCATATGTAAGGTTACCACAGTGCAGTGCCCGGTGATGGGCACTGCAGTTGGGTAGATCTAGTTGGGTAGATCTTTAATTTTTTTTTGTTTGTTTTAAGAAAATGTACCTGTACCATCAGAGAAACTAAAGGTGGTCATACATGGACCAATACTTTTGGCAATAATATTGATCTAAATTTCAGCAAACTGATAAAATTTGTCAGTGTAAACCACACATGCAGCAATTATTGACTGATGGTACTGCTATATATTTGGCTAACATAATGAAAACAGGCCAATTTGTCGTTTATATGCAGTTTTAGTGATTTTTATCATTTCTACTCCACTGCTGCTCCCATTACCTATATTGCCTCCCTCACTGCCTTTGCTAACTAAACACAAAAAAAAGACCAACCAACATAGAACAGCCAGCAGGAGTTATTTTCATTTTTTTAAAAAACTCTGCAAAAGAATATTAACTGTACATTGCTAACTCACCTTTAAAAAGTCCATCTGGTACAATGGACTGCCACTTAAAGAGCATGTTCACCCTAAATATAAACTTTTTAGATATTGTAGCCCCCCCCCCGAGTTAGATCTTCAAAAAAAAAACACAAAACACTACTTACAGCCCTTCGCTCCCACAGCGTTTCCATCCGGCTCCCTGCTTGCCGGAATTTGCAAGCAGAGGCTGGACCGGCACCCGCGTCTGTGATTAGCTGAGAGGCTGCTGCTGGCTATGAAGGGCTGCGAGTATATTTGTGAGGCTTTTTTTTTTTTAAAAGATATATCTCTCCGGTTAGGCGTGGGCAGGGGGGAGCTACAATATGTAAGAAGGAATAAATGCTAGGTGGAAGGGCAGTCATGGGGGGGGGGGGGGGGGGGGGGGTGGAGAAAGGGCTCGCCTGCGCCATCCAATGTCCTCTCAGAGGACAAAGAGGAGGCAGAAAAAATTTTGCTGGAAAACTCTTCCTACTCTTCAGTTTCCTGGAGTTTGGGCAGCCATTGCAGAAAAACCATAAGGAGCTGAGGAGAAAGGTAAGGATTTTTTTTAAACTTCACAGTGGGGCCAGTAGTGGGTTAAACTTTAGTTTTGGGGGTGGACATACCCATTAATGTAACGGAGGGACTGTAACAGTGAAGGACACAAATATTCATATTTATCCAGATTTTCAGAAGTGCAGATTCCACTTTTCAAAGACATTAGTTTGTGAGTAGCTGTAACATTTACATATAATTTGGTAAGAAAGATACATATACGTGACTGCAGGCTTCTGGTAAGCTGGGAAAGCTCTGTGTGGTCCGCGATAACTAGCTGTACTTCAGTAAAAAATATAATTTGGGAAGTAGCTATAAATATATTATCTTGCACCATCGATACTGACCAGATTTCAGCTAGAAATCTGCTCAAGATACTATGGAGAAGATCCACTAAAATTTTTGTACAGTATTTACCGTATATACTCGAGTATAAGCCGAGGTTTTCAGGCTTTAAAAATAGCCTGAAAACCTAACCTTGGCTTATGCTCGGGTCACTAGGTAATGTGCCATGGTGGGGCCTTCTCTGCTGAGGAGACCCAGTGAAACCACTAATTTCCCACCTGCAGTAGAACACCTACCGCTCCGATAATCCGCCAGTACACTGTGGACAGTCCTCTGCACTGCCTGATGGTCTTGACGCGGCAACTTACTTACTGTAGCGCGACTGGCCCTGGGTTGAGGAGCGTGCTGTCATGTGACCTTGTGAACGCTGACCTCATTCCACAGAGACCACAGGAGCAGTTTGTTCGTGAAAGCCGGTACTGTGCCTGGGGCTATGGCCCATCCGTTTGGGGTGTAAGAGGAGGCAAGAACATTGGTTCTTCTGCTGGTGCCTACTGATGGGATACTGGGAGTTGGCTCGGGCTTGTCTCCCCCCAGTTGCATCGAGGACCCAAAGTATGGTAAATGGAGGAGAAACTGATAGACCTGGTGAGGGCCCTGCACCTGCTTAGGTCAGTCACGTAATAATGCTGTCATTATAGGGGGCTGCCATGCTGCTGTCTGATATTACTGTCATTATAAGGGGCTGCCATGCTGCTGTCTGATATTACTGTCATTATAGGGGGCTGCCATGCTGCTGTCTGATATTACTGTCATTATAGGGGGCTGCCATGCTGCTATCTGATATTATTGCCATTATAGGGGGCTGCAATGCTGCTGTCTGATATTACTGTCATTAATGTCATTATAGGGGGTAGGGGGCAGCCATGTTGATGTCTTTATAGGTGATGTTGGGGCTGTCACTAACCTGTCTGTTTGCTCGATCAAATTGAAGACTGCCCAGGTTCTGGGAGGTTTCTTTGATGTAAGCACCTCTTGGTGTGTGCTGGCACCACTTGGGTGTGCTGCCACAGATGCCATCCCATTTCTTCTGTATATGACTGTCTGTATTGTTCTGTATTGTTTTAAGGCTTTAGTTGCCCTTTAAATGGACAGCAGAATTCCCATACAGTAGTCCCATACAGTAACAGCCATACTAAAGCCTCAAAACAATACAGAATCAGAAGGCAGCCGTGGTCATAATTTCTACTCTCAACTTATACTCGAGTCAATCAGCTTTTCCTAATTTGAGGTAAAAATAGGTACCTCGTCTTATACTCGGGTCGGCTTATACTCGAGTATATACGGTAATCTCCTTACAATAGATGAACTGCTCAAATTGCTCAGCAGTCTATTGATAAATACAATTTTTTTTAAATTTTACATCGGATTGATTTCAGATCGGATAATTTCATTGGCCTCTCCAAGAATTTGAAGGAAAATGTCAAATAATGATTAACTACCAGACTTAATGATAACCTCAATAATTGCGATTATTTCTATATAAATTATTAGTTAAAATAAGAATACATCTACTTTTTTTTGTACTACCAACAGCAGACTAATGATCATATATGGATTGTAACTTCTGTTAGGAGCAAAATTGCATTGCATTTTCTGTATTTGAATAGTATTTGTCAGTTCAGGTATGTTCACTGAAAAAATGAGCATGCGTGCACACTATATAGCGAGCTGCGGATGCCGTCAGGAACAGTAAGAAAGCAGCGGAGGCACACGATCGCAGGTAAGATGCCTTAGCCAATCACAATAGCAGATGCAGGTCGAGCCCCTCCTGCTTGACTTCCATGCACAGAAAAGACACGGAAGTTAAGCAGAAGGCAGCGGGGGAACAAAGGCTGGTAAGTACATTTGCGGACCGCTATGAATGCTATAAACCTCACTAGGTTGAGGTTTATAGCAATTCTCTGCAACAATCAAAATTTCATTTGCGCAGGGTATGCATAAAACCTTTACTTTCCCAAATACCGTTTGAAGGGAGGAATTAACTAAATTTGAGGGCTACAGATAAATGGCAAATGGCAAGGGTGGCAATCCAAATAATAATCTTTATTAATATAGACCACACAGCATCTCAACGTTTCGTGGGGTTGCAAACGTGCCCCCTTGCCATTTGTCGTTCCTGTGAATATTTATCCATCAAGGGTTGGATTATTTTGAGGAGTGAGCACCCACGCTTGGTACGGGTGCAGAGGATGCTGTATTATTTTGTGGACTACAGATATTTCAGCACATTTTAAAAAGGTAATTGTTGGAGGGTATGTTCTGGACACACAAAACAAGCACCTAGTAGAAGAAACCAAAAAACCATAACTATATTTTCTGAATATTCAGTTTAAACAGGATTTAGTAAGCTTGTTCTTATGAAATCCATGTGGACAATTTCTAATTTAATGTAGGTGCAGTATTAATTAGTTCTGAGTATACATGCAAAATAGAGATGGGTTTGTTATTTATCTTCTGTTCCTAAGGCATGGGTATTGGGCATGTTGCGATACCCAGTGGTAAAGAAGGGGGAGCCAAGATGGCAGCCCACATGGAACAACTTTAAAACCATGTATCTTAACTGTCATTGGGCTGATGTTACCCTGAGTAAGTGCATTATGTACGATGCACTGTGTTCTTTAGTTGTCCTTTAAGCAAACATACTTTTACACTTTTTTTCTTTACAATTTAAACCCATTTAATACATTTACTAAAAAATACTATTCTATGAGGCACTGAACTAAAATGAGGATATATAGGTTTATTAAACCACAAAATGAGAAGTTGCACAATTAAAGTAAATTAAAATATTTATTGCACAAACCGCAATCAAAATTTCTGGGCGGGTACTGCCCCTTTTCTAAACTGTAATCTGAGGATTCTAAAAAGGTCAAATACATTTTTGATAACTATTGTGAGTAAAGGATAACTGTATTGCCTCAATGCATTTTTTTAGTTGCTTTAAAAAGAGGCTTACAGCCCTCAGGAAATCATTCCTGATTTCGAGCCTCTCTCTCTGCCTTCAATTAGCCAGGCTGTTAAAGGGATTGTAACTGCCTCGAACTGTCACTCAAAGCTGGCATGCGAGAAAACACTCCTCCACCCATCCTTAATCACCTTGATTATGTAGGCTGTATCCTAACAACAGGACATTTCAAGTTTGTTTAACTGGCAGAGGAGGAGGAGAGAGGTTCTAACAAGACATTCCCACCAGCCAATGACAAGTGTTATGTTAATCATGGCCCTGGGCCGTCTAAGGGAGGGCAGCACGGCTGTAAATGTGAGTAATTGATTTCAGCTGCTGGAAGTGTTGACATGTAATAGGGGTGATGTTTTTTTTAATATTGTTGTCCTTTAACCTTTTAACAGACTTTAATTTTTTTTTTATTAAGTAAAATACTAGTCAGTCATTCAGTAATAATAGGGAGGATATTACAGACAGCAAAGGTTTTCTCAGCAGGTTTTGGTATAACGTAGTGGAAGAAAGAGTGGGTAAGTAGGAGAGATAAGAAAGGAGGGGGAGTAAGAGGAGCATTGTATCATATACCGTATATACTCGAGTATAAACCGTCCCGAGTATAAACCGAGGTACCCAGTTTTAGCTAAAAAAGGAGAAAAAACATATTGACTCGAGTATAAACCGAGGGGGTTAGTATTTGCCACTTAAGATGTTTGGAAACTACAACTCCCAGCAATAAAGCATGTTGTTGTTTTCAAACATCTTAAGTGGCAAATAATTGCAAATAGGGGTAAATCCTCCTTTATTTGTGCATACAGTATGCACAAATAAAGAAGGTTTTACTCTTATTTGTAAATATTGCCCTGCTGTCCATGTTTTACCTGCAACCTCTGTTTATTTTAATAGAATCCACCAGCACTTGAATTTCATGCCAAAATGTTTGATTACATTGATTACAGAGACTGCTGGGGGGTTTATTTGCTAATAAAAATGGTTTACTGCTTTTAAGTGATCACAATCTGTCCTTTAATCAAAACTGTACCAGCAGCGGGGGTGCCATGATTGTTTACATCTCCAACACACGTGATGGTGGTTTCTATACTCATTAGGGCTCAATTAGGGGGGGGGGCTTGCACGCATTTTAGAAGTTAAATTCGTGCTAACCAATTCACTCTTAGTTAACGAGACAACTCCTTCATTGCGCCATCTACACGTGTTTTGCAAAAGACACCAGCACAACCAGCTCAAGGAATTTAGCTAACAGTTGGTGTAAAACTTTGGCGCTGTGAGTAAACCGCACTGAAGCATGCATGGCTCTGGGTAAATCTCCCCAATTGTCATTGCTATTCGCCCCTAATTACCGCTTCCCTTAACATCAGATTTTATGAAACATGCATTTTACTGAAATTAATTTTGCTGTACATTAGTTATTTTTATAACATGATTCCTTTTAAATTGTATGAACCCTATGAACAACACTGATTTACAACATTTCCCACAATTTTACTTGTAAACACACAGACTGGGCCCTAAGCAGCCCATAAACCTTTAAATACAGCTGATCAATGTACTTTCCGATACCTATCAAAATGCACTGTGTGCCATCTATCTTTAAAACAATACAGCAGGTGATTAAGCAGTATCTTATCAGTATTGAGCACATTAATCTTCCAACCATTGGATGATGTAAATATTGTTGTAATGGGAAAGTGTTCAACTGTTAGACAGGCATTATGGGTAGGGTGTAAAGGTTGGACTATAGGTATGTGTGTCTTTATTAAACCTCCAATACTATGTTACTATTTAACTGTTACATTGTATAAAGGTTGGACTAGATGGACATGTCTTTAGTCAGCCTTCAATACTATGTAACTATGAATTCCTTGAGGAACCTATAAGGTTCAGGCAATTCCATTTGAAAAATTAATTTAAAGAATGTTAGTGCAAAACAACTTAAAGGAAAATAACACTTGTAAAGTAATTGACTTCTCTCAGGCTTGTCTCGCAGTCATTGTCACTGACAATTTTACCATCCCTCACATTGGATAACTTTGGTTAAAAACGGAGGGTAAGGTGCATGAAAATTTTAAAATAAAACTACTAGGCCACCAACAGATCTCCGAGTAGAGTACAGGAAATGGAGCTCACTGTGTTTAGCCTGAAAACATTTGAATTTACCATGAAAGCAATAAAAGACTATTACCAGAGTGATTTCTCCACTATTTTGGTCCTAAACACTTCTTCTTGCTAGGTTTACAGTACAGAAGCAGTCACGCATCTTGTTTGGCCCTGGATAGGATGGCAGATTTTT
This sequence comes from Hymenochirus boettgeri, assembly GCA_019447015.1. Classification (NCBI taxonomy): domain Eukaryota; kingdom Metazoa; phylum Chordata; class Amphibia; order Anura; family Pipidae; genus Hymenochirus; species Hymenochirus boettgeri. Next base: position 195,532,694 of record CM033470.1, on the reverse strand, counting down.
TGCTTCACCTAGAATCAAAATAAAAAATGTTGCCATTACTGCTTTGGGATCAAACGGATCACTAGAATTCTGTGTTTGCTACACATTTGAACCATATTATGCTACAAACAAGTACTAAATAGTTAGATCAACAAACAAAATGCATTTTTCACAAATTGAAGCCACAAATTTTTTAAACCCTTTAAAACCGCATAATTTTTTGGTTTATTTCAAGGTTTCATATCTTAATGTTAGAAATAAAACCTACATAGGAAGGTTGGAGCAATTAATCCCTCAATCCCCAGTACGAGCAGCTCAAAAAACTACAAACCTGCAGTGTCGGACTGGCCCACAGGGTTACAGGGGAATCCCTCGGTGGGCCCACAGCCCATTCACCCAAGAAAACAGAAAACTGCTAAAATGTAAATACAGAGTCAAAGGCACAGTAAGAAATGTATTTAATTAAAGGGCATGTCCACCCCTTATAAAAACTTTTGATATGCGGTAGGGCATGCTCCCCCAGCCCCAACCGCATAAATATAATTGTTAGAAAGTCCCCCGATACTTACTTACCTTCCCTCTCTCCTCCGCTGCAGTGTTCCGGCCCTCTGCTTGCATGGAATTGCAAGCAGGGGGCGGGACCGGCAACCGCGTCCGTGATTGGCTGAGAGGCAGCCAATCACGGTCGCGGCTGCAGGGAGTTCTGAACAGCGGAGGAGAGAGGGAAGGTAAGTAAAGAATGGGGGACTTTCTAACAATTAAATTAATGCCGTTGGGGCTGGGGGAGCATGCCCTACCGCATACCCAAAGGGTTTAATGTTAGAGGGAGGCAGAGAAAAATGGGAGGGAGAGGGAGGGCTGCACTGAGCATGCCTCAAACCTTGACAAGGTTGAGGCAGACTCAGACACAGCATGTAAGATAAGGCTTGTTTTAAACTACTTGATGTGGCCAGTAAGGGGTTAAATTTTAGTTTTGGGGGTGGACATGCCCTTTAAACAATAGGAGTCACTAGGAGTAATATAGATATGTAAATGAGGGATAATAACGATATGAAATGTTAGGTGGACCCCTAAACTTATCCTGGTGGGCCCAACAGTCAAGTTCGACACTGCACACCTGCACCATCTGACGTTAACTCCTGGTACATTTACACCTATATTACAGGAAAAGGGAGCATCACTGAGGGATAGAAGTTAGAAGTTACTGGTTGCTCGTATCAGGGATTAGAAGTATAAATAGGGAATAAGTGTTCATTTTATTAGAAATCAAATCTAGTTAAGTTAAGTTAAGGATTCTCTGTAAAAGGTATTTTTGTATATTTCACAGAGTGATTATTATAAAAAAAATATCCATTTCTGACCATGTTTTATGATCATCAAGGCCATGCACTTTTTTGTAGAAATGCTATTGTAACTATTCCCAATAATACTAAATTGCATGCAAATAACATAACAGAGATTACAACTGCTTTAGGCTCACCAGGACAAATGTCAGTTGGTCGCGGCCGATAGTTTGTGCAAAAAAATTTGTCAGAAGTATGTATACAGAATCTCAAAATTAAAATATTTTCAATCAATATTTTCACAGGTGAAAAAAATCCTTATTCATTTCTGGCCTGGTATATAGTTATAGACGAAATTGTTGGCACCCCAGAAATTTTTCAAGAAAATCAAGTATTTCTCACAGAAAAGTATTAGATTGGATACATGTCTTTAGATATATATTGATTTCAATGCAAAATGTCTCAGATGATATGAGTCAGTCACAGTTTAAGGATAATAATTCTTACCTCCTCCTAGCTCCTCTTCCAGCCTTTAATAGTAACCTAAACAGCCAAGTCCTCACCCCTGGGTACTTTACAAATCAACAGTAATACTTACAAGAGGGAAATCTTCTTTGCTCTGCTTCTCTTGCAGATTCTGTCCGCAATCCGTAGCCTATGGGATGACATGCTCTGCAAAGAAGCATGTCTTCCTACTGGCGAGATTGTGGGCTGTAACCAACAGTAATAGAGGGAAACTTCATGTAAGTAAAACAGCTGATCTATAAAGTACCCAGAGGGGAGGACTTAGCGGTTTTAGCTCTCATGGGTGGGGCAGAAGAAAGGAGAGTATATTTTTTCTTTACAGAAGACGAGAGCAATAAAAGTATACATAGTATCCCACTATCCTTGTATTGATTGCCAGTTATAAAGGCAGGCAATAAGAGGTGCAAAATTTTGTTCTGTTAATCTGTAGAAACCTATTCGATGTTATCTAATGTTTTCTAACTGCAGTAAACCAGTAAAAAGATATAATGTTGTAGCAAATTAACAGAACATTAATTTGCCTCTTAAAAAAAAGTCTGTTTCCAATTTTTCAAATAACACAGGCCCTACAAAAGTCTTGCAGTCTCTAAAGCTAATAATGATGCATTTGCACTTTATTATTAAACCAATCAAAGGCGAAGGGACACCCACAGAAGGTGGCCAAGTGATTGAGCACTGCTATTTTACTGTGAGACACTGTTACACTGACATCACCTGAGGAAGGGGGCACATTTACCACCCTAAAAGTTGTGTTCTGATGTGTGGTCACTAATAAAAGTCTTGGAGTACTTGGAGTGTAACCCTCAATTTGTTGTTTATTTAGTACCTGTATTCCAGTGAGGGTTGGATACCTTGAGGAGTTTGCACCCAGCGTTGGGTAGAGTGCATAGGACTTTGGGATATTTGGATAAGAATGACCCACCACTCAAAAAAAAAACAAAAAACACCATTTCAATCATAGTCTTTATATCATGATTTGAACAAAAATGTGTCTCATCAGTGGTCGACACAAAAAATTTCCAATGGTTGATATACCAATCAACCAAAATATTGCACCAGCCAGTCAGGCTAAAATACCATCCTGTGTAGTAACCCTCCCACAGGCATTAGCGTTTTAGACTCAAGAAGCAGGAGGAAGCAGAGGAAATCTCAGAGGGGTGGAGCTTAACATTCAGAAAACCAGTAGCAAGATGTCAGCAACTTTCAAGGCACAAAGGTAGGCTCTGGAGGGGTATAGGGAAAAAAAAAATATGGCAACAGTATTTTTAAAGCTGCAGCTTCCAAATAAACATAACTTGATTTTACAGTGCACTTATCCTTTAAATGTGTTTATGTGCATAAGAAGCTAATATGGTGAGGGAATTTACCAATAGTCGTAATTACTTCGTGCTGCAATGCAGATTTTCCAACACAATAACAGTTCTTAAAAAATCCTGATTAAATCTAAACTTTTGATTGAAGTGCCTCAACCCTACTGGTAAATCAGCAGCTGTGTACGCAACTTTTTAAAAAAATACCACAGCTGCCATAAATCACATTATAAAGGGCATTTCCACCCCCCAAACCAAAAATTCACCAACTACTATCCCCACTGTACAATTATAAAAAATCCTTACCTTACAATCCTGCCCCTTGTGGTTCTCCTGTAGTGGCTCTTCAAAGTCCAGGAAACTGTAGGGTAGGAGCTGTCTTCCTGTCCAAAAGGTCTCTGCCTCTGTGATGCCTCCGGGAGGGAAAGAGACATGCGCATTGGAGCCCTTTTCCCCCCTCCCTCCCGATCCCTCTCTGGCTTCTTCTAAGGCAGCGTTAAATGCTTTTCGCATTCTGTAGGGCATGTCACCAACCGCTATATTCTTACACCAAAAAACGCTTCCCTTCTTTACTTACAGCACCTCGTTCCAGCACCGTTCTCACTGATGGCAGCCTCGGCTGTGATTGGCTGCCAGGCAATCACAGTCGCAGCTCCAGGTCTGGGCCCCTGCATGCACATCCGGCGGGCAGGGGAGCCAGACCAGAACAGCAACATGGTGTTACAGGAACATGGTGCTGTAAGTAAAGAAGGGAAGCGTTTTTTTGAGTTAAGGTTCGTACACACGTGTGATCACAGGTCCCGACCCGCGACGCACGATGTGTACAAACAAATGTTTTGGCCCGCGTGTAAGCACTTTATCGGCTGAAACAGACATTCGGTCGTAGCTCGTTGCCCAACCGACCTGTAGGATCAACCAACGACCCCAGACCAAACAAATACACACGGACGATTCTCGCCCTAAACGGACTTCGTCACGTGTCGGGGGTCGTTCCTCGCTCGTAAATCTAGCGTGTGTACGAGCCTTAAGAATATAGAGGTTGGGGGTGGGGGGAACATGCCCTACACTATGTGAAAAGTAGGAAAAGAGGGTGGACATGCCCATTAGGGCTCGTTCACACTACATCAGTTTGTAACCGTTTTTCAAACATAGGTGCGTTTAAAAAAATGGACAGACAGTAAAACCCCATAGGATTTCATACTATCGTTCACACCTGCTGTGTTATAATCCTTTCCGTTCCAGTCCGTTTAAAAAATGCACTGCATGCAGCATTCCTATACGTTTTTTTATGCATTTTCTATAGAAATCTATGGAATACACATTGTTAAAAAATGGATACAAACGAACAGAAACACATTCTGTGCGTTTCTGTCAGTTTCTAGTGTGAACAAGCCCCTAAAAGTCATGCTTACACTTTTTAAATTGGTGCAAAAAAGTAGAACACCCCACCCCCAAACAACTCCCCTTCTAATAGTACTCTGGGTGAGGAATTAAATAAATAGGTCTTCACCCTTGTGTTTGCCTTGGTTCCATTTGGTCGGGCTTGTTGATGATCTGCCAAAGCTGAACTGAAACGTTTATGCATACACATTGTGCATCGCGGGTCCCCTGCACACTGCAAGATGCTCAGCAAATAGACTGGAAACCCGGGGGTAAGGTTCTAGTAACTTGGGCTTCACCCTGTGTTTTTTTAATTGTGAGAAAAGAGGGGAGGGGGTGAGGTAATTATTTTATGCTACTTGGACAAAGAACTTTGTTCCAATTCTTTTGTTTCATTCAGTGTTCTAATTTCTGCTTTTAATAATTTACAGATGGGTAATAGAAGAACAGGAAAAAAGAAAGGTGTTCAAATAGTTCCAAACGGTTGTTTTTTAGGAAGTGATACTTGGTGTTTTAGAAGTCACTTCCTCAGATCTGTATTCAGTTAAATTGTTATTGCATAACAGTCTGCATTCCCCGTAAGAAGAAAAGGGTATTTGTTAATGAATCAAACGTTTATAATTCCTGCAATTTGATCCCAGGATTTAAAAAGAAATGAGATTTGATGTAAACTTAATGAGTCACCCTGTAAACTAAGTTACATTTCCCCAAAAGGTACCGTATATACTCGAGTATGTCGAGGTTTTTAGGCTTTAAAAAAAGCCTAAAAATCCTACCTCAACTTATACTTGAGTCTCTAACCCGAAATCCTTCAGCCGCTCGCTTCCTCTCTCTTCCGCATCCCACGGTGCTGTGTCTGAAGTCAGTACTCAGTGCTGGTCTAACCTGGTGCCGAGTAGTGATGTCAGGCACCTGGACTGTGGATGCGGAAGAGAGAGGAAGCGTACCGGTGCAGGATTTCAGGTTAGTGATTTTAGATAGATGCAGCCGATAGATAAAGCCTCAAAACAATACAGAATCAGGAGGCAGTTGTGGTCCTATTTTCTACCCTCGACTTATACTCGAGTCAATCATGTTTTACTCCTTTTCCAGGTAAAAATAGCTGCCTCGACTTGTACTCGGGTCGACTTATACTCGAGTATATACAGTACATTTACCAAACATCTTCACATTAAGTTAAAAATGTTTCCTATTTTTTATTACCGGATCTTGTAAATCCAAAAATTTAATTACTGCAGTCATTTGTTTAATTCAAAACAAATCCAAAGCTTAGTAAATGTGACAACCAGGTAGATAATCTAGTATAAAGGTAGTTACACACTTTAAAGGGCATGTCCACCCCCAAAACTCAAATTTAACCACATACTGGCCCCACTTTGTAGTGTACAAAAAAACCTTACCTTACATCCTAGCTCCTTATGGTTGCCATGCTATGCCCCTCCAAAGTCCAGGAAAGTGTAGTGTAGAAGGTCTGGTTGACTCATCCTGCGCCTGTCTCAGCCTCAACCTCGATAAGGTCTGAGGCATGCGCAGGAGAGTCCTCCCCCCCTTTCCCTCCCGTTTTCTTCTCCCTCGCCCTAGTGTAAAATCCCCAGTATATATTATAGATATTGGTCCCCCAGCCCCAACCGCCATAATACAATTCTCAGAAAGTGCCCCGATAGTTACTTACCTTCCCTCTATCCTCTGGTGTTCTGAGCAGCCGGCACCCACGGCCCTGGTTGGATGCCTCTCAGCCAATCAGGGACGCAGCTGCTGGTCCCTTCCCCTGCTTGCATTTCCGTGCAAGCAGAGGGCTGAGCAGTGCGGCGGAGGAAAGAGAGAAGGTAAGTAACTGTCAGGGCACTTTCTAAGAATTCTATTACGGCGGTTGGGGCTGGGGGACCAATATCTATAATATATAAAAAGTTGAAAAAAGGGCTGGACATGCCCTTTAAAGGAGAACTAAAGTCTCCAGGCATCATTGCCCCAATAGACAGAGCACATTTACAAACATACTACATACAACTAGTACAATACATACACACAATACAACTAGTTGATGAAATTAACCTGTGGGTACTAGGAGTCAGATCCCATAATCCACCCTAGCTGGGTAAACCCAGCTAGGTGTACGCAGTACTTTTGTTTTGTAGTGCTCAACAGATCAAAACAAGGAAGCCTTTCTTCCTAAAATCTGACAGCCAACCACATACCAACTTATGCCAAACTTATGTCCAACTTTTTAACATTCCCACTAGTGTGCAGCAGTGCAGGGCATTTTTTAAATGCAGTTTTATGCTGTAATGCAATGTTTCCATTGCATAAAAACGAATACACAAAACACAGGGGTGGGGAGAACATACGGAAAAACAGACCCAAACAGTGCATTTTTACCTCTGTGCTTTTTGTTTGCTAGTGTGAACATAAAGGAGCACTAAACTTAACTTAAATTCTAGTGCTGCATAGAGACAGACTAAAAGGTCTAAGACTCAACTAAAAAACAATACCCACAAACTTTGCAACATAGGTTAAATATAATACAGTTCAAACAACAGGTTGAACCACCGTGGTTTTAGAGGTAATTGGTCCTACGACAAAGCCATAAGACAAACTCACTAATCAATGACTTACCACTACTGACTAAAGGCACTCAAGGGGCAATCAGCCAGGGATGCGCTTCTTCTTGAGGCTGGTTCAAAGGGGCCTTTCACTCCGACACGCAAACTTGGATGCACAGAAAAATAGGTTTATTGATTTGGATGTTGAAATGTTATCTTGCAACTAGCTTAAAGAATGATCTGTTACAGACTTGTACAAGTCTGGCGATTTATTCAATATACACAGTTTTTTGTTTATGTGTTAATGGTTATTTATGAAACGAAAAGAAAACATTGGGAAGTGTGGAGAGGTGGGGCTCCCCTGAGGAGCATCCATCACTGTAAGTTAATATCTACAAGAGCATTGAGCCAAGGGGGCGACCCGTGGGCATGGCTACTACCCCTTTAATCCACAATGGATAGAAAACATAAAATACTTAAAATTATCTCAATAAATGTAAAATAAACACCCCAACAAAAAGATGGCTTCTGCTAATATCCAACCGGATATTTTATTTATTCAAGAAACACCTATGCACTGAAGAAGCATATAAATTTATCAAACAATTATACCCTTCGGTATTCACCATCACCTAGTACAAGGAAAGTGCCAGTTTACCCTGACAAAGAGCCATGCCCATGTGAAGGGTCGCTACCTGTTACTGCAGGGAAAGATAGGGGGTACAGAAATATCATTGAGTAATGTATATTTTCCTAATGAAAAACAAGTACATTTCTTAAGAATGGTTATGAAACAACTGGCAAAATTCAACTGTCCGTTGATGTTATTGGGGGGAGACTTCAATATGGTTCACTCAGTTACACTAGATAAATTAAGCCTAACAGCTAAACGAGGAATAAGAACAGGAGAGGAACAAGCAAAGCAATACAGACAGATCATGAGACAATCACACTTTAATGCCCCATAGCGTATATGCCATCCAAAATCAAAACAATACACCTTCTACTCTGCAGCGTTCTCCCTAGGGTCTTTTAGCAGGGTGGCCCAACCAGCTACTTTTTTATGCCACCCGGCTGGAAAAAAATTCTGGAGAGAACACTTGTGATTTAAAAGAATTTAGAAGTAGGTTTAATAGGTGTACCAATAGGTCAGTCCCAATATTAAGAGACCCCATAGCCAAGGAGGATATCACAAAAGCAGCAAAAGAATATTATACACTAAATATGAAGAGAGAGAATCTTCAAAAGCTATATTATGGGAAGTACATAAGGCAGTCATAACGGGCAAATGCATACAATAGGGTTCACGACTTAAACGCAATAACACAACACAACTGAAAAAGATAAATGTCTTAAAAAACTCCAGGGAGAAATGATGAGATTCATATGGGATCAAAAAGCACATAGATCATCAAAAACAGTAATGACGACAGGGAGGATTGGGAACCCCAGATTTAATAAAATACTTCTACGCCTCCCAATTAAGACATCTGATGCACTGGGCCACGGTTGAATCACAGTTGAGGTGGTCAGAAATAGAAACAACTTTGTATAATCTGAAAGTAAAATGTTAGGGTAGTACAATGATGTTAATTACATGTGTGTCTGTGCCTGCTTTGTTAATGAATTTTCAGTGTTTAGTAACTGCTCCACAATGGCCCCCACCTCCCTTAGTCACTGCCCACTTGTAATCCAGCCGACACTGGATACATCCATTTACATAATAATGAGACAGATCAAGACAGATAGACAGATGGATAGATAGAGAGAGAGAGAGAGAAAGAGAGAGAGAGACAGAGAGAGATAGACAGACAGACAGATAATAGACAGATAGATAGTAGATAGATAGATAGAGAGACAGATAGATATATAGATTGATATATAATAGACAAGAGCGATAGATAGACAGATATATTGATAGATCAGACAGACAGATAGATAGATAGACAGGAGACCAATATGATTATTTATCTCATTATATTTGGGTTTGTATTAATAAATGTTTTGCCATGTTTTGGGAGATTCTAGTAAGAGGTCACTGGAGGGACACAAATTAGCATACCTGGTTTGAGTGACAGGTCTTTCCCTGGACATGCTGTTATTTAAAATGAAGATTTCTGAGAATCGGATCGGATTTTAAATGTGAAAAATGTATTGGGAATAGTGGACCATTACACTATCTAAAGGTATGATTTTTGAAAATTCGATTTTTGGAAGTATAGATACCCTTTAAGGGGTAATACAGAGAGGCACAAATAATTCTGGAACAAATGGGACAACTTTCTAGAACCTCAAACCTTATAAATGATCATCAAACGAATAACAGAGATGCACAGAGGGAACTTTCCTAGAGAGGGTAAAAATTAGAAGGGGATTTTATTCATGTAAAGGCTGTTGTTTTTTTATTTCTTTATTTTTACTGTTATGACAAAAACTTAATTAAAAAAATTACAACTGCAAAAAAAATGCTGGTGCAACTGACAACTTATGTTGTTTTCCAAGTCATCCCTCCTTCTTCTCTGAAGTGCTAGGCAGGGGAAGTAGCAGGGCTGTGAGCTGCACCACCAGTGGTCATCTTAGAATTTCTCTGGCACAGCTGTAAAGTATAAATTAGAAGTAGAAGGTACATTACTAGAAATAACTTTGTAGTTTATGTTTTTAATGGTGATTTAGGCAGTTTAGTTTCCCTTTAAGCCATACTTTTTTATCTCCATGCATTTTAAAGCAATTACTACTCTAGCAGTTCGATCAGCAGACATGCATTTGGTCCAGCTCACACTTTGGGCTAAGCCACACTAGTGCTTTTTTTTACGCGTTTTCGCTCGTGATTGCGGCCGCAATTTTCGTTAAGATGGTAATCACAGGAACGTGAACATTCCTGCGATTTCCTGTGCGCATGCGATTGCACGCCCGCTTGCGTTTTGGCATTTTTTTGTGCAATCACGTGTTTTCTCTTTAAAAATACGCAACGCTCACAAACGCATGGTGCATTTTGTGAGTTGCAGCCTTAAAGTGGATAGCAAAAGGGAAATGCAGAGCATTTCATGCATTTTAGGCCATCTAACAGTCCTTAATAATTATAGCAACTAATGCTACCTGTTCTGTGAGGAGAGACAGTTTGAACACATCCTTAGAATTTAAGAAATCTTTAAAAGTTTTGTTAGTAAGAACTTTTTTCAAGCAGAAAAACACACAAAAAGTGCACACAATTATTTCATTAAAAAAAAATGTAAAATATTATTACAAATACATACAGCACATGCCAATAAACAAAAGTCTAAAGGCATAATCTATTATTCCATCACCTTCCTGTTGCTAGGATGGGGACCACAACTGTCCAGAAAAGGAAATTCTGCCCAGTGCCATTTCCCCTGTTCCATGATGGCTGACGGAAGTTTGCATGAAGACAGATACAGCCCACAATAAGCTGCTGATAAGAAGGAAACTGCTAGAGACACTAACTACTAACACAAATGCAGTAAAAAAAAGGCACAAACTTGTTAGTGTTGGATACTTTTAAAATATTTAACCACCATTTTCCCTGCCATTTCTGTCAAGTGGTAAAGACTCTCTATAAGAAATACCTGAAGCACTGAAATACGAAACGTAAAGAATAAAAATAAATTTAGTTTATGGGAAAGAGTAGCCATCAGTGTAAATCAGCTTCAAAGTGGATAAACCTGTTACAGATCCATCCAGGAATCACACTGGTGCAGTGTGTACAAACAACTCGCATTCTTTAATTAGAACGTTACCAATGTGTTCTATAGAATCATATAAAAGCCTTTTTAAATAAATAAATTTTAAAAAAAAGATGACTATAATGAATGAACCATAAATTTATACTAGCTTATGGTGCAGTATTTTTTTTCAGTGGGCAGGAAAGTATTTTTACATTTGTATTTATGCCTTTTAGACGATTCTTGCTAGTGTAGATGCATTTGTATTTGCTACGCGAATAGCACAAAGTTCTCTCACTGGTGAGCAACCATTGGTGGGTAGATCTTCCTATCGTTAAAAATGGTGCTAATTTTGCTCCTACCAATCAAATGTTACAGTGTTCTCCCCAGAAATTTTTTTCCAGCCGGGTAGCATGAAAAAGTAGCTGGGTGGGGTGGGACGGGAAAATTTGGTGGTGGGGAAAATTGTGCACTGCATTATGCTCATTATATAGGTTAGGGATGTCTAACTTTCAGCCCACTAGTTGTTTGAAAACTATGACTCCCAGAATTCCGTGTTTGTAGAGTGCAGGGAGTTGTAGTGCTGCTACATCTGCAGGGAGTTGTAGTGCTGCAACATCTGCAGGGAGTTGTAGTGCTACAACATCTGAAGGTAACCTAGACGTATAATGGCAGCTCAAGCACATGTGCCACCATTTTGTGGCCTTGGGGATCTTAGAAAAGCTAGTTAACATGTGCTAAGTGTAAAAAAGGGGTATGGACTGGGCAGTGTTGGCAGGAGTTTTTACTGACCTATTGGTACACCTATTAAACCAACATATAAATTCTTTTAAATCACAAGTATCTCAAGAATTTTTTCCAGCCGGGTGGCCTGAAAAAGTAGCCGGTTGGGCCTCCCGGCTAAAAGACCCTAGGGAGAACACTGCGTTAGCTTTTAAATAAGATCTGATTGGCTGAGGCACAATTAGCACAAATGTTAACGATAAGAGTATAGTATAGTATAGTATAGTATAGTATTTGAGGTTGAATAAAGACATACGTCCATCCAGTTCAACCCATCTAGCAATATCCTCATTTCCTGCCTAACTGTTGATCCAGAGGAAGGCAAAAAAATTCCTTCCTGACTCCAAGTGGCAATCAGAAATTTCCCTGGATCAACTCTACTTTATGTATCAATACCAGTAACTTGTAACATTCCTTGTTTGCAGAAACTCATCCAGCTTTTTTTTTAAAATGACCAATGAACCTGCCATAATAACGTCCACTGGAAGACAGTTCCATAGCTTTACCGTTCTCACAGTGAAAAACCCTTTCCGAGCTTGAAGCCTAAACCTTTTTGTTTTAAGTCTTAAGGGATGTCCTCGTGTCCTTTGACATGTTCTATTGGTGAACAATGCCCCAGATAGTTTATTGTATGGCCCGTTAATGTATTTATACACAGTAATCATATCCCCACGCAAGCGACTTTTCTCCAGCGTACATAATTGTAACTTTTCCAGTCTCTCTTCATATTCAAGCTCCCCCTATCCCCTTATTAATTTAGTTGCCCTTCTCTGAACCCTTTCCATTTCAAAGATGTCCTTTTTGTACACAGGATTCCAAAATTGCACTGCATATTCCAAATGAGGCCTTACCAATGCTTTGCAGAGAGGGAGAATTACATTTTCCTCCCTTGAATCCATACCTCTCTTTATACAAGACAAAACCATGCTGGCTCTGGCTGTTGCCGCCTGGCACTGCTTGCTACCTTTAAGTTTGTTATCCAACAAAACTTCAAGATCCCTTTCCAACAGGGATTCACTTAACACAGAGACATTTATAGTATAAGTAGCACAAGGATTTTTAAGTCCAAAATGCATCACCTTACATTTATCAACATTGAATTTCATCTGCCACTTAGCAGCCCAATGTGACAATCTATCTAGATCCCCTTGCAACGATTGCACATCCTCTGAAGTTTTTAATGGTCGAAAAAGTTTTGTGTCGTCAGCAAACACATAAACCTTGCTGACAATACCCACTTCTAAATCATTAATAAATAGGATAGAAGCGTCCCCAGCACAGAACCCTGTGGCACCCCGCTTAGCACTTTAGTCCATAATGATGAAGCCCCATTAACAACTACTCTCTGCATCCTATTCTTTAACCAATTTTCTATCCATGTACAAATGTGACTCCCCAGACCAACAGACCTTAGCTTATACATTAGTCGCCTATGGGGGACTGTATCAAAAGCCTTTGCAAAATCCAAGTAAACTACATCTACTGCTATGCCAGAGTCTAAATTTCTACTTACTTCCTCATAAAAGCCAAGCAAGTTAGTTTGACAAGATCTATTCCTCCTAAATCCATGCTGGTTACTACTTATAATGTCAGTCCTTGAAACATAATCTAGAACATGTTCCCTTATTAAACTTTCCAGGATCTTCCCCACCACTGAAGTTAAACTTACAGGCCTGTAATTACCCGGCTGTGAACGACTACCCTTTTTGAATATTGGAATAACATCAGCCTTTTTCCAATCCAGAGGCACACCACCGGACATGAGGGAATCAGCAAAAATAAGAAACAATGGCCTAGATAAAACTGAACTTAGTTCCTTAAGTACCCGAGGATGTATTTTATCCGGTCCAGGAGATTTATTAATATTAACCTTATTTAGTTCTTTCTGTACCATATCCTCAGTTAACCAAAGTGCACTTGAAACTTTTATACCATTATTGCTACTATACTCTATATCTGTACTTGGATCTTCTATAGTGTATACAGAGGGAAAAAAATTATTCAAGACATTTGCTTTATCGCCATCCTCTGTAACTATCTTATCCCCATTAATTAATGGTGCCACATTCTCAGTCCTCATCTTCTTACTATTAATATACTTTAAAAAAATTTAGGCTTAGTGATGCTTTGTTCAGGTTTTAAATGCCTTTTCTTCCTTTCCATTTGCCTCTTTACATTAGAATTCAGCCACATTGGCGCAGATTTATTTTTTTTACATTTATTTCCCAAGGGTATACATTTAGATGTGAACTGGCTTAAAATCCCCTTGAACACAGTCCACTTCTGTTCAGTACCTTTACCTGATAATACATTATCCCAGTTGACATTCTGAAGAGCTGCTTTTAACCTGGGAAAATTTGCCTTCCCGAAATTAAATGTCTTTGTTAACCCTGCACACTTTTCCTTTCGATATCAAAGTCCAAACGCCACTATTTCATGGTCACTATTCCCTAAGCCTCCAGTTACCTTTATATCTATAATGCGCTCCACAATGATAGATATTACCAGATCCAACAGAGCTCCTTTTCTAGTAGGAACTTCAACCACCTGAGAGAAAATTATCTTGCAGCAAATTCAGGAACTCATCACCCTTTTCTGTGATGGCAGTTCCACCACACCAATCAATGTCAGGGTAATTGAAGTCCCCCATAATGAGCACACTCCCCAAACTTGCAGCCCTTGCCAACTGAATATGAAGTTGACTCACCTCCTCTCTTCTAGTATTTGGCGGCTTATAGCAGACACCAACAATGGCATTACCCCCTTTCCTGTTGCCTAATTCCACCCATATTGCCTCCACTTTAAAAGAAGAGATAACTGGCGATATGGATGTTAAATTTGGCTTCAATTCTTTTTTAACATAAACACATACTCCTCCCCCTTTCCTTTTTTTCTGTCCTGCCTAAACAAGGCATATCCTTCTATATTTACAGCCCAGTCGTGAGAACTGTTCAACCACATTTCTGCTATACCTATTACATCACACTTTTTATTCAATGCCATAATTTCCAATTCACCCATTTTGTCAGCCAGGCTTCTCGCATTTGCAAACATACATTTTAGATTATGATCCTGTAATTTATTTGTACACTTTAATACACATGCCTCCCTATCCCCTATGCTAGCCCCACCCCCCTTTCCACCCACCACTGGCCTATCTACACCCTGCTTTCCTCCTGGGCTATCTATCCCAGTGAGACTGCTAATACCCTCCCCCCTCCAACCCTCTAGCCATCTTCTCCCCTAAAACAGCTGCACCACCATCAGTGAGGTGCAACCCATCCCTACTGTAGCCGACAGTAAAGTCTGCCGAGTTCTCAATAAACCCAAACCCTTCTTCCTTACACCACTCTCTTAGCCATGCATTAATGCTCCTAAGCTCCCGCTTAGCACGTGGCTGCGGTAGTATTCCTGAAAACACTACCCTGGAGGTCCTTGCTTTTATCTTGGCCCCTAGCTCTCGGAAATCATGTTTAAGGATATCACCTTCTCCTCTAACTTGTCATTGGCACCAATGTGAACCAAGACCGCCGGGTCACACCCAGCCCCACCCAATAATCTGTCTACACGATCCACCACATGCCGAACCATAGCAACAGGCAGGCAACACACAGTTCGGCATGTAGGGTCTTGGCGGCACATTACCCTATCTACCTTCCTTATAATGGAGCCTTGCATTCCTGATCCTTCGTTCCTCCTCCCCTGTATCAGAGATGGCAGTCCACTGGGTGCTCATGGGACTAGCCCCCTCCATACACGCTAATTCCGAGGTGTCCTCCTCCACTTCATTACCTAAGGCGGCAAATCTGTTGGGATGGACAATCTGGGAAGAAGCCCCCCTAGTCTCCCACTTCCCCTAGTAACCCTAACAAAACTACCTCCCCCCTCAACCTTCCCTGTCCCACTTCCACCTACCTCTAGAGCTTTTACTGAATCTCCCTGATAGAAACAAAAGAAATGAAAATAAATATTTACTGCCTTAAAACATAATCTGTCAAAATAAAAAACACACATGGACAAGCTCACAAATCATCCAGCAGTCAATAGGCAGTCATATTCATTTTTAGGCACAACTAATACAAATAATGCCAAGCCATTAAAAATGTTATGAAAATATAGGAGTTGCGCAAGAGCTATTATTTTGTTCTTCTTTTCTCTCCTTTTATTTTATATGAGGCAGGCTAGAAGACACAGTGTTACTATTACACTTTTTACCCTTGACAAATCAAAACAAGAATATCCAAGCATCATCTGTTTATCCATATACATTGGAAGACACACCATGTAAAATTCCATTGAAGTACCAATAACAAAAAACCTCCGGTGTTACAGAAACAAAAAAAGTAAAAAGGTAGTTTCATAAGTTCTGCTGAAGAGGGAAATAGGCTAGCTATTTACTCACCATAGGTTGTACCAAGACAGGCAGACTAAAACACATTAACAATTCAGTGGCTGAACATCCTAAAAAAAGGCGTCCATATACTAGATCATCATGTTTCCACAATATTCCAGATAACCACGCGGCCTAATACGATAACTTTATGACTGGTATAATGTCAATCGTAAAGTGTTATCCAGCCAGTGAGCATTTGCCGGTTCACTTTAATGTCTAACAGGTGTATGGCCAGTTTAAACTTCACTTCTCTTGCATTGGTCCGGCCTAGTTGCCTCTCGCTCACTTAGAAAACAAAGCTTTTGGCAGAGCCTATGTTCTCATTGGTTAAATTGGCTGTCAATAACCAGACCACACTCAGACCAGACTGAAGCAGATTATAACATTGTTTACCAATTGTAGGATGTTTAGAAGATAGTTGTATGTATAGATTTACATTGTCAAAATTCTATATTTATTTATGTTTCCTAAGGAGGATGAGGAAATTTATTTATAATACAAACCATTCTGTAGCTTAAAGGAGAACTAACCCCACATTTTATATTCTATAATATAAAAACTTCCCACCAAGAACACTAATAAACTGTGAAATACCACCCTAGCCAATGGCATTTGTTTGGCCACTCCTCATCAGTCAGATGATCATTTGCCTAATCTGTATAGTAGCAGAATTGGCTTGAGACTACTAGTGGGTGTGCCCTGTTGAAATAAGTTCCTACAGTAAATTAGGATTGGGCATGCGTAAAGAACATAACGATCAGAGAACAAGCTATGTGATACTAGAATGCTGGGAAATAAATCACAAACCCCATGCTAATAAGGTAAATTTCCCAGCACCCACATCAAAATAAGAGATGAGACCCAGATTACTGCTTTTATGTCAAGGTGCTGTGACTTAGTGATTCAGTGTTGTTCTAAGATTTTAGTTGTGCTTTAACTCTTATTTTGAATACGATTGGAAGAACAACTATAAAGGTAGGGTACATGAGAAGGCTGAAAAGGTTGGACTGAGATGGACTTATGTTTTTATACTGTCTACTTCAGAAGAAAGAAAAGTGTACATAAGGAGTCTGAGTAAGGGTCATGTAACCCAAACAGGGTTATTCAATAAAAGTTCTTATTGTTAAAAATGGTGCTAATTCTGCCCCAACCAATCAGATGTTAGCTTTCAAATGTTAACTAAGATCTGATTGGTTGGGGCAAAATTAGCACCATTTTTAACGATAAGAACTTTTATTGAATCTCCCTGACAATGCGTAAGACTTAGATTGTGCCCTTATATTGTATGTCAAGGAATTATTTATATGCATTAATAAAAGGATGTTTTAACTTTATTAACGGACCATGAGTGATACCGGAGGGATTGGAGCCATACCTGTTTCGCATGCTGCTTATTAAGACAAGCAAGAGGGGATCAACCGGCAACCACTCCTGTGATTGGCTAAGACATCACACCTTAGCAGGTGCGATGTTGGTAGTGCCCACTTCTGCCTGCTCCCGTGCATGGAATGGGATGGGCTTCTGGTGAGTGCACACCCTGGGAAGTACCATAAAGTTCCTGAGAGGTTAACAAATACCTGCACCGCCTTTAAAGTAGCAGGAGCCATGGAATTGTGTACCCAGGGGAGGAACACCAAAGCCACCTATCTTTGTGAGTACTTTAAATACTCTTGCTGGAAAATAGCATTGCCAAGGAAATGTGCAAAAAACATGCATAGTTACTTCTTTATGTCTCTTTGGCCAATACATATACCCAAAAGAACTACTATGCAACAGCAGACACAACATGTTTTGATCTTGTTATATCACAAAAACAGATAAAAACAATCCTTAAAGAGGAACTGTGGTCCAAAAATGACTTTAGGTAAATTGATAGATATTTCTCTCCTGAGAATCTTTGCAATTTATTTTCATTGTTTAATTTGCATAGTTTTGAAGATATTTAAATTTTTTATAGCAGCAGCATCACCAGGTCCCCTGCACTTCCTGCTCTGAAACCTGTCAGTCAATCTGCCCTGTGTCTCCTCCCCTTTGCAGCCCCCCTGGTCCCTCCCACTCATGGACCCCATGGTCCCTCCAGTTGCAGGCCCCCCATGGCCCATTTCCTTACAGCCCCATGTGGCCCAGCCCACTCGCGGGTGCCGTGGCCCCATCCACTCGCGGGTGCCTAAGCCCCGCCCACTCACGGGTGCCTAAGCTCCACTGGCTCACAGGTACTGTGGGCCACTCTGACCCCCCCCTGAAAACTCTGTGGAAACAGCCTTTTCAGGCAGAATGAGAACTCTGTAGTGAGAGAGAAGGGCTGTAGATTCCCTTACCTTCTCTGCAGCTGCAGGTCCTTCACACAGGAGAGAGGGGGAGAGACTTCCTGTCTCCCTCACAAACTGAGGGAGTCTGAGACTGTGCTTGCCGGCAGCACTGTGCAGGAGAAGCCTTAGGAATGTCACGTCAGCCTCCCACCCATTAACTTTCTGGTCAGTCATTTCTTTATATCTTGGGCTGTGGAGAACATAGAGCGGTGGTTGATGGCTCGTTTTAAAGGTTGGAAACTGGCCTTTCATTTAAACTCAACTTGTTTGGCGACCACAGTTCCCCTTTAAGTATTTCATTATTTTAGTGCTACTCAGGGAAGTGAAGTAGTGCCCATGCCCCACCACTCTTAAAATACAGTGTGGGTTAAGTTTATTAAATCTATAAATGTGGACAGATTCAGTGTTGCAGATAAACCAAATAGTATGACCAAAATGTATTTCTCTAATTTTCTATTTTTGTGGGCATACCCTCCAATATTCATCTGCAGCTATTGATAAATGCATTACAAAAATCTGTGCCAAGTTCAGGTTCACTTAATTATTCTCCCCCTGCAGCCCTGAGCTATAACAAGGGAATTAGGAAGGTACAAAGATCACTGACATAAACATAAAGCAAGAGTTTCCAGCATGCTGTTAATGTTGAATGGCTACTTTTTAAAAAAATATATATACAATTATTTTTTTTTTTAATTTTGACCCAAGCATCCGATCGCCAGTTACAACCAGTCAGCTGGTGCTAAATTTTGGTGCAACCGATCGTGCAATCCATTGAAAACCACACAAATGCAAATTTTTACCACCTTGTCTGACTCGACATCTGTCAGAATGGGGCGAACGTTATATATATAAAAAAAACATTTGTTTAACACCATTTTTTTGCAACAAATTAATCACCAGATCTTCCAATTTTTTGTGAGCTACACTTCTAATGCAGTAAGTATAATATTCAGATAAATTCATTTAAATAATAAATGTCTAGATGAGAACTGAAACATCGAAATATACAGACCATTCCATAAAGCAGTCAAAAATAAGTGTTCTATTGTAAGAGGCATTTGTGGTACTGTTTCAAGAAATGGCCTGCTGATTTAAATAAAACCAACTGTTAGTATCCTGGTCTTGTCCTCTGTGCTGCAAAGAGGGATACTTCCTTTTCCCACGCACTAAGAGAGGGCTAAACAACTGCCAGTGTTTGCAAGAGCCACACAAACAAGACTACCGATTATTAGAGTGCACAAAAGCACACTACTGGTCTCAAGCGTCATGCACAGTTTTAAAGGATGAAACATTTCTGCCAGTTAATAATGATGTATAACAAGAGAGAGGAAAATTTCCAAGGCCATGAAGCTGTAGCGCTGAATTGTGCAGGAAATGATAAATACAGAAAGGAATTTCATAGGTTCCAGATGTACTAAAGTAGAAAGGAAACACAAGAGGGAATAAAGAAAAGAAATGGCTGCAAAGGGACAAACAAAAATAGTCATTGGTGGTTTCTCACCATTATCTAGTCAGCTTAAAATTTAATCATAGAACAGATGGTATTATCCGGTTTATTTAGATTTGGGATAATTGTAAAGCCAAGTGTCATGCTAACCCGCAGTAGCAAAATACAATGTAGGGTTTCCATGAAGTACCCTAACGGAGATTTACCCAGAGCCGCTATCTCTCTGGGTAAAACTCTCTTCCAGGATTCAATACACAGTTTGCATGTGTAGGTAAATTCATCCACTGCACAAATTTACCCCCAGCTATCAGCTGCCATTGAAAAGTCATGCTCAAACTAGCGCAAACTGCATACTGAATAGGATGCACCGCCCAAGTTAAATTTGCAGTAACCTATATAGAAACACTCTCTGTAAATTCCCCATTAAGAGTCAAGGTAAATAAATAAACTGCCAGCCTATTTTATAAGAGGCTGTGTTTTGTATAAATATTCAATGCCAACTGATAGCTGGCAGATTTATGCTTTTGTCTATTTATTATGACACTTGGCTTTACAGTTATTTCAAATAGCAATAAACCAGAAAACACCATCTCTTCTATGATTTCTCATATATTTGCATGTGTATGATATTTACTGTATATACTGCCAAAATTTGTTTATACGATAACTGTATTTGGAATAATATCAGTGGATCCTGCAAAACATTCTTCAAAGAGTATCTCCACCTTTTGCTGTAGTGTAGTGGACCCTATCCCACCCCAAACTACCATATTTGTCTGCAAGAAATTTCCAGCAGGGGGCCTGACCGGGCAGCCACGTCCGTGATTGGCTGAGAGGCAGCAAAACATAGACGCGGCTGCTGGCAGTGCAGAATGCCAGGGGAACGAGGCTCTGTAAGTTCATTACAGACAGGCAGCAAACAGGGATCGAGAGGGGGGGGGCTCCTACTCTTCACTTTCTGGGACTTTGGACCAACATTACAGGAGAACCATTTGGAGCAGAGAGGTAAGGTAAGGATTTTTAAACACTGCAAAGTGGGGCCAGTAGTGGGGGTGGCCATGTCCTTTAAAGGCCATGTTCACCCTAAAAATAAAAAATGTTCAGCAGGTAGAGAAACATATAAAAATGCCATACTCAAACCTTATACTATGCGAGAAGGACAATAGTTTCACTCTGGATGGCCCCTGAATCCCAACACTTAGGACATGGAAAACCCTATTATCGCGAATGTTACCAAAACTAACACTAATATATCTTACCCGGATTAAATTAGACAAATTTGACCATATTTGAACACCATGGTACGGCCCATTGGAGGATCACGCCATGCACTAATTAGTACCCTGAATGTAGACCATGCTGCCTTGGAGAAACTAAGAACCTAACCAGTATCGAATTGTGTCCGGACAATATGGCAAGGTAAGTGCGCCAGGGAAGCCAATTGATCTTTAGGATCCCTCCCTTTCCATCTCATACTACCAATCCACTACTAGAGGCAACTGTACTGGAGACGAGATGTCCGATGATGACTAATACTGGAAATAGCAAGGCCTCTTATGGCCTACCTTCCCGGTTTCCCCCAACCTAAATATAATGTTATTAAAAGCCAATAATTATTATTATTATTGATTGATATAGCACCAACATCTTCCGTGGTGCTTTACAATTACATAGTCATACATTACATACAGGGTAATACATGTTATACAAAGTCATACTTAATACATACACAGGTAATACATAAGGTGTGAAACCTGCAAGTACATCCACACTGGAGACAGGATACCAATACCAGGAACCCAACATAGGTTTGAAATAAAGGGAACCTTCTCCTGCAAATCATCCAATGTGGTATACCTGATTTTATGTTCTAGGTGCCCCTCAGGACTATATGTATGAGAGACTGGACAGACCCTGAGGCAAAGGATGAACTCTCATCGATTCACAATTAATAACAATAAACGAGATGTCCCTGTGGGTGCCCATTTCTGCAGCCAAGGACACAGCCTGAAAGACCTAAAAGTCACAGTGCTTATGGGAAATTTCAGATCCCAAAAGGAAAAGGTTAGAATGGGAATGTAAACTTATACAAAAATTTGGGACTCTGGACTCAACAAAGATCTAAACTTTATGTGTCACTATGTTTCTAATATTAATCTCATGTAGAGTTAATCAGACTAAATTCCTCTAAACCACCCAAACCCATAAATATCTCATTTATACCAGACCCTCCATGGACACTAGAGGTGAAGTGTATCTAATTGTTTATTTAACCCCTGCTAATTCTTTTATTACTGCCTGTGATCATTGAATGTGTATTTACTGTTTTATTTAAGACAGCCATTGCCAATCAGGCATGGGTGCAAAAGATAACATCTGTGTAATGTCAGAAAGTCTTTGTTCTAGTATGTATAAAATAGAGTGCTTTATAAGATTCAGTATTGTATCATGCCTGAGGAAGAAGCCTAGTGCTTCGAAAGCTTGCATTTTCAATCATTTTAGTTAGCCAATAAAAGGTATTACTTTATATCCAAGATGTCTTCACTTTCATCTATGGCTAACACGGTACAATTCTCTACTACTAATGAATATATACATGTAATTGTAAAGTGCTATTATATAAATCCATAATAATAATAATAATAATAATAATAATAATAATAATATGGCCTTTGATCACACTGTATATATCCTTATTAGTGTGTGGATACAACAGTTGGGAGAGCGCTAATAGAGGTAGTTATCAGAGAGAAACAAACTCACACAAAATTAAATATGGTCCAGATTCTTAAGCTCTAAACCCCTTAGGGTTGCCACCTTTGCCTTTAAGACCCAAACAGCTATGAAATATACATGCTGCAGTGTTAAGTGACATTGCTTTAAATACATTCTGTATGGCTACACTGAAATCAATGTAGCCTGCATCATGCTTCTTATAAAAATTACAACCGCCCATTGTCTTGTATAGTTCATATTTGTTCGGGTTTTAAAGGCAAAGGTGGCAACCCTTAATATATGCTACAAATCACAGTGTATGAAAAAGTATCTCACTGCTCATAATTGATGGCCCAGGTACAGACAGGCCTGAGCCCCCCGCTTAAGATCCACAGGAACAAAACAGGAGCGTGCACCCCTGAAATCGAACCGAAATTCCAGGTAAGTTAAAAACAGCCTTTATTAGGACATTCGAAACAGTGTCTAAACCACACTTAATCAGCTACATATAATTAAGTGTCATTTAGACACATTCAGGGAGATTCAATAAAAGTTCTTATCGTTTAAAATGGTGCTAATTTTGCCCCAAACAATCAGATTTTATTTAACATTTGAAAGCTAACATCTGATTGGTTGGGGCAAAATTAGCACAATTTTTAACGATAAGAACTTTTATTGAATAACCCTGATAATGAGCAAGGTGACCCTATGGGTCTGCTTGATTGAGATGTCCCAATAAAGACTATTAAACTTACCTAGAGTTTTGGTTCCGTTTCTGGTGTGCACGCTCCTCTTGCGCTTTTTGGGTGTTCAGATAGATAGACAGACAGACACACAGTGACAGAGATAGTAACAGATAGACATGGACAGATAGATATATAGCAAGCACATCAACACGTTTTGTAGCTTAAGTCGCTCTTACTACTTCATTGTGCACGCTGCTCAGGTATCACAAATGACACCCTATTAGCTGGGATTAAAGTCGCACAGTGGGATTGCAAAAAGCATATTCAATAAGGAAAAGAAGCTTTAACGGGCGTGATAGCAGCTCTGGGTAAATCTCGACTTAAGTGCTTCCACATGTTCTTTAAGCAGCTTGCCTGGAAGTTTGAAGCCCTGTTCATTTCAGTAACGAACAGGAGCCAGCTCTGCCCCAGCACTCATGGAACTTTGTACCTTGGTCTGATGGCTATTAGGAGGGAGAGGGTACTGCTGCTGCAAGTCCATTTGAGGTACACTGTATAGGAGCACCAATGGAATATTCTTATAATAATCATGTAGCTACGTAGATGTGAGATTTTTATATATTCCACTGTTGTTCTCATTATAAAAAGCTGAGCTTGTGTATTATATAGAATATACTCTCTACTGTAAATTATAAGGCTATAATTCCGAGATTATATAAAAGCATGAGACCACAAGCCGAGTGCTTTTATTAAAGGGGCACGTAACTCCAAGTTGACACCTTTTATCCATTTTTGTAGGTGGTACATTATCTGTTATATTGCACCCTTTTCCTCTTATTTAGGGCATGTCTGTCTGTAAACCCTAAATTCAAGTCCCTTTCTTTTAACACCCCCCAGTCACTTCATTCCAGCCCCCTCCCCATGGCTAAAAGATAACTGCACTCCATTCCAGTTTCAGCACACACAATTAGTAAATACTTATACAAAAATAAGCTGCTTGATACAGTGATCAGTGCAAAACACCAAAAATTATAGCAGGAATTAGAAAACATTGTATGCTCACCCTTAAAACAAAAAAAAAAACTGGACAGTTACCTATCCCCAACTGATATATTTTGTAGTTTATCGGCTACATTACTTACCCAATATTTAAGGATAATTATTGTCCCAATTCTTTAAGAGTAAGCTGGCCCCTCCCTCTATGCAGTTAATCAAGGCAGTGACTGCTGACATCACAACCAATGATTGACTGCTGTTTCACCTGCTGCCTCATCTTCACATGTTTAAGCTTATTAAAAGCTTATTAAGCAGAGGGAGGAGACAGATTCCTTTGCCAGAAAGAAATAGAACTTACCATTAAATATCTGGTTAAAAAAATACATGTAATAAACTGGTACAAATAGCAGTTGAGGTAAGATAACTGGCAAGTCACCAGTTTTTTGTTTTAACAGTAGACATGCCCTTCAAGAGGAGTCAACACCTATGCAGAGAAAACAGTGTGCAGTGCTGGAAGTAATTTGAGTTTGAGCTGAAAAGGAACAGAGTATTAGTGGCAAAACGAGTGCATTGTGTTGTCAAAACCTTCAATGACCATAGGCTTCAACTGAACTTGAATAATTCATATTTATTCAAGTAGCACATTTATATTTCATGTTTCCACCCATATTTGTTAGTCACAGCACCAGTATTTAATGTGCCACAAACCTTACTATTTTATCATACCCGAGGAATGAATAAGCATGGATTACATTTTCAATCACCTTAGTTAGCAACTAAAATGTATCACTTCAATTCCTAAATGTATTTAGACAATTAATTCGCATGTTTGTTTGTATTCAACCAAAAGAATTTAAACAATTAATTAAAATAACCACTAATGCTGGGATTCTGAAATAAATCATTCAAAAAAATATACGGCCTCCACTGCAATTTTACGTTTAGTTCATAAGCTGCAGTTTATCTTTTACTTCCATTATGTTGCCAGTAATCAGTAAGAAAACAGACACAAAACAAGGATGTCGTAACATCTGGGGTTTCTTCCTGCTAATTACACGAATACAGAGACCTATCAAGTGTAACATTTCACTTCCAAAAGACTTTCCTTATTTTCTTTTTGTTCCTGAACAGCAGTTAATCTCTGGCAAGAAATGCGTGTTCTTGCAAAAGCCAGAAAGAAAACTCCAGTAGCCAATGTTTACTAGACATGTTACGCTAGACATGTTTAAGGGCTAGGCCACACTGCACCGTTTTAATGTTAACAGCACACACTAGCAGGGCGATGCAACGAGCACTAACAGCCTGGCTATGTTACATGCCGATATAGGCGCTCGGAACATCGATACTTGCTGCTGTTCTATTCTTGCTCTTTTAACCCCAGCTATTAGCCGATTTCAGCATATAATATCGCTTGCGGTTAGCCACACAGCCACCGCAAGGAAGGAGTTTAATTCATGCTAACCGATATAATATTGGTTAGCGTGGAAGGAGTTTAATTCACGCTAACCGATATAACATTGGTTAGCGTGACTTCAACTTCAAATCTGGAGCAATGCCCTTGTTGGTGCATCACAGGTTTGGCCAGTTGCTCAGACCACAGTAAGTATGCTGCCCTGCAATCCTCTAATCAGATACGATTTGCATTTTTTGCGCAATTGCTTGTGCTCACACTGCGCAGCATTGCGCAATCACAAGGCACTGCAGCGCACACAATGGTGAGCGATTGCGGGCCTTGGCCTGGTTTTTGAAACACAGTTGTTCCATGCTTCATACTATTTCAACTTGACCAAGTTTGCTACGGCCATGAAATTTTACACACTATTGCCTCAAATAACTGGATAGAAATTAGTACCTGGAACATTGTATTTTGTAAATGTAAACAGTGCTTTGTTTTATATATTAAAAAGCATTAAACATTTTGGTTACAAAACAAACATTTCCTGCCTGCAGAAAGGCTGACATATCTACCAAGTAATAACAGTATTCTTTTTTAAAAAATGTGTAACTCATGGAATGTGGCAATTATAACGACATATTGTATAAATTAAAGCCATTTGCTATTTATCTAACATTATTATTTAAATTGTGCATCTAATGTTAGCAAGGGAAATTGGCAAATAAATGAAGAAAGCTAAAAATTGCCCAGACAATCTAACAGGGAGATTCAATAAAAGCTCCTTTTGTTAAGAATGGTGCTAATTTTGCCCCGACCAATCAGATGTTAGCTTTCAAATGTTACATAATATCTGATTGGTTGGGGTAAAATTAGCACCATTCTTAACAAAAGGAGCTTTTATTGAATAACCTTGTTAGTGTTAGAAAAATGGGCCTATATCTAAATTATAGATTTACAAGTAGTAGCGGATCAAATGTTTAATGTGAATAGCCAACCAAACAGCCCAGGCAGAGAGGTATGTCACCCAGGTTCATAAAATGGAAAAGAACATACATTAAAAAAAAAAAAAAACACACACACACACACACAAAAAAAACCTGAAAAACAGTTGGTCAAGGTCATATGGAACTGCCTAAACCCTTTTAAAATGGTAATACAGTGACAGCAATACGACTCCTTCCGCACTATATAAAACAAGCCTTATTTGTTTTTCCAAGGAATATTGATTTCATGAAGTACATATTGACAAATGCTTTCATTACAGCAGTAAACTGCAGGCAGGCAAACTAATGAATCACACTGAGTGGGCAAATTTACTAGAGACTCAAGAAGGTTTTCACACTAACCAATTTCTTTAAAAGCACATATTTCTGCATTCCTCACACTAAGGGTATGCTCCAATAATCGGGTCCTATTTTTGGAGTGATAGGAATGCATGATTTTACATGTTAGCGCATGTGTTTTTTTTAATTTAAATTGAATTTAATTATAACGCATGTCATTCGCACCAAAAATGGTGATCCCATGTGTTGTCAAATTTTAGTATAGTGTGGCCTAGCCCTAAGGATCACAATGACCCAAGTGTACAAATGGCACATGCATCAGAGATCGAAAGAATATAAATAATAGAAATAGTCTGGGTAAAAGGTTTAGACAGGAGGAGGCCCGTAGGAATAATAGTGAAGGCTCCCACTGCATCAGAATGGAAAATAAAGTCTGCTTACATTTGTGTCGCTTGTCCACATTTTTCTATTTAGTACTATGGGTAAAATGCATTAGTAGTGCATTTGTGTCCGCTTGTCAGAGATTTTTTCTGCCTTCCCATAAACTTCAAATGAATATGCAAATCGGAAAAGAATGTACACAAGCTAAACAATAGTCGTACAGGCATGTGAATGATGAAAGGTTCAAAACACAATGCACTTAGTGGGAACGGATTTCTGCAATTTCAATTAAAAATAAAAAGTGTAATAGCAGATCAGAAAACACAAGCAGGCAGAAAAGCGGATAGGAACGCGAATAGTGGGACCTAGGACTAAGAATATCAACAACATTCCAAAATGCATTTAAATTTCCATCTAAAGGTCACTACCCTGGGGCAAAACTAAAGCAGAGAGGACTTCAAATCAAATTTAGAAACAGTTAAAAAATTCTTAGAACATTTCTGCAAGACAATGAATTGTACTTGACTCAGACATGAGTAAGAACAGTTCTAGGCATCATTGCAATTTTTTTCTTTGTTGATGCAAGTGCAGACTTGGGAAACTTAGGGAGAAATCATACTAGATTACACAAAATGTCCATAAAAGAGAAAGTAGAAAACAGTATGGCTGTATACACACTGTCTATTTTTCCTATGAGAATTCAGTGAAATTTAGATATGGAGAGCAGCACACCAATGCAAGTATCAGCAATTTATTTTTATGATGATACCTTGATTTGCTATTCTCCATATCTATATTTTCTGCTAAATTCTGCTGCATCCAATTAATTTTTTGGACGATTTTTAAATCTTTGGTCAATTGGGCCAAAATATCGACCATGTGTACACAGGGTAACTGTGGTCTTCATAAATGGGTCCACCATTTTAAAGAACTCTCACGTGCCTTTCAAACAAGCCAAGGATGATGTCTCTACAAGCCTATATCTTAAGACAGTGATGCCCAACCCATGCAAGTGGCCCGGACACATTTTTTCACGGCCCGCATGGAGTCACGGTTGGGTGTGGAAAGGGGCGGAGCTACTCCCCGCAGCCCACTCACAATGCTTAGTGCCGCTAGTGAGGCCCCCATCGGCTGGGTTGGGTACCCCTGACTTAAGATCTAGAGAAGCTAAAATTACACTTCTAAGTTATATATATACACACACATATATATATATATATATATACACAAATATAGCAAAATTGGGCACTCGTTCCTCAGTCAGAATCCTTGCCCTGGTGCAATTCCTAGTGATTATCAATAATGAAGTAAAAGATGGATGCACTCCAGGGTCCTTTTCATGATTTATTCAGTGCAGCAAATAAAGTGCATACAAAAGTGCAATCAGCAACGTTTCGGTCTGGTTCTAAGACCTTTCTCAAGGTCTTAAGCTAGGTACACACTGTACAGATTTCTGAAAGTGACAGACAGGATCTGCAAGATCCTGTCTGTCATCTTTCAAAGATCTGCATAACACATCCGAGTGTTCTCCTATGTGAGACGCTCGGACTGTGTGTTTCCATCGGCCGCGCTAGACTCCTCTATAGGGAGTCTAGCGCGGCGATGAAATTTCGGCCTTTCCCGAACGAGTTCGGCCGACCCGATCGTTTGGCGGCCGCGCGCCGCGGGAAACTAACGTACACACGTAACGAAAGCCCCGATACGTCGGATCCGACGGTATCGGGGCTTAATCGTTAATGTATGTACCCAGCTTTAGAACTTGAGAAAGGTCTTAGAACCAGACCGAAACGTTGCTGATTGCACTTTTGTATGCACTTTATTTGCTGCACTGAATAAAATGAAAAGGACCCTGGAGTGCATCCATCTTTACTTATTATATATATATATATATTATATTACATATATATATCATTTCCTCTACTAAAGGGAGACCAAAATATATAGTGTGCATGCTCCAACCTGAGACTTGAGAGAAAAAAGCTCCCTTTATACTGCAGTAACTTTGGACAGACTAAAGCTAGAAGTATGATCATGGAGTCATTTTAAAGGGCAACTAAAGCCAAAGAACAACAATGAACCAGAAGGCAGAACACCTTGATATAAAACCAGTAATCTGTGTCTTACCTCTCATTTTGATACAGGCTCTGGGAAATTTACCTAAATAACATATGGTTTGTGCTTTACTTTACATCATTCTAGTATCAGACAGTTTGGTCAACGACCATTATGTTCTGCACATGCTCAGTCCTTAGCTATGGCACAAACTTGTTACAGTTGGTCACACCCATTAATAATATCTAGCCAATCCTTTTACAGGACAGATAAAGCAAGGAAGCATGTGACTGAGGTCAGGAGGTGTGGTCTGACACTGCCCATACACACAGATACTTCATCCAGTTCTTAACAGGCTTTGATTTACTTTAACAGAGTTTACTGAAGTGGCATTTTATAGTTTATTGGTGTTTTTAGGGGGGTTGTTTTCAGATTCTGGAGTATAAAAAACTGGGTTTAGTTCTCCTTTAAAGGTAGGAGTGTGCTCTTTTTTATGAAAGGCCACTTGTATGGATACCACAGTTCCCCTTTAATGCAGGTCCTTTAAATACATTTTAAAGGACCCAAGGCAAAATACAAAGAAATAAGACATCATCACCATGGATCAATACATTATTCTTCTAAAGGAGTTTAATATTTTTCAGAGATTACTAATTTTATCATCATGCCCTGTCAATAGATGGGCATATGAAGCAGCTGGCAAACACATATTCCAAGTACCCTGCTGATGACCGGATCAGAGTGTGCTTTGAAACTGCAGAAAGGACAATGCTAGATCCTGCAACCTCTCTTTCAAAATAATAAACTTTTAAAATATTAGAAAATATTTAGCAAACAATCCAACATTCCCTAAAAGTAGATGCTGTCCCGAATATTCATTTATCTTTAGATATATGTATCTAAAGCTCTATCTACATACAAAAGCACTGTTTGTAATTCAGTTTTTCTCATTGGGACTCACTGCACTGAAAAGGAGTCATGATTTTCTCCATTCTTAAACAACAACAACAAAGTACTTAACTCCCCCTCCTCTTCTATCTAAAATGAAAGGGAATGTGGTTTTCCTGCATGCTTTTAGGATCAAAACAGATCATAAATATGTTAAACATTAAACATAGATTTTGGAGCATAGATTTTTAGCTGAGCAACTTCCTATAAAAACCATTGTAATGTCATGTATATTTTTACAAGTGTCTTGGGTAGCAAAACTTACCTACAAGAGCAGTTACTTTTCGTGTTCACAGACCTCGCTTCTGAACCTGGAGATCTGCATGTTGTATCCTTGCTAGTAAATGAAGTATCTACCCATTAGCTTTAGTTATATGTGGGCTACCTTTTCCTGCTCCATTATATTGATGCTCAAAACTTGCAGAGCAATTAGCTCTATATATTTATAGTAATAGACAATCTGCACTGTAATGCCAGTAGGGTTGGAACAACCACATCCTTAGGGCATTTGTACACTATTTTATGACAGCCTAGGCATTTATATACTCTTTGCACCACCATCAATCATAAGTCTGACTCATCCCTTGAACAAGAAGAGACTTATGCTGGGTACACATTTTAAAAGATGACAGACAGAATCTTTAAGCCAAGTTGCTAGATAAAGTATACAGAGAACATTCAGGACTGCCACATTTCCTTTAGCCACGGCCGACACCCTATACAGAGGGCCGACAATAGACAAGGGGGATCGTTCTGGGTGTTTCTAAGGATCCTGAGGCCTCAGAAACGCTCATTCATCAGCCTCAGGAATGCTCGGAAAGGAGGTACAACCTTTAAAGACGAAGGGCTGATTCAGTTGAATCCGACTGAATTGTCCCTTTATCGTTAATTGTGTACCCAGCTTTAAACTATAGGACAAAAAAGAGAGACGCTAAAGAACTACCACTGTCAACATGATTATTGGCCACTATAAATCACTCCTCTATATGGAGTAGCAGGCTGTACTAGCCCCCAAGCCAAAAGAAATCTTCCAAAGAAAATAAGCCAGAGATACTACAAAAATATTGCAAAAAAAAGCACAAAAGAAACAAACAAGTGTTTATTTCCCAATTTATTATAAACAAATGCAATGTTTTGGGCAGCACGTCACCCTTTCTGCTACCTACGGTATTTGACACATGCACAGACCACTACTTTTAGCAAATAGAGTGTGTATTTATGGCTCCCCAGGGGCTAGACCAGTGGCCATATATATATGTCTATATGGCAAATAACAAAGTGCTGAACAAGATTAACTGGTGAACAGTTCTTGGCCTATTTGTATTCAGCTACAAGTGCACATAACTACATTCTTTGCAGATTTTTATTTTTTTTTTAAACTAACATCAAAACTATTCAGTAGAGTCTGATTTTGCTCAGTACTCTCAATGGCCAATATCTTTGTAACGTTCCAAGTACAACAAATAACATATCTTTATGTATTGACTCTGGCAGTTCTAACAGTCTGGAGACAAGGATGCAATGTTATGGCCAATGCAGGAAATAAAAATTATCTGTGATTCTCAGAGCAGGATTTCCAGAGGATTCCTAGCTGCCAGCTGTCGAATGTGAAGGTAAAACGCAAACAAACTGCTCTATTTCAGCTATAGTCAACCTCCCACTCTTTTTGTCTGCACCTACTGACAAACCAGCTGGAGGGAAGTTGAAAATCCAATCATGTACACAGAATCATATTCTTTGGGCTGACCAACCGATACTTATGTGAATCTCTGTGGTGTTTTCTTGGCCCACGGCTGATGTATGGATTGGAAATTCCGTTAAATCAGAGCAGATTGTGCGGTCTCCTATGGACTGCACAATCCGTCACAGGAAAAAAAAATGTCTGTTGCGGCTACTTTTGTTCGACAGTGATTTGTCCTGGCCAACCACTCGCTATTTGCAAACAGTATCCAGGATGAAGAATCTGATGGTGTGTACCCAGATGTTCCTATCGTTCTGCATGTGAAAAAACAGACAGCAGGGTGAATAAAGCTAAAGACAAAGCAAGCTTTCCCAATAAATTGTGTATGTCCATTTTATCCCCGAATACTGTATTCAAAAGGGTTTGCAGCTCATATTGAATAGAGCTTTATTTCTACACAATCGCATAACACCACAAAAATAAGCAATACAACCAGGTCCCCAGCAGCAGTAAAATATTAACTGATGCAAACACGCAAAAAATGGTCCAATTAATTAGGGCCAATTAAAAAATGAGGGCCAATTTTAGAAACACTGAATCCCCACGAATGACCCCTTTAATATTTAAATCAGTTATGCGGGAAATGTCAGGTTTTGAAATGTTGCAAATTTTAAAAGCATCTGTGCATGTATGAGAAATCTCTGCACATCACTATGCGAAGCTTACAAATAATGTAGATGACTGCACCAACCGACATTCATACCCGAATTAGTGCCCAGTCTGCCAGTGAATTGGTACAAATGTTAAATAATATCTGTTTGGTTGGGGCAAAATTAGCACCATTTTTAACAATAAGAACCTTTATCAAATCTCCCCGAATTGTTTCACAATGGCAGTAGCAAAGTTACTGCCAGAATTTATATTTTTTAGATATGGACTATTGCCGGGCAATTGTAAGGAAATCATCACTCTCCTATGGCTGCAATTTATTACTCAAAATAGCCCATCAGTAACAACGCTAAATACATTTATATGAATTATGGCTTACTACAGAAATAGAGATTAAACCTCCTTAAAATTAATAATATTAGACATAAATTCCAATGAGTTTGGTTTAGATATCTGTCAAATTCTACTTGGGCCACAAACTAAAAAAGAATTATTGTTTGGGACTACATTTGTAAACATAATCATTTATTTAGAAAGTACTTCTTGTACATTAATCTTTTATAACACATAAGTGTCATATTTTATATTGGGGAGGTGTAGTGGTATAAATCCTTATAAAAATCACTCTATCAGCTATGTCACTGATAACTCAGGTCTTATATCCCACTGCCCCTCTAGTTCCAGTGTTCATGCCTGAAAAATGACTTGGCGGTTTTTGCAAAGTTTGACTTCACTAACAGGACTTGCTGGAGCTACTTCATAACCAATGTCTCTCTCCTCCTCCGCAAAGATTAATTAAAACAGGTAGCTACTGGGCTAGGATGTTTCTTTCTACTGGTTTTAAGTTTAAGTTACAGTATGTAGCTTGGTGGGGGTTAAATTTAGGTTGAAAAAGGGACAAGGCTAGAATTTAAAATGCGGGGGAGGGCAGAAATGTATGTATTATAAGTATTAATGCACCCCATCACATTATAATATAAGGGTATTACACTGTACACTGTTATACCTTATATAATACATAAGTGTGATATTTTATAATGGGGAGGTGCTGTGGCATAAATCCTTATAAAAATCACTCAGCTATCTCACCAAGTGGCTCAGTTCTTATATCCCACTGCCCTTCCCATTCCAGTATTCATGCCTGAACAATGACTCAGCATTTTTTCCAGTGTTTAACGTCACAAACGGGATCTGCTGGAGACTTTTTTAGTATATAAATAATTAACTGCCATTCTTAATGGAAAGTACAGGAAGAACCGAGCATTGGCTCTCTCATCCTCTCTCCCCGTACAGTTTGTTTCACAGTAAAACTTGAGGTAAGACAGCCGAGTCCGCTCCTTATCTAAATCGTAACTCAATCAGTGAAAAAAATGGGGCGGGGAGGGAGGATA
This sequence comes from Hymenochirus boettgeri, assembly GCA_019447015.1. Lineage (NCBI taxonomy): Eukaryota > Metazoa > Chordata > Amphibia > Anura > Pipidae > Hymenochirus > Hymenochirus boettgeri. Next base: position 195,498,867 of record CM033470.1, on the reverse strand, counting down.
AGGCAATTAACTATTTATATACTTAAAATGGCTTCCTATATAAATACTAATATAGGGAGAGAGAGTGTGTCTGTCCTGTCTTGTTTTCTTTTTTGGCTGGCCTTATGTATTATATGAAACCAGCAAACCCCAGATTCTTAAAAGACCCCCTTCCCCTTCTCTCTTCATTCAATCTCTCCTCCTTGGGAATGTGGTGTCTCACGCCTGTGCACCCGAGAGCCGTGTCATCATCCCTCCTCCCACTGAGGAGTGCGTGCACGCACGCCAGTAGGGGTCGACTTACCCAAAGCTGCACTGACAGTGGGAGGAGGGTTAATGACACGGCACTCAAGCTCTTGCATCTGTGATCCACGTCCTTTACAACTTTCTTTTAGTATATAGGATAATATACTACCTAAAGTGTAATATACAGATTTACTTCACCTCGGTGTTCCATGCCCTGTATAAAAGCACTTGGCCTACAGCCTTGTGCTTCTATATGGTCAGGCAACTCCTTGTGGTGTAATGTCCTTATATTACACTGTAGATAGCTTATTATTCCTTATACATTATACTGTAAGGGGCACATTATCCCTTATTTACCTCATGGCATTAGGCTAGCCTTACAAATTAACAAATGCTAATAACACGAATTGGCACAACCACTAGGTTAACATCAGCGAAAAACTAAAGGAATAATGAAATAAACTTTCAATAAAGAAAAAAAAATTTTCATTGTTAGATCAATATACATTTAATTAATAATCTAAAAAACGCAAATGCACTTTACCGACTCCCTTAAAATCCTTTGTGCAGCATTATGTGTTATGCTGTATTGGATGAGTGGGCGATCAGACATGCTGGTAAATCATGGCGATCGTGCAGTCTCCTACGGACCGCACAATAGGTTGCAGCAAACTGTCAATCACAGCTACTCTTGCCACAACTATCAATGATTCATCACGCACTAGTGTTGAATGGTCAGCCTGGATGAAAAGTCTTCCGCCATAACGGATCAACGAGCGACCCCCGACTGAACACATAGACAAGTAAGACACGGCCCGGATTCAGTGCCAAGATCGTATGTGTGTATGAGCTTTAACTAAACAACAACTAAAAAATATTGAGAATTATTGGTATTAATACATATACTGCAGTTCTGGTTAGTTCAGGGATACTATATAATATTGAGAATTACTGGTATTAATACATATACTGCAGTTCTGGTTGGTACAGGGATACTATATAATATTGAAAATTAATGGTATTAAAGGAACACTAAACCCAAAAAATCAACTCTTTGCCATTCGTTTCTATTATTCACTTATTCTCACCTCCCTGTGAATACTAGGACGCACGGGGGACCTGGAACTTACCTTACCGCCGCTCCACTCGCAGCCGCTTCTTCACTGAACAGCTGTTCTCTCTCCCCGTGCCTAAGATAGGCCGCGCGGTCGGGACAGAGCGGCTGTCAGTGAAGGAGCGGCTGCAAGTGGAGCGGCGGTAAGGTAAGTTCCAGGTCCCCCGAGCGTCCTATTATTCACAGGGAGGTGAGAATAAGCGTTCTCCCCTCCTTGTGAATAATAGAAACGAATGGCACAGAGTTGATTTTCTGGATTATGGGACTTTAGTGTCCCTTTAATACATATACTGCAGTTCTGGTTAGTACAGGGATACTATATAATATTGAGAATTACTGGTATTAATACATATACTGCAGTTCTGGTTGATCCAGGGACCAAGGAATTGTTTTCTTCCTTTTCAGCTGGGTTTTTTTGCCTTCCTCTGGATCAACTGTTAGATAGGGTTAAAAAGGAGGATGAAAAGGTTGGACTTGATGGATGTATGTCTTTATTCAACCTCAATTACTATGTATGTAATAAAAAAAAAAAAAAAAGGAGAGTGCTTATGCAACACTTGACAGCTCTTCCCTCCATCCTTTTACAATGCAGTGCCTATCTTTAACATAGGCGAGTGAAGTAAGCAAAGTGCTTGCTCCTATGAAAAAAAGGTCTCGCAACCCAACTTTCATTCCCCTTTCTTTCTAAACTTTAATCCTAATTCTCTGAGTACAAGCATATTAAATTATTTATTAGCTGCCAGAAGCTAACTCCTGTATCTGTATATTTACTCAGCTACTTAGACTGTAAGCTCTTCAGGGCAGGAATCTCACTCCTGTTGTTTTTAAGCATGCAATGTTTACAATGACTTTTTATCGTTAATTTATATCTGTTATCTTTGTCTTTATATGGAACTTTTTTATGTAATTGGTCTTTATTTTTGTGTATAATTGCTTGCACATATTCCTTTTGCTTGAATGCACTGTAATGTTATAATGTACAGCACTGTGTAAAGTAGTGCTTCATAAATAAACAAACATATATATGTAGCTTTCCAATTGTAGTTTTATGGGTTGCATACAAGACTATGTTCTATAATAAAACATTGTCCATCTTTTCATATAAGTCAACAGTGCATTTACATAGCCAGGGGTACTGAAACTTCTTGGAACGAGGCCTTGGTTGCAACCTTTTAACAAGGTCTATCTGACGGTATCAAAGATGACCTAGTCTTCAGAGAATTACCTTCATACTCAGAACACACAAGCAGAGAAATAGTTGACTTTTCCTCCTGGGCCCTCAAGTTTTTCTTGCCTGTAACTCCTCACTTTAATGTAAATGTTTTCCACTCAAGCCTTTTTTGGTTTCAGAGCCACTGGTAACATCATTAACTCTTCCTTTGCTTCTCTTCTAGGCATACCCTTGTTTTCCCGTCCTCAGTATGGGCCACTGACAATAAGAGTTAATTTCCAAGTCTAAGACTGAGGTTTCCCTGCAAGTTGGCATACTTCATCAAGAGCAACTATCCTACCTGGTTTTTCAAAGTCTAACTGCCCCTCTGAAATTGGGAACTCCCAGGCTCCGCTTGCACAACCCCATCCTTGATTGATCCAAAAATGAACTTGTTGCCTGAATTTCCAGTTATTTTTCTAAAAGCAAACCTTTTCTATACATTATTCCTCCATTTACTGTGACAAAAAGAACGGAATTTCCCTTTCAGTCCATTATTTTACATTCAAAGATGTCCTTTGCTAAAAGCTGGCTCAAGTATTACCACTTCACCATCCTATTAATCTCCTGTCTGGAACGCTGCCTCCCCGTGGCCGCACTTATTCTCTACTGTGAAGACAGCAGCAATGCAAGAGTACATACAGGAACACCTATCCCGAGGATTTATTAGACTTTTCACTACTCCTGCAGGTTTCTTCTTTGTGGATAAAATTGCAGTTTTCAACCTTGCATTGGATTATAGGGGGTCTCAATAAGATAACTATAAAGAATCGTTACCCACTTCCATTAATCACAGAACTTTTGCTCACCTGAGAGGGGCAAGGATTTTGCCTAAATAAGATCTATGGGGAGCTTACAACCTAATCCTCATTAGTCAGAATGACAATTGCAAAACAGCTATTAACAACCATGAAAACCACTATGACTATCTGGTCATGCCATTCAATCTTTGTAAGGCATCGGCAGTGTTCCAAGAATTTGTCAATGACATCCTCCGAGACCTCCTTGGCATCTCTGTGGTAGTCTACCTTGATGACATTTTGATTCCACTCACATTGCCTCACATTGTTGAGAAAAGTCCTGTCCTGAACACAAATTCCAAAATTATGCCAAATTAGGAAAGGCATCCAAAGTGATATTTAGTCTCTACACAGGGGTTCAAGATGGACCCAGCCAAGGTCACAGCTGTTTTCACATGGCATACATGCTATTCAACGTTTCCTAGGTTTTGACAAGTATTATCGACAGTTCATTAAAGGCTTCTCCTCTATTATTTTTCTATTCTGGTCCTTATCAAAAAGGCGGCAAGCCAATGTCCTGGACCCCTACTGCCCGTGAAGCCCTGAAGAAGGCATTTACCAATGCCCCTGTAATAGCACACTCAGATCTTAGTCTGCACTTTGCGATTGAGGTTGATGCCTCTAATTCTGGAGACAGAGCAGTCTCTCTGTCTGAAGGGGAAACTTCATCCTTGTGCTTTCTTTTCTACAAAAATTCTTACCTAATGGACATAAAAAAAACATCGGGAACCAGAACTATTAGCCATTAAGTTAGCTCCAGAAGGGTGGCATCTTCCATCACTGACCATAACAACCTTGAGTACATTACAAATTTAAAAAGAATACACCCTTGTCAAGCTCGGTAGGCTCTATTGTTTTCTCATTTTAATTTTACCATTACCTATCAACAAGGAAATAAGCAAGAAAGGTCCTTTCCTGCAGGCGATAGCTCTGAATCCGAGAAAGTACCAATTATTCCTTCTTCTAAGATTCTAGGCTCCATTTCTCCACAGCTTTACCTTCAAATTGAGGCTCAATTCTGCTCCTGTAGACACTCCTTAAACTGTGGCCCTCCAGATCTTTAAAAACTACAACTCCCAGCATGCTCTTGCAGCCCTTTGTATCAGCATATTGAGAGCTGGGGTGCCCTAGTTGAATGATCCTTGGCCTAGATACTTAAATTGTATGTATGTATGTATGTGTGAGTAGGTGTGATTTTAGTTTACCAAGTAGAAAGACAGTTGATAAAGAGTTCTATTTTTGCTACCAATGAATTCTATTCACATTATGCTTTAATAAATCAGTTTGTTTTGAGTCATGAAGTTGACAACTCCACATAAAAGTTAAGAAACCCAATAGATTTAAAACATGATATGAAACCACAACTATAGTATCAGTTTCTTAAAAATGTCAAATGGCATACATTGTCAACAGTATTCTGCGGAACCTCAACAAAAGGACTCTGTTAAAAAGGCATTTGGGGCAAAATAGCAACTTTAAAGTGGCTTTTAAATCCCAGGACTAAGTAGGTCAATCAAACCTATGACTTCGGTTTGTAACATAGTAACACAACAATGGACATACATCCTTTTATACATCGTTTTTATCCTACTTATGATGCTTAACAGATTACTAAAAATAGGCAAAAACCCAGTCTGAAGGGTCTGAAAATACTTTCTAACTCCAAATGACACTTAATGTATTTATACCAGTAATTCTTTACTAGCCAAGGAACTTGCCAGCACAACATCTTCTGGAAGAGAAATGTTATCATTCTTATTGTATAAAACCTTTCTGAAAGCTTCCACTATTAAGGGCGGCTTGTGCTTGTGTATACTTGGATATGTTATTTTGGAGAATAAATACACTAGAGTTTATCCTAAAACCTATTAATCTATAGAGTAATCATATCCCCACACAAGTACCTCTTCTCCAGTTTGAATAACTCAACCTGCCTAGTCTGTCTTCATAGTCAAGCTCCTTTATTACCTTTATGCATTAAGTGGCACTAAATTAATAAAGGTGATTTCCTCTTTCTTTGCCAATGATAATGTTTGCAAACATCAAACCAAGTACTTCAATAATTCCAAGGATGATGCCAGAGATGTCACATTGGTTTTCTAGAAAAGTACAAAAAGTATGTGGCCTTTTACTTTTCAAAAACCTATATAATTTAAACACTGATGAAATGGATTAAAATGACTACAGTTTATGAACTAAGCATGCATGTCAGCAAGACTTAATTCTTAATGGTTGTCAATAGCTTAATTCACTAGTACAGTGATAAGATGTATTATGAATGGGTTAACAAACAAACCAGCATCAGTTTGTAGTCAGATCACAAAGAGCCCAGCTTTACAAAGATTTTCCACCAGCACAGAATAATAAGAGCTTTGTGACATCAAAAATGCTTCTGCTGTCCCAGGGAGATGATTCGCCAATAGGGAAATAAGGCAAACATATGCAAGTTCTGCTTTTCAGTAACAACCCCCCTTTGAGGAGTAGAACATGAGCAATTGCAACTTTAAAGGGCAAGTCCAGCCCTAAAATAAAAACTTACATACAGGTAAATCACCCCCCAAAACCCTAAACGGTAATGGTTTGAAATCTGAAAGATTAAAGGGCAAGTCCACCCCCAAAACTAACTTTTTATATTTATTTGGCCCAAATAAGTGCTCCAAAACAAACTTTACAGCATGTAAATCGGTCCAGTGGTTCAAAAGTTACAGACCTTTGTAGCTGGCTTAATCCTGCAGCATAGACCAATACAGTGATGAACAGAGACAGGTTACATTACCTTGTCTCTGTTCTTTTCATGTTCTTGAGCATGTCTGTTAACATCCAGCAGTGAGAACAGAGGAAGTTGCATCAGTAATGGTCTGACCCCTGGATCCCTGGATTTTCCCTCTCAACCAATCACAGCTGTAAAGTTATGTGTACTGAAGAAATCCAGGATCAACAGCTGCAGCCAGCCAACCCAGATAGAGATATAGAGAGAGAGACACACACAAACACAGGCAAGAATTTTTTTTTTTTTTCTAAGCTGCAGCTCGGGGTCATCTAAAGTGGAAGTGGAGAGGAAGTGCAGCCTGATATATATCTCATTAAATATCAGGCAAAGCAAATGATTTTGAGAAAAATGAACATGGCGTTTGAGGTTGGTACTATTATATAAAGAACATATAAAAAGTTTATTTTTGGGTGGACATACCCTTTAAGTCTAACCAGAAATCCTGCACAATGTCCTGTTGCCCCTGTTTCTGCTTCCTGGTTCTTCCAGTTAGCAACTGTCAGTTATGGATTTGACAGTTGACATCACAGCCAATGACTGAATGTTAATCCCCTGTCTGCCTCTTCTGAGCATGCCCAGGCTCAGTACAGGTCGCCAAATTGCTCAGTTTCCATGAGGCCTCCAGAAGAATAGCAGGCATACAGTAATGAATTCATTGGACAAAGTATGATATATCAACATATTTTAAAGAGGCAATTCTTTCTAAAAGATGTTCTTATGATGGTGGAGTTGTCCTTTAAGCATGTTCAAAGTAAAAGGCAAGACTAGATTCCATGTTTGCTTGTTATTTTTAAAATGTTCTATGATTTTATTTAATACTTTATTGCATCTTCTGGAAAAATAAATGTCTTAATGTTTATTATACCTTGATTCAAATTCCATAGAAGCTGTAGATACAGCACATTTCCATGTGACTCCAGACAGGTGCAACTGGTGCTTTTGTCTGTGAAAGTAAATCAGAAACCACAATATTCAGCAACACCAACTTAGGCTAGGTACACATGAGGCGATGTTTTAATTGGGATCGAAAGATTGGTGGTACTTTTTCGCCGTGATTGACCAAAGATGGTAAATTTCAGCCGATAAGTTATTTGTGTGTTTCTGTTGTGGTGCCGTAGGGAAATATCACCTTGTGTGTACGTAACCTTAAACTTTGTATTGCTTTCCACTAGAAAATCCAACAAATTAAAAAGGCTAGTAATAACCAAAATGAAGGAGTGGGTAAGGGAATAAGCGTTTCCCTGGGGTTAATTTTAATTTACACACATGTAAATGCACACACATGTAAGAGTGCCTGCACATGCACACACATGTAAGAGTGCGTGTACACCCCATGCACATACGTGTAAGAGTGCCTGTACATCCCATGCACACACATGTAAGACTGCCTGTACATCCCATGCACACACATGTAAGACTGCCTGTACATCGCATGCACATACATGTAAGACTGCCTGTACATCCCATGCACACACATGCGAGACTGCCTGTACATCCCATGCACACACATGTGAGACTGCCTGTATATGCACACATGTGAGACTGCCAGTATATGCACACACATGTGAGACTGCCAGTATATGCACACACATGTGAGACTGCCAGTATATGCACACACATGTGAGACTGCCAGTATATGCACACACATGTGAGACTGCCAGTATATGCACACACATGTGAGACTGCCAGTATATGCACACCCATGGTGAGACTGGCCATAATATGCACACACAGGTAACTGCCAGTATATGCACACACATGTGAGACTGCCAGTATATGCACACACGTGAGACTGCCTGTATATGCACACACGTGAGACTGCCTGTATATGCACACACGTGAGACTGCCTGTATATGCACACACATGTAAGACTGTCTGTATATGCACACACGTGTAAGACTGCCTGTATATGCACACACGTGTAAGACTGCCTGTATATGCACACACATGTAAGACTGCCTGTATGTACACACATGTAAGATTGCCTGTATATGCACACACGTGTAAGACTGCATGAATATACACACATGTAGGACTGTCATATACATACATATAGAAGGCTACAAATATCATGTATATATAAAGATTTCTAGAAAGGGAGTAATTTGCCTTTCAGAACAAATATATGTGTATTTATGAGGATGTCACAGGGCACAAAAGTGGGCACAGTGGGAGAATTCCCAGTGACTTATCCAGACAATTGGAAGTAAAAGCCAAATATATTTCATTTTCCCCCAACGGTGTCACTGTACCCTCGGGGCCACAGTTGGAGCCCAATGTAATAACTTACCGATCTTAATCTTGACGCTTTGGAACACCCGGATCCCCTCTTCCTCTACAGCCATGGCCAGAAGTTCTGCGGGAAACTCTTTCTGAGCCCCGCACAGGGCGGGAGTCCACTCACTGTCCCTTCGATAGGTTTCCGGCTGCTGTGGGTACCGTTACCGCACCACCTCTCCGCCTCCGCAAAGGGAACAGAGCGCCAAGCAGCAGCCAAGTGTCAGCCTACTACCCGGGTACTAACATACTCACGGACGCCCACTCTCAGCTGATTGGCTAGCGCGGAAACACTCAATGGAAAGGGCGGGTCTGAAAGTATTTGCAAGACTGTCCGATTGGTGTTGAATCTCGAATGGAGGGCGTGGCTTTTCGCTTTATTAAGGACATTGTAAAGCTGTCGGAAAGCCTTCAGTGCGTGGCGAGCAAGAGGGGAAGCGGAATGTTGGGCGAATCGGCTAATGTGGTATCTGATTGTTCAACCATTATATGTGCGTCCACTCCTTACTATCTGATTGTACAATCTATATACCACCAGTGTTTAAAGGAGAACAAGCCAGTATAACAATGTATGGCTATGGGAGGGGGTGGAGCTTAAAACAACTTACTACAGGAGTACTCACCTGGTGACAAAATCATTGTAGATATTAGAAACAACTTCGACCAGCTTGCTTTTAACAAGTCTAAAATTAGGGCCTTTCCTCACCCAGCTCTTTCTTCAGCTTGCCCTGCCCTGCCCTGGACCACCCCAGCAGGCCCTCAAAACAGGGCTCAGGGCTGTGACTGCATTTAATGAACTAGTACAGTGGTGGCGAACATATGGCATGCGTGCCAGAGGTGGCATTTGGACCCCTCTCTGTGGGCACTCATCACCAGCATACTTCACCAGAGATTGTTACCAGAAAGCCAGAGAGAAAGTGTAGCGGCTGTCTGTAGCAAAGATGCTATAACATTCAGCTCTGCTTGAGTCCCTGTTTTGGATCTCAAACTCCTGTCTGATAATCTAGGGGTTAAAGGACAACAATATAAAAAAAACATCACCCCCATTACATGTCAACACTTCCAGCAGAGGAAATTACTTACTCACATTTACATCTGTGCTGCCCTCCCTTAGCTATCACACAGCAAAGATGAGTGCTAAAAACCTGCCTCCTAGATGGCCCAGGGCCATGATTAACATATCACTTGTCATTGGCTGGTGGGAATGTCTGTTACAACCTCTCTCCTCCTTTGCCAGTTAAACAAACTTGAAATGTTCGGTTGCTAGGACACAGCCTACATAATCAAGCAGATCAAGGATGGGTGGAGGAGTGTTTTCTTGCATGCTAGCTCTGAGTGACAGTTAGAGGCAGACAGAATTGTTACGCCCCCTTCACAGCATGGCTAATTGAAGGCTTGAAATCAGGAAAAAAATGTATGGGGAGGGCTGCATACCTTTACTCTTTATAAAGTAATTTTTAAAACAAATGCACTGAGGCAATACAGTTATCCTTTTAAGTTGAAATTCGAGATGGGTGGAGGGTGGAGATTCCCTTTAACCCTGACTTGTTTGGAGACCACAGTTGCCCTTTAATTAAATTGTTATTGCTCTTTGTCCCCAGTATTCCGATCACTAACCATTTTACAAATAAAAATCATAGGAATAAAGTCTTGAAAGTTATCATTTAAATCATCTGAATATTGTCCAAATAAAAAGATCAACTCCTATATTTACTAAGTCAATGTCTCAGCTCATGATTCCTTCTATTTCAAGCTACCTGGTTTAACAGCATTAAACTTTCCCTTTGAAAAACAGTTTTACTCTCTGTTGGTAGAGGTGAAATTTATTCCTGATATTACCAAATGAAATATTATACCGTATGCGTATGGTCAACCAAGTCGAAAGTGTATATCTGTAGTAATTAGTTAGATAAACTTGACTTGGTGTTTATTTTCTTTTTTAAGCTTTTTCATTATTTTTATGCACGTTATTCAAAGTAAATTATTTTTGAATTCTAAGTATGAGGATAACATGGTGTTTTTTAGATTTGTTGATGACATCCTCATGTGTCAGGGCATAAAAGAGTAATTTATCTCTATGTTGGAGGAAGCTATAACAGCTCATTCTACAATTAAATTCACATATGAGATTAGTATTAATGGGTCACTATACTCACTCAAACAACTGTACATTATCTGAAACTACAATTTGGGAGAAGTAAAATGGTGGTGTCTGTGCTTGCTTTGTCATTATATTATTAATGTTTAGGGAGTGCCCCTAATTGCCCCCATCCTTCCTTCACTGCCTTCTTGTAGTTTTGAAGTAGAAAGTTTTGAAGTAGTGTGATCTTGCTGTATCTAAAAAACTCTTTTATCTAGATATTTTTGATGTTACAGTCACCATATACAACAACAAATTACACACATCCCAATTTTTCAAGCCGACAGACAGGAACAAAATACTATGCTCCGATACAGTAGATTCCATAATCCTAGAATTTTAAAGCTATACCCAAAGGACAGCTCATACGGGACAGATGCAAATCTTCAAATGACCAGAACATTCACATGTAAAATATAAAGAAATATAAAAATAAGGAATATAAAACATCAAGGACATCAACATCAAGACCTGATAAAAAACTACCACACAGTAAAAAAAGATTCCCCCATAACAACCTCCTCAGGTACAAAGATAGAAAGAATAAACACAGGTTATGTTTCAGGGAGCACTATGCCCCCTTCCCCAGGTACCTGAGGAAGGGGGCATAGTGCTCCCCAAAATGTATCATGATGTTTGCTCTATAAACTTTAAATCACATCTTTAGTGTGCTCCTCCGTCTTCATTTGCTTGTGAATCACATTGAACTTCAGGGGTAGGGGGTGTGGAGGATTGCACCTACCAAGTGTCTTGTAGGAGCCAACAGCATTGTGCTAGAGTGATTTTGAATGGTTTCAAACACAGGTTAGCCCTGCTTAAAAAGTATACAACACATCAAAACAACCAAGAGCTAGGAAATCCATTCAAAGACCCCCCTGTATTTAGCTCCCACAGGGGTGGAACAGTTAGGGGTTAAAACACTTAAAGGGGAACTGTGGTCCAAAAATGACTTTAGGTAAATTGATAGGAATTGCTGTCCTGAATTTTTGCAATTTATTTTCATTGTTTATTTTGCAGGTGCCGTGGGCCACTCAGACCCCCCCCCCTACAGAATGTTTTCACATAGTGGGAGAGTAGCGCTGTAGATTCCTTTACCTTCTCTGTGGGGATCTTCACACAGCAGGGAGGGGGAGGGACTTCCTGTCACTGAAGTCTGAGGCTGTGCTCGCCAGCGGCAAGGTGGAGGAGCAGCCTTAGGAATGTCATATGTCAGCCTCCCACCCATTAACTTTCTGGTCAGTAATTTCTTTATATCTTGGGCTGTGGAGCACAAAGAGAGTCGGTTGGTGGCTCTTTTTAAAGATAGGAAACTTGCCTTTCATTTAAACTTAACTTGTTTGGAGACCACAGTTCCTGTGTGTACAACTTGTTTGGAGACCACGAACTGTGTGCCACGACACCACCACCACGCAAGTACATTGTCCCATGTACTTTCTATTTTTAAAAAGTTCAAAAGAAAAATAAAAAAACAAACTGAATACATGATACAAGACAATCGTATCTATACATTTCACAAACAACTCACAAACACATAACCAACTTAAATGGGTAGTTTTGGAATCCGTATTTTTATTAGAAAAAAATGACTTTACTGTCCTCACTGTAAAGAAACCTTTCCTAACCTGAGGATGTGACTTCTTTTCTCCTAATTTTGAAGGATGCCCGCAAGTCCTCTGAAATGATCTATTAGTAAACAAAGCACCAGAGAGTTTATTGTATGGCCCATTATATATTTGTATAAAGTGATCATATCTCAACACAAATGCCGTTTCTCCAGTTTAAAAAGCCCTAAATTTGTCTGCATATTTAAGCCCCTCCATGACCCTTATTAATTTAGTTGACCTGTTCTGAACTGTTTCCATTTCCAAGATGTTCTTTTTATATATAGATTTCCAAAACTGAACCGCATATTCCAAATGAGGCCTTATCAATGCTTGAATGATTATACCCTTTTTTCATACAAGACATTCGGGCTCATTTACAAAGGACAGCGAGGCTAATTTTTTGAGATAACGCCACCTTTGCGCCGACTGGGTTTGTTTCGCAAAAGAGACACACAATCCCAAATACGAAACTGAATTCTCGTGGGGTGATTTGCCCAGAGTTGTTGCGGAGTAAATCTCCCCCAATATCTTTCTGTCTCTAGCTGTTGCTGTCTAGCACTGTTTGCTACATCTAAGTCTGTTATCTACTAAAAACCCCAAATCACTTTGCACATAGCCATTTATGGTATAGGCAGCACAAGGCTTGTTAAATCCAAATGTACCACCCAAAAGGTATAAAAGTTTCCAGGGTAAGGCATTAAACATTGTATTTCACAGGAAAAAAGGTAACTGAGGGTCGCACTCCAAATCTTTAGAAATGTTTATTACAAACCACACATAACCACGTCACAACGTTTCGGGGGAATGCCCCCTTCTTCACCTGAAGAAGGGGGCATTCCCCCGAACCGTTGTGACGTGGTTATGTGTGGTTTGTAATAAACATTTCTAAAGATTTGGAGTGCGACCCTCAGTTACCTTTTTTCCTGTGAAATCCATCGGTTCCTAAGGGAAGAACCCACAGAGGTGTCTGCACCCTAGTTTGGTAGAGTGCACCTCCACCATTGTTTATTCTGCTTGCATTAAACATTGTATGCCTGTTTTATGAAGCAGACAATAAATGTAAGGTTTTGGGCCATAATTATGAAGGCACAGTATCATTTTTTTGCGATTCATTTACGATCACGGTGTAAAGCGATAACAGTAATTGTAAATCAATGATTATGGTCATAAATTAGCGATCGTAGGTCTATGACCACAATCGTAGATTTACGATTGCCCATACATTACCATTACATTATTTTACTATCACGTGGTATTGTACGAACATTACATACGATAGAGTGCGTAGATTAACAATATCTAGCAGTAATTAATGATACCTATCATAAATCTATGATACCAATTGTAGATTCCAGTTCAGCAGAATGCTGGAATTGGCTCTTCTTTGCTAGGCCATAAGTAGGTGCAGTTGCAGTTTCCTTCACCTATATGTACCTAAGGAATAACCAACCAACCCATCCGACTTAATTAAATTAATAAACCATAAATATCATTATAATAATTGTGTTATGTTTTTCATAGCAAAGTATAACCTGTTTATTGGTCTTAAAAATGCTCTTCTGCATTTATAATACAGCATTAGGGTAACATGCTTCTTAGTCTGGAAGGGTGGATGGGTGCCACATATCCACATAACCTCCCTACACACACATGAATCAAAAATCAATACCCTCCTTGTGTGTGTGTCCCTTGACATGCAGACTTCTGCACATGCACATATGGCACTGGACCCAACACTGTCGATAACAGTTCTCTGACACAGAGTAGGTTTTCCCCCCCCAGATGGCCCGAACTTGGCTGTTATCTCAGTGAAGCTGACCTGTCCCCATACTGTTGTGTGCCACTGTGCAGGTCAGGGGGGAGGGGGTCTAAGCATAGAAACATCGCAATGCATGTTTGTATGTCTATGTCTGCATGCATGTGTGTATGTCTGTCTGCATGTGAGTCGCCTGCATGCACGTGTATATGTCTGTCTGCATGCTCAAGTTTACGTCTGTCTGCATACAAATGTGTATGTGAATGTCTGCATACATGTGTGTATGTCTTCATGCATGTCTGTATGTGTATGTCTGTGTCTGCATGCATGTGTGTCTGCATACATGTCTGTCTGCATGCATGTGTGTGTCTGTATGTAAGTATGTGTGCATTCATGTTTATGTCTGTCTGCATGTGTGTGTTTGTCTGCATAACACAGGCTTAATGTCTAGCGCCCATTAAAATAATGTCCTTAATTTTCTAGTACTGTTCTGGGTCTTTATGGTAGCCATACATTATTATCAATATGTCTCCTGGTAGAAGGCAAAACTTGCATAATCCAGATATACAAAACTGATTTAACAATGTATTAGTAGATGTGACACTAATGTAACCATCATTTGATAGGATTTCTTTTTTCTCTAAAATGTTTCTGATTTGTTTTTGACTTCTTTCCTTCATTTCTTTTTTTATTATTAAACTAAATCCTGCCATTTTATATGATGTGTATTTATAGCCACTGCATCTACACATAGCCAAATATACACACACATCATTCCCACTGTGCATCAACAGGGCCAATTTATAAATATATTTTGTGCATAAGAATTTATTGACATACCTCCTTCACGTCCATGTGCAGCATTACAGGTATAGGACTTACCATTAGGCACAGTAGGCATGTTAGATAAACAATAAATCCAGCCCTGATAGTATGTGATGCACAAAGTACCACTGATGTTTTTCTTTTATTGTGGTCTCCTTTGTAGAGTTATTATAAAAATAATGTCAGTCTATATTTACATTCTTCCCATGTGTATGGAAATATTTGTCCACCACCCTTTTATAGGATTATTTAAATATACATTTTTATGGATTAGTAACAATACATTACACAGAAGATTCCAGCTAACGTATATGCTACCATATACGTTAGCTACAGAACTTGAAGCTGAAGTGTTTATAATTAAAGTATTCAATTTTGGACCATTGATAATTTCACGCTGTACACACGCTAGATTTTAAAAAGATTTGATTGTTAAAACTAATTGTTGGACCATCAGTTAAATAATCATTCAGTAGAAACAGGCTTGGCATTGGCATCTTAAAGCAGCTCCCCAACATGGTGAAGCGTTCAGGCAGAATGGATCAACAATGATGACGGAAGCTGCCACACATGTTAGATTGTTGCCCAAAACATTCAGTCTTGGACTTTGTTGGCTGATTCGGGCCACAATTATCTAGCATGTGTACAAGGCTTAAAACATGGCCATGGTTAAGTAATAAACATTGTGTTAAGTTTCAAATATGTTTTTCTACCTTCTCCAACTAATTAGATTTCTCTTATTAAGAGAAACAATACTGATTTATCCTATGCTTTGATACTGCATATTACTGTTTATATCACATCTAATCTAGTAAAGATATTAGATTAGACTTTCGACTATAGCCCTAATATCTAAGTACACCTAATAGTGTATGGTCACCTTAAAGATCCCAATCCTACACTTTTTGCGCTTTTTTTGCCCCATTTTTACCTGCCTCTGAAAAAATACAACATAACTTTTGGTACCCTTTGTAATTTCAGTAATGTCACTAACCCTTATCCCTGAAGCCAACCATGGGAGGGGAGGGGGGGGGGTTAACGGTATACAACTTTTCATTTGAGGGGTGTGCTTGCCCTTTAATATGGCATATGAGATATGAGGCCCTTATTAAAGTGGCAACAGTAGTGCCAATACAGTTTTCCTCCACATTCGTGGAGTAAAAAAAATTAGCAGGCAGGTAGGAGAATTACTCTTACGTCCTGTTTTGCCCCCTTAGCCACAGAGGTTGTGTGTACAGAGAAAAAGCTGCTTGTGCAACAACTGACTGCTCATCCCAGCTGGTTTAACTCTGCTCCTATTTCTAACTGAATCATGCATGCATTAGGGAGAAGGGAGAGCCAGCAGGACAAGGAACAGTACGCTGCCATCCAATGCAGGAGCTGCTTTTGGGCAAAATAGAAGTATCTTCTACCTCCTTGCTAAATATAGTTTTTATTGCATGAATGTAAGGGAACATTGCATGGGCACTATAATTGCCCTTTAATATATTTTTGGTTGATCTGGCTGTATTGTCAGTGTAAGGTTTACCTGTTCGGATGACAGGATGAAGCCGGGACCAATGGCAGAGTAAATGGCGAAGAAATCCAAGTACAAAGTCCAGCAATAATAAATAAGATTTAAACACAAAAGTCCCAAGGCTCGAACTAGCAGGAGAAATCAGGAACTTCAAGAAGATAAATAATCAGGAACTAGAGCAAGAAAACAGGAACAAGGAAACCCAACACAGTAATTCAGGCAATAGAAATGCTATCTTCGTGCATCAGCAAGCAGGATCCAGCTAAATTTAAATGTTTGCGCTGCCAGTGTGCATTGTGTGAAAACATTGGCGCCCTATTGTGATGTCACACGCAATGCATGATGGGAGCCACGATCTTGGAGGAGCTGGAACGGCCGGGAAGGTAAATACTCTAGTTGACAGTACCACCTTCCCCAGGGGGGGCTCAGAACCATAATAACCAAGTTTCAACGGAAAGTATCTGTAGAATTTCTGGATTAAACGAGGAGCATGAACATCCAAGTGCTTGACCCAGGAACATTCTTCAGGACCGAAGCCCTTCCACTGGATAAGATATTGCAAGGTGCCCCTGGAGAATCTGTAGTCAAAGATTTTTCTACTTCATATTCCTCTTGACCGTTGACGATACCTGGAGTTGGAGAGGGCTGTGAGGAAAAACAGTTAGTAAACATAGATTTCAAAAGAGAAACATGAAAAACATTGGGGATCCTCATCTCAACTGTAATTTGAAAGTAGGGCTAATGACTTCGATGATAGGGAAAGTTTCAATGAATTTGGGTAATTTTGGGGAGTTTGAGGTTAATATTTTTGGTGGAATGCCATACTTTGTCTCCAAGAGAATATGAAGGGGATGGTCTCTGTCTTTTATCAGCATAGGTCCTCTGTACAAAAGAACTATTTTCAAGATGAGATTTGGTAGCATTCCAGATAGCGGACATATGGGCTGCATGTGGAAGAAGGTGGAATTTAGAAGGTTGAAGAAAAGGAGTACTTTAGAGGGTTAAATGCTTCTAAGGCATGGGAAGTCCAGGAGTTAAGTTTACCCCCTTTTTTAATTAGGGCAAGGATAGGAACAATTCAAGAGGCAAATCCTTTGATGAACTGCCTATAGTAAATGGTCAAACCAATGAATCTCTGGATGGCTTTGGTGCTGGTAGGTAATGGTCAATCTTTAATGGCAGCGATCTTGACGGGGTCCATTTCAAACCCCTCTTGGGAGATAATATAGCCCAGGGAAGGAATTTTAGGGACTTCGAAGAAGCATTTTTCTTGTTTGGCATAAAGAGAACTTTGCCAAAGGCGGGAATGTACTTCTTTTTCCTGGTCTCTATGGGAATGTAGATCTTTCGAGAAAATTAGTATATCATTCAGGTATGCTACTACTAACCAACCTAGGAGGTCTAAGAGGTTGTTGACAAATTCTTGAAAGACAGCTGGGGCGTTGCAGATGCCGAAGGGCATGACTAGATATTTGTAATGCCCGTATTGAGTATTAAATGCAGTTTTCCATTCATCTCCTGAACGGATGTGGATGAGATTGTAAGCTCCTCTTAGAAGTTTGGGGAAAACTTTTTAGTTGTTCAAATAATTCAGTAATCAGGGTTAGAGGATATCAATTTTTGATGGTGATTTTATTTAGTCCTCTATAATCATGGACAAAGACCCCCCATCCTTCTTTTCAACAAAAAAGAACCCTGCTCCTGCAGGAGAAGAGGAGGGGCAACAACTTGTTGGAGGTAATCTTGGATATATTCCTTCATAGATTGAGTCTCTGTAGGGGAAAGAGGATAAGTATGATCCTTTGGGGACATGGTTCTAGGTTAAAGCTCAATAGGGTAGTCATATTTACAGTGGGGAGGAAGGGTTTCTGCTGACTTTTTACAGAAGACATCCTCATAGTCTTGGTATTGGGAAGGTAGTTCACATTTACGGAACTAACTGGAATAGAGGAAGGAGAATGAAGGGAATTGTTTTGACAAAAGGAACTTCATTGAGAAATCATTAGCGTGCCAATCTATGCAAGGATTGTGACGATGTAGCCAGGGTAGACCCAGAACTGTTTAGCAAATGAAGAAAATTACCAGCTGCCCCAGAATCTGGAAGTGCCAGTATATCAAAGGTTGAAGAACTGAACCCGAAGTTGAACCGGAAGAAGAAAACAAGAAGAGTCTTGCAGGGTGAAATTAGATATTCTGCCCAGATGAGTCACCCCACTCATATCTGGGCATAGGTGTTTTCCTGTCTCAGAGGGCTATTGTGGACATTTTCCTCCACAATAGAGAGACATAAACTTCTCCTCCTCAGAAAGATGAGCTCTACCAACCTGCATAGACTCCTTGGTACCGGAATGTAGGGAACTAGGTGTGGAAGATTGAAGAGGAGGGTTGACAATACGTGGAGCCAATGGTGGAAAGGTTCTCTTACTACATTCTTTCTCAGCTAAGTGTTTTCCTAAGGCGGGTGTCAATCTTAAAACTGAGGGCAATTAGCTTATCCAGAGTGGTTTGTAGATCTCTGGAGACCATGTCATCTTTCGGTTTGTCAGAAAGGCCCTGCCAATAGCGGCAACAAACGCCTCATTATTCCAGGTCACTTCTGCTGCCAAGGGCCAGAACTCGATGGCATATTGCGCAGCACTGCGGTTGTTCTGTCTTAACTGCAAAAGATGTGAAGAAGCAGCAGTTATCCAGCCAGAAGTTTCAAAAAAAGTCTTAAAAGAGGACAGGAATTTGGTACAATTGTTTACTAGAGTAGCCCAATCCAGGGGTTTCCCTTCCAGTAGGGAAATGATATACCCCACCTTGGCAAATTCTGACACAAAGTGGGAGAGGACTGCAGTTTAAACTGTATGAGACACTGGTTTACAAATCCCCTACAGGTTTGAGGATCACCATTGTAGCTGTGAGGTGGTGGAATCCATGGCTCCTTATGGGCCCCAACTGTCAGCGGGGGAGGTGATATGGCAGGAGCTGCACTGGCTCGAGGGAGTACAATGAGTCCCTGGCCAACCAATCCTATTCTGCTATTTTTCGTAAGCATCCATTTGTGCCACCATATGTAATATCTTTCCTAAATCCATGGACATTTCCTCGGGTGGGTCCATGGCCAGAAGATACTGTAAGGTTTACCTGTTCAGATGACAGGACGAAGTCATGACCAAAGAGGAATGACGTGTACAAAAGAAGAAGCCAAGGAATGGCATGGTAAATGGTAAAGAAATCCAAGTAAAAAAAGTCCACCAATAATAAACAGGATTAATAATAAACAGCACAAAAGTCCCAAGGCTCAAACTGGCAGGAGAAAACAGGAACAGGTTCAAGAAGAATCAGGAGCTTGAAGAAGATGAAGAATCAGGAACTAGAGCAAGAAAACAGGAACAAGGAAACCAAGCACAGCAATTCAGACAATAGTGATGCTATATTTGGGCATCAGCAAGCAGGATCTAGCTAAACTTAAATGTTCACTCCACCGGTGCACTTCAGTGACAGAGGAGGAGGAACCGAAATGACCTGTAATGTAAGTATTTTTCTTGATGGCCATAATTTCCAACATGACCAATCACTCCTAAGCCATTTTTAGGCAAATCAGTTGTCCCAATCTATTAAACATGTTAAGAAATCAGGGCCAATTAAGCTGCCTTTAATGGGCTGCACAGTCAGTCTGATTTATCACACTACCACTTTCATTACCAAATATCAAACTACCAGTCAGTTTCTCTGTAATCTATAGATCAAGAATGCCAGGTCCTAGTTAACCAGTGTTTGCCTACCCATATTTCATACTGATCTGTATGTCATAGAGAGACCAAATATCTATAGGGATCCCTAGAGGGATATTTTTTTCTGATTGTGGCTCAGGCATGTTTTCGATAACAGAATAGCTGGTTTGCCATTTTAACTGCAAAAATAAAAAAGCAGATTTATAGGTCTTCCTTACAGACACAGGATTTTTCTTCAGAAAAAAAGACAAATGGACAGACAAGGGCAGACATTTGCCCATTTTTCCTGCCAACAGACCTACCAATTACAAATAATTTGTTGAGCATTAAAGCAACTGTGCCATTATTTGGGAATTATAGACAGTAGGATCAGCCTTGATTTACAGGCAGAACCAAGCAAACTTATCTGGTCTTGCGCTCCTCCGCTGATCTTCTGACAGGTCCCGACGGACTTTGTACATTATGCAGATGTGCATGAAGTCCTTCGGGACTGTCAGAGGAAGTGGCGGGGAGCGCAAGACCGGGTTTCTTACCTTTGCTCCTGCAAGTTTTATTGAAAAACGGGAGGTAATACCACTGCTCCTTTACCTCCCGTTCTTCAATAATACTGAAACCCCGAAAGTAGTTTTCGTAGGTGGACATACCCTCTAACTATAATTTTTTAGGAGACCACATTTTCCCCATAAGACTTTATTTTATAATAAAAGATTCCAACAGACGGGCATGTCTATTGGGCCATAAAGAGATGACCATGAATGAACAGCAGTGCTTGGTTGGCTCAAACATCACTGGTTGACATCTCATGTCAGATTTTTCAGTTAATGAATAATCCATTATTTTGTTTATTTAGAATTTTTTTTTTTGTTTAACTTTTTCTCTAAGAGGTTTGCCATCACTGCTAGATTTTCTGTATAAAATAATTCCATATAATTTATTAGAAGGGATAGCTCAGCAAGAAGAAAATTCTTTCAATGAAAAAATGAACAGCACTAAAATCAAAATAAATCCTATAAGTTCAGGACGCTTCAAGGGCTAAAGGCACCTGAAACATAATGCCTCTGGTGCAGCTCCCCGTTGCCATTGTTCCTTACAGTTGAGGGTCCGGCACATGCAAAGACTTCCATTGCAGGGATCGCCAGTGCCCTGAGCAATTTTTTCAATTTGCCCCATGGATGGGGCACCCCTGCATAAATGTAGGGAAGGTGCTAGTCTGTTAAATATAAATAGGAAAAAAATGTATCCAGCACAGACTGTAAAACCTGCTTTTAAAAAATATATAAAACCATATTTTATTTATCTAAAAGTAGAGACATTTTAAAACATCAAATCATGCTGAGGAAGCTCCGGTAATGCATGTTGGGAGTGAAACACATCACGAGGAAAGTGCCTTTTGCTGCTACATTGCCCTGACTTGCTTTGGTACATATTAGACCTTACACTATGCTATTCAGCTGCATCAATTGACTTACAGTATCTATATATGTACTACACTGCATTTATATTGCTGGTATTTTGCACTTGTTAATCGTATATGGTCCGAATAATGTCCCTACTATTAGATAAATAATGGATGGTTTAACATAATTTTTAAAAACAAGTGTTTCAGTCTGTGCTGTTTATTTATTTTTTTATTCTTTCAATGTACACAGAAAGATTTCTTCATCCTCTTACTATGGTCTTGAGCCCTTTGTACATTATAACTCAACTGCTATTTGAACTATTTGAATACCCTACATGCTAGCAACTGGAGGGCATATTTAAGCCTTAACAAGTATCAAATACACTACCCAGGCAAAAAAATACAGACATAATTAATCTCTTAGGGGTATAATTTACATTGACACCTCTTAAATAAGGAGCTAAACAGCCCAGCAGCTGCTGTAAATGTAACCTCCCAGGATCCTCAGCCACCAAAGAAATATAACAGCTGTAAGCAGGAAATATTTTAGCTTTCTTTATAAAATCTGTCAAAAGAAATGACACAATTGAAAGTATTCAGCACCCAGAATAGCCAAACTTTATCTTTCATAGACCTATAACAGTGCTGCTATTGTGAACATCTAAACAGATGTTTTAGGCTTCATTTTCCCCTTCACAAAGCAAAATTTCCAATTCTTACCAGATATAAAATAACACTGAAATGTAAAAAAAAATGCAATTTAGGAATTTACCCTAGAAAGTAACAGAAAAAGTAACAACTCATCCACCCCCAAAATATCTCTAAACACATTAGACTCCTTATGACTGCTGGTGTGCCTTGTTTTGTTGCTTTGTTTATAAAAAGAACTCACTGTGAAGTCCTGTTATTCCCATCTTAATTCTCCGTACATTGCTTGTGCTCCTTATGACTTGCAAAATCTCCAATTTATCAATAGCCCTTGATAAGGGGCTCAAAGCAAAACATCCTGTGCTGTCTTGTTCTGCACAATTTAATAATTGTGGGATCAACTGATGCAGAATTTCTGGTCATCCGTGTACTGTAATCCTTATCTATCTACCTGCCTACCTACCTACCTGTCTGTCTATCTATCTATCTATCTATCTTAAAAAATGCTTAGCACTATATCAGTTCTACTAGGCAGGTATGAAAAAGTTCCATTTCAAGAAATATTTTTTAAAAATTTCTTTGGTCCCTGCTAAAAGGGTTTGTGTTGATAAAAGCAGTACATGTCTCTGTGACATCAGCTGCTCCAGTGTTTATTTCCCATTTCCCACTTTTTTTCTCACTCTTCTTTGGATCCTAAATACACCCCAGCAGTTGACAATAATTGTTTGTCTTAACATATATTCCTGCTTTACCTTGTATACTTTACTAAGTTTATAATGAAGGCAGGTCTAAGGGCTGGCCCTTGTGCTACAGCTTTGTGAGTGGACATGGCACATAAACCTACATATGTCTAATTTTTTAGACCTGCATCCACAAACTCTATACTAAAAACCTGAACTTTCAATACCCACAAGTATTCAGAAGGGCAGCCGAACTAACTTTCCTTTCCCTAAAATATTTTTTAAAATGGCTAAAAGTCAAAATAAACCTGTTTGCTAGCCAAACTGACCTGCAGTACTTTATTTGTGCAACTGAACTTACAACACATTCTAAAGCAGTTTTGTTTACCTGAATCTGACCATTAAAATTCTACTTACCAATTAATATTACCAATCTAACTCTCCCCCTTACCCCATAGTTATAGCCTGCTCCCAAGAGCAAAAGCTGCAGATGAAAAGAGGTTAGAGCCATAAATAAAGGAGCCATGGCTCTTATTTTAGCAATGCAACGATTGTTTGTCCCTAGTATGGTAGTACCCCCCTGATGGCAATCCTGGTTGTAGTAGATTACTTCATGCATCCAAGTCAACATGGGTCCAGCACATGATTTTTCTTTTACTGGTTTTAGACTTCTTACACTCCTTATAAGGGGTATTACATTTTTTATAGAAACCCCACATCAGAATGCAACATTTCAGCCCCCCCCCCCCTTCCTCAGCCAGTGACCATTCCTATTCCCAGTCCTAAAGGTAAGCAAAGTAACCTGCCCTTAAGGTAAGTATAATGAAATAAATGCAATAGAATCACAGAAAATACAGGCTGTGCATCAATAATAAACAAATAAACAATGTTTTGCAATGAATTGAAGGTTTTTTAAGATATTTTTAAATCCTGTTTTTTGCAACATGTTGAGAGAAGAAAATGGGCACCGTTTTAAAATTAGCTTTTTCTAAAAACCTTCAAATACTTGCAACATACTGTTTTTGTTGTATGTTGACAATGCACAGAGCTGCAAACTTGATAAATATGTGGTTTTAAAATATCTCCATTTATTTGTGTTAGAATCCATGGGACTTACTTTCTGCTCAGAGCAGGTGGATACAGTAAATGTAGTAGCATGTAGGTATTGGATACTGAAGCAGAGTAAGAGGTAGGTACTGGAATGGAGTAGCAGGTAAGTACTTGATCCTGGAATGGAAGTAGGAGGTAGGTACTGGATACTGGAACGTAGGAAGCAGGTAGAAACTGGTTACTGGAGGGGAGTATCAGGTAGGTAATGCCATCTCAGATTGTGGGAACAGTTGGTGGTGACTCAGTCCTCCAGTCCACAAAACAGTGTTAAGGTTATCCCACCAGTGCACAAAACAGTGTTAAGGTTATCCCACCAGTTCACAAAACAGTGTTAAGGTTATCCCACCAGTGCACAAAACAGTGTTAAGATCAGCTCTCCAGTGCACAAAACAGTGTTAAGGTCAGCCCTCCAGTCCACAAACCAGTGTTAAGGTCAGTTCTCCAGTCCACAAACCATTGTTAAGGTCAGCCCTCCAGTCCACAAACCAGTGTTAAGGTAAACCTTCCAATCCACAAACCAGTTTTAAAGTCAGCTGTCCACAGACCAGTGCATTAGACAATAGATTATCTAATATATCGAATGTCTAATTAGTGTATGGCCAGCATTACTCTTACTCTAGGTCAGGTCCTCATTCTGAGTACTTAAGGGTGGGAGAATAAGATACAGTATAAATCAGAACCCCTAAATGGAATTTGTTTACATATTTCTTGAGGACGTGTACTTCTCTTTGGCCATGAAACTTATCCACTAAATATGTCCCATTCTTTCCTTAGATAGTTAATAAAATGCAAGAGCTCATTGGTTTATGGCAAACCAATGGAATCACAAACATTATGAATAAAACTGCTATTGGAGTTGAGAGTGGATTAGTGGCTTGAGATTGCGGATTGAGATTGGATAGCGACTGAATTGGCAGCTTTTTAGTTTATTTTAAACTTATATTACATCACACAAACACAAAACCTATTTATAGCCTACATATGCAACTTATTCATATACTTACATACTTATATACACACACATACATACACACAAACCCCACACCCACCAATTCCCTATTTTCTTTCTTTTTTAGGTTTCAAGAGGCCCATGTCCAGGGTAAGTGAATATAAATGTGCTTTTGTGTTGGGGGGGGTAGCAATAAATATTAATATAAGAGTTCAGATTTAACAGTTTTGAGAGGTAAGATCTGACAGTTATAGTTGGAAAATATCTAAAGTTCCTTCATAAACACCATATACCCAACCATGAAACCACTCCAGGGCCCAAACCAATAAAGGAAGAAGATAACTTAAAAATAAGATAATTTCAAAATATTCCTATTCAGACTAGTGATGGTAGCTCCCCTGTTCCATTTATTCATTATATGTAGTTCCACTTTATAACACAGGGTCCCAAAGTCACAATGCTGTGCAGGATGGATCAAGGTACATTTTAGTGATATTACTGGAGGCAAATATGCCTTAGTGCTCAATCTCTTTTCTTTCCATAATCATTAGCACATTTTAATCCAACCCTCAATTTACAGTCTTATTTCTTCTTCCCTGGTTATTATTATTATCTGTCTGAGGTCCCAAGAATTGTGTGCATTACATTCAAGTTATATTCACCCGTAGGCATACAAATATGACTATTCAGGATTCAGAAATGTAATAAATGTAATATCTTCAGTTCAGACAGCAGAAACAACACCACAAAGAAGCCACGTCACTGCATCAGCTGCCACCGAAGAAGAGATGGCATGAAGACATCTACTAGACCAGCATGCATCTAGAATACATCTACTAATACCAGCAAGACATAGGTGGTAATACATTAGCATTTTTGTGTGATATGAAATATTACCCGATTAATTATAGCCCTTCACAGAGGATTCTTTTGAAATGAATTTCAGTACTGAGGTTGAGGGTTTGAAACTCTAGTTTTCTCCGCATAAACATGTTTGAAGTCTCTTATTTGTAATTCTTGGAATTTTATTTCAGCAATCACAGGAAAATGTAACCCTGTTTTTTATTCCCAGATCTGGCAAATGCAACAGCAACTTTTATCAACTCCTAGGTAAGTACATTTCCTAATAATTAACATAAACAATATAATTAAAGGTTAACGTTCACTGCCTCATTGTTTTCTTTTTCTTGTAGAAGACCTGCCCATCAAGAGCTATGTAGAAAGGGACTCCTGCCACCGAGTATCAGATAAGGTAAGGGGAGTGGCTAGGTGCTGACCAATGGTGTGACTTAACTTCCAAGCTTTAATGTAAATATTTATAGAGATGAAAAACATGTTACACATATTCCTATGTTATTCTTTTCAGTATCTCCTTTCCATGGTCTATGAGTACATCTTATGTGCAAAATTAACAAAGGCTGAATGCACACAAAATAATTTCTTTGCTCTTCTGTAAGTAGACAGATCACATACAAAGAGCCGTACTCTATAAAACATAACAGATAATATTATTTGTAATCAGTTGTAATGTAATTTTGTAAATTTCAGCCTACAAGCTAACGACATTAAGGAAGAAACATTACTGAACGGCATCATTTACCGGTGGGCCCTGGGCAGGAAAGACAAGAGGAGACAAAAGCTGAGGAAGATCCACAACCATCTATGGGCCCGGATGAACTTCAATGCCTCCGTTAAGAAGTCCTGGTGTGATGAAGTGCGTAACATGTTATGTTCTTAGCTGCAGCTCAACCCTCCATACTTGAAATCTGCGTTGTATCCCTATTGTCACTAAGGCAAAGTAAAATTAAGCAACTTTGTTAAGCATGTTGTGTTATATCAGCAGAAATATGTTCATATGGATAAAAAAGGTAAATGCAAATAGAATGCAACACTTTATTTTTCTCAAGAGAATAGAAGAGATCCCGTCACTGAATATGGAGATGGGACCGAAGGGAACATCATGGAAGAGCCATCAGGAGTCACCAGATAAAGCCGTTTTACTTCAACATCAATGCTGCAGTGTGTCCTTTATGTCTTTCTGTTTGTGTGTCTTCTTTCTAATTCTCATTAGAATTACCTTTACCTTCCTGTCTCCTTTGATACCTTTTCCTCTTCCCGTTTCACTGCCTGTCCCTTTCCCACTGATTTACCTGTCCCTCTGCCCTCCTCTACTATCCCCCCTTGCTCTGATTTCAATGACTTTTTCCCCCTTTCTCTGACTTTCTTCTTTATTACTTATTACTCTTCCTTTCCCTCACTATCTCTGCCTCTCTTCATCTTTACTACTAATCTCCTAATCTCTCTTCTTCACCCTCATCCTCCTCTTTCTCCTTGTGATTGATTCATGGTTTCCTTCCCCTTTCCTTATCTACCATTCTCCTCCTCACTCCATCTACTACCTTCTCTCCATCCAAGAATGCATTAGTTCCTTGCACTCTATCCAAAAATGGGTGCAGACTCCTCTGAACTCACTATAGGAGTGCGACCCTCAATTTGTTACCCTTTTTACCTTCTCTCCACCCCCTTCTCATTTCTTCTCTCCTTCTGTCTCCTTTGGTATCTACTCACTTCCCATATCCCTCCCCGTCCCTTTCCCACTTCTCTCCTCCTCTTGCTTGCTCTTATTTTTTCCCATCTCTGTCTCTCTCTGTCTCTACCACTGATCTCCTCTTTCTCATCCCTATTTAACTTCTGCTATCCTCTAGTAATTGATCCATGGATTTAGCTGATTGCCAGTTTATGGGGTCAGGAAGGATTTTTTCCCATCAAGACTAAATTGGCTACAGTTTTGATGGTTTTTTTTGCCTTCCTATGGATCAATCCAGATCTACACCATATTTAAACATTTTTAAAACATTAAAAAAACTCATCTTTTTACATTCATTTTTATTTGGTACATGTATTTTCTAAATTCTGCATATGTCTGTCAGGTAACCATGCTCCACATTAATGTACATGTATACCAGGTATGTTCATCCTGCCGTCTTCCAGATATTTGCAAACTAAAACTCCCAGCATTCTCTGGCTGCATTTTGCCCAAACTGCTGATGGCCATAAGGAAACAATCGGGGTTATTCAATAAAAGTTCTTATCGTTTAAAATGGTGCTAATTTTGCCCCAACCAATCAGATGATAGCTTTCAAATGTTACATAAGTTCTGATTGGTTGGGGCAAAATTAGCACCCTTTTAAACGATAAGAACTTTTATTGAATCTCCCTCAATGTGTGGGAAATCCTTGTAACAGACATACAGGGTTATTCAATAAAAGTTCTTATCGTTTAAAATGGTGCTAATTTTGCCCCAACCAATCAGAGGTTAGCTTTCAAATGTTAAATAAGATCTGATTGGTTGGGGCAAAACTAGCACCATTTTAAACGATAAGACCTTTAATTGAATCTCCCTGAAAATCTACAGACATACAGGGAGATTCAATAAAAGGTCTTATTGTTAAAGATGGTGCTAATTTTGCCCCAACCAATCAGATCTTATTTAACATTTGAAAGCTAACATCTGATTGGTTGGGGCAAAATTAGCACCATTTTTAACTATGAGAACTTTTATTGAATAACCCAGTAAGAGAGAAATAAAATCATATATATAAAATCATATATTGAATTTTTTTGTATGGGCACCAAGATTCTAGCCATTCGTGCCGTAGTTAAACTGTCAGCGTTTACCCTTTACTGCACGGTACTCAAACAATTTCAAATTTGTTAAAAATGAAATTCTTACGATTCCTTGTATAAATCTGGATATAAACTGCTATTTGTACACTAATAATTGATAAAACACAAAAACGGGTTAATGCTATTATCCACTGCATGATCCTTGAACTCTGGTAAGCTAGGCTAATACCCAAAATAAAGGGAAAGTTTAAAGGCCATTGAAAGGACACTTTTTGGAAGACGACATGCCATGGCAGCACAAGGTTCTTAACACTAGTTTAGGCGTATCCCACAACTGTTAACTCCCTTTTGTTGGGTCTCACGGTGTGGAATCTCCTTCCTATTCGGTTTCTATTCGGTTTGACAGCACAAATCTCTATTAATATGTGTGCTGTAAGTTTTAATACTCAATAACATTTCTATCACAGTAATAGGTGAGAAAGTTACTGTAAGTTACTAAATTTTTGACAAACTACAGCAGGTTAAGATTCAAAGTTAATTCTAGAGGTTGAACAGACTACTAAGCAAATGTAAATCTATTTGTTCCTTATAAGAAAGTAAACAGGACAAAGCAAAATCTCTGTGGTGTATTACAGATGGGTTTCCAACATGGTAATCAGCAGGGACATTACTATCATTGGCGCAAGCCCTGTTACTAGAGTTGGATTACGTTAAATGGTATGTCCATCAAAAAAGCTGGTTTCTATCTGATTTACTGAAGAACAGGAGGTAAATGCACTATCTCTTACCTCCCGTTCTTCAGTAAATCTTACAGGAGAGGAGGAGACACTTACCCACGGACCCGCTCCAGCGCCAAATTCCCAGACGCCTCAGATGTATCTCCAGTCCTTTGCACTCTGCGCACATGCGCACACAGTGCGAAGGAGCGAGAACACGTCGGAGACTGTCACTGTCGGCGCTGGAGCGGGTTTACTGAAGAACGGGAGGTAAGAGATAGTGCATTTACCTCCTGTTCTTCAGTAAATCAGATAGAAACAAACTTACTTTTTTGATGGACATACCCTTTAAAATTGAGCCCTAGGCAATGTGATTTGGGTCCCTACTTTGCTATGTGTATTTAAAGCTGGGCTCTAGGCACCAGCTTAGTGGATAATCCTGCCCTGGTGGTAAGTGAAATTATCTTGCATCTTCTGTAGGGGGAGGAGGTGGTCCTGTGGCTTCACTACATGGATGATGTACTCCTCCTTTGGAAGGGATTCACTAAAGGATCGACTAAATTTATTATCAAATTCAGTACTATCATTTTGAATGTTAAGCTAATGTTTGAATATAACTATGAGTCTGTTCATTTCTTAGATCTCTCCATTAAAAGGGGGAATAAGATGCTAGCCACCGTCCCCCAATTTAATAAATGGGATCTACAATTTCATAAAATAAAGATAAATTGCTTGAGCAACAAGATGTTCCATCGTGGAACTATCTGAGAGATTCCAACAAAGAGGGTATTCAGAGGCTGACATAAAAAAAAAGGCCTTGTAAAGTAAGTAGGCAATTGCTCCTTAATGGGAGCAAGAGAGTGCACTGATGGGATCAGTGCTGAGCCGAGAGTGATGAAGGAAACAAGCTTAGATTTATATCGACACACAATCAAGATTGCCAGTTGATTAGAAAGCCCTTAGAAACTTTTTTCCTTGTTAAGAGTTTACAGGGACTTAAAAACAGAAGTAGGAATTTCTCTCTTAGGACAGTCAGAAGAGCCCCCAACTAGAGGGATATATTGTCCCCAAGTCATTAAATTGAACTGGACATAAATGGTCTGGAAATAAGAAATGTGGCAGATGTTGACAAAAATGGAAAGAAATATGAGATACGTGGGCTTACTACATGTCAAATGAAAGGTGTCATCTACCTGATACAATGTACTGTAGGTGTGGAGAAATTTATATAGAAAAAACAAAGAGGGCTCTTTTGATAAGGATGCAAGGGCATCTCTGGAGCAGCATAAAAGGTCTAGTGTTGCTAAACATATGGAAACAGCACATAAAGTCAAAAAAATTTGATCTTATTGTGGATTTAAAAAAATGGCCACATGCACATTACGACGTGCCAATGAAACCAACCGGCTGAAATTTTCTGTTGGGAACGACCAATGTTGCCAATGGAAATAGTCCACTGGCAATGTTGTTTTCTATTACCATTGATTAGGGGGCTCAATATAATCAATTAAGTAATGATCAAGTGCTAACATGGTGGATATTAATTTTTTGTATTTTTATATTTATATAAAAATAACTGTGTTGGTTTCATGCTAATGCATGGCATATGGATAGGTTTAATATAGATAACAATATGGTTAAAGGGGAACTAAAGTCTCCAGACAACATTATCCCAATAGACAGAGCACATTCACAAACATACAACAAGCTGTGTCTCACCTCTCCCTTTGCTGTGGCCATTGACAAGGAAGCCAATCACATTACAGCACAGAGATCCTCCCTCTCCCTGACACAGAACAGGGATTTCAGTTTTTTGTTTTCAAACACATTCAAGGCTCCTGTCCTAACAATGATATAATCCTTTACTCTTCATACAAAAAGAAAAGTAATCTTTGCAGTGTATTTCAAAGATAGCATGGATGTAAGAAATGGAATACTAACATTTCAGCAAAAATAAAAGTAAGTCTGGGGAATAGAACCTGCAACTTGTACATTTACTCTGTCTTGCTAAAAGCAGAGCTCTTACCTCTAGGCTAAGGGAGCTACCATATAAACCTCTGGTACATGTAGAATATTGTACTAGGAACATAATGGAAACAAAAAATAAACATAAGTTTGGGCATTCAAACCCATGACCTCCTGAGCTGTATGTGTCTAAACCTGGTGTCTTACATGGTGAGCCACCACTGAATAAGCTGAAAACCTATTATGTACAAATAGAAGCTTTATCTTTTGCATGGAATATAATAGAAACTAAAATGGTATATTTGAGGTATTGACCTTGTGAGCTTCTGAACTGTGTATATTTAAACCTGGTGCCTTACCCAGTGCACCAACAGTGAATAAGCAGAGAATCCAGCTACATTTGGAAGCTTTATCTTTTGTTAGAAAAAGAATAATACAAATAAAATGGAATATGGAAGGCCCTGATAAGACTTTGAAAGTTGCTTGTTACCCTGCAGTTTATTTTCCAGCAACTCACACTGACTGGTAAATAAACTGCAGGGTAGCAAGCAGCTTTCAAAGTCTTATCAGGGACATCCATTTGGTGTGGAGACATCTCTATAGAGACAGTGAATACTGGGGTCAGGGGGCGTGGTTCTTTGATGACTTCATGGGCTGTGGGTTGTACTAGCAGCAACATGGAAACCTTCTTAGTTACAGAATCTATTTCCACATCTACTAAATGCAACTTACTAGAGAAGAATCTTACAATGTATAGATGTTCTGGGGAGAAAAACTTTCACATTAGGTTTTAAAAAATTTAAGTTTAGTTCTCCTTTAAACTAGGATATACATGTATTACATGATCAATATCATGTCCTTTTAAGAGATGTATGGTATAAGAAGAATTTTCAGAGCTGATTGGGAACCTCTGTTGAAAGGTGGAAGTGTCTGGGGCAAAACACATGTAGGTCTGTATTGTGTTCTGAGATTATATCCATTACAGGTGCAGGGATTATTTTGGTAGGATGTTGACAGCGTTATCCGTTTGACCAGAGGTGAGGATACTCTGAGAAGGGAGATGTCCAAGTGACTGGTGCACTGTGTGGAGAGTGTGGTCGTCTCCTGATGTATATACTGCTTGTTGGCTATGTTTATTAGACTCGACCTCTCACACAACATAATTATGAATTCATTTGAAAAGACAAAACATTCACAGTCTGACTTCCTAAAAGAATGTTACTGTAGGTTCTCACGTAAAGACAGCTTAATGGCACCACACAGTGGTCAGCTATATAATGTTTGTTTGAAAACACAATACCGAACTTCTGGGTTAAGAATTCCTGAATTTTTATTTAAAGGTCATGTCTACCCAAAAAAAATTGTAAAAAAAAAATGGTTATTTATTTGTCCCAAACCCAAACTGCTATTATTATGCAATAATTATTCTTAAATATCTAGTGAGTTATATGTTCTGAATAGATTGGTTGGAAATTGGGGCAGGTAACTAACATGTGTCGATTTTTTTGTTTTATGGGTGGACATGCTGTTAATAATCCTGGAATTCCACGGACTTACAGTCCCACTCTCCAAGTGCCCCTCTTATTGTCCTATGGTCGATTATCACACCTATGCAGCTGATCGTTTGGGCGTTGTTTTTAGATTCCCGACAAAATGGCTATATACGAGTAATTATCAGCAGAAATGTAATTTCCGCATTAATAAACTATCAGGAAGATTCAATAAAAGTTCTTATTGTTAAAATGGTGATAATTTTTCCCCAACCAATCAGATGTTAGCTTTCAAGTGTTAAATAAGATCTGATTGGTTGGGGCAAAATTAACACTATTTTATCAGAACTTTTATTGAATCTCCCTGTTAATATTTCATTATAATGCATTTTAGCTTGAATATTTTCATTTACAGATAATTCACACACTTACAAGGTGATAAATGTAATTTAACTTGTACACACTCAAATAGAGTAATGGCACTTGAACTGACTCCTTTGTAGTATTTGGGCTCTGTTGATTAGAATTTGTCAGTTTGTGAAGCAGCAAGTTGTTTACAATCAAATTATATGGGCAGACCGTTGTCCTTAAAATATAAAATAAACACAACATACAATTGAGGATAAATTGAGTACCGGTATTTAACCAGTTACATTGTAAAGTCTAAAAGAATAGCCTAAAACAAATATCAATGACCCTTCATAACTAATTTGGTTTGCAAAATCCATTAATATTCTTTCTATTTTTCCTCTTTTCTTCTTCCCATTTTTATGACTGTATCATACAGTTTTTGAGTTAGAGACAGGACACTCCACATGGACATGCAGGACCCATAAAAGAAGTGTGCTTATTTGCACCATATTTTTGTGGATTTGGGTGAAATTTTTGATGGGGCGCATTAATTGGTCAGAGCAAAATGTCATCTTCGCAAAAGCCATTCTACTGATGGCTTTTGGTGATTGGTAGTAGATTGTTGGTCAGAAACATAGGGTCAAGATTTAACTGTGCCTTAAGATTAGAGTTAATTGGCCCCATTAAACTAGAATGCGTTTTGAGGTGGTTTGTACTCCGTTCGTACTTTGAGATCTGCAATGCCATTGTATTTTCAATGTAAATCAATCCATTGTGATTTTCTAGTGCATGTGAAATGTGCATGTGAAAAATTGTACCTGATACAAGTCTAAGAAAGCACGTGAAAAATCAGACACAAATCAATTGAACATGCGATCTTCTATTTACCCATAATCCCCTTGGAAACACAAGTGCAAACCCACATAAAAGTGGATACAAGTGAACACAAGTGCATGGCAAAAGCGCACAGAAATGCACTTACATTTTTTGCGCATTGCAGTGGGGCCTCAGCATGATAGATAGATAGATAGATAGATAGATAGATAGATAGATAGATAGATAGACATATAGCTAGATAGACAGACAGATAGATATCATCTGTCGCAGTACATCAAACATCGATTGTCGGGTTGAGATTGTCAGATTTCCATTACTGTTTGAGATGCAAAAAATGGCCCTATCATTCTGGGCTCACCTACAGAACCGTAGCCCCAACTCATCATAAAGCCTCACTACACAACAAAGACCAGGAAAAGCAATGTACACTCAAACAACTAATCAGCTTCCTACTAACATCAAACCAACATCCACAGAGCTTGTCAAAACCTCAACTCATAGCAGCCATAACCAATTGGATTACATGGATGAATGGAGGAAAGAAAAAAAATAGTCACAGAAATTAACTATATACCAGGCACTGAGACTGGCCCCCTACCTTAAAAACATCAAAAACCCCAAAGAAAGGCAAGTCCTGAGTCTTCTACAAATGGAATGTGGCTGCTACAGACAAACATATAATACAAGAGAGAAATGACTGTGGCATTACTGTGACCAGTGAAACTTAGAAGATGAGACCCCAAATACAAAGAAATATGGGGCAAAGATGCTGTCGGACTTTATACCAGACTACTTAGATGAAGAAAGAAAACTCTATATCCTGCTGGGAGAGGAGGAAACCACAGCAAATATTGGGGCACACTATGTAACGCCATGTCACAGACTGAGAGTGGCATAAATGAACTTAATGTCCATGGACTACTTGCCCAGTTATCCCTTTATTATTTCCCAATCGTTATATCCCAGGACTGAACCGCTATATATCCCTTATGGTTCTGTCCATATATTACTTATTGATTGATACCCATTAAACCCCTCTATATCCCCCATACTAACATGTTTTCTTGTTTTTATTGTTTGCTTTGGCAATGTCAACATGTAAATTAATCCTGCCAATAAAGATATTTTTGATTTGATTTGATAGATAGACTAGCAAATCATGACTAATTTTGTTCTCCTATCAATGTTGAATTGATGCTATTTTATTACCGGTAAATAAAAAAAAAAATAATAATAATCTTGGATGCTCACCCAAATTAACCAGCATTAGTGTTGTTAAAATCAAGGGCTGGTTGGTTAGTCTGTTAGTCTCTCCCACTGTACAAGCTGCAGCATGCAGAAAGGGAACCAGATCAGGAAATTATCAGAAATTATCAATTCAGTCTAAGAAGCTCTTGCAGGACATTGTTTAAGCCATAGGATAAGCAAGACTGAATGTTAAATTTCAGGACTGTTCCACAAAATTTGGCAGTCTGCTGCTTTCTCAGCAGCTGGCCCAGTGACCAGGACTTCTGCAATGAACAACATGACATCACTTATGGAAAAATATTTTTTGACAGTGGCAAACTACATAATATATTAAAATGTTATGCATTGTTCATAACAGAAAATCCACCATTTTATTTTTTTCTCTTTTATTCACAAGAAAATAATAACTTTTTGGTGAGATTCTAAAATTATTTTTTTTAATAAATTACCGGTTGATCCAGTGATCCTTTCCTATTGCCTTCCCAGACCACCCACCCCAGAACAAAATGGTTGAACTCCCATCAATACATGCATAGCCCTTGTTCCTTTTGATGCAGCCGAGCTAAAGCTGAAACAAGGGGGGGCCTATGGTGACATCATTTTTGCCCCTCCATGCTTTGATTAGGAGCAGAATAAAATATTAGGTAGTAGCTGAGAAATTGTATTTGGGAAGTTTAATGCAGCAATCTAAAATATAAATGTTAATATTTTTTTCTTTAGTTCCCCTTTAACATCAATTCAGTTTCTTTTGCAATTTGTTATCATCCAGTGTGTAGAAAAAATACTTTGGAACAGGTTTTTAACCCTGATACATAAAACACTTCATGTTATACCAGAAGGCTTGTTTATTCATGTTTAAAATGAGTCTTTAGTATTTTTGTTAGTTGTAAAATTGCAGGGTTTTATTTCTTATTTCAACATTCTATTAAATGTGTTATGTTGTCTGTGGTATGAATGACATAATGACATAGACGTGAAGGTCCAGTGTGATTGATTGTCAGACTCACTGATAGATACATTGCAGATTAAAATGGCTCACTTTTCTAGCTATTGTTTGCAATTCTTTGAAGAAATTGTTTGAATAGCTACCACAGCTATTCATTTTTCTCCAATACTAAAGCCATGGCAACCACCACATGACTTGCTTTGAAACACACCAAGTCTCCAAGGCTTCCCTTCACCACAGATAAGGAACCTCTCATTGAAAGGCTGTTAGCTGAGGAAGTATTGAACATACACAGACAGAATGCATCGATCCTATCAGCCAATCTTACCATGTGGCAACAAGTATTTGCAACAGAAATGGGATAAAACTTACTATGACGAGCATAAAAAGAAGGTAAGTCTATTATAATTCTATTGACAATAATAACAAAAAAAGGTGATGAGATCATCAAAAATATGGTATATATTTGTATACAAGTAAGAGATAGGGACCAATGCACTCTTGTCCAACCTGTGGTGCTCACTCCTCAAGTATCCAACCCTCCATGGATAAAATTACAAGGCAAGGAAAACAAAGTGAGGGTCGCACTCCAAAAACGGTTAAATCTTTTATTTGGTGACCAACATCAAAACACAACAAAAGGGGTTTTAGTATACATTACTGTGATCACATGAATGAAAAGCCAAGGTAACCCCCTTGTTTATAATGTATGCCAGTGCATATTGTATGGGGCCTAGGAATATGCATCGCTTATCTTTTTTTTTTATCTATCTAACTATCAATCTATCTATCAACAGTATATCTATATATGTATTTGAAAGAAAATGTCACTGAAACTGGACCTAAGCTGTGTGATTGCTGCAGTAATTAGAATGCTTTAAATGGATTTTATGAGGCTTATGGTGTTTAATTATAGCTGTGATGTTAGTTATGTAGAATAATGTGATACTTTTAAATCAATTGAGATACTGGGAAGTAAAAAAGAAGGTTAGAAAAAGACAATATTTGGTTTTATCACCATTCCTACCCTAGGAAAGCACTCAAGGAGCAAATAATTCTGGAGAACTAAATATGGGTCAATTTATACATATAATAGATTCATGTTGGTATCATTTTTTAAATGTAAAAATATTCGCAGACTCTAAGCATAAGAAAACAAAAGTCATAAGGTGTCAGCCAGCAAAAATATGTCTGAGTTAATCCCAAGGCTCAATCCATATAATATCATCCCATGTGGCCCCTTTGGCAGTGCATTGGTTGAGTAAAGTTAAAAATGAATTATAATATACAGTATGTCACAACAGTGAGCATACCCCACACATTTAAAAAATATTTTATTATATCTTTTCATGGGACAATACGGAAGATATGACACTTTGATGTAAATTAGTCAGTTTACAGCTTGTATAACTGTAACTTTGTTTTCCAAATGTATCATAAACAGTCCATATGCACACTAATGCCCAGGTGGGTGCAGAGAGTCCAATTCCCCTACTTCAAAGGGAACAAGGCAATCAAATAGATACAAGGTGGACTGCGCTCCAAAACAGAACGTTTATTATAAGCCAAACATCAAACAGCAAATATGACGTTTCGAGGGTAACACCCCCATCATCAGGTCCACTCAAAAAAAAACACACCCATTCTAAACCATGTCTAAACCACTGGCAACAAAAGTAAGTACATTGTATGAAAGTATCTGTTGTATTCAATTAGATCAACTGGACTTGAAGTTTAGTTCTTGAAGACGTTTCGCTAGTCACCTGACTGGCGTTTCTCAAATTCAGAAGACTTGTACAAGAATCTGTGGCAATTATGTACCCTGGAAATCCAATTAGCATATCACAGCCAGGTGTTAAGGGCGTGATTAGATAGGGCTAAGAGGTGTTATAGGAACGCCCAGAGTAAGTGTCAAGACAGATGGTGTCGAACCCCCCCATCTCTATTTAGGCTTGGTTTCTTTATTTTTTCACATAAATGGCCTCCTTAACACCTCTCTTGAACCAGTCACATTCTTTGCCAATATGTTAACATTACATATCTGTTGTATTCAATTAAATCAACCGGACTTGAAGTTTAGTTCTTGAAGACGTTTCGCTAGTCATCCGACTGGCTTTCTCAATTCTTCTGAATTGAGAAAGCCAGTCGGTTGACTAGCGAAACGTCTTCAAGAACTAAACTTCAAGTCCGGTTGATCTAATTGAATACAACAGATATACCATGACCTGGATGAATGAGAACCTTCACAAGCATGTTAACATTACAATCTTCAAAGGTATGTCCTTTATCCTTAAGATGCAGGTACACGGCTGAGTCCTGACCCGAGGAATTGGCTCTTCTGTGCTGGGCCATACGTTGATGCGAGTTGTTGTTTGGTCTCCCCCACATACAAATCAGAGCATTCTTCACTGCACTGCACTGCGTATATGATGTCGCTTTCTGTGTTCGGTATTGGGTCTTTCGGATGTACCAATTGCTGCCTCAGCGTGTTGCTCTGGTTTAAAGCAGACAGGGATACAGTGTTTTTGAAAACTCTTCTTAATTTCTCGGAGACCTCTGCTACATATGGGATGACCATGTTCTTTCTCCTGTCTTGCTTTTCCCTTCACTGTTGGTATTCGTGTTCTTTTCTTTCCTTCTGCTTCTTTTGACAAAGCCCAGTCTGGATATCCACAAGT
This sequence comes from Hymenochirus boettgeri, assembly GCA_019447015.1. Taxonomy (NCBI): domain Eukaryota; kingdom Metazoa; phylum Chordata; class Amphibia; order Anura; family Pipidae; genus Hymenochirus; species Hymenochirus boettgeri. The sequence continues at coordinate 195,460,266 of CM033470.1, read as the reverse complement.
TTTAAGGGCTCCTCTGAGATGTTTCATTTCTTTAGCCTTCGCCTCTGTGCTAGTGGGGATGTTCTCAGCTCTGTGTTGCAGGGTTCTGATGACCCCCAGCTTGTGATCTAACACTGCAGCTTTATGATAATTGCTATGTTGATAATTCCCAGACCCCCTATTAGTTTGCTTGTGAAGGTTCTCATTCATCCAGGTCATGGTATATCTGTTGTATTCAATTAGATCAACTGGACTTGAAGTTTAGTCTTGAAGACGTTTCGCTAGTCATCCGACTGGCTTTCTCAATTCAGAATGACTTGTACAAGAAACTTTGGCAATGATGTACCCTGAAAATCCCAATTAGCATATCACAGCCAAGTGTTAAGGGCGTGATTGGATAGTGGCTAGAGGTGTTATAGGAACGCCCAGAGTAAGGTGTCAAAACAATATTGTACATGGCAGACAGTTTCACCTATTGTGGCCAACCTTTACATGGAGGAGGTAGAAAAACAGGCGCTTAATACCTTTAAGGGCATAGACCCAGCCACTGGTTCAGATATGTGGATGAAACCTGGGTTAAAATCCACCAGAAGGAATTACAAGCTTTCACAGAACACATCAATGCGGTAGACCAAAACATCGAATTTACAAGGGAAGAGGTACAAAAACAACAAACTGGCTTTCTTGGACTGCTTGGTAGAAGTTAAGGAAAATGGTAAACTGGAAGTTGAGGTTTACAGGAAACCAACACACACAGATCAGTATTTGTGTTTGACTTTGACAAGCTGGGTGTCATCAGAACCCTGCAACACAGAGCTGAAAAAATCCCCACTAGCACAGAGCGATGGCTAAAGAATGAAACATCTCAGAGGAGCCCTTAAAATGTGACCCTTAAAATTGTGGATATCCAGACTGGGCCTTTGTAAAAAGAAGTAGAAGGAAAGAAAAGAACACGAATACCAACAGTGAAGAGAAAACCAAGAAAGGAGAAAGAACATGGTCATCCATTGTAGCAGGGGTCTCCGAGAAATTAAGAAGAATTTTCAAAAAACACCGTATCCCTGTCTGCTTTAAACCGAACAACACACTGAGGCAGCAATTGGTACATCCGAAAGACCCAATACCGAAACATCAACTGGACTTGAAGTTTAGTTCTTGAAGACGTTTCGCTAGTCATCCGACTGGCTTTCTCAATTCAGAATGACTTGTACAAGAATCTGTGGCAATTATGTACCCTGGAAAATCCCAATTAGCATATCACAGCCAGGTGTTAAGGGCGTGATTAGATAGTGGCTAAGAGGTGTTATAGGAACGCCCAGAGTAAGGTGTCAAGACAGATGGTGTCGAACCCCCCCATCTCTATTTAGGCTTGGTTTCTTTATTTTCACATAAATGGCCTCCTTAACACCTCTCTTGAACCAGTCACATTCCTTTGCCAATATGTTAACATTACATATCTGTTGTATTCAATTAAATCAACCGGACTTGAAGTTTAGTTCTTGAAGACGTTTCGCTAGTCACCGACTGGCTTTCTCAATTCTTCTGAATTGAGAAAGCCAGTCGGTTGACTAGCGAAACGTCTTCAAGAACTAAACTTCAAGTCCGGTTGATCTAATTGAATACAACAGATATACCATGACCTGGATGAATGAGAACCTTCACAAGCATGTTAACATTACAATCTTCAAAGGTATGTCCTTTATCCTTAAGATGCAGGTACACGGCTGAGTCCTGACCCGAGGAATTGGCTCTTCTGTGCTGGGCCATACGTTGATGCAGTTGTTGTTTGGTCTCCCCCACATACAAATCAGAGCATTCTTCACTGCACTGCACTGTATATTGATGTCGCTTTCTTGTGTTTCGGTATTGGGTCTTTCGGATGTACCAATTGCTGCCTCAGCGTGTGCTCGTTTTAAAGCAGACAGGGATACAGTGTTTTTTGAAAACTCTTCTTAATTTCTCGGAGACCTCTGCTACATATGGGATGACCATGTTCTTTCTCCTGTCTTGCTTTTCCCCTTCACTGTTGGTATTCGTGTTCTTTTCTTTCCTTCTGCTTCTTTTGACAAAGGCCCAGTCTGGATATCCACAAGTTTTAAGGGCTCCTCTGAGATGTTTCATTTCTTTAGCCTTCGCCTCTGTGCTAGTGGGGATGTTCTCAGCTCTGTGTTGCAGGGTTCTGATGACCCCCAGCTTGTGATCTAACACTGCAGCTTTATGATAATTTGCTATGTTGATAATTCCCAGACCCCCTATTAGTTTGCTTGTGAAGGTTCTCATTCATCCAGGTCATGGTATATCTGTTGTATTCAATTAGATCAACTGGACTTGAAGTTTAGTCTTGAAGACGTTTCGCTAGTCATCCGACTGGCTTTCTCAATTCAGAATGACTTGTACAAGAAACTTTGGCAATGATGTACCCTGGAAAATCCCAATTAGCATATCACAGCCAAGTGTTAAGGGCGTGATTGGATAGTGGCTAAGAGGTGTTATAGGAACGCCCAGAGTAAGGTGTCAAAACAATATTGTACATGGCAGACAGTTTCACCTATTGTGGCCAACCTTTACATGGAGGAGGTAGAAAAACAGGCGCTTAATACCTTTAAGGGCATAGCACCCAGCCACTGGTTCAGATATGTGGATGAAACCTGGGTTAAAATCCACCAGAAGGAATTACAAGCTTTCACAGAACACATCAATGCGGTAGACCAAAACATCGAATTTACAAGGGAAGAGGTACAAAACAACAAACTGGCTTTCTTGGACTGCTTGGTAGAAGTTAAGGAAAATGGTAAACTGGAAGTAGAGGTTTACAGGAAACCAACACACACAGATCAGTATTTGATGTTTGACTTTGACAAGCTGGGTGTCATCAGAACCCTGCAACACAGAGCTGAAAAAATCCCCACTAGCACAGAAGCGATGGCTAAAGAAATGAAACATCTCAGAGGAGCCCTTAAAAATTGTGGATATCCAGACTGGGCCTTTGTAAAAAGAAGTAGAAGGAAAGAAAAGAACACGAATACCAACAGTGAAGGAGAAAACCAAGAAAGGAGAAAGAACATGGTCATCCCATATGTAGCAGGGGTCTCCGAGAAATTAAGAAGAATTTTCAAAAAACACCGTATCCCTGTCTGCTTTAAACCGAACAACACACTGAGGCAGCAATTGGTACATCCGAAAGACCCAATACCGAAACACAAGAAAAGCGACATCATATATGCAGTGCAGTGCAGTGAAGAATGCTCTGATTTGTATGTGGGAGAGACCAAACAGCAACTGCATCAACATGTGGCCCAGCACAGAAGAGCCAATTCCTCGGGTCAGGACTCAGTCGTGTACCTGCATCTTAAGGATAAAGGACATACCTTTGAAGATGTAATGTTAACATATTGGCAAAGAAACGTGACTGGTTCAAGAGAGGTGTTAAGGAGGCCATTTATGTGAAAATAAAGAAACCAAGCCTAAATAGAGGTTGGGGGGGTCGACACCAACTGTCTGCCATTTACAATACTGTTTTGACACCTTACTCTGGGAGTTCCTATAACACCTCTTAGCCACTATCCAATCACGCCCTTAACACTTGGCTGTGATATGCTAATTGGGATTTTCCAGGGTACATAATTGCCAAAGATTCTTGTACAAGTCATTCTGAATTGAGAAAGCCAGTCGGATGACTAGCGAAACGTCTTCAAGAACTAAACTTCAAGTCCAGTTGATCTAACTGAATACAACAGATACCCCTATTAGTTGATTTTGGTATATTCTTATTTGTTCTGGATCTGCTATCAGACCTAATAATTTTTTCTACTATAGATTGCAGTCTCTGGAAATATTGTTTAGTTGGTTGTAGTATGATTGTTCTAAATATATATGATTTTTGGGAAGAAGGGTCATTTTAATTACAGAAATCTTGTGAAACATGAGAGCTTCTCCTATTCCCATTTTTTCGTTAGTGTTTCAGCAAGTTGTAGCAATGGTATGTAATTTTGGTTGTATAGTTGATAGGTGGGAGTCGTTCGATATATACCCAGATATGGTAGAGATGTATCCTGCCATTGGAATGAAAATTGTTTTTGAAGGGTTTTGGTCTCTATTTGAAATTTATTGCTAAAATTGTGGATTTAATTTCATTGAGTTTATAATATGATGTTTGGTTTTCCCATTTTAAGATTTCTATTATTTTGGGGAGGGAAATCTCAGGGTTTGTCAATATCATTATCATGTCATCTGCAAAGTGACACAGTTTGTGGTGTTTGTTGCCCCAAGTTAGGCCTGTTATCTGTGTGTGTGTTCTAATAGCTTGTGCTATCGGCTCCATTATTAGCGCAAATATCAGGGGTGACAGGGGGCATCCCTTTCTCGTTCCATTTGTGAGAGCCAAGGGTGTTAATTGCAGGCCTGTGGTTGAGAAAATTGCTGCTGGGTTGGAATATAGTGCTAGTATTGCTGTATATATATTGCCTATGATATAAAAATTTTGTAGAACTCCTTTCATATACAGTATTTCCAATTTACTCTTAAGCGTAGCTAGAGAGCAACAATAGTGGAATTGTTTTGTGTTCTGCCATTTGTAGTAAATTTATCAATCTGCGGGTATTATCAGACGCTTGTCTGAAGGGTATAAACCCAACTTGATCTGGATTAATAAGCTCAGGAAGAACAATTTTCATTCTGTTTGCTAGGATTGTGGCATATAATTTAACATCCACATTTAAAAGTGAGATAGGCCTGAAGTTTTCTGGACTTGTTGGTTCTTTGCCTGCTTTGGGTAAGGTAATTATTTATGTATATCAATTCTTGTGGGAAGTGTCCATTTTTTTGCAGCTTCTGTGAATGTTCTAAGTAGGAAGGGGGTAGCTCCTTTTTGTACGTTTTGAAGAATTTGCTTGGGAATCCATCAATACCTGGTGTTTTGTTTTTCTTTAGATCCTCGATTCCCTTAGTGACTTCCTCAAGTGAGATTTCTCTGTTCAGGATATCAAGTTGGAATGTTGACGTTTTGGGAAGATTTATTTGCATTAGAAAGGATTCTATATCTTGTGTAGTAGGATGATATAGTGATTGGTCTTGTGTGAGATTATAAAGAGATTTGTAGTATTTTCTAAACGAGTCCACTATGTTGTGAGGGTTAGTGATTTTAGGTTCTTTTTGTAGGCTGCTTCAAATTTTTGAATGTTTAATTGTTGCAATTCTTGTCATATTTCGTTTGATTTTTGTTTTAAGATGGCGTCTTGGGTTTTTATATATTCCTTTTCTAGTTGGGTGATTTCTGTTATTAGGGAGTTCTGTTTAGCAAGTCTTGATTTTTTAAGTCTTGCTGCTTCTTGAATTAGGATGCCTCTAATATATGCTTTGTAGGTTCGCCAAAGTGTGGTATCTGTGGTTTCCATATTGTCGTTTATTTTAAAAAATTCTTCAGTAAGTGTTTGTATTTTTGACCTGGTTTCAGGTAATGCTAGGAGATATTGATTTAGGCGCCATGAATATTTTGGTAGTTATTGCCTTCTTTAACTCTTAGAATTATATGGGCATGTCTTCAATTTTAGAGAGGGTACTTAAATCGGTCCAGCACATGCCAATACGAGAGTACGTATCGTGTACAGCAGAATAATATGTATAAATTTTATCTAGATAGTTTTGGCAAGTGTGCCTTGCTTTATGCGTGTAGCTTTTGTGGAATCATTGGTTGAGTCTATGATCGAATTGTAGTCTCCACACATAGAATATTGGTATTTTTATTAGTTATCAGATTGAATATTTTCTCAAGAAATGTATCGTGTTTCTTATGGGGGGCATATATGTTGATTAATGCATATGGTTTATTGTTTATTATACAGTCCAAGATTATGTATCTGCTATCGGGATCTAGTGTTACATTTATTGGTTGGAAATTCACAGTATCCGTTATAGCTATAAGGCCCCTCTATGTTTTTTTCCCCTTTGCTTGGGTAGTACCGGTATATATATGGGTACATTTTTTATGTGAGCATTTAGGCATTTCTCCTTCTTTGAAGTGGGTTTCTTGGGCAAATACTATATCAGCCTTGTGGTGGGTGGCTTGTTGCCATAACATAGATCTTTTGTAAGGGGAATTAAGACCCCTAATATTTAATAAAAAGATTGTTAGTACCATTTTCTAATATACTTGTAATTCTAGAGATATGCAGATATGTTATCGCATCAGGCATTTTAGACAGAGTTAAGACATTATTATAGTATTTGTATAACTATAAAACCTTATATTGAGAGTCATTTAACCCTAACATGGGTGTTTTATAAGAGGGAGTTAGGCCCCTTACCTGCAAGAGAGTTAAGGGGCCTTTTTTTTTTACTTTTGCTTTCACTGGATATGAGTAGACATGTTAACATAAGAAAAGATACAGTTAAGATTGGTACAGTTTCATAGTGTATATTTATCTGTATACCCTTCCGAGCGTTTTATAGGTTTTATAGGTCAACTTAAATAAACTATATACAAAACAGTGTAAAAAATAGCGATTAAAAGAATCATAGAAAACATAAAAGTAGTATTGAGACGCTTAAACGTTTGAGATCTTTTACTCATGTAGATCTCGAGGTTTGGGGTGTAAACTAAACAGTCAGCAAGAGCAGGACCATTTAAATAGAGTTGTGTATACTATGTCTATAACATGCTATCCACCTTTTACCATCATTTAGGAGATCCTGTTGGTGAGTTTTTAGCTACCGTATATACTCGAGTATAAGCCGAGGTTTTTAGGTTTTAAAATAAACCTAAAAACCTTACCTCGGCTTATACTCGAGTAAGGTCCACGAAGCTGCACTCCAGGATGATCGCTGTCTCCTTATGAAATCCGGCTGCCGCACGCTGGGTACGTCTGTGGGTTTGCCGGCTGATGTCACTACTCGGCGCCAGGCTGTGAGAGGCGCCGAGTAGTGACGTCAGCCGCAAATCCACAGGACTTATCCAGCGTGCGCGGTGGTAAGGACCAGTGCAGATTCGGGGGTGGTAAGGACCAACTGGGGGGACTCTCAGGGGAGGGAAGGGGGATGTCACTACATGCACTCACATGAGTAGTGCAGCTCGGGTAAGACCAACTGGGGGGACTCTCAGGGAGGGAGGGAAGGGGGATGTCACTACATGCACTCACATGAGTAGTGCAGCTTCGGGGTAAGACCAACGGGGGGACTCTAGGGGAGGAGGGAGGAGAGGGGGCTATATAGGAATGTCATGTTAAAGGGCAACTTAAGACTCAACAATACTGAAGGCAGTAGTGGTCATAGTTCCTAACCTCGGCTTATACTCGAGTCAATCATTTTCCTACTTTTTTAGGTAAAAAGGGTACCTCGGCTTATACTCGGGTCGGCTTATACTCGAGTATATACGGTAAATGTTTTTTTTGACTTGTATCCATTATTGGAAGGTGAGGCTGTAGTTGACACTGTAAGATTCCATTCTTTTTATAGAGCTTCTGCATCTTTAGGTGTGTTTGCTATATGGATATTGCCATTTTTTCTCGTGGGAAATCCCCATCTGCAAGGGATTTGTGATTTTCTCAGTACAGAAGTGGTATTCATAAATTGTCTCCTAGCTTATAGGGTACTTGGTGATAGATCAGTAAATATTTGTATATCCTTATATGGGGTTGTCATTTTTGGAGGCAGTTTTTGAGGTAGACATGATTTACTCTTTAATGTGGAAATAGTGCATTCAAACCAAGGTATCTCTGGAAGTTGTATCTCTGGAAGTTGTATCTCTGGAAGTTGTATTAGGAAGGTGTGGAGGTTTCTGTACTCTATGCGCTCGGTCTATTAGAATATCAGAAAGTGTTGCTTCAGGTAGGAGAGTGCGAAACAGCTTTGTGAGGTAGGGTATTGATTCTGCTGAATTAATCGTTTCAGGAATGCCCCTAATTTTAATATTGCGTCTCCTAGCTCTGTCCTCCATGTCAGATAGTTTTACTCGTAAGGACACTACTTCATCTTGGAGGGCAGAATGTGAATCTATGAGATCGTTAACCAATGAGACAAAGTCATTTCATTTTCCATGTGGTCAGTGCGCTGCCCTAGGTCTGTTAGTGATTTCCGTCAAATTAGTATAGTATAGGGGAGTGTAGATCATTTCGGAGGGTTTCATGTAGGGTTAACATCATGTCCTTTAAAATTTGGTCTGTGATAGGGACATTTTGGACAGGGAAGGATATCAGGGCATTTCCTACCTCTTCTGTTAAAGATTGTTGCTGGTTTCCATGAGTCACATTGTGTAGTTCTCGTCGGGCCTTGTCTGCACTTTTCAGTGTTTCCCCCGCGTGTGTCCATGTCCTCCGGTGCTTCTCCTGGGAGTACAGAGGATCCTTGTTCTGGCAATGATGCTGGTGAGGAGTTTAGTTCTTCCCGCTCTGATGAACTGGTGAGTTGCGTGACCTCGCCGCCATCTTTACTCCGTTCGAGGCTGCTGCCATAATAGTCCGTGAGCTTGCAGGGTACTGCTGCTTTGCCGGTTTTGCATCTTCCCATTTTGCAGTGTTCCACTGGGGCTATCTGCAGAGCTGTCCGCACAGGTTTTTTAGGGTTTAGGTGGATTTAGCACGTAGCTTTAGGTTCTGTTTGCCGGAGCTCTAGACCCTCACATCCATCCGCTTTGTCTGCCTGGCTCCGCCCCGAATTATACTCAGTTTTGTGACATACTGAATATTATATTGTATAGTGTGTACTTTAGCTTACCTGAATTACTACTTTTGTGAGTGTTCTTCTATTTAGAGGACCAGGGTCTGGAATGGACAAGGCCAGGCGCTCTACGGAGTAGGGATTGTAATAATGTGCAGGGAAGAAATGAAGAGTTTTCACATTGGATAACAGAGGATATGGTACGGAAACAATTAGACAAGGTTAATATCAATAAAGGGCCAGGACCAGATGGATTGCATCCTCGGATTTTTAAGGACTTAGTGGATACAAGATCTAGCTGGACCACTGTTGTCTCATGTTTTAGATGTCGCTTTTGTGACGCGAGGGGGCTGTATGCCGATGGTGGCTGGATATCGGAAAAATACAATATTAAACAAAGGGTAGTCATTCACACCATGGAAACTATAGACGGTAAGCCAACATCAGTCGGTTAGGGAAGGTGATGGAAACCTTGTTAAGGGGTCATATCCTGACTTGTTTCCAGGGATCATTTTATTAGTAGTAGTCAGCATGGAGTTTTATGAGAAGATAGATCATGCAAGACAAATTTAATGGTTTTATGAACGAAGAAGAGTAAGAAGCTAGATTCAGGCCACAGCAGGATGTGTATATTGTGGATTTTGCAAAAGCTTTGATACTGTGCCACGAACGACTAATGAAAACGAGGACGTTTTGAGAAGAACATTTGATTCAGGATGAGAGAACTGGCTATTGGACCGCAACAGAGAGTGGTGTTAATGGGCTAAATCTATGTGGGCTTAAAGTTCTAAAGCGGAGTGCCTCAGGGTCTGTTTAACTGGGTGCCGCTTCTGACTTATAATTCGTTTATAAATGATAGAAGAAGGGAGGTGAGAGCTAAGGGTCTCTCGCAGTATTTGCTGTATGACACTACACTATCGCAGAGCTTTGGAGAACTGCAAATCGACTGTGCAAGTGCTTGCAAGGCAGAGCCTAGATAAGTATACAAAATGGGGCAGCAGAATGGCAAGATGAGATTCAATGTTGATAAATGTAAGTGATGCATTTGGGATTTAATAAATCCCGGGGCACACTACACCATAAATGAACTCTGGTAAGTGCATTCTGTAATGAAAAGATTTGGGGGTTCTGGGTAGATAACAGACTTAGCCAAGAAACAATGCAGTGTAGAACGGACTAGAGCTAGCAAGATATTGTCTTGTATAAAGGGGGGGAATAGATTCAAGAGAGATAATATTATTCTCCCATTTTACAAGGCACTGGTAAGGCCTCATTTGGAATATGGTGTTTGCAGTTTTGAATCCCATATACAAAAAGGGACATCTTGAAAGTTGAGGCAGTTCAGAGAAGGGCAACCAAATAATAAGGGGAATGGAGGGGCTCGAATATGCAGGCAGGATGGACAGTTAGGATGTTTAATTGGAGAAGGGACGTTTGCGTGGGGGACCTGATGACCTTCATACAAAATTAGTCTAATGGGCCATACAATGTACTTCTCTGGTGCATTGTCACTAATAGGTTCATATCAGAGGACACGTGGATCTCTAAGGTCTGGAGAAAAAAAGTTTCATCTTCATGTTAGGGCAGGGTTTTCTTTACAGTGAGAACGGTGAAATGTGGAAATGTCTTCCGCAGATGTGGTAAGGTTGGTAATGGCAAGTTCAGTGAATAAGCTTAAAAAAGGCCTGGAATAAGTTTCTAAAAACTAAAAAATATGAGAACACTGGTATTAATGCAATAGATTCTGGTTGATCCAGGGATACATTCCGATTGCCGTTGGAGTCAGGAAGGAATTTTCCCCCCTTTTTAGCTGTTTTTGTTTTGCCTTCTCTGGATCAACTGCTAGGGGTGGTAGGGTAAAAAAAAAAAAATATATATATATATATAAAGAGGGTAAATAGGTTGGACTTGATGGACGTATGTCTTTATTCAACCTTAATTACTATGTCAACTATGTCTAGTTAAACATGGCATTGCTACTATCATGAATAGATGAATACAAAAGATTGTCTGCCCTGGGTGGCAGAAATTTAAATGCTTCTGATTTGTATAGAAATCTTTAAGAAGTAAAGCTGTCAGTTATTGTTTTCCTTTCCTTATTGTAACCAACTTTTAGAATTTAATTGCCAGGTTTGTTTGTATGAGGCTCTATTGCAGCAAAGATATTGGATTCTTAGTCACTCTGAATGTAAAACAATATGTCTACATTTATTTGGAAATAAAAGTTAGATATCTGGAAAATACAAGGTGTCTCAAAAAACTTATAGAAAAATGGACCATTCACATAAAAAAAGAGCTAGGTATAATTTAAATTAAAGCCCCATGTGCACAACATTATATGTGCTGTCACTGAGCAGCAGACTCAGAAGTAATGAAATTGATTGCAGGGTGTTAGGCTCGGTATACACAGGCTGATATTTTGACCCGACCCAGTTCCTCCCTGGCTACCTCAATGCCACTAACTAATAACTATAAATCACAAAAAAGGGCTGTCAAGTCCTTTAGATTGCAAATCGGGGTGCTTCCGTTTATTTATGTACAGCAATTTAGAGCCTAAATAACCACTGGGCACCTAATTAGTTGTTGTTTGGGACTGATTAGCAATTTGTAAATTCAATGTTGATCATTCGTACAGGTGGTTGATTGAGTAACTACGTGAGTGAATTGTTAAAACCCCCAATAAGAATACAAAGCAGATGATAGGACTGTTTTATATTTTTACGATTAGTATGGGCGATCGGTCTGTTCCATGTGTGCAGTTCCCTGCACAATGTGCCGACAAACCAATGTGATGGAATTCACAGGTGTATGGCCACCTTTAGGCACACTGGTGAGGGCAATTTGCCAGTGGTGTAAGTATGTGAAAACCTTTATGGACTCTACCTGTGGACTTCAAATCAACATTAAAACAAGAATCAAGAGGTGCACACTACATGGTATGTTTTACATTATTATCTATGAACACCTTGACCCCTTCCTCAGTTAACACCTTCCTCAGGAAACACCTTGCTCAGGTAACAAATAGGGTGTACCTCTTTCTTCCTAATTAAATAAAGCAACAACACAGCAATCATGGCATGGGATACAACTGCAAAATTAAATTATCACTTCGAGCTATGTTCTTAAAAAAGTGTTTTTGTAAAGATACCGGTAAATGGCAATGTATATAATAGCCTTTTTTAAAATCCTTTTTAAAACCCTTTGACAGGAAGCTACCAGAGCAGGCTTTCCTTAATAAGGGTGTTTTCAGTGTTACTAAGCAAATATACACTAGGGAATGTTTACATACAATACAGCTACCTGTTGTGTTACATTGTATCAGCATTTAATAATTATATGTATCCCGTGAGCCATTGTACAGTTTGTTTAATAGTTTGTTTACCAAACACACTAACATCCGTTACCATATTTGTTGTTAGTAATAGAGTCTTTAATTACAAGGCATAAATATGTTTGGTTATCTCAGTGGAGTTTCTTATAAACAGAGTGAATCACTTTCTAATGTAAGTATGTTACTTTAAATGTTTTAGGTTCAATCTGCCAAGCCTATGGTTGACACGGACAGTCCACAAACATATGTTCATCTTAGCCTTAAACTGAAGAAACTAAAGGTATACTTATGAATTTCCATTACACAGTTTATATTATCATATTGTGTATACTGAGATGACATGTTATGCATATCTGGCATTAGACCCTACTTTGGTCTTTGGCCAGCCAGTCAAGGTTAGGGACATTTGGTGTAAAATGAATTATGTGGGGTCGTGACTACCAATTAATTAATGAGATATGGTGGCAATACACATAGGATTACCATAGCATGTATGCAGTAAGTGGTGGTTACTGAATACACAGACCCGATCGACCTTCTATATGCTTGGCTCTCTCTACTTACATCTTGGCTTCTCATTTCTGCCCCCCCACCTTGATGACACTAGGAATCAGCTCCCATAATCCACTGTAGCTGAATGCAGTACACATGCTCTATAGTGCTCAACGAATCAAAACAAGCACATATATCCTTTCTCTACCTGACACAGAGCAGGGATTTCAATGCAGTTTTTTGTAAACATATTTAAATGCTCCTGTCCCTTACAATGATATATTCCTTTGCTTTTTTATACAAAAGAGAAAAGTAATATTTGCAGTGTATGTCTTAGCTAGCATGGATGTAAGAAACAGAATATTTCATTAAAAACTTAAAGGAAGTCTGGGGAATTGAACCTGCAACCTCATGTGCATTGGCTTGCTAAAAGCAAAGCATTATACCTCAATATATAGTAAAGGACCCTCTGACCCCCATATAGTAAAGGACTCTCTGATGCCAATAGTTAACCTCGACAAAGTCTGAGGCTGCGCAGGAGAGTCCTCCCCCCCCCTCCCTCTCCCTCCTGTTTTCTTCTCCCTCCCCCTATGGTAAAAAATCCCAGTATATATATATATATTGATCCACCAACCCAACCGCCATAGACCGATTCTACGAAATGCCCAATAGGTACCTTTCTTATAGCACTATTAATCACACACCTTAACACCTGGGCTGTGATATGCTAATTGGGATTTTCCAGGGTACATATTTGCCAAAGATTCTTGTACAAGTCATTCTGAATTGAGAAAGCCAGTCGGATGACTAGCGAAACGTCTTCAAGAACTACATTTCAAGTCCAGTTGATCTAATTGAATACAACAGAATAGATTTCCTGTTGTTTTTATTTACAAGCGGCTGATAAATTTCTAAAACTATAAAAATATGAGAAATACTGGTAATTATGCATATAATTACCATCCAGGGTACCTTTCAGATTGCCATTTGGATTCAGGAAGGAATTTTCCCTTTTCAGCGTGTTTTTTTTTTTTGCCTTCCTCTGGATCAACTGTTACGTAGGGTTAATGAGTAGCGAATATAAAGGTTGAATAGATGACCGTATTTTTTTTTCAGCCCCTTAATTCAGTATTGTTATTAGTTTTTTGTCTCTAAAAGGGATCTTTTCAAAAAGGGGCTAGGAACTGAGTGTTGAAATGTTGGATAGTTTATGGACTCCCTACATGTCTTCTTACGCGAAGTTTAGTTGTTCAGATCTTGGAACTTTTGTATTTTCGAAAAAATTCAAAATTAGGAAAGTTCCAAGAATCTGAGGAGCTACTTTTGAGGGTTGCTGAGCTAGTTTCAGGATTCCGAATATACAAGGCTACTTTTAAAGGGTTATTGAGGCTGTGCTGCTTTCGAGGAGTTTAGGATTACCAAAGCTTTAAGGGTAGGTACCAAAACTACTTCGAGGGCCTTGAGGCTACTTTTGATGGTCACCGAATAAACAAGGTACTTTGAGGGTTACCGAACGTAGCCTCTTATATATGAGGAAACTCGAAAAATAGCTTGCGTATAAAAAAAAAGACTGTATGTGTTCCCGCGACTATTTTGCAGGCTCCTAAGCCATCTACTGCCATCACCTGCTTTTTCTACAATTATTTTACTTTCTTTTTTTTTTGGCCCCGTTGACTTCTTATATAGGTCCATTTTCAGGGGTGCAAATTTAAATTTTTTTTTAAAAATTCCAATAATTGAGAACAGAACTCGCTGGTTTTAAACATCTCTAATAATGAGGCCCTCCTCCTAAAGTGATTATCTAGTGGTTTGGGAGACAGACCACCAAGGGTACAGAGATCCTCTTTCTTAATATCCCTAGAGCATTTATCTTAATATTTCTTATCATATCTTAGCTATGATACCATTACCACGAGCAAATAGGTTTACTAAATAATAATATTGGAGAACTAAACTTAGTTTTTTAAAATCTATAAAGCTTTTCTCCCAGAATAGCTTATATTGTAAGAGTCTACATCTAAGTTAGTTGCATTTAATACATTTACAGGGTTATTCAATTAAAGTTTCTTATCTTTAAAATGGTGGCTATTTTGCCCCAACCAATCAGATCTTATTTAACATTTGAAAGATAACAATCGATTGGTTGGGGCAAAATTAGCACCATTTTAAACGATAAGAACTTTTATTGATAACCCTGTTAGGGAGAAATAGATCGGTAACTAGGAGCAGGCTTCCATGTCGGTTCCAGTATAACTCAGAGCCAAGTACTGTAGTCTTAAAGGCCTTGTGAGCATGTACACTTATTGGCCACACACCCCGATGCCAGTATTCAATGTCTCTCAGGGTGTCTCTAGGTTTTTTGCCACTGAGCCAAACCCTGAATGCGCCTATATGCGGCGCGCCAATGGCAAACAAAGTGGGTGTGGCTGTGTGTGTGCATGGTTTGTGTGTGGGAATGCTTTGTCAGTGGAGATGCAGCTAGCCATTTTGTAATTTTAAACTTGGCAACATTCATTTGTACAGTTTCTAAAATAGAATTTATCCCCACCAAATTCCAGAAGAAAAAAAGTTTTGCTAAAAAGAACCTGCACCACGTCAAGGTTCTTTAATAGGGCCCTAACTTACCTAACTATTCTAAACTATGGTCCATACAGTGAGAAATATAGTAGATATAGATATAGGAGAAGAGATAGAGAGAGGATGGGTATGGGGATGGATAGATAGAAGATCGATAGATAGAGGGATAGATAGATACCGTATATACTCGAGATAAGTTGAATTTTTCAGGCTTTAAAGTTAGCCTGAAACATAACTTCGACTCAGGTCAAGTCCTAATTTAGATCCAAATTCTGCAATTGCGGATAATAGTCAGGAGTGGGCGCTGTGTTAAAGGGCATGTCCACCCCCAAAACTTAAAAATTTAACCCCATACTGGCCCACTCTGTAGTGTACAAAAATTCTTACCTACATCCCAGCTCCTTATGGTTGCCCTGCTGTGCCCTCCAAAGTCCAGGAAAGTGTAGTGTAGAAGGTCTGGGTGACTCACCCTGCGCCTGTCTCAGCCTCAACCTCGACAAAGTCTGAGGGATGCGCAGAGAGTCCCCCCCCCTCCCTCTCCCTCCTGTTTTCTTCTCCCTCCCCCTAGTGTAAAATCCCCAGTATATTATATATATATGATCCACCAACCCAACCGCCATAACAGATTCATAGAAAATGCCCAGATAGTTACTTACCTTCCCTCTATCCTCGGCGTTCTGAGCAGCCGGCAGCCGCGTCCCTGATTGCTGCCTCTCAGCCAATCAGGGATGCGGGTGCCGGTCCCGCCCCTGCTCGCATTTTCGTGCAAGCAGAGGGACTGGAGAGTGCCGCGGAGTATAGAGGAAGGTAAGTAACTATCGGGGCACTTTCTAAGAATTAAATACGCGGTTGGGGGGGGGATCAATATGTATGATATAAAAGTTCAAAAAGGGCTGGACATGCCCTTAACTGCATAGAAAGTTACAGGAGCTGTTTGCCTTTACAATCCTTCCTGCTTCCTGTAGTCTGGGGCTGGACTCACTTAGCACTGTTACTGCTCATCTGGATCGTGTAAATCTGATGGGTCTTCTCAGTTTGGGGCAAAAAAAACTGTGCTAGTACAGGTGCAAATGACAGCTTGAAACTACAACTATAAGGTGATATTTTTAAACTATTGAGGCTGAGACAGGCGCAGGGTGAGTCACCCAGACCTTCTACACTACACTTTCCTGGACTTTGGAGGGGCACAGCAGGGCAACCATAAGGAGCTGGGATGTAAGGTAAGAATTTTTGTACACTACAGAGTGGGGCCAGTATGGGGTTAAATTTTTAAGTTTTGGGGGTGGACATGCCCTTTAACACAGCGCCACCTACTGGATATTATCCGCAATTGCAGAATTTGGATCTAAATTAGGACTTGACCTGAGTCGAAGTTATGTTTTCAGGCTAACTTTAAAGCCTGAAAAATTCAACTTATACTCGAGTATATACGGTATCTATCTATCCCTCTATCTATCGATCTATCTATCTATCCATCCCCATACCCATCTCTCTCTCTATCTCTTTCTCTCTATATCTATATCTATATCTATCTATATTTCTCACTGTATGGGACCATAGGTTAGAATAGTTAGGTAAGTTAGGGCCCTATTAAAAGGAACCTTGACGTGGTGGCAGGTTCTTTTTAGCAAAACTCTTTTTTCTTCTGGAATTTTGGTGGGGATAAATGTCTATTTTAAGAAACTGTACAAATGAATGTTGCCAAGTTTAAAATTACAAAATGGCTAGCTGCACTCCCACTGACAAAGCCATTCCCACACACAAACCATGCCCACACACAAGCCACACCCACTTTGTTTTGCCAGTGGCGCGCCGCATATAGGCGGCATTCAGGGTTTGGCTCAGGTGGCAAAAAACCTAGAGACACCCCTGAGAGACATTGAATACTGGCATCAGGGGGTGTGGCCAATAAGTGTACATGCTCACAAGGCTCTTTGAAGACTACAGTACATTGGCTCTGAGTTATACTGGAACCGACATGGAAGCCTGCTTCCTAGTTACCGAATCTATTTCTCACTAACAGGGTTATTCAATAAAAGTTCTTATCGTTTAAAATGGTGCTAATTTTGCCCCAACCAATCAGATGTTATCTTTCAAATGTTAAATAAGATCTGATTGGTTGGGGCAAAATTAGCACCATTTTAAAAGATAAGAACTTTTATTGAATAACCCTGTAAATGTAGTAAATGCAACTAACTAGAGTAGACTCTTACAATGTATAGCTATTCTGGGGAGAAAAGCTTTTAGGATTTTAAAAAACTAAGTTTAGTTCTCCAATATTATTATTTAGTAAACCTATTTAGCTCGTGGTAATGGTATCATAGCTAATGATTTTCCTATGTATAAGAAATATTAAGATAAATGCTCTAGGGATATTTAAGAAAGAAGGATCTCTGTACCCTTGGTGGTCTGTCTCCCAAAACCACCTAGATAATCACTTTAGGAGAGGGCCTCATTATTAGAGATGTTTAAAACCAGCGAGTTCTGTTCTCAAATTATTGGAATTTTAAAAAAAAAATTTTAAATTTGCACCCCTGAAAATGGACCCCTATATAGAAGTCAACGGGGCAAAAAAAAAAAAGAAGAGTAAAAATAATTGTAGAAAAAGCAGGGTAGATGGCAGTAGATGGCTTAGGAGCCTGCAAAATAGTCGCGGGAACACATACAGTTCTTTTTTTTATACGCAAGCTATTTTCGAGTTTCCTCATATATAAGAGGCTACGTTCGGTAACCCTCAAAAGTAGCCTTGTTTATTCGGTGACCATCAAAAGTAGCCTCAAAGGCCCTCAAAAGTAGTTTTGGTAACCCTTACCCTAGAAAGGAGCTTTGGTAATCCTAACTCTCGAAAGCAGCCTCAATAACCCTTTAAAAGTAGCCTTGTATATTCGGAATCCTTGAAACTAGCTCAGCAACCCTCAAAAGTAGCTCCTCAGATCTTGGAACTTTCCTAATTTTGATTATTTTCGAAAATACAAAAGTTCCAAGATCTGAACAACTAAACTTCCGTAAGAAGACATGTAGGGAGTCCATTAAACTATCCAACATTTCAACACTCAGTCCTAGCTCCCTTGTTTGAAAAGATCCCTTTTAGAGACAAAAACATAATAACATACTGAATTAAGGGAGGTTGAAAAAAAAAATACGGTCATCTAGTCCAACCTTTATATTCGCTACTCATTAACCCTACGTAACAGTTGATCCAGAGGAAGGCAAAAAAAAAAAAACAGCTGAAAAGGGGAAAAAATCCTTCCTGAATCCAAATGGCAATCTGAAAGGTACCCTGGATGGTAATTATATGCATAATTACCAGTAATTCTCAATATTTTTATAGTTTTAGAAATTTATTCAGCCCGCTTGTAAATAAAAACAACAGGGAAATCTATATCTGTTGTATTCAATTAGATCAACTGGACTTGAAATGTAGTTCTTGAAGACGTTTCGCTAGTCATCCGACTGGCTTTCTCAATTCAGAATGACTTGTACAAGAATCTGTGGCAAATATGTACCCTGGAAAATCCCAATTAGCATATCACAGCCAGGTGTTAAGGGTGTGATTAGATAGTGGCTATAGAGGTGTTATAGGAACGCCCAGAGTAAGGTGTTAAAACAGCATTGTACATGGCAGACAGTTGGTGTCGAGCCCCCCCAACTCATTAGGCTTGGTTCTTTATTTTCACATAAATGGCCTCCTTAACACCTCTCTTGAACCAGTCACGTTCCTTCGCCAGTATGTTAACATTACAATCTTCAAAGGTATGTCCTTTATCCTTAAGATGCAGATACACGGCTGAGTCCTGACCCGAGAAATTGGCTCTTCTGTGCTGGGCCATACGTTGATGCAGTTGCTGTTTGGTCTCCCCCACATACAAATCAGAGCATTCTTCACTGCACTGCACTGCATATATGATGTCGCTTTTCTTGTGTTTGGTATTGGGTCTTTCGGATGTACCAATTGCTGCCTCAGTGTGTTGTTTCGGTTTAAGCAGACAGGGATACGATGTTTTTTTGAAAATTCTTCTTAATTTCTCGGAGACCCCTGCATATGGGATGGACCATGTTCTTCCCTTGTCTTGCTTTTCCCCTTCACTGTTGGTATTCGTGTTCTTTCTTTCCTTTACTTTCTTTTGACAAAGGCCCAGTCTGGAGATCCACAAGTTTTAAGGGCTCCTCTGAGATGTTTCATTTCTTAGCCTTCCTCTGTGCTAGTGGGGATGTTCTCGGCTGTGTTGCAGGGTTCTGATGACCCCCAGCTTGTGATCTAAAGGGTGGTGGGAGTCAAACATCAAATACTGATCTGTGTGTGTGGTTTTCTGTAAACCTCTACTTCCAGTTTACCATTTTCCTTAACTTCTACCAAGCAGTCCAAGA
The DNA here is from genome assembly GCA_019447015.1 of Hymenochirus boettgeri. Lineage (NCBI taxonomy): Eukaryota > Metazoa > Chordata > Amphibia > Anura > Pipidae > Hymenochirus > Hymenochirus boettgeri. Next base: position 195,440,870 of record CM033470.1, on the reverse strand, counting down.
AAGCCAGTTTATTGTTTTGTACCTCTTCCCTGTGAATTTAATGTTTTGGTCCACTGCATTAATGTGTTCTGTGAAAGCTTGTACTTCCTTCTGGTGGATTTTAACCCAGGTGTCATCAACATATCGAACCAGTGGCTGGTGCTATGCCCTTAAAGGTATTAAGCGCCTGTGTTTCCTACCTCTCCATGTAAAGGTTGGCCACAATAGGTGAAACTGGAGATCCCATAGCACATCCATGTTTTTGCTTATAAACTTATCCTGTATTTGAAATAGGTGGTATTCCGGCACAAGTCAACAAGGAACACACCTGTTAAGAAGAATTTTCAAAAAACATCTGTATCCCTGTCTGCTTTAAAACCGAACAACACACTGAGGCAGCAATTGGTACATCCGAAAGACCCAATACCAAACACAAGAAAAGTCGACATCATATATGCAGTGCAGTGAAGAATGCTCTGATTTGTATGTGGGGGAGACAAACAGCAACTGCATCAACGTAGGCCCAGCACAGAAGAGCCAATTCCTCGGGTCAGACTCAGCCGTGTATCTGCATCTTAGATAAAGGACATACCTTTGAAGATTGTAATGTTAACATACTGCGAAGGAACGTGACTGGTTCAAGAGAGGTGTTAAGGAGGCCATTTATGTGAAAATAAAGAAACCAAGCCTAAATAGAGGTGGGGGGGTTCGACACCAACTGTCTGCCATGTACAATGCTGTTTTAAACCTTACTCTGGGCGTTCCTATAACACCTCTTAGCCACTATCTAATCACACCCTTAACACATGGCTGTGATATGCTAATTGGGATTTTCCAGGGTACATAATTGCCACGATTCTTGTACAAGTCATTCTGAATTGAGAAAGCAGTCGGATGACTAGTGAAACGTCTTCAAGAACTACATTTCAAGTCCAGTTGATCTAATTGAATACAACAGATATACCATGACCTGGATGAATGAGAACCTTCACAGACAACAGGGAAATCAATTGATTTTTTTATATTCAATTCTTTACCCATGCAATTCTTTTTGAGTGATACTTTACTGATTACCCAGCAAGTAAGCATGCTTGGTCATATGATTGAATAGGAATCAAAATGCTTCTAAAACCTGATGAGTTTTCATCAATACGATATTTGTCACTTTTTGGTTGATTGATGCAAAAAATAAATTGAAGTGTTTTGATTAAGAGAATCGTATTGACCTCAAATCCAAAAAATCGACCAGTGTACAGTATGTCTGGTATAGATATATACCATGACCTGGATGAATGAGAACCTTCACAAGTGTACAGTATGGCTAGCATTAGACCCACCCTATAGGTTGCAGAGACCTGTTATAACATCAGTTACTGCTCAGACTAATAAGGAGTTTTATAATATGAATTCAGTTTTCGGCTCACACACGTCTGAATTTTACTTACAGTAGCATACATTTTTCCCCATCACATTCATAAACAGTATAAAGAAATAGAGCTATATGATAATTATGCATTTTGCACTCATAATTACTATAATATTCACATTTTTGCCATGATTAATAGCTAGAGGAAGAACGTTTGTCAGTGATTGAAAGGGACAACTATCTATTGCTTCAGAAGATGTCCACCATCATGAAAACCAAAGGAAGAGTTGACAACAAAAATGAATATGAAGCAAAAAGGTAAGTTTGACCTTGTCACTTTTACTATATATGTATATAAATTACTTCCTCTCCCTCCCACATGGTGACTGGAGATGGCCGAACTTCATAAAGTGTGGTCCATTTTCGAACTTTCGAGCTTCAGTAAAAGTTTGGATTCGTACCCATTCAAGTCAATGGGGGAGTGAAAGTTCGAGAAGTCCAGATGATTTACAGCTAAACTAACAATGGTAACTTACTGTAAATGGCTGTGGCACCTGGGAAATGATCTGGGGAACATGTCACTATCACCAAAACTTTTTTAAACACTTCTTAAACATGAGCGGGCAGTTGTCGGGTTTTGCACAAGCTACATTCGAGGGTTACAGGCAATTTGAGGGTTACCAAACAATACTTTTGAGGGTTAGCGAAAATAGAACCATAAATTTGAGGGTTATCGAAATCAACAATACTTTCGAGGATCATCAAAACGAACAATACTTTCGTGGGTTAGAGAACGAAACATTCTAGGGTTACCGAAAACGAACAAAACTATCGAGGGTTACCGAAAATTGAAGGCTACATTCGAGGGTTAGCAAACGATACACTCTAGGGTTAGTGAACGGCCCATAAATTCAATAATTATCGAAAATACAGCCACGAGTCCGGAAAGTCAGAGAAATCCGGAATAGTTCAAGAAGTCTGAGCCGGTTCGGACTTCGAACTCAGGTTCGAGTTCTATTCCAGCTCTAACGGTGACTATTACCGAGGTTAATAAATGTATATTTAGGAGGAGACCTTGCAAACTATCAGTAGCCTATAGGGATGTGTTGGTTTGGGACGTTTTAATTGATTTTCATTTTGAGTGAAGGACTGTATATGTCCCTATATCTGTATAATAAATAAAGGGACAGCTTTATCTTATAAATATACTCCTTTAAAACGTATGGTGGGGGTTCTTTTTCTTTATTCTTTTTTTAGTAGTACATTTAACTTTATGCCCTGAGCACCATTTGCCTACTGGGAACATAATGACAGATAGCCCTGTGCCCTGGCTTTAGCTAATCTTGCTTTACACAAGATGTTCTTGAAAGTATATTTTCTTTTAATCTTTGGAATTTCTATAGACTTTCTGGTTGGCATGGCTCCGTTTAAAGGTTTGCTGATAAATACTGCAGCCAATATTGAATTTTGTAGACATGCACAATAAAAACTGGATATGTATAAAATATACTTAGATTGTTTATCATATGTTCAGGATTAAAATTTAATAGGTTTTAACGGCTAAATGTGCCTGGAGAAAAAGTAATCCACTGTTGATAAGCAATGTTGAATGCCATATACTCAAAATATTGGTAAAATTTAAAAATTTTACTTTTTGCCTTATGCAAGTAAGCATGATGGACACGATTATAGTTTACCCCCCAAAAATGGTGACCCCAGCAGCCTTATAAAGATAGATCTTTACCATCTCTGCATATAGTACATAAAGCATTAAAGGGCAACTTGGCCATAAGAAAATTTTGTGCTGGGCCAGTTCTATCCATTTTGGTGCCCTAAGCAATTCTCCTCTGGTGCCCCATTTCCCAACTTAAACATCTTCCAACCTCCTCTTGGATTAAGCTGGTACCACAACAGTAACGATAAAGCCCCGATACCGCACCGACGGTATCGGGGCTTTATCGTTACTGTGTGTACGTTGTTTCCCGAACGAGCGCGCGGCCGCCGAACGAGTCGGTCGGCCGTACGCTCATTCGGAAAGGCTGAAAATTTCCATCGCCGCGCTAGACTCCCTATAGGAGTCTAGCGCGGCCGATGGAAACACACAGTCCCAGCGTTCTCCCTATAGGGAGAACTGGGATGTGTTATGCAGATCTTTGAAAGATGGAAACGGATCTTGCAGATCCTGTCTGTCCATCTTTCAGAAATCTGTACTGTGTGTACCTAGCTTAGTCTTTGCATTGATTAAAAACTCTGTCAAGATAATTAATTGAATATATGAGTTATGGAAAAAACCATTCTCTAATAGGTATATAGACATACAGAGGGGAGTCAGTAATAAGTACTTTCTTGTACCGGTGCTAGAGGTATGTAAAATCCATAAATATAAATATAAATATATGTACCCCAAAGACAGGGTAATACAGTACACCCTCCACCGCACCGAGAAGGGGCGGGCACCTCACTCTGACATAATTCCACAAATAAATAGAACGGGTATAAAACCCAATAATTACTGCATGGTAATCCAAATACAAATCCACTTTATTTTCACATAAACTCTTGGCATATATAGAATAAAAAACATGTGTATCAAAAGAGTGCACTAATAAAATCCCAGAAAGGGAACCGAGAGGATAGGTAGCATGTAGTATCAATTCATATAAACCCCTATAGTACACGGCCATAGTCATAATTAAAACAATATCCCGAGGTTTGACAATCCACATACATTAACCAAGTCCAAAGTCCCTGTGGATGTCCTTGATATCTTTAGGCAACAGTAGCAGAAATAGATGCAATGATACTGTGAATGATGGGAAATGTAGGCAACTCAACGATGTGTAATATGATAGAATGTCAAAGTTCCCAATTCACAATGTATACAAATAATGCGAGTAAATGGAGCAATCTCACCCATCCAGGGGTGGGTTCCCTCCGCACTTCCCACATTAAGTTGCACCTGCGGGAGCTCCGATATCGGCGTCAAAAAGACCCCCAAAATTTGCCTATTAAAAAGTTCCAATGCTGCCAATGGATCCCACGGGTTAATGGAAAGGCCGTGTATATGGTCCGGTTCCCCTCTGGTAACGGTAAGTTTGACCGACGCGCGTTTCGGGACAACTTCGTCCCTTCTTCCGGGTCACATGACTGTTCCCACATGTGCACTTAAGTACTCTACTTAGCGGTAGTGCTCTTCCAATGATGTTACCGGTGGGAAACAGAACCTTAAAAATATAGTTCCCAACGGAATAGCACCAATTACCTTATATTTCTAAGACAGCAAATGAGGTTAAATAAATAAATAAGTACAAAAGATGTATATATATATATATAATATGTACAACACATAAACATGGCCTATTTTAGCACAGTAAACCTTAGAGAAACATATTGAAATTCAATTCTTCATTGAGACCAATGGGGTTTCTAGAATTGAGCACATAAATACATCTTGCTTCATGGCGCAGGATGGCTTGGTCCCAATTTCCACCCATTTTTGGTTTCTCAATTTTCTGTATACCCCATATTAATATGCCTTTGGGGTTACTGTTGTGGAAATCCCTTAAGTGTCTTGCTACCGAGCTTTTTTCATTATTATTGCCTATGTCCCTGATATGTTCTAATGCTCTTTGGGCTAATGGTCTAATAGTTTTCCCTACATAGATTTTCATACAGGGGCATTGCAAAATATAAACTACTCCACTGGTTTTACAATTTATAAAACTTTTGATGTGGTATTCAATACCATCACTGGAACAAAAAGACTTTTTCTTATTTGCCATAAATGGACACGCTTTGCATTTTCCACATCGGTAATTACCCTTACATTTCCTCAAACCCTCGTCCAACCAATTCTGTTGGACTGGTGGTTGGTAGAAGCTATGGACCAAATTTTGTCCTATTGTGGGGGCTCGTCGGGCCGTTACTCTAGGTGTGGCAGATAGACATTGTTTTAAACATATATCCCTGTAAAGGATATGCCAATGTTTCCTTAATAACTTATTAACAACATTCCAATCACTATTATAATCAGTAATTAGTCTGATGGTCCCATCAGACACACAGGGTTTATCCTTAAATACCAGATTACCCCTTTTTGTAGCTTTAGCCTTGTTATAATAATTATATTGTATGCAAAAAGAGAGGCTAAATGAAACAGCTTATTGCTCTATGGCTGATAAGGATCCCTGTCTTTAAAAGAAAAAAAACTTTGACTGGTGCCCTAGCAGTTCACTAGGTCACTAGAGCGGCCCTGAATTTGTGTATCACTAAGTAAATTTCCTTAGGATTGGAGGTAGGATTGGAAAAAAGCCAATGTAATACCAATATTCATAAAAGGTAGTTGTAACTATAGCCCTGTAAGCCTAACATCAGTGGTAGGGAAGGTGCTGGAAACTTACAGGATCATACAACTGTCTGTCTCCAGAACTAATCTTATTAGTAGTAGTCAGCATGGATTTATGAGAAATAGATTGTGTCAGACAAATTTACTTGGTTTTTATGAAGAAGTGAGTAGGAATTTACATTCAGGCATAGCTGTAGAAGTAGATGTATACTTTGCTAAAGCTTTTCATAGTGTGCCACATAAACTGAGGACTGTTGGTCTAGGAAAACAAATTTGCACGTGGATAGAGAATTGGTTATTGGATCGCAATTGTGGTGGTCAATGGAGCTACATTTATGTCGGCTAAAGTTATAAGCAGAGTGCCTCAGGGTTCTGTACTGGTTCCACTGATTTTAATTCCGTTTATAAATGACTTAGAAGGGGGCACTGAGAGCAAGGTCTCTGTCTTTGCTCTAAACTTTGCTCTAAACTATGCAGAGCTTTGGAAACTTCAAATGATGTGCAATTGCTGCAAACAGACCTAGATAGATGATCAAAATGGGCAGCAGTATGGCAGATGAGATTCAATGTTGATAAATGTAAGGTGATGCATTTGTGGTTTGAGTGGCACCTAATCCATAAATAACTCTGTGTTAAGTGAATCTCTAATGGGAAACGATTTGGGGGTTCTGGTAGATAACCAACTTAGCTGTAGCAAACAATGCCAGGCAGCAACAGCTAGAGCTAGCAAGATATTGTCTTGTATAAAGAGGGGAATATTCTTCCTCTTTACAAGGCACTGGTAAGGCCTCATTTAGAATTTTGAAATACAAACAGGGCATCTTGGAAATGGAAGCAGTTCAGAGAAGGGAAATTAAAATAATAAAGGGGAATGGACGGGGCTTGACTATGCAGGCAGATTAGACAACTTAGGGCCGTTTTCATTGGAGAAGCGACGTTTGCGGGGGGGACATGATAACTTTATACAAACGGTCTCCCGGCAGATGTGGTAATGGCAAGTTCACTGAATAGCTTTAAAAGTCTCCTTGATTAGTTTCTAAAACTAAAAAATATTGAGAATTACTGGTATTAATACATAAACTGTAATTCTGGTTGATCCAGGGATACTTTCCGATTGCTGTTTGGAGTCAGGAAGAAATTCCCCCCCATTTTTAGCTGGGTTTTTTGCCTTCCTCTGGAGCAACTGTTAGGTAGGGTTAAAAAGGGGGTGAAGAGGTTGGAGACTTGATGGACGTATGTCTTTATTCAACCTCAATTACTATGTAAGGAGCCATTAGTTGTTCAGCCAGTGCTGAGACGGACAGGTCACCTCTCCTTCCTGTGCATCATTAGTGGGAAAATCCCTCCCATTTTACACTCCTCATAGGGTGATCTTTAACAGCTCACCTCTCATTGAGACCACTCTAGACCACTCTTACCTCCCTGGGAAATGTACTTAAATGTGATTTTTTTTTTTAATCATAGCTGCATAACCCTTAATTTGTCTTTCAGCTAAATATTAAATCTGAGACTTTTTCTTTTCCAGTTTAAATAAAGAAAAACGAGAACAAGAATTATTAAAGGTATCAAAAGAAAATCAAACAATTCTGGACAGGATTACAAAGTGTGAGCCTCAATACCAGGTGGAAAAATGGCATGAAGACTGGGCAAAAGCAGAAAAATATATGGACAGCATTGCACGATACCCAAGAGGATGGTATCTTATGACAAAGGACAAGGTAATATATATACTGTAACACTTTACATTTCTTACCACAGAAGGATAATGTGCTATTACATTATGTCATCTTGTTGTAATTTATTCTAAAATAAACACTACTAACGACAGAACAGGCTGCAATATTCAGTGCTAGAGGAAGGTGGATGTTCTACTTTTGGATTGGGAGAGCACTCCAAGGAAGGGGGAGGGATTACTATGATGTCATGTACTGTTCTTTTGCTATATATAGGTGGTGGGAATTGATGATTGTTCACACTTGATAAAGGACGTGTCTGAAACATGTTGTGTGGCACCTTAAGTAAAAAGGTGAATGTGATTGCAATACTTTAAGATTGCCATTGTCTTTTTGGGTAACCCCAACTTTACCTATTACACTACTAATTGGATGTTTGGAACAGACCATCAGGGTTAACCCTTTATATGCCGATTAGGAATTCTTGATACACTAATTTTCTTGAGGAATGTCACATGTCAGCCTCCCATCTATTAACTTTCTGGTCAGTAATTTCTTTATATCTTGGGCTGTGGAGCAGGTAAAGAGGTGGTTGATGGCTCGTTTTAAAGTTAGGAAACTGGCCTTTCATGTAAACTCAACTTATTTGGAGACCACAGTTCCCCTTTAAAATTGTTACTTAATTATTCATAAAAATATACATTTATTTTATTATGTATATTTGAATTAATTCAACGTATGAATCCTTGTTTTAGTTCCCTGTTCGGGGTTGTATTCTAAATAGTCTAAATTACACTTTTTTTTTTTAATAATTACAGTATATATCTTCTGATCCAAAATGCATATTATCATTTACCTTTTTTACAGAAATCCACTAAACAAATCTCCACAAAAGAAACAGCTAAGCAGAAAAAAGTGAAAAAAGAGAATTATGATATAGAGGAGAGAGGATCAGTGGAAAGCAAGGATAAAATCAAAACAAGCATTTCAAACAAAACGTCTAGAAAAAAAGAAGCAACAAAATCTCAGGAGACAGTAAAAGATAAAAAAGTTTCAAGCAAAAGTAAGGGTATTGGAAAAAAGAAACAAGGGAATCAAAAGGATGATGGAGAGGATGAAGCAGGAGAAGGAGATGCCACAGATGAACTTACAGATGACCTTAAAGATGAGGAAGCAGCAGATGAAAATCTGGAACATAGTGAAACAGTGGATGGACAGATGACTCACAATGGGACACTGGAAGAAACTCCTGAAGATGAATATTTCAAATCTGATGAGTTAATAAACAAAGAGACATATGATACACAAGAGAATAAATATGTGGAGAATGATGAAAAGGAAAATAACTATGACAGTTATAATGTTAAGTCTGACAGTAGTAACTCATCAAACAGTAAAGATGTACAAGATGAGGAAATAGGGAATAATGGAGATGTGGATATTTTTGACACAGAGTAAATATACTCTGTATATCTTATAAATACATATATATTGTAAGACACAAGCTACAAAGGTAGTTGATGGTAGGTACATTGTCATTAGGTTTCATAAGTACTGATCATAAGTACAGATAGTATAGTCAGCACATGCTGGTACCTTTCAAAATATACCATTAACATAAGGTTTACATTTACAGAAAGAACTATATTTTTCTTGCCCCCTTGCTCTAAACCACCAGGATCTGCAGCTGGTCCACCATGTGATACAAATCATGCTCACTATCTGCAGAATGTAGGTAGAGACCTGACATGCAGAAGAAATTAATTGCAGGTTAAAAAAGTGTGCAGAACTCTACTTACAATCCTTTTACTCTACTTTATAGTCCTGCAGCGCTCTGATCTCGGCTCTCTGTTTGCCGGAACGGCAAGCTGGGTGCTGGACCACAGCTGCGTCTCTGATTGGCTAAGAGGCAGCCAATCAGAGACACGGCTGCCACAATACAGAACGCCGGAGAAACAAAGGATTGTAAGTAGAGTTCTGCAGATTTTTTTTAACAAACAGACTCAGCAGTTTGGATCAGTACCCACTAAACAAATCAATTGTTAGGCAACTAAGAGCATATAGCAGTATTACATGGGGAATCACAAACTATCTAACTTCAATTTTCCTTTAAAGGGTATCTCCACTGGTAAAATAATTTTCTACCATTCAGTTTTATTGAAGAATAGGAGGTTAAAGGACCTGTGTCTTACCTCCCGTTCTTCAATAAAACCTGCAGAAGCCAGGAGAGGAGATTCGGAACTTGCGCATGAGCATAGCACAAAGAGTTTGTCAGGACCTGTCAGAGGACGCGGCGGAGGAGTGAAAGATTGGGTCAGTTCTGAATATTCTCTCCTGACTCCTGCAGGTTTTATTGAAGAATGGGAAGTAAGACACAGCTCCTTTACCTGTTCTTCAATAAAACTGAATGGGAAAAAAATATTTTACCAGTGGAGATACCCTTTAAGAGAATATAATTTCTTACACACAATGAAAAAAATTTATAATAAAAAAAAAATTATAACAAGAGGTTAGTTGTTTATTTTTAAAGTTAATATTAACAAATAAGTTTGCATGTCTTCATTGCTATTGATTAGTCTAAACATAAAGAGGAAAAAAATGCACTTAAATTTGTATTTCTGGGCATCTGTGCGGAAAGTCAAATTTACCGAGTGTGTCAAGTAAGAAAATATGTTTCTTTCCCATAGTTAAGAACTACGTTATATTGTTTTTAGTTCACTTCCTTTTAAATTTAGCCAATCTTTCACTACATGTGCAGAAACATGTTTACACATGCAGGGAGATTCAATAAAAGTTTTTATTGTTAAAAATGGTGCTAATTTTACCCAAACCAATAAGAACTTATGTAACATTTGAAAGCTAACATCTGATTGGTTGGGGCAAAATCAGCACCATTTTAAACAATAAGAACTTTTATTGAATAACCCCCTTGGTGTTTTTTTTATAAAGGAGGAGTATCGGTAAATTGCAATTCTGCTCTTTGTCACAAAATTGTCACAAAATACTGCTAATATCGGTATTTTGCAAGTGCATTAGTATTTTACCACCATGTTGCAAGTTACTGACCACAGTGTCAGCTTTAGTTTACTTTAACAACCAGAGAGCAGTTCCAATTCAAAACTAGTTCTTCTGTTCTTTCCTGTTTTCTTAAAACACATTTTATTCACACATAACAACACAGTGTGGAAATGTTTGTATGGAACTTTCTGTCCTAATGTATGTAAACGGAGAAATAAAAAAAGGGTCTGTTTATCTTACTCAATAACAATTAAAAAAAACCTGCTTTTATAAAACAAATCTACACAATCACCTGGGTATTGAACAGTTCTGCTGGATGAGTGTTACTTACCGTAGTTTATATACATACTGGGTTATTGACTGCATTAAAGTAGTTTCCATTCAGCTGTGTTGTCGGAAGATTTATTATTGACTTATAAGAAATGCAACATGAGGTTTAAAGGGATAACATAGAACAACATTTTTAAATGAAATACAATTAAAATCCACAATATGGAATCATGATTTTTAATAAGTTCTGATGTACAGGGATTTGTCATAAAACCCCCAGAACAGGATGTGCACATTACTGAGCAGATGCTCAGAATATTAATATAATATAATAATAATGCTTATAAATAATAGACATGACATGGATGCAAAGAGAAACACAATTAAAGAAATAATGAAGATGAACTGTGGTTAGAGAAATAAATATATTTTATGTAGTCTATGGAAACACTCCCAGTGACAGGCAAATATCTTTTAAAGGATAAGTGCACTGTTTAGTTTAGTTTAATAGTAAGATGCCGCTTTAAAAAATCTTTCCCCCCTTTATATTTGCCCCTACCACCTGGGTCCCTCCTGAGCCTGCCTTTGTGGCTGTAAAGTTGGTGACATCTTGGATGTGAAGGATAAGGCTGGTGAGCTCCTCCCTCTGTGAGTTGCCTGCTTCCCCTTAGATCGTTCTGCTTCCCCTTAGATTGTTCGGCGGCCGCGCGCTCTTTCGGGAAACGAGCGTACACACATAACGATAAAGCCCCGATACCGTCGGATTACCAGCTTCCAGAGGAACCAAATAGGATAATCCTGCAGGCCTGAGAGTAGACCCAGGCAATCCTGCCACACTGTGTGGTTGAAACTAAACATGCTAGGTTAATACTTATTAGTATTCACCACGGCAAGTGGTGATGGTACCTCATATATTATAACAGAAGGTACCTCACAGCATCATGTTATAATAATAGCATTTCCCTAATAATTTAACATATAAACAAACATTTCTCATTCCCAGTTTACCTAAAGAAATGGATTTATCCTTTATATACTCTTTTATACAGATCTAATTGAAACAAAATTGCTTCAGAGCAATTTTTAATAACGATAACTGCTTTTTATTTCAGCATTACAGTAGATCCATGGTATACCTGCCTGGCTTTACCACTAAGCAAAAGGCTAAGGACTTGCAAGCAAGCTCCTTCATCCCAACCATTAATAGTGGCTGCAAATTCAAATTGTTCTAGCAAATCAGTCCACTCCCTAGTTACCCCAACAAATGGATCAGGTTTAAAAATAGGTTTGGCAATTGGGCCTGGTAGAGCTACTGAGTCTAATTGGGGAATTTCATCTGCAGGTACAAGGACAGGATTTAAATCAATACTATCAGTAGCAGCCTCCATAGCTTAATACGGAGAACATACAGAGAAAACAGGGAGAATAAATTGTATTACTAGCACCGCTGCCACCAATTTGTACCAGATCACTGCTTTATGGAAGGATTATGGGTAGCATGGCACACAGTGGGTTACTCTGGTGGTCTGGCACAAAGCAGATAGTGCACATAAATAGGTTCCCCACATAACATGTGCAGTAATCAGGGGTGTCCCTGTCTATGGTGCACCACTTTGAATATTGACCAGGCCTGTATATTGTGTGCCCTTGTAAGTTGGTGTACACTTATCTGTTGCTTCAGAGATTGTATCCAATAAGGTAACTTGTCTGTCCAATAATCTATCCTCCCAACAGGTTGTAACAGGATCTTATACTCAGAGTCTTATACACAGGATCTTGTGTTGCATTCATCACACTGTGCAAGGGATCTCACCAAACAAACCTCCATCTACTATTACATTCTCTCCTCCTAGCCATAGAGAGCAGGGATGTCTTGTCTTTTATCACTCACTGACACCACCTGCAGGCTGGTATATAAGGTGTACATGTCCATTACAATACACATCACATCCTGTGTAGCAGACAGAAACTTTTTTTGGATTACAATTCCTTTTACATGGAGCAGATACAGGGGTGTGGTTTAAGCTGCCATTTGACCATTCCATTTTGAAATAGGGATTTTTCAGCTCTGTAAGTAAGCTTATGTATTTTGTATATTTTGTCTTGTGCCTAATATAAGTCAGTGCTATACTTTATATACATTTACTGATAGTCATTTAAATGGTAATAGTGAGATAGTACACACTTACATATACACTTTTCCTACATGTAATATCCTATACCCCCCTCCTCATTGGTAGCTCCTAAAACCTCAATGCAAGTTAGAAGTTAGGACCTTCCAGATTGGGGTTACCTTTACATGGTTGGAAGGCTTTTCAATCATGTGACACAGTACTGTATACTAAAACCCCTTTGTTTATAATGTATGCCAGTGTGCAGATAACATGATATTGTATGGGGCCTAGGAATGTGCATTGATTGTGTTTCTATGTTTATATATATATATATATATATATATATATATATATAATATATATATAATAAAGGCTAGGCATTTTCAATGGGGAGTTGCAGTGGCGAGAATCTATATACATTCACTCAGTGATGTCATTCACTGCCGCTTCCCCTCCCTTTAGATAGGAAACCCTGTTTATTATTGACACACGATGTTTGGTTCTTCTTTTCAATAGGAATGGTAATTAACTATTTCTACACTAAACAGGGATTCCAATACAAAAGACTATACAAGGGAGGGGGAGAGACAGTGGAAGGGTAGGGAAAGAGTGTGTCTGTGCTGTTTTGTTTTTTTTTGGCTGGCCTTATGTATATTATAAGAAATTATACGCAACCTACAGTGTTATTAACAGATTAGGTGAGGCCACACTACAACGCACAAGAATCGCACACAAAATCGCTAGCATTATTGCAACGATTTTGTGCGCTATTCTTGTGCGTTTGCGCATGTGTTTTTGCCGTTTTGCATTATAGAAACGCATGCGTTAACGCACACAAAATGGTGAACGCATGCGTTACCGAAACGCAAGGGACACGCAATCGCATGTGCATCGGAAATCGCAGGAATTTTTGCATTCCCGTGATTTCCATTTTACCAAATATATATATATAGCAAATAAATTGAGGTGCAAGAAAGGTGCATTGAACACTATGTTTATATTCTACAATCCATCATGTACTAACAAAGGAAAGTAATAGTACAATAAGGTGGCCATACACCAGCACGATATTACTTCACGACCGACCACTCACGCGAAGTTCTGCGATCCTGCCAGAACCACCTCTTCCATCTTATATGCGATCGCATGCGATCGCAAAATGAATGGGATTTTGCGATCGCATGTCGGTCGTATATAAGATCGGGAGAGGTGGTTCTGGCAGGATCGCAGGAACGTTGCGTGAGCGGTCGGTGGGTAAGTAACATCGTGCTGGTGTATGGCCACCTTAATATTACCTTCAGGAAAGTGATTAGTACAATATTATTGCCTTCAACATTTTTTAATAATATATCAAGATATATCTGTTGTATTCAATTAGATCAACTGGACTTGAAGTTTAGTGCTTGAAGACGTTTCTTCAAGTCCAGTTGATCTAATTGAATACAACAGATATACCATGACCAAGATGAATGAGAACCTTCACAAGCTATATCAGATGAGTTTGCCTTGCCAATCAAAACATATACATATTATATTTACAATATATTTGAGGACTTTTGGAGAGCTGCAATTACTCCTCATGTGGCAATTATAGTGTATATTAAAGGGCATCTATTTAAAATAGGTTATTTAAATGACCATAACTGGAAACTATAATTCTTCCCAACCACCATGTATCATGTTTTTGTTGATCTGCCCCCTATTTCTTTAGATATCCAATCTAAAACTTCTTATATTTTAGCTGTCAATCAAGTTCCTTGCTCTCAAAAACTATTCTCCTGTGAGCTGTTTTACTGAGTTTTGACAGTTGGAATGCTGTGTGCAGGCTTGACAGTGGTTTGTGGGAAAAAAGGTCAGGTCGGATGGAAGGGGGAGTGGTTAAAAGAGGGAGGGGGGATACAGCTCCTAAACAAAATGTGTGCTGGATTGAAGCATGCAGCAACACACACAAATCAGAGTAAGTGCTACTTAAATGTATTCAATTATAGATTAAGATGAGGCAAAGTATTTTCAGTATAGTGTCCCTTTAAAGGGCATGTCCACCCCTTTTTTAAACTTTTGGGGTACTGTAGGGCTTCCTCCCCAGCCCCAACCGCTATATTAATATGTGCAGAAACTCCCGATTATTACTTACCTTACCTCTTTTCTCCAGGGGGCCGGACTAGCAGCCGCATCTGTGATTGGCTGAGAGGCAGCCAATCATGGACTCGGCTGCTGAGTAAAAAACGCCGGAGGAAGAGGTAGGTAAGGTAAGTAATGATCGGGGGGAGTTTTGCACATATTAATATAGCGGTTGGGGCGAGAGGAGGAAGCCCTACAGTAACCCAAAGGGTTTTACACTAGGGGGAGGAGGGAGGAAAATGGGAGGGGGGGGGGGGTGGAAAGGGCTGCTCTGAGCAAGCCAAAAACCTCTGAGAGGATGCTCAGAGGCAGAAACAATTCCCTCCCTGCAGTGCTCTTTGTGGCCAGTTTGGGACTTTACAGGGACATTACGGAGAACAATTTGGAGCTGCGATGTAAGGTAAGGATTTTATTACACTCACAGTGGGGCCAGAGTAGTGAGTTAAATTCTAGTTTTGGGGGTGGACATGCCCTTTATATTGTAATTGTGACTCTCAGTGAATACGGAAAAAAATGCCACAATCAACAATATATAATCACTTAGCATGCCTTTATCAGGAAAACAGTGTTGCAGTATTATTGATTTTTTATTTATTTTTTTTAATCACAAAGTATTCCATTGTATGTATTTTGGAACTCCAATGATGTTGCAACTATTTGACCCCTAGATGGCATATAAGGAAAGCCATTGTGAAGGTTCTCATTCATCCAGTGCATGGTATATTGTTGTATTCAATTAGATCAACTGGACTTGAAATGTAGTTCTTGAAGACGTTTTCGCTAGTCATCCGACTGGCTTTCTCAATTCATTCTGAATTGAGAAAGCCAGTCGGATGACTAGCGAAACGTCTTCAAGAACTACATTTCAAGTCCAGTTGATCTAATTGAATACAACAGATAAGGAAAGCCATTCTAAATAACAAATTAACAGAAACGTATCATCTTAAACTGGTTTCTTGAATATAAAGTGGACTGTACTCCACTGTCCTCCATAATCACCAGATCTCAACTCAATATAGTCATGGGATCCCTCTCAGCCTGCATAATAATGCAATCTATTCTCAACAAAAGGTAAAGTGTGCTTCTGTTTGACTCTCCTCTGAAGAGTGACAGCATGGATCATCATAAACTGTCTCTAAAATCTAAAAAAACAACGATTGTTCAAGGTTTAGCTGCTATGCAATTGCAATATAGACTTACAGGCAAGCATTGCAGGATTTTAAAGGAAAAGTTAAGTGGAAAATATCAATATTTGTTAAATTGTTATTTTTGTAATGCCTTCTTAGTTATTTTATATTCTCTCCCTTTGCTGTTCCCTGCGTTGACATTTGTGAGCTGACATTTCAGGTTCTAATGGTTCTTCTTCTTACCAGGATGCACCACTTCCTTGGGATGTTCCTAAAGGAATTTCTACTGATTGGCTGTTGGATGGGTCAAACATGCTCAGATTCTACTGGGATGAAAAAATACTGTTCTTTTTTCTGAGAAGCATATGTATTTGCACTGAACGTCCCCTTTAAACTCCAGCACATGGCTGTGGCAGAATTCTATTGGTAAACTCTGGTTCACAATGCAATATTACCGTGGTGATTTATTATTAGTTATCCAACATACATGGCTACTAGACCCATCAAAAAGGGTTACCAGAAGACTAGAGGCTACACATATAAAATGTATTTAGCAGGGCTACAATGGTTGCCTGATACAGTGCGGTTGAACTTCGGATGATGGGAGTTGTAGTTTCCAAACATCTGGCCGCCACGGGTCGACATCACTACCCTAATCCATGTTACTGTGTACACAATACATTAGATGTATTAATGAACACAGACAGAACTTTAGTAACCAGCGTGTTTCCAAGACTACAAGGCGGAACACAATGCTCATGCACTGGTTTCCGGCCGGTGTGTGAATCGTGGGACACTTATCCTGCAGCCTTCAACTCTCCCCTCTTTCTACAACGCGCCGCTAAAATGATAACCACCGACAGGAGTGTGTATGTAGAGCGGTCATTGTGACAGTACAGCAGCTTTCATAGGATTTTAACCCACCCGACAGAGATTTTGCCCCTAGTTCCAGCGTTGGGCGGTTACGCGCACAGACTGTTGTTACGTGCCTCCCTTGTTGTGCGAGCGCGCGTCCGAGGCAGTTCCATGAATAAAATGAACCTGGACCGACTAAGGAAGCGAGTTCGGCAGTACATAGAGCAGGGAGAGAGACCATGTGACTGGCTCCCTCCAGCAGGGATACCGGAAAGGGTACTGAGCTGCTGCACTGTCTGACCGAAGCTGTCACTGTTTCATGACGGTAGGAATATAGATGGAACCGTCTTCCTGTATTGCTCACAGTATGAAAGACAATACTATAATAGCAGCAACTGGGGACCTTGGCAGTTGGCATTTTATAAGAGGATGTCAGTCAGAATGTCATCTAGTCATCAATCTTTATCCATGAGGTTTTTAGTATTAGGACGTATGTCAGAGATTGTGATGGTGCAACTTCTGGAAGTGCCTCTTAAACACACATGAATGTTTTCTGTCATGCACCAGGGGTTAGCACATGTAGATTTGCAGCACTTAAGGAAAGATTGGGGTAATTCATTAGGTGTATTAATCTTAGCTACCAATCTATCTTCTGTAACTGCAAAGATCCAGTAAAATGCTAACATCCGATAGGCTGCTACAAAATGGCATGGGCAGACTTTTGCACCTCTTATTGCATCTGCCCCTTTGTCTTTACATTGCTTTAATTCTACATTTTAATATCGAAATGAATGGACTACCTGGAATAACCATATTCAAAGGTTGAAGTACAACAGTGACATTTAAAGGGCAACTGTGGTCTCCAAACAAGTTCGGCTTTAATGAAAGTCTGTAGTATTTCCTTTAAAATGAGTCAACAATCACATATCTGGCTGGAGTCTGTGAGAAATTACATTGGGGTGAATGTTTAAACTTCCTCCTTCCAGCAGATTGAGTGACATCACCTGGCCTCTTCCCCGCCGTCCGCCCAGGGAAGAAGCTCAGTTAAGACTTAAAGGGCATGTCCACCCTTTTCCTTACTTTTGTTTTATAATAGGCCTCCCTCCCCCAGCCGCAACCGCTATAATAGATTTGTCAGAAACTCCCCCGATCTCTGCTTACCTTCCCTCTTCCTCCGGCGTACTGTCCCTATCCTCTGCTTGCATGAAACTGCAAGCAGGGGGCCGGATGGCAGCTGCATCCGTGATTGGCTGAGAGGCAGCCAATCACATACTGGCTGCCTGCAGTGGAGAACGCTGGGGGAGAGAGTTAAGGTTAGTAGAGTTCGAGGGTTTCTGACAAAAGTATTATAGCGGTTGGGGCTCAGGGAGGGAGCCCTACAATACCCCAAAGGGATTTAACACTAGGATAGGGGGGGAGGCTGCACTGGGCATGTGCAATCTCCCCCAGAGGAGAGACAGGAGGCAGAGTCCTATAGGCCAAAGTCCTGGTGGCCAGTTTTTGGGACTTTGGATGGCCATAGCAGGGCAGTCATTTGGAGCAGGTAAGGATTTTATTACACTACAGAGTGGGGCCAGAGTGGGTAAAATTATAGTTTTGGGGTGGACATGCCCTTAATGCTGGGGGAAATCGGAATTGCCTGGGGAAAAAAAAATGACAGTTGAGAAGGGGAGCCTATTAATGCGGCAGATGCTGGTCACATGAATACAAACTGGTCAAGTGTTCAAGCAGAACCTTCCAGCAATAACTTCTCACAAGTTTTATCTAGAGATGTGATTTAGGTTTTATTTTGAAGGTACGATGGAAGGCTTTTTATATAATGCTTACTAGTTTGGAAGAATTTGGGATCACGGTTACCCTTTAAATTCACTCCCTTTCCATTATAACTTGTGATCACTATACTGTCTCTTACCCTTCCTTATTCTTGGACTTGGCGAATTAAAACAGAATGGCAATCACAACTTTCATATACCGTAAGTGCTTGGAGGTAAACTCTGGTGTAAGGATATGGATAAGTGGTGGTTTCAAATGGTGTTATTTTTTTCTTTTTTAAGACAAATGGTGTGTAATTTGAAATGCCATTGACTTATTGCATTGCAAAACTGGGAGGGTAAGGGATGGTAGATATGGGTCACCCTTTGTCATATCACAAGGATCATACAATATTGAAATTGTATGCCTGTATTGGTTAGAGGACATTTTTTAGCATGTCCAAAAAAATGGCTGACCAATTATGATTATAGATTATGATTATAGATCTTCTGCCAGAAATTAAGGGTCACTATAGTGCCAAAACTCATTTTCACATTCGATTTCTATTTATTCTGGGAGCTGGTAGACACATGCTCCTACATCCTGTTTGCAGTAATAGAGGTATGGTAAGTTGTAAAATGTGACAATTATCCTCCAGCATTTACAGTGGTTTGCAAAAATATTCGGCCCTTTGAAGTTTTCCACATTTTGTCACATTACTGACACAACATGAATCAATTTATGGAATCACGTGGTGTACACGTGAGAAGTGGAACAAAAATCATACATGATTCCAAACATTTTTACAAAATCAATAACTGCAAAGTGGGGTGTGCGTAATTATTCAGCCCTGAGTCAATACTTTGTAGAACCACATTTTGCTGCAATTACAGCTGCCAGTCTTTTAGGGTATGTCTCTACCAGCTTTGCAAATCTAGAGACTGAAATCCTTGCAAACAGCTCCAGCTCAGTCCGATTAGATGGACAGCGTTTGTAAACAGAAGTTTTCAGATCTTGCCACAGATTCTCGATTGGATTAGATTGCACTTTGACTGGGCCATTCTAACACATGGATATGTTTTGTTTTAAACCATTCCATTGTTTCCCTGGCTTTATGTTTAGGGTCATTGTCCTGCTGGAAGGTCTCTGAGTTATGTGCAGTGTTAGTTTTTGCCACACATAGTGTTTTGCATTTTGGCCAAAAAGTTCCATTTTGGTCTCATCTGACCAAGCACCTTCTTCCACATGTTTTCTGTATCCCCCCATGGCTTGTGGCAAACTGCAAACGGGACTTCTTATGCTTTTTTGTTAAAAATGGCTTTCTTCTTGCCACTCTTCCATAAAGGGCAACTTTGTGCAGTGCACGACTAATAATAGTTGTCCTATGGACAGATTGCACCACCTGAGCTGTAATCTCTGCAGCTCGTCCAAGTCACCATGGGCCTCTTGACTGCATTTCTGATCAGCGCTTTCCTTGTTCGGCCTGTGAGTTTAGGTGTACGGCCTGTCTTGGTTGGTTTACAGTTGTGCCATACTCCTTCCATTTCTGAATTATCGCTGCTTGAACAGTGCTCCGGGGATGTTCAAGGCTTTGGAAATCTTTTTGTAGCCAAGCCGCTTAAATTTCTTAATAACTTTATCCCTGACCTGTCTGGTGTGTTCTTTGGACTTCATGGTGTTGTTGCTCCCAAGATTCTCTTAGACAACCTCTGAGGCTGTCACAGAAAGCTGTATATTGTACTGACATTAGATTACAACAGGTGCACTCTATTAGTCATTAGCACGCATCAGGCAATATCTATGGGCAACTGACTGCACTCAGACCAAAGGGGGCTGTATAATTATGCACACCCACTTTGCAGTTACTGATTTGTTAAAAAAGTTTGGAATCATGTATGATTTCTCACGTGTGCACCACTTGGTTGGTCTTTCACGTGGAATTCCAATAAAATTGATTCATATTTGTGGCAGTAATGTGACAAAATGTGGAAAACTTCAAGGGGGCCGAATTCTTCTGCAAACCACTGTATGCCTCTCCTACCCCAGGCATTACCACTGACACTCCTCCCCATCTCCAACATAGTTGCACCACCTTTAGAATAATATAGTACTCTAATTAAAGTGTATTAGCAACTATAGTGTTCCTTTAAATTGCCATGCGATTTTTGTGATAACTCTCACTGACCTGTTTTTCCAAAAATTATTCCAGAACAGTCCATTGTTTCTGTACAATATTGTTTTCTGCAAATCAGAAAAATCAATGGAAATAAAGAAACCCCTGTGGAATGTGGAATTGCTTAAAGTGAAAGTTTAGTGGAAAATATATTTTTAAAATTCTTAGTTTATATTATGCATACCTAGTTTTTCTTTCCATTTTAAAAAAATCAGTTAAATTTATACCCCTTGCTATTTCTTGCTGTTGACATTAGTGAGCTGACATTTAAAGGAACATTAAACCCAGAAAATCAACTCTGTAAATTCGTTTCTATTATTCACAGGGAGGTGAGAACGCTTTTCTCACCTCCCTGTGAATAATAGGGAGCATTATTATACACAGACAAAAAGCTAAATGGGCAGGTTAAATCTATTAGGATGGGAAAATACTTTCCCCCCCCCTCTAAAATTACATGTATTTGCACTGAATTTCCCCTTTAAAGTTAAATGAAAAAATATATTTTGTGATTTCATTATGTGGTGTATTCATATAATGTGATGTAAAATTCTTTGTAGTATAATTTTAAATTTTTAGTATTTCTCTACTTTTTTTCTCTCTCACAGCAACAATACCAAAGTGCACTCTTTTGGGCTGACAAAGTTGCTTCATTATCTCACGGTATGTTATTGGGTTGTATATACCAGCCTAACTGTCTCTCTCATCTGTGAATTCAGCAACATTAAGATATTATTTGTAATTTGTCAAGAATACTGTATGTCTTATATGGCTAGCTTAAAAAACATTCTCTGTACTTTCATCTGCCTATGGGCACTTAGTAGAGAAAATGTAAAATTTTCAGGCCTCTGGCTAGCCTTTATAAACAAGTTTGGGAGGGGGGGCTTCTGGTCCACCTGAAGATGCTCTGTCCCTGCAGTAAGATACAAGCGGCATGCTAAATCAGCGATGAGTGGGCTGGGCAATGGTGCTGGTGATATCACAGCTCACAGTGTGAGCAAGAAGCACTACTCCTTATACTGCTGTAAGTTTGGATAGATTGCTGCTAGAAGCATGATCCTGGATGTAGGATTCATGATCCAGGAAACCACAATTGCCTTTTAATGCCATCATATACCACCTCCCCTATTTTCAACTCCAGAAAGATGGATTTTTATGATCTCTCCTGGCCCCTGTAGTAGCTTCCTAGTTCTTTTGTTTAGCAGCCAATTTATCTGCACTTGTAAAGCTTATAGAGAACTTAAGGTAGAAACCTTTCCTGCAGGGACTGATGGAGATTGGAATAAAGATCTATGTTCAAGAACATTGTGGGAGAAGGTATACATTGCATACTTGGGGTTTGCCAGGGGTCTGCCTTTAGGCCGAGGTCGAACTAAGTTGTGTCGTAGCGGACCGGAAACGCATGCAATCTGATGCGTTTCCAGGTGCTAGTGGGTGTGTTGCCATGCGCTGTGATGTGTGCAAAAATGCAGATCGCAGCGCAACTCATGGCAGCACACCGAGTGTGGACACAATAATTGGCAACGCTAGTTTGAGCTTTTTAATGGGCAATAGGCTCACGCATTTATACACCGCACTGTGGCCTAGCCCTTAAGTATGGGTTTGAGTTAAGTAGGTGTACTTTAAGCTGTAATGTAAATGACTGTAAAAGGATTCTGCAGTTCATTACAAGCAAATGTAACTTCTGAACCTCTGAAATCAATAAAATTTTGGAAAAGCCAAAACATTTCCATGTTTTGGGTTTTTTCAGAATTGTGTAACCTGCCTTACCACTTAATACTAATTGGTTTTCTGAGTGCTTGACATTGTTTAGAGAAATCTAACATGTGGGTCACCATTTAGTTACTAAAGGTTCGTACACACGATGTGTATGAACAAGCGTTTCGGGCGATGATCAGCCCATGTATGAGCCCTTTATCGGCCGTTCTTCGGAAAACGTTGCCCGACCGGCCGGGCGGATCTCTGAACTAGCGCCCATTTTGGCCGATAAAGGGCTCATACACGGTTGTTTGTACACATCGTGCGTCGGGGTCGGCATCCGCGATCGCACGTGTGTACGAACCTTTTAAGTCTGTTAAGATATAAAGAAAAATAAAACAGCTGCACAGATTTGTATCTTGTCAGTGACCCACAAAGGAAAAAAGGCTGCTGCTTTTAGAGGTGTAAAATACAGTTAATGGGGCTTTATTTTAAATTTAAAATCTAGAAATAAATGAAATTCCCTGCTTCCCTCCCTGTTACCTCCAGTAAAAAATATGTGCATGCTTACAATTCTGTCACTATGACAAGCTGCTACTGTGTACATCATTTTATCACATGAACCCAAGCACTTTCAGTCATTTTTTCAGTAGAAATTGATAAATGTGCTGGACATTTCTGCAGTTAATAAATATTAATTCTTTTTACCGCAACAACACCATATTTTTTAGAATATAAATAAATATAAATACTTTCACAATTAGAAAATTAGCAGTGCTTTGATTCCTAAACTTTTAACCTCCTAATAAGGGTGATATGAAACAATGGCAAGGCAACTCTGCAAACAAATTCAGTCTGATATACAGTTCAAGTAATATAACAATAAAAGATTATTGATATCATTGGATAAGTTATTCTTCCTTTTCCGAAGAAAAAACATGTTAATTTTTCTTTCTTAAATCATAGTCTTCCTTAAAACAGTAGTCTACAAGAACCTATGTTTCAGTATATATTAAGTACTTCATTTTTGAAAGAAAAAAATTTATTCATTTTATTTGTAGAGGAGCCTCAGATATTTATTGGCTGGCACAGTGTCTCTACCTAACAGACTCAGTATCACAGGGCCATCACATGCTTTACGGTCCCGCAAACTAGATAAAAGTAAGTTTTCCTATGTGCTTATTGCTTTGTACTGTAAAGTTTAGCCTGTTAAAGGTTATTTTGGTAACATCACCTGTCTGCGGTCTGTTGAGACTTAAACGCTTACTAAGATCTATATATTACCTACTCACTCCTATCCCCATTGTAACTAACAAGGTGCAATATCCACACTACAAGATAGCTACCACGCACTGCTTACAACATCTACCCCCTCACTCTCTCAACAACAGATTTTCATAATGCAGCACCTGTTATTAAAAAGGCGCATGCGTGTTAGGACCCGGAGGAGAAGAGCTGGAGGGGAGAGACTGCCACAGCGTGCTTATCTATAATATGGAGATTGTAAATGTAAAAAAAGGAACAAGTCTTTCTATCTCCATAGAAATTGATTTTAAGGAAGAGTATAATTTAGAGTTTAGCAAACCTTGAAATGGTTTGTATTTTGGATTTAATAGATAAATGCAAATAACACTTTTTTTTTCTTTTCACTTTTATTGAAAACAGGAGGCTGTGTCTTACCCATTTTCAATAAAAAGTTCAGGAGCTGGGAATGTAGTAAGCAACTTACCTTATCTCTCGCTCCTGAGCCGCGTCCTCTGATAGGTCCCGACAGATTCTCTATGCTATGCACATGCGCATCACATATGTGCATAGAGTGCCAAGTCCGTCAGGACCTGTCAGAGGATGCGGCGGAGGAGCGGGAGAGACTGGTTAAGTTGCTTAACTTCATTCCCGGTTCCTGAATGTTTTATTGAAGAAACAGGAGGTAAACACAACTGAACATACCCTTTAATTGCAGGGATTCTCAAACAGTGTGACTCTAGATGATTGATAACTACAACCCCCAGCATTCCTCAACTACAGGGGAAGTTTTCAAACATTGGAGGAACACCATTTGAGAATCCCTGGCTTAATTCATGAAGATCCAACACTGCTTCTTTTATAATATGAGAGAAAATGTTAGAAAAGTGTTAGGAACCTGTTGCATTTTGTTACATTTGTTCCACCACTAAATTCGCTGTTAGAATAACACATTGAAAAAACCTGGGTTTGTACATTCATGCAAGGTTCTACTTTTTATTATTAGGTTCATGAAGCATGCAGATACCTTGCAGCACGATGTCACGTAGTAATTTATTTTGATAATTGCCATAACTGCTCGAGTATAAGTCGTTCCAAGTATAAGTCGAGGCACCTATTTTTACCTGGGAAATTAGTAAAAACTGATTGATCGAGTATAAGCCGAGGGTGAGAAATTATGACCACTACTGCCTTCTGATTCTGTGTTGTTTTGTGGCTTAAGTTGCCCTTTAAATGGACAGCAGAATTCCCATACATTAATCCCATACAGTAATAGCCAAATCCAGTAGCAGTAACCCCCAATTCCTTGGCACTCCAGATGTTTGGAACTACAACTCCCAGCATGCTTTGGTTGCTGGGAATTGTAGTTTCTAAAAGTGGATTGGCAAGGTTCAATAAACTTTTCATTAAGCTTACCATCATTTACAATTCTCCTGACCTCCATATAGTAAATGGCACTCTAACTCTTTTAACTTTAAATAGTTAAAAGTGTCACATGAGAGTTGTAGTTTCAAGCTGTCATTTGCATTGAACTAGCAGCCATTTTTTGCCCCAAACTGAGAAGACCCATCAGATTTACAGCATCCAGATGAGCAGTGACAGTGCTGAGTGAGTCCAGCAGCCGCTACAGAGAAGCAGGAAGGAGTGTAAAGGCAGATCAGCTCCTGTAACTTTCTATTCACATGAAGGATCACCACCTACTGGTTACTATCCGCAATTGCAGCATTTGGATCTAAATTAGGACTTGACCGGAGTATAAGCTGAGGTTAGGGTTTCAGACTAATTTTAAAGGACAACTAAAGCCACAGAACAACGTTGAACCAGAGGGCAGACACCTGATATAAAACCAGTAATCTGTGTCTTAACTCTAATTTTGATACGCACGCGTGGGAAATACCTAAATAATATATGGTTTGTGCTTTAACGTCACAGCATTCTAGAATCACACAATTGGGTCAACGACAATTATGTTCTGCACATGCTCAGTCCTTAGCTAGGCAGAAACTTGTTGCAGTTGGTCACCCCCCATTAATAATCTCTAGCCAATCATTTTACAGGACAGATAAAGCAAGGAAGCAGGTGACTGAGGTCAGGAGTGTGGTCTGAAACTGCACATACACACAGATACTTCATCCAGTTCTTAACAGGCTTACATTTATCTAATACAATTTAATGAAGTGGGATTTATAGTTTATTGTGTTTTTAGGGGTTGTTTTCAGATTCTGGAATATAAAAAATGGGTTAGTTCTCCTTTAAAGCTGAAATCTCGACTTATATTCAAGTATATATGGTATGTGCTCTGATCTCTGTGCTGATTCTTCATGACAGAAGAATTTTAGCAGCTCTGATGTTGCCACCAAGCTGCGGATGGTCTGTCACACGGGATGTCAGAGGAAGGTCTCTGATATAGTTTTACTTTAAATCATTAAGAATTTGTTCAGCCTGTATTTGGAAATGCCCATTTTTTGATTTAAATTCCTAAATATGACGATGCATTGAAAGATGTAAATAAAAAAAACTTTAAAACACATTTATATGATAAGACAAACTTGTGGGTTTAATTATGCAGTCAGTTTGGTTGGGTTTTATTGGGTTTCCAGATTAGACAAAAGTCAATAGCAGAAATCAAATTTGGAAAAGTTTGAAAATCATTTATGCCCTTGAACTTTGTCTAGTACTGATGCTGTCCCAGAATAATAATAATAAAAAAACACTAATCTTTGCGTTCACTAAAGTGTTTGATGCAGCAATGTTGCATTGAACAGTTAGTTTATCGTTTATATTAAAGGATATGTACACTGGGAAATGTATTATTTTAAATTACCCATTACTGGAAACTATAATTCTTCCCAACTATCACTGTACCATTTATTTGTTAATCAGTCTCCTATTTCTTTAGATATCCAGTCTGAAACAGCTTACATTTTAGCTCTCAATCAAGTGCCTTAGAATCATAAATTCCTCCTCCTCCTGTTATGTATAGTTTTGCTGTAGCTGGAATGGTGACAGTTGGTACATGAACTGCATGGTGGGAAATTTCCTCTCCCAATGTTGCCTCATAGGGATTACTGAGCATACTTGCCCTCACAGAGAGTGAGATAGTCTGGCTGGGGGACTTAGGGACTGAGCTTGAGCAAAATAAGTATTTGATTGAAGTCATACAGCAACACAAAATTATCAAAGTAAGTGCTGCTTACGTTTGTTTATTTATAGATAAATTAAGTCATTTTTCAGTGTACAATTCCTTTAAGCTCTGTCTAGATGCAAGATCTTAAAACTTACACACACTTATCAGTATGAATTTGTCATGTTTTGACCAAAATTCTATTTTCTTTCCTGTAAAAGTATGCTGCAAGAATACCAGCAAGCTCTGGATATACTTGATATGGAAGAACCAATCAACAAGAAGTTGTTTGAGAAAAGTCTAAAAGAAGACTTGAAGGAGCCCTCTGGAGAATGGCAGATGACACAGTCTTCGGTATGGAACTTCTTGAATTACATTTTTAAATTAGTATCAATTATTATTTTTCTTAGATTAAGGAGAATGAAAGTCTAATTATAAGTTCAAGTGATTCTCATGTAATGATGATCCAAACTATAACCTTCAAATCGTTTGATTAAAATGTGTTGTTATTGTGCCTCTGGTGAGCCAAATCCTTATTTAACACAACTGCATAGACATGAACATAACCACCAGCAAAGGCCAAACAGGAAGAAAGAAAAGCATTACAGGAAAACTAAACTGAAATATTTAAACTCCAGCCAATCCCACTACAGTAAATAGTAATAAAATAATGTAACCCCCAGATAAACTGGATGAAAAAACAGTGGCATGTACAGTGACTGGCCACACCCTGACCTTAGTCACATGCTCTCTGTGAGGGAAAGCATTGGCTAGAGGCTAGTAGTGGTTTGACCATCAGAAACAAGCTCCTGCAGTATCTTAGGATTGAGCATGTGTAAAGTACACAATGGTCTGTGACCACACTGTGCGATACTGGATGTTGGTAAATAAAACAAATATCCCTTGTGAGAAGGGTAAATTTCCCACACATCATTTAAAATGAGAGTTGAAACACCACTACTACTTTCATATTAAGGTGCTCTTTTTTTGAAAGAGTACTGTCAGGGCTTTAGTTGTCCTTTAGTAATTTGAATGGTTTTAAGTTATTTGTTAGCATTTAAAATTGATAATATATTGCAGAGAAGGCGTTTCTTGCATGCATTCTAATACAAACTCTTTGGATGTTTCCATGCAGATCAAAAGTTCCATTGCCTATTGCGTGGAAAATCTATGATGCCTTAGATAACAGGACCTTGGCAACTTACAGTTACAAAGAAGCCTTGAAATTTGATGTTTACTGCTTTGAGGCATTTGACCTTTTAACAGCCCACATATGCTAACAGCACAAGAAGGTTAGAAATAACAAATTTGGTTCAATTGTTGTCTATAATGATCACTTTTAGTGGACTTCTGGAAAATGTAATTTTTTAAACTGTATGCTAATTGGAAACATTCTGCTTTAATTCTTTACAGCAATAACGTTGGGTTTATTTTGCAGCAAATTGTGTACCCTCAGTGTACAGTTACTTGTAAGCTCAATGGCTGTGTGTTTTTAAAACTGCATTAGTCTGCTGACTACAAGGCTAAGTTTTAAGAAAATGATTATATAACAAACATATGAACTGGATCTGGGTTCTTAATCACTTTTGTTCCTTGTCTGAGGTTCCGACTACCTAATTATAGGTGGTGGCTTGGAACAAATAAAATACCTATATCTAGAAAGTCAGAAGCCACTCTAGTGTCCCTTTTTAGCACTCGTGCAATCACTCCCCAATGTAAAGGGTTACTTAAAAGAAGTAACAACTCACACAATTACATTAATATACATGTGATATTTTTATTGCACTGTTCCCATGAAACAGAGATCCACAGACCAGCCGGGTTTGTGGATCCTGCATACAACAACAAATGAGACAGTGTGGCAGATTTAAAAAACATTTAGAAACACATTTGCAAATGGATAAATCGTTTGATGGAAGTAATTGTCTGTTACATTCAGGCTTTTGTGCATAAATGCAATTACAAGGGGTCCCAGTCTAAACGGATCATGCATTCCCTGGGACGATCTCCCTTCTTTTTCGCACAAGTTGGACAAGTCTCTGTCCATGTATCAATAGCAGCACTATTAAAAAAACAACCCATGTTTGTGGGCGGGGCTTCTTCAGGGATACGTGATTATCCCGTAGAAGCCCCGCCCACAACATGGGTAGAAATGCACGGGAATACTATTTTTTAAACTTTCATTTTATCTTAAGTACGGGCAGTAGCTATCACGCGAGTATACAGAAAGGTACCTATTGGGCATTTTCTATGAAATCGTATGGCGGTTGGGTGGTGGATCAATATATATATATATACTGGGATTTTACCATAGGGGGAGGAGAAGAAAACAGGAGGGAGGAGGGAGGGGGGGGGAGGACTCTCCTGCGCAGCCTCAGACCTTGTCGAGGTTGAGGCTGAGACAGGCGCAGGGTGAGTCACCCCAGGCCTTCTACACTACACTTTCCTGGACTTTGGAGGGGCACAGAGGGCAACCATAAGGAGCTGGATGTAAGGTAAGAATTTTTGTACACTACAGAGTGGGGCCAGTATGGGGTTTAATTTTTAAGTTTTGGGGTGGACATGCCCTTTAACACAGCGCCACCTACTGGATATTATCCGCAATTGCAGAATTTGGATCTAAATTAGGACTTGACTGAGTCGAAGTTATGTTTTCAGGCTAAACTAAGCCTGAAAAATTAACTTATACTCGAGTATAATACGGTTACTATCTATCCCTCTATCTACGATCTATCTATCTATCATCCCCATACCCATCTCTCTCTCTATCTCTTTCTCTCTATATCTATATCTATTCATATTTCTCACGTATGGGACCATAGGTTAGAATAGTTAGGTAAGTTAGGGCCCTATTAAAAGGAACCTTGACGTGGTGGCAGGTTCTTTTTAGCAAAACTCTTTTTTCTTCTGGAATTTTGGTGGGGATAAATGTCTATTTTAAGAAACTGTACAAAAATGATGTTGCCAAGTTTAAAATTACAAAATGGCTAGCTGCACTCCCACTGACAAAGCCATTCCCACACACAAACCATGCCCACACACAAGCCAACACCACTTTGTTTGCCAGTGGCGCGCCGCAATAGGCGGCATTCAGGGTTTGGCTCAGGTGGCAAAAAACCTAGAGACACCCTGAGAGACATTGAATATGGCATCAGGGGGTGTGGCCAATAAGTGTACATGCTCACAAGGCTCTTTGAAGACTACAGTAAATGGCTCTGAGTTATACTGGAACCGACATGGAAGCCTGCTTCCTAGTTACCGAATCTATTTCTCACTAACAGGGTATTCAATAAAAGTTCTTATCGTTTAAAATGGTGCTAATTTTGCCCCAACCAATCAGATGTTATCTTTCAAATGTTAAATAAGATCTGATTGGTTGGGGCAAATTAGCACCCATTTTAAAAGATAAGAACTTTTATTGAATAACCCTGTAATGTAGTAAATGCAACTAAATAGAGTAGACTCTTACAATATTATAGCTATTCTGGGGAGAAAGCTTTTAGGATTTTAAAAAACTAAGTTTAGTTCTCCAATATTATTATTTAGAAACACTATTTAGCTGTGGTAAGTGGTATCATAGCTAATGATTCCTATGTATAAGAATATTAAGATAAATGCTCTAGGGATATTTAAGAAAGAAGGATCTCTGTACCCTTGGGGGTCTGTCTCCCAAAACCACCTAGATAATCACCTTAGGAGAGGGCCATTATTAGAGATGTTTAAAACCAGCGAGTTCTGTTCTCAAATTATTGGAATTTTTAAAAAAAAAAATTTTAAATTTGCACCCCTGAAAATGGACCCCTATATAGAAGTCAACGGGGCAAAAAAAAAAAAAGAAGAGTAAAAATATTGTAGAAAAAGCAGGGTAGATGGCAGTAGATGGCTTAGGAGCCTGCAAAATGTCGGGGAACACATACAGTTCATTTTTTTATACGCAAGCTATTTTCGAGTTTCCTCATATATAAGAGGGCTACGTCGGTAACCCTCAAAAGTAGCCTTGTTATTCGGTGACCATCAAAAGTAGCCTCAAAGGCCCTCAAAGTAGTTTTGGTAACCCTTACCCTAGAAAGGAGCTTTGGTAATCCTAACTCTCGAAAGCAGCCTCAATAACCCTTTAAAAGTAGCCTTATTATTCGGAATCCTTGAAACTAGCTCAGCAACCCTCAAAAGTAGCTCCTCAGATCTTGGAACTTTCCTAATTTTGATTATTTTCGAAAATACAAAAGTTCCAAGATCTGAACAACTAAACTTCCGTAAGAAGACATGTAGGGGTCCATTAACATCCAACATTTCAACACTCAGTCCTAGCTCCCTTGTTTGAAAAGATCCCTTTTAGAGACAAAAACATAATAACATACTGAATTAAGGGAGTGCGAAAAAAAAAATACGGTCATCTAGTCCAACCTTTATATTCGTACTCATTAACCCTACGTAACAGTTGATCCAGAGGAAGGCAAAAAAAAAAAACAGCTGAAAAGGGGAAAAATTCCTTCCTGAATCCAAATGGCAATCTGAAAGGTACCGGATGGAATTATAGCATAATTACCAGTAATTCTCAATATTTATAGTTTAGAAATTTATTCAGCCCGTTGTAAAATAAAAACAACAGGGAATCATATCTGTTGTATTCAATTAGATAACTGGACTTGAAATGTAGTTCTTGAAGACGTTTCGCTAGTCATCCGACTGGCTTTCTCAATTCAGAATGACTGTACAAGAATCTGTGGCAAATATGTACCCTGGAAAATCCCAATTAGCATATCACAGCCAGGTGTAGGGTGTGATTAGATAGTGGCTATAGAGGTGTTATAGGAACGCCCAGAAGTTTAAGTGTTAAAACAGCATTGTACATGGCAGGACAGTTGGGTCGAAGCCCCCCACACTCTATTAGGCTTGGCGTTTTATTTTTCACATAAATGGCCTCCTTAACACCTCTCTGAACCAGTCACGTTCCTTCGCCAGTATGTTAACATTACAATCTTCAAAGGTAGTCCTTTATCCTTAAGATGCAGATACACGGCTGAGTCCTGACCGAGAAATTGGCTTCTGTGCTGGGCCATACGTTGATGCAGTTGCTGTTTGGTCTCCCCCACACTACAAATCAGAGCATTCTCACTGCACGCACTGCATATATGATGTCGCTTTTCTTGTGTTTTGGTATTGGGTCTTTCGGGTGTACCAATTGCTGCCTCAGTGTGTTGTTTCGGTTTTAAAGCAGACAGGGATACGATGTTTTTTTGAAAATTCTTCTTAATTTCTCGGAGACCTGCATATGGGATGGACCATGTTCTTCCCTTGTCTTGCTTTTCCCCTTCACTGTGGTATTCGTGTCTTTCTTTCCTTCTACTTCTTTTGACAAAGGCCCAGTCTGGAATCCACAAGTTTTAAGGGCTCCCTGAGATGTTTCATTTCTAGCCTTCTCTGTGTAGTGGGGATGTTCTCGGCTGTGTTGCAGGGTTCTGATGACCCCCAGCTTGTGATCTAAAGGGTGGTGGGAGTCAAACATCAAATACGATCTGTGTGTGTTGGTTTTCGTAAAAACTCTACTTCCAGGTACCATTTTCCTTAACTTCTACCAAGCAGTCCAAGAAAGCCAGTTTATTGTTTTGTACCTCTCCTGTGAATTTAATGTTTGGTCCACTGCATTAATGTGTCTTGTGAAAGCTTGTACTTCCTTCTGGTGGATTTTAACCCAGGTGTCATCAACATATCTGAACCAGTGGCTGGGTGCTATGCCCTTAAAGGTATTAAGCGCCTGTGTTTCCTACCTCTCCATGTAAAGGTTGGCCACAATAGGTGAAACTGGAGATCCCATAGCACATCCATTGTTTTGCTTATGAAACTTATCCCTGTATTTGAAATAGGTGGTATTCCGGCACAGTCCAACAAGGAACACACTGTTAAGAAGAATTTTCAAAAAACATGTATCCCTGTCTGTCTTAAACCGAACAACACACTGAGGCAGCATTGGTACATCCGAAAGACCCAATACCAAACACAAGAAAAGGACATCATATGATGCAGTGCAGTGAAGAATGGCTTGATTTGTATGTGGGGAGACAAACAGCAACTGCATCAACGTATGGCCCAGCACAGAAGAGCCAATTCCTGGGTCAGGACTCAGCCGTGTTATCTGCATCTTAGATAAAGGACATACTTGAAGATTGTAATGTTAACATACTGCGAAGGAACGTGACTGGTTCAAGAGAGGTGTTAAGGAGGCCATTTATGTGAAAATAAAGGAAACCAAGCCTAAATAGAGGTGGGGGGGTTCGACACCAACTGTCTGCCATGTACAATGCTGTTTTTAACACCTATATCTGGGCGTTCCTATAACACCTCTTAGCCACTATCTAATCACACCCTTAACACATGGCTGTGATATGCTAATTGGGATTTTCCAGGGTACATAATTGCACCGATTCTTTGTACAAGTCATTCTGAATTGAGAAAGCAGGTCGGATGACTAGGAAACGTCTTCAAGACTACATTTCAAGTCCAGTTGTCTATTGAATACAACAGATATACCATGACTGGATGAATGAGAACCTTCACAGACAACAGGGAAATCATTGATTTTTTATATTCAATTCTTTACCCATGCAATTCTTTTTGAGTGATACTTTACTGATTACCACGCAAGTAAGCATGCTTGGTCAATGATTGAATAGGAATCAAAATGCTTCTAAAACCTGATGAGTTTTCATCAATACGATATTGTCACTTTTTGTGATTGATGCAAAAAATAATTGAAGTGTTTTTAATTATGAGAATCATATTGACCTCAAATCCAAAAAATCGACCAGTGTACAGTATGGCTAGCATTAGACCCACCCTATAGGTTGCAGAGACCTGTTATAACATCAGTTACTGCTCAGACTAATAAGGAGTTTTATAATATGAATTCAGTTTTGGCTCACACAGTTGAATTTTACTTACAGTAGCATACATTTTTCCCTCACATTCATAAACAGTATAAAGAAATAGAGCTATATGATAATTATGCATTTTGCACTCATAATTACTATAATATTCACATTTTGCCATGATTAATAGCTAGAGGAAGAACGTTGTCAGTGATTGAAAGGGACAACTATCTATTGCTTCAGAAGATGTCCACCATCATGAAAACCAAAGGAAGAGTTGACAACAAAAATGAATATGAAGCAAAAAGGTAAGTTTGACCTTGTCACTTTTACTAATATGTATATAAATTACTTCCTCTCCCTCCCACATGGTGACTGGAGATGGCGAACTTATAAAGTGTGGTCCATTTTCGAACTTTCGAGCTTCAGTAAAAGTTTGGATTCGTACCCATTCCAGTCAATGGGGGAGTGAAAGTTCGAGAAGTCCAGATGATTTACAGCTAAACTAACAATGGTAACTTACTGAAATGGCTGTGGCACTGGGAAATGATCTGGGGAACATGTCACTATCACCAAACTTTTTTAACCAATTCTTAAACATGAGCGGGCAGTTGTCGGGTTTTGCCAAGCTACATTCGAGGGTTACAGGCAATTGAGGGTTACCAAACAATACTTTTGAGGGTTAGCGAAAAAAGAACCATAAATTTGAGGGTTATCGAAATCAACAATACTTTCGAGGATCATCAAAACGAACAATACTTGTGGGTTAGAGAACGAAACATTCTAGGGTTACCGAAAACGAACAAAACTATGAGGGTTACCGAAAATTGAAGGCTACATTCGAGGGTTAGCAAACGATACACTCTAGGGTTAGTGAACGGGCCATAAATTCAATAATTATCGAAAAATACAGCCACGAGTCCGGAAAGTCAGAGAAATCGGAATAGTTCAAGAAGTCTGAGCCGGTTCGGACTTCGAACTCAGGTTCGAGTTCTATTCCAGCTCTAACGGTGACTATTACCGAGGTTAATAAATGTATATTTAGGAGGAGACCTTGCAAAATATCAGAGCCTATGGGATGTGTTGGTTTGGGACGTTTAATGATTTTCATTTTGAGTGAAGGACTGTATATGTCCCATATCTGTATAATAAATAAAGGGACAGCTTTATCTTAAAATATATCTTAAAACGTATGGTGGGGGTTCTTTTTCTTTATTCTTTTTTAGTAGTACATTTAACTTTATGCCCTGAGCACCATTTGCCTACGGGAACATAATGACAGATAGCCCTGTGCCTGGCTTTAGCTAATCTTGCTTACACAAGAGTTCTTGAAAGTATATTTTCTTTTAATCTTTGGAATTTCTAAGACTTTCTGGTTGGCATGGCTCCGTTTAAAGGTTGCTGATAAAACTGCAGCCAATATTGATTTTGTGATGCACAATAAAAACTGGATAGTATAAAATATACTTAGATTGTTATCATATGTTCAGGATTAAAATTTAATAGGTTTTAACGGCTAAATGTGGGAGAAAAGTAATCCACTTGATAAGCAAGTGAATGCCATATACTCAAAATATTGGTAAAATTTAAAAATTTTACTTTTTGCCTTATGCAAGTAAGCATGATGGACAGATTATAGTTTACACCCCCAAAATGGTGACCCCAGCAGATTATAAAGATAGATCTTACCATCTCTGCATATACATAAAGCATTAAAGGGCAACTTGGCCATAAGAAAATTTTGTGCTGGGCCAGTTCTATCATTTTGGTGCCCTAAGCAATTCTCCTCTGGTGCCCCATTTCCCAACTTAAACATCTTCCAACCTCCTCTTGGATTAAGTGGGTACACACATAACGATAAAGCCCCGATACTCGACGACGGTATCGGGGCTTTTCGTACTGTGTGTACGTTGTTTCCCGAACGAGCGCGCGGCCGCCGAACGATGGGTCGGCCGTACGCTCGTTCGGGAAAGGCTCGAAAATTTCCATCGGCCCGCTAGACTCCCTATAGGAGTTCAGCGCGGCGATGGAAACACACGTCCCGAGCGTTCTCCCTATAGGAGGAATGTGTGTATGCAGATCTTTGAAAGATGGAAGACAGGATCTTGCAGATCCTGTCTGTCCATCTTTCAGAAATCTGTACTGTGTGTACCTAGCTTGTCTTTGCATTGATTAGAAAACTCTGTCAAGATAATTATATTGAATATATGAGTATGGAAAAAACCATTCTCTAAATAGGTATATAGACATACAGAGGGGAGTCAGTAATAAGTACTTTCGTACCGGTGCTAGAGGTATGTAAAATACATAAATATAAATATAAATATATGTACCCCAAATGACAGGGTAATACAGTACCACCTCACCGCACGAGAAGGGGGGGACCTCACTCTGACATATTCCACAAAATAATGAACGGGTATAAAACCACAATAATTACTGCATGGTAATCCAAATACAAATCCACTTTATTTTCACATAAACTCTTGGCATATATAGAATAAAAAACAGTGTTATCAAAAGAGTGCACTAATAAAAATCCCAGAAAAGGAACCGAGAGATAGGTAGCATGTAGTATCAAATTCATATAAACCCCTATAGTACACGGCCATAGTCATAATTAAAACAATAATCCCGAGGTTTGGACAATCCACATACAATATAACCAAGTCCAAGTCACTGTGGATGTCCTTGATATCTTTAGGCAAAAGTAGCAGAAATAGATGCAATGATACTGTGAATGATGGGAAATGTAGGCAACTCAACGATGTGGAAATATGATAGAAGTCAAAGTCCAATTCACAATGTATACAAATAATGCGAGTAAATGGAGCAATCTCACCCATCCAGGGGTAGGGTCCTCCGCACTTCCCACAGTAGTTGCACCTGCGGGAGTCCGATATCGGCGTCAAAAAGACCCCAAAATTTGCCTATTAAAAAGTTCCAATGCTGCCAATGGATCCCACGGGTTAATGGAAAGGCCGTGTATATGGTCGGTTCCCCTCTGGTAACGGTAAGTTTGACCGACGCGCGTTTCGGGACAACTTCGCCTTCTTCGGGTCACAGACTGTTCCCACATGTGCACTTAAGTACTCTACTTAGCGGTAGTGCTCTTCCAATGATGTTACCGGTGGGAACAGAACCTTAAAAATATAGTTCCCAACGGAATAGCACCAATTACCTTATATTTCTAAGAAACGCAAATGAGGTTAAATAAATAAGTCAAAAGATGTATATATAATATGTACAAAACATAAACATGGCCTATTTTAGCACAGTAAACCTTAGAGAAACATATTGAAATTCAATTCTTCATTGAGACCAATGGGGTTTCTAGAATTGAGCACATAAATCCATCTTGTCATGGGCAGGATGGCTTGGTCCCAATTTCCACCTCTTTTGGTTTCTCAATTTTCTGTATACCCCATATTAATATGCCTTTGGGGTTACTGTTGTGGAAATCCTTAAAATGTCTTGCTAACCGAGCTTTTTTCATTATTTGCCTATGTCCCTATATGTTCTAATGCTCTTTGGGCTAATGGTCAATAGTTTCCCTACATAGATTTTCATACAGGGGCATTGCAAAATATAAACTACTCCACTGGTTTTACCATTTATAAAACTTTTGATGTGGTATTCAATACCATCACTGGAACAAAAAGAATTTTTCTTATTTGCCATAAATGGACACGCTTTGCATTTTCCAATCGGTAATTACCCTTAAATTTCTCAAACCTCGTCCAACCAATTCTGTTGGACTGGTGGTTGGTAGAAGCTATGGACCAAATTTTGTCCTATTGTGGGGGCTCGTCGGGCCGTTACTCTAGGTGTTGCAGATAGACATTGTTTTAAAACATATATCCCTATAAAGGAATGCCAACTGATGTTTCTTAATAATTATAACAACATTCCATCACTATTATAATCAGTAATTAGTCTGATGGTCCCATCAGACACACAGGGTTTATCCTTAAATACCAGATTACCCCCCTTTTGTAGCTTTAGCCTTGTTATAATAATTATATTGTATGCAAAAAGAGAGGCTAATGAAACAGCTTATTGCTCTATGGCTGATAAGGATCCCTGTTTTAAAAGAAAAAAAACTTTGACTGGTGCCCTAGCAGTTCACTAGGTCACAGAGCGGCCCTGAATTTGTGTATCACTAAGTAAATTTCCTTAGGATTGGAGGTAGGATTGGAAAAAAGCCAATGTAATACCAATATTCAAAAGTAGTTGTAACTAGCCCTGTAAGCCTAACATCAGTGGTAGGGAAGGTGCTGGAAACTTACAGGATCATACAACTTCTGTCTCCAGAACTAATCTATTAGTAGTAGTCAGCATGGATTTATGAGAAATAGATTGTGTCAGACAAATTTACTTGGTTTTTATGAAGAAGTGAGTATGAATTTACATTCAGGCATAGCTGTAGAAGTAGAGTGTATACTTTGCTAAAGCTTTTCATAGTGTGCCACATAAACTGAGGACTGTTGGTCTAGGAAAACAAATTTGCACGTGGATAGATAGGAATTGGTTATTGGATCGCAATTGTGGTGGTCAATGGAGCTACATTATGTCGGCTAAAGTTATAAGCAGAGTGCCTCAGGTTCTGTACTGGTCCACTGATTTTAATTCCGTTTATAAATGACTTAGAAGGGGGCACTGAGAGCAGGTCTTGTCTTTGCTTAAACTTTGCTCTAAACTATGCAGAGCTTTGGAAACTTCAAATGATGTGCAATTGCTGCAAACAGACCTAGATAGATGATCAAAATGGGCAGCAGTATGGCAGATGAGATTCAATGTTGATAAATGTAAGGTGATGCATTTGTGGTTTGAGTGGCACACCTAATCCATAAAATAACTCTGTGTTAAGTGATCTCTAATGGGAAACGATTTGGGGGTTCTGGTAGATAACCAACTTAGCTGTAGCAAACAATGCCAGGCAGCAACAGCTAGAGCTAGCAAGATATTGTCTTGTATAAAGAGGGGAATATTCTTCCTTTTACAAGGCACTGGTAAGGCCTCATTTAGAATTTTGAAATACAAACAGGGCATCTTGGAAATGGAAGCAGTTCAGAGAAGGGAAATAAAATAATAAAGGGGAATGGACGGGGCTTGACATGCAGGCAGATTAGACAACTTAGGGCCGTTTTCATTGGAGAAGCAGCGTTTGCGGGGGGGACATGATAACTTTATACAAACGGTCTTCCGGCAGATGTGGTAATGGCAAGTTCACTGAATAGCTTTAAAAGTCTCCTTGATTAGTTTCTAAAACTAAAATATTGAGAATTACTGGTAAATACACATAAACTGTAATTCTGGTTGATCCAGGGATACTTTCCGATTGCTGTTTGGAGTCAGGAAGAAATTCCCCCCCATTTTTAGCTGGGTTTTTTGCCTTCCTCTGGAGCAACTGTTAGGTAGGGTTAAAAAAGGGTGTAAGAGGTTGGAGACTTGATGGACGTATGTCTTTATTCAACCTCAATTACTATGTAAGGGCCATTAGTGTTCAGCCAGTGTGAGACGGACAGGTCACCTCTCTTCCTGTGCATCATTAGTGGAAAATCCCTCCCATTTTACACTCCTCATAGGGTGATCTTTAACAGCTCCACCTCTCATTGAGACCACTCTAGACCACTCTACCTCCCTGGAATGTACTTAAATGTGATTTTTTTTTTAATCATAGTGCATAACCCTTAATTTGTCTTTCAGCTAAATATTAAATCTGAGACTTTTTCTTTCCAGTTTAAATAAAGAAAAACGAGAACAAGAATTATTAAAGGTATCAAAAGAAAATCAAACAATTCTGGACGGATTACAAAGTGTGAGCCTCAATACCAGGTGGAAAAATGGCATGAAGACTGGGCAAAAGCAGAAAAAATATATGGACAGCATTGACCGATACCCAAGAGGATGGTATCTTATGACAAAGGACAAGGTAATATATATACTGTAACACTTTACATTTCTTACCACAGAAGGATAATGTGCTATTACTTATGTCATCTTGTTGTAATTTATTCTAAAATAAACACTACTAACGACAAGAACAGGCTGCAAATTCAGTGCTAGAGGAAGGTGGATGTTCTACTTTTGGATTGGGAGAGCACTAAGGAAGGGGAGGGATTACTATGATGTCATGTACTGTTCTTTTGCTATATATAGGTGGTGGGAATTGATGATTGTTCACACTTGATAAAGGACGTGTCTGAAACATGTTGTGTGGCACCTTAAGTAAAAAGGTGAATGTGATTGCAATACTTTAAGATTGCCATTGTCTTTTTGGGTAACCCCAACTCTATTACACTAATAATTGGATGTTTGGAACACGACCATCAGGGTTAACCCTTATATGCCGATTAGGAATTCTTGATACACTAATTTTCTTGAGGAATGTCACATGTCAGCCTCCCATCCATTAACTTTCTGGTCAGTAATTTCTTTATATCTTGGGCTGTGGAGCAGGTAAAGAGGTGGTTGATGGCTCGTTTTAAAGTTAGGAAACTGGCCTTATGTAACTCAACTTATTTGGAGACCACAGTTCCCCTTTAAAATTGTACTTAATTATTCATAAAAATTACATTATTTTATTATGTATATTGAATTAATTCAAAGTATGAATCTTGTTTTAGTTCCCTGTTCGGGGTTGTAATCTAAATAGTCTAAATTACACTTTTTTTTTAATAATTACAGTATATATCTTCTGATCCAAAATGCATATTATCATTACCTTTTTACAGAAATCCACTAAACAAATCTCCACAAAAGAAACAGCTAAGCAGAAAAAAGTGAAAAAAGAGAATTATGATATAGAGGAGAGAGGATCAGTGGAAAGCAAGGATAAAATCAAAAAAAGCATTTCAAACAAAACGTCTAGAAAAAAAGAAGCAACAAAATCTCAGGAGACAGTAAAAGATAAAAAGTTTCAAGCAAAAGTAAGGGTATTGGAAAAAAGAAACAAGGGAATCAAAAGGATGATGGAGAGGATGAAGCAGGAGAAGGAGATGCACAGATGAACTTACAGATGACCTTAAAGATGAGGAAGCAGCAGATGAAAATCGGAACATAGTGAAACAGTGGATGGACAGATGACTCACAATGGGACACTGGAAGAAACTCCTGAAGATGAATATTTCAATCTGATGAGTTAATAAACAAAGAGACATATGATACACAAGAGAATAAATATGTGAGAATGATGAAAAGGAAAATAACTATGACAGTTATATGTTAAGTCTGACAGTAGTAACTCATCAAACAGTAAAGATGTACAAGATGAGGAAATAGGGAATAATGGAGATGGGGATATTTTTGACACAGAGTAAATATACTCTGTATATTTATAAATACATATATATGTAAGACACAAGCTACAAAGTAGTTGATGGTAGGTACATTGTCATTAGGTTTCATAAGTACTCATCTAAGTACAGATAGTATAGTCAGCACATGCTGGTACCTTTCAAAATACCATTAACATAAGGTTTACATTACAGAAAGAACTATATTTTTTTGCCCCTGCTCTAAACCACCAGGATCTGCAGCTGGTCCACCATGTGATACAAATCATGCTCACATCTGCAGAATGTAGGTAGAGACCTGACTGCAGAAGAAATTAATTGCAGGTTAAAAAGTGTGCAGAACTCTACTTACAATCCTTTTACTCTACTTTTAGTCCTGCAGCGCTCTGATCTCGGCTCTCTGTTTGCCGGAACGGCAAGCTGGGTGCTGGACCACAGCTGGTCTCTGATTGGCTAAGAGGCAGCCAATCAGAGACACGGCTGCCGCAATACAGAACGCCGGAGAAACAAAGGATTGTAAGTAGAGTTCTGCAGCTTTTTTTTAACAAACAGACTCAGCAGTTTGGATCAGTACCCACTAAACAAATCAATTGTTAGGCAACTAAGAGCAATTTTAAAGGGCATGTCCACCCCAAAATTTAACTTTTGATATGTGGTAGGGCATGCTCCCAGCCCCCAACCGCAAAAATAATGTTAGAAAGTCCCCCCGGTTCTTACTTACTGCCCTCTCTCCCCTGCTGCAGTGTTCAGGCCTCTGCTTGCATGGAATTGAAAGAAGGGGCAGGACCGCAGCCGCATCCGTGATTGGTTGAGGGCAGGGAGGGCTGCACTGAGCAT
Source organism: Hymenochirus boettgeri (assembly GCA_019447015.1). Classification (NCBI taxonomy): domain Eukaryota; kingdom Metazoa; phylum Chordata; class Amphibia; order Anura; family Pipidae; genus Hymenochirus; species Hymenochirus boettgeri. Next base: position 195,399,015 of record CM033470.1, on the reverse strand, counting down.
GCCTCAACCTTGATAGGTTGAGGAAAGTTCAGGCAAGCATGAGTCACACACTGCCCTGCACTGCATTCCTGGACTTTGGAGGGGCACAGCAGGGGAACTATTTTGAGCAGGAATGTAAGGTAAGGATTGTTTTAAACTACTTGATGTGGCCAGTAAGGGGTTAAATTTTAGTTTTGGGGGTGGACATGCCCTTTAAGGTTAAAAATATAGCAGTATTACATGGGGAATCACAAACTATCTAACTTCAATTTTCCTTTAAAGGGTATCTCCACTGGTAAAATAATTTTCTACCATTCAGTTTTATTGAAGAATAGGAGGTTAAAGGACCTGTGTCTTACCTCCCGTTCTTCAATAAAACCTGCAGAAGCCAGGAGAGGAGATTCGGAACTTGCGCATGAGCATAGCATAAAGAGTTTGTCAGGACCTGTCAGAGGACGCGGCGGAGGAGTGAAAGATTGGGTCAGTTCTGAATATTCTCTCCTGACTCCTGCAGGTTTTATTGAAGAATGGGAAGTAAGACACAGCTCCTTTACCTGTTCTTCAATAAAACTGAATGGGAAAAAAAATATTTACCAGTGGAGATACCCTTTAAGAGAATATTAATTTCTTACACACAATGAAAAAAATTTATAATAAAAAAAAAATTATAACAAGAGGTTAGTTGTTTATTTTTAAAGTTATATTAACAAATAAGTTGCATGTCTTCATTGCTATTGATTAGTCTAAACATAAGAGGAAAAAAATGCACTTAAATTTGTATTTCTGGGCATCTGTGCGGAAAGTCAAATTTACCGAGTGTGTCAAGTAAGAAAATATGTTTCTTTCCCATAGTTAAGAACTACGTTATATTGTTTTTAGTTCACTTCCTTTTAAATTTAGCCAATCTTTCACTACAGAAAGATGTTTACACATGCAGGGAGATTCAATAAAAGTTTTATTGTTAAAATGGTGCTAATTTTACCCAAACCAATAAGAACTTATGTAAACATTGAAGCTAACATCTGATTGGTTGGGCAAAATCAGCACCATTTTAAACAATAAGAACTTTTATTGAATAACCCTTGGTGTTTTTTTTATAAAGAGGGAGTATCGGTAAATTGCAATTCTGCTCTTTAACATTGTCACAAAATACTGCTAATATCGGTATTTTGCAAGTGCATCAGTATTTACCACCATGTGCAAGTTACTGACCACAGTGTCAGCTTTAGTTTACTTTAACAACCAGAGAGCAATTCCAATTCAAAATAGTTTTCTGTTCTTTCCTGTTTTCTTAAAACACATTTTATTTACACATAACAACACAGTGTGGAAATGTTTGTATGGAACTTCTGTCCTAATGTATGTAAACGGAGAAATAAAAAAAGGGTCTGTTTATCTTACTCAATAACATTATAAAAAAACCTGCTTTTATAAAAAACAAATCTACACATCACCTGGGTATTGAACAGTTCTGCTGGATGTGTTACTTACCCGTTATATACATAATGGGTTATTGACTGCATTAAAGTAGTTTCCATTCAGCTGTGTTGTCGGAAGATTTATTATTGACTAATAAGAAATGCAACATGAGTGGTTTAAAGGGATAACATAGAACAACATTTTTAAATGAAATACAATTAAAATCCACAATATGGAATCATGATTTTTAATAAGTTCTGATGTACAGGGATTTGTATAAAACCCCCGAACAGGATGTGCACATTACTGAGCAGATGCTCAGAAATTAATATAATATAATAATATAATAATGCTTATAAATAATAGACATGACATGGATGCAAAGAGAACACAATTAAAGAAATAATGAAGATGAACTGTGGTTAGAGAAATAAATATATTTTATGTAGTTATGGAAACACTCCCAGTGACAGGGAAATATCTTTTAAAGGAAAGTGCATGTTTAGTTTAGTTTAATAGTAAGATGCCGCTTTAAAAAATCTTTCCCCCCTTTATATTTGCCCTCACCACCTGGGTCCCTGGATGTGAAGGATAAGGCTAGTGAGCTCCTCCCTCTGTGAGTTGCCTGCTTCCCTTAGAGCTTCTGCTTCCCTTAGATCGTTCGGCGGCCGCACGCTTTTCGGGAAACGAGCGTACACACATAACGTAAAGCCCCGATACCGTCGGATCACCAGCTTCCAGAGGAACCAAATAGGATAATCCTGCAGGCCTGAGGTAGACCCAGGCAATCCTGCCACACTGTGTGGTTGAAACTAAACATGCTAGGTTAATACTTATTAGTATTCACCACGGCAAGTGGTGATGGTACCTCATATATTATAACAGAAGGTACCTCACAGCATCATGTTTAATAATAGCATTTCCCTAATAATTTAACATATAAACAAACATTTCTCATTCCCAGTTTACCTAAAGAAATGGATTTATCCTTTATTAATATTTTATACAGATCTAATTGAAACAAAATTGCTCAGAGCAATTTTTAATAACGATAACTGCTTTTTATTTCATATTACAGTAAATCCATGGTATACCTGCCTGGCTTTACCACTAAGCAAAAGGCTAAGGACTTGCAAGCAAGCTCCTTCATCCCAACCATTAATAGTGGCTGCAAATTCAAATTGTTCTAGCAAATCAGTCCACTCCCTAGTTACCCCAACAAATGGATCAGGTTTAAAAAAGGTTTGGCAATTGGGCCTGGTAGAGCTACTGAGTCTAATTGGGAGATTCATCTGCAGGTCAAGGACAGGATTTAAATCAATACTATCAGTAGAAGCCTCCAAGCTTAATACAGAGAACATACAGAGAAAACCGGGAGAATAAATTGTATTACTAGCACCGCGCCACCAATTTGTACCAGATCACTGCTATGGAAGGATTATGGGTAGCATGGCACACAGTGGGTTACTCTGGTGGTCTGGCACAAAGCAGATAGTGCCATAAATAGGTTCCCCACATAACATGTGCAGTAATCAGGGGTGTCCCTGTCTATGGTGCACCACTTTGAATATGACCAGGCCTGTATATTGTGTGTCCTTGTAAGTTGGTGTACATTATCTGTTGCTTCAGAGATGTATCCAATAAGGTAACTGTGTCCAATAATCTATCCTCCCAACAGGTTGTAACAGGATCTATACTCAGAGTCTTATACACAGGATCTGTGTTGCATTATCACATGTGCAAGGGATTCCACCAAACAAAAACTCCATCTATGCTTGTGAAGGTTCTCATTCATCCAGGTCATGGTATACTGTTGTATTCAATTAGATCAACTGGACTTGAAATGTAGTTCTTGAAGACGTTTCGGTAGTCTCCGAATGGCTTCTCAATTCAGAATGACTTGTACAAGAATCTGTGGCAATTATGTACCCTGGAAAATCCCAATTAGCATATCACACAGGTGTTAAGGGTGTGATTGGATAGTGGCTAAGAGGTGTTATAGGAACGCCCAGAGTAAGGTGTTAAAACAGCATTTGGTAGACAGTTGGTGTCGAACCCCCCCCCACCCTATTTAGGCTTGGTTTCTTTATTTCACCTAAATGGCCTCCTTAAGACCTCTCTTGAACCAGTCACGTTCCTTCGCCAGTATGTTAACATTACAATCTTCAAAGGTATGTCCTTTATCCTTTAGATGCAGATACACGGCTGAGTCCTGACCGAGGAATGGCTCTTCTGTGCTGGGCCATACGTTGATGCAGTTGCTGTTTGGTCTCCCCCACATACAAATCAGAGCATTCTTCACTGCACTGCACTGCATATATGATGTCGCTTTTCTTGTGTTTAGGTATTGGGTCTTTCGGATGTACCAATTGCTGCCTCAGTGTGTTGTTCGGTTTAAAGCAGACAGGGATACGATGTTTTTTTCCTGCAACACAGAGCCGAGAACATCCCCACTAGCACAGAGGCGAAGGCTAAAGAAATTAAACATCTCAGAGGAGCCCTTAAAACTTGTGGATATCCAGACTGGGCCTTTGTCAAAAGAAAGAGAAGGAAAGAAAAGAACACAAATATCAACAGTGAAGGGGAAAAGAAGACAGGAGGAAGAACATGGTATCCCATATGTAGCAGGGGTCTCCGAGAAATTAAGAAGATTTTCAAAAACATCGTATCCCGTCTGTTTAAACCGAACAACACACTGAGGCAGCAATTGGTACATCCGAAGACCCAATACCTAAACACAAGAAAAGCGACATCATATATGCAGTGCAGTGCAGTGAAGAATGCTCTGATTGTATGTGGGGGGAGACCAAACAGCAACTGCATCAACGTATGGCCCAGCACAAGAAGAGCCAATTCCCGGGTCAGGATCAGCCGTGTATCTGCATCTTAAGGATAAAGGACATACCTTGAAGATTGTAATGTTAATATAATGGCAAGGAACGTGACTGGTCAGAGAGGGTGTTAAGGAGGCCATTTATGTGAAATAAAGAAAACCAAGCCTAAATAGAGGTGGGGGGTTCGACACCAACTGTCTGCCAGTTACAATGCTGTTTAACACCTTACTCTGGGCGTTCCTATAACACTCTTAGCCACTATCCAATCACACCTTAACACCTGGCTGTGATATGCTAATGGGATTTTCCAGGGTACATATTGCCACAGATTCTGTACAAGTCATTCTGAAGTGGGAAGCCAGTCGGATGACTAGCGAAACGTCTTCAAGAACTACATTTCAAGTCCAGTTGATCTAATTGAATACAACAGATAAACCTCCATCTACTATCACATTCTCTCCTCCTAGCCATAGAGAGCAGGGATGTCTTGTCTTTTATCACTCACTGACACCACCTGCAGGCTGGTATATAAGGTGTACATGTCCATTACAATACACATCACATCCTGTGTAGCAGACAGAAACTTTTTTTGGATTACAATTCCATTTACATGGAGCAGATACAGGGGTGTGGTTTAAGCTGCCATTTGACCATTCCATTTTGAAATAGGGATTTTTCAGCTCTGTAAGTAAGCTTATGTATTTTGTATATTTTGTCTTGTGCCTAATATAAGTCAGTGCTATACTTTATATACATTTACTGATAGTCATTTAAATGGTAATAGTGAGATAGTACACACTTACATATACACTTTTCCTACATGTAATATCCTATACCCCCCTCCTCATTGGTAGCTCCTAAAACCTCAATGCAAGTTAGAAGTTAGGACCTTCCAGATTGGGGTTACCTTTACATGGTTGGAAGGCTTTTCAATCATGTGATCACAGTACTGTATACTAAAACCCCTTTGTTTATAATGTATGCCAGTGTGCAGATAACATGATATTGTATGGGGCCTAGGAATGTGCATTGATTGTGTTTCTATGTTTATATATATATATATATATATATATATATATATAATAAGGCTAGGCATTTTCAATGGGGAGTTGCAGTGGCGAGAATCTATATTACATTCACTCAGTGATGTCATTCCACTGCCGCTTCCCCTCCCTTTAGATAGGAAACCCTGTTTATTATTGACACACGATGTTTGGTTCTTCTTTTCAATAGGAATGGTAATTAACTATTTCTACACTAAACAGGGATTCCAATACAAAAGACTAATACAGGGAGGGGGAGAGACAGTGGAAGGGTAGGGAAAGAGTGTGTCTGTGCTGTTTTGTTTTTTTTTGGCTGGCCTTATGTATTATAAGAAATTATACGCAACCTACAGTGTTATTAACAGATTTAGGCTGAGGCCACACTACAACGCACAAGAATCGCACACAAAATCGCTAGCATTATTGCACACGATTTTGTGCGCTATTCTTGTGCGTTTTGCGCATGTGTTTTTGCCGTTTTGCATTATAGAAACGCATGCGTTAACGCACCAAAAATGGTGAACGCATGCGTTACCGAAACGCAAGCGGACACGCAATCGCATGTGCATCGGAAATCGCAGGAATTTTTGCATTCCCGTGATTTCCATTTTACCAAATATATATATATAGCAAAATAAATTGAGGTGCAAGAAAGGTGCATTGAACACTATGTTTATATTCTACAATCCATCCATGTACTAACAAAGGAAAGTAATTAGTACAATAAAGGTGGCCATACACCAGCACGATATTACTTACCCGACCGACCGCTCACGCGACGTTCCTGCGATCCTGCCAGAACCACCTCTCCCGATCTTATATACGACCGACATGCGATCGCAAAATCCCATTCATTTTGCGATCGCATGTCGATCGCATATAAGATCGGAAGAGGTGGTTCTGGCAGGATCGCAGGAACTTCGCGTGAGTGGTCGGTCGGGTAAGTAATATCGTGCTGGTGTATGGCCACCTTAATATTACCTTCAGGAAAGTGATTAGTACAATATTATTGCCTTCAACATTTTTTTAAATAATATATCAGATGATATATCTGTTGTATTCAATTAGATCAACTGGACTTGAAGTTTAGTGCTTGAAGACGTTTCTTCAAGTCCAGTTGATCTAATTGAATACAACAGATATACCATGACCAAGATGAATGAGAACCTTCACAAGCATATATCAGATGAGTTTGCCTTGCAAATCAAAACATATACATATTATATTTACAATATATTTGAGGACATTTTGGAGAGCTGCAATTACTCCCTCATGTGGCAATTATAGTGTATATATTAAAGGGCATCTATTTAAAATAGGTTATTTTAAATTGACCATAACTGGAAACTATAATTCTTCCCAACCACCACTGTATCATTGTTTTTGTTGATCTGCCCCCTATTTCTTTAGATATCCAATCTAAAACTTCTTATATTTTAGCTGTCAATCAAGTTCCTTGCTCTCAAAAACTATTCTCCTGTGAGCTGTTTTACTGAGTTTTGACAGTTGGAATGCTGTGTGCAGGCTTGACAGTTGGTTTGTGGGAAAAAAAGGTCAGGTCGGATGGAAGTGGGAGTGGTTAAAAGAGGGAGGGGGGATACAGCTCCTAAACAAAATGTGTGCTGGATTGAAGGCATGCAGCAACACACACAAATCAGAGTAAGTGCTACTTACATGTATTCAATTATAGATTAAGATGAGGCAAAGTAATTTCTCAGTATAGTGTCCCTTTAAAGGGCATGTCCACCCCTTTTTTAAACTTTTGGGGTACTGTAGGGCTTCCTTCCCCAGCCCCAACCGCTATATTAATATGTGCAGAAACTCCGCCGATTATTACTTACCTTACCTCTTTTCTCCAGGGGGCCGGACTAGCAAGCCGACATCTGTGATTGGCTGAGAGGCAGCCAATCATGGACTCGGCTGCTGGCAGTAAAAAACGCCGGAGGAAAGAGGTAAGGTAAGTAATGATCGGGGGAGTTTCTGCACATATTAATATAGCGGTTGGGGCTGAGGGAGGAAGCCCTACAGTAACCCAAAGGGGTTTTACACTAGGGGGAGGGAGAGGAAAATGGGAGGGGGTGGGGGGTGGAAAGGGCTGCTCTGAGCAAGCCAAAAACCTCTGAGAGGATGCTTCAGAGGCAGAAACAAATTCCCTCCCTGCAGTGCTCTTGGTGGCCAGTTTTTGGGACTTTACAGGGACATTACAGGAGAACAATTTGGAGCTGCGATGTAAGGTAAGGATTTTATTACACTTCACAGTGGGGCCAGTAGTGAGTTAAATTCTAGTTTTGGGGGTGGACATGCCCTTTAATATTGTAATTGTGACTCTCAGTGAATACGGAAAAAAATGCCACAATCACAATATATAATCACTTAGCATGCCTTTATCAGGAAAACAGTGTTGCAGTATTATTGATGTTTTTATTTTATTTTTTTTAATCACAAAGTATTCCATTGTATGTATTTTGGAACTCCAATGATGTTGCAACTATTTGACCCCTAGACTGGCATATAAGGAAAGCCATTGTGAAGGTTCTCATTCATCCAGGTCATGGTATATCTGTTGTATTCAATTAGATCAACTGGACTTGAAATGTAGTTCTTGAAGACGTTTCGCTAGTCATCCGACTGGCTTTCTCAATTCAGAATGAATTGAGAAAGCCAGTCGGATGACTAGCGAAACGTCTTCAAGTTAAGGCAACAGTTGATCTAATTGAATACAACAGATAAGGAAAGCCATTCTAAATAACAAATTAACAGAAACGTATCATCTAAACTGGTTTCTTGAATATAAAGTGGACTGTACTCCATGTCCTCCATAATCACCAGAATAGTCATGGGATCTCCTCTCAGCCTGCATAATAATGCAATCTATTCTCAACAAAAAGGTAACAGTTGTGCTTCTGTTTGACTCTCCTCTGAAGAGTGACAGCATAGGATCATCATAGCAACTGTCTAAAAATCTAAAAAAACAACGATTGTTCAAGGTTTAGCTGCTATGCAAATTGCAATATAGACTTACAGGCTAAGCATTGCAGGATTTTAAAGGAACAGTTAAGTGGAAATTATCAATATTTGTTAAATTGTTAGTTTTTGTAATGCCTTCTTAGTTATTCTTCATATTCTCTCCCTTTGCTGTTCCCTGCTGTTGACATTTGTGAGCTGACATTTCAGGTTCTAATGGTTCTTCTTCTTACCAGGATGCACCACTTCCTTGGGATGTTCCTAAAAGGAATTTCTACTGATTGGCTGTTGGATGGGTCAAACATGCTCAGATCTCTACTGGGATGAAAAAAATACTGTTCTTTTTTCTGAGAAGCATATGTATTTGCACTGAACGTCCCCTTTAAACTCCAGCACATGGCTGTGGCAGAATTCTATTGGTAAACTCTGGTTCACAATGACAATGCATTACCGTGGTGATTTATTATTAGTTATCCAACATACATGGCTACTAGACCCATCAAAAAGGGTTACCAGAAGACTAGAGGCTACACATATAAAATGTATTTAGCAGGGCTACAATGGTTTGCCCTGATACAGTGCGGTTGAACTTCGGATGATGGGAGTTGTAGTTTCCAAACATCTGGCCTGCCACGGGTCGACATCACTACCCTAATCCATGTTACTGTGTACACAATACATTAGATGTATTAATGAACACAGACAGAACTTTAGTAACCAGCGTGTTTCCAAGACTACAAGGCGGAACACAATGCTCATGCACTGGTTTCCGGCCGGTGGTGTAATCGTGGGACACTTATCCTGCAGCCTTCAACTCTCCCCTCTTTCTACAACGCGCCGCTAAAATGATAACCACCGACAGGAGTGTGTATGTAGAGCGGTCATTGTGACAGTACAGCAGCTTTCATAAGGATTTTAACCCACCCGACAGAGATTTTGCCCATAGTTCCAGCGTAGTGGGCGGTTACGCGCACAGACTGTTGTTACGTGCCTCCCCTTTAGTTGTGCGAGCGCGCGTCCGAGGCAGTTCCATGAATAAAATGAACCTGGACCGACTAAGGAAGCGAGTTCGGCAGTACATAGAGCAGGTGAGAGAGACCATGTGACTGGCTCCCTCCAGCAGGGATACCGGAAAGGGTACTGAGCTGCTGCACTGTCTGACAGAAGCTGTCACTTGTTCATGACGGTAGGAATATAGATGGACCGTCTTCCTGCTATTTGCTCACAGTATGAAAGACAATACTATAATAGCAGCAACTGGGGACCTTGGCAGTTGGCATTTTATAATGAGGATGTCAGTCAGAATGTCTCATCTAGTCATTAATCTTTATCCATGAGGTTTCTTAGTATATAGGACGTATGTCAGAGATTGTGATGGTGCAACTTCTGGAAGTGCCATCTTAAACACACACTGACCTGTTTTCTGTCATGCACCAGGGGTTAGCACATGTAGATTTGCAGCACTTAAGGAAAGATTGGGGCTAATTCATTAGGTGTATTAATCTTAAGCTACCAATCATATCTTCTGTAACTGCAAAGATCCAGTAAAATGCTAACATCCGATAGGCTGCTACAAAATGGCATGGGCAGACTTTTGCACCTCTTATTGCATCTGCCCCTTTGTCTTTACATTGCTTTATTATTCTACATTTTAATATCGAAATGAATGGACTACCTGGAATTAACCATATTCAAAGGTTGAAGTACAACAGTGACATTTAAAGGGCAACTGTGGTCTCCAAACAAGTTCGGCTTTAATGAAAGTCTGTAGTATTTCCTTTAAAATGAGTCAACAATCACATATCTGGCTGGAGTCTGTGAGAAATTACATTGGGGTGAATGTTTAAACTTCCTCCTTCCAGCAGATTGAGTGACATCACCTGGCCTCTTCCCCGCCGTCCGCCCCAGGGAAGAAGCTCAGTTAAGACTTAAAGGGCATGTCCACCCCTTTTCCTTACTTTTGTTTTATAATAGGCCTCCCTCCCCCAGCCGCAACCGCTATAATAGATTTGTCAGAAACTCCCCCGATCTCTGCTTACCTTCCCTCTTTCCTCCGGCGTACTGTCCATATCCTCTGCTTGCATGAAACTGCAAGCAGGGGGCCGGACTGGCAGCTGCATCCGTGATTGGCTGAGAGGCAGCCAATCACATACGTGGCTGCCTGCAGTGGAGAACGCTGGGGGAGAGAGTTAAGGTTAGTAGAGTTCGGGGGAGTTTCTGACAAAAGTATTATAGCGGTTGGGGCTCAGGGAGGGAGCCCTACAATACCCCAAAGGGATTTAACACTAGGGATAGGGGGGGAGGGCTGCACTGGGCATGTGCAAATTCTCCCCCCAGAGGAGAGACAGGAGGCAGAGTCCTATATGGCCAAAGTCCTGGTGGCCAGTTTTTGGGACTTTGGATGGCCATAGCAGGGCAGTCATTTGGAGCAGGTAAGGATTTTATTACACTACAGAGTGGGGCCAGTAGTGGGTAAAATTATAGTTTTGGGGATGGACATGCCCTTTAATGCTGGGGGAAATCAGGAATTGCCTGGGGAAAAAAAAAATGACAGTTGAGAAGGGGAGCCTATTAATGCAGGCAGATGCTGGTCACATGACTACAAACTGGTCAAGTGTTCAAGCAGAACCTTTCCAGCAATAACTTCTCACAAGTTTTATCTAGAGATGTGATTTAGGTTTTATTTTGAAGGTACGATGGAAGGCTTTTTATATAATGCTTACTAGTTTGGAAGAATTTGGGATCACGGTTACCCTTTAAATTCACTCCCTTTCCATTATAACTTGTGATCACTATACTGTCTCTTACCCTTTCCTTATTCTTGGACTTGGCGAATTAAAACAGAATGGCAATCACAACTTTCATATACCGTAAGTGCTTGGAGGTAAACTCTGGTGTAAGGATATGGATAAGTGGTGGTTTCAAATGGTGTTATTTTTTTCTTTTTTTAAGACAAATGGTGTGTAATTTGAAATGCCATTGACTTATTGCATTGCAAAACTTGGGAGGTAAGGGATGGTAGATATGGGTCATCCCTTTGTCATATACACAAGGATCATACAATATTGATAATTGTATGATCTGTATTGGTTAGAGGACATTTTTTAGCATGTCCAAAAAAATGGCTGACCAATTATGATTAATAGATTATGATTATAGATCTTCTGCCAGAAATTAAAGGGTCACTATAGTGCCAAAACTCATTTTCACATTCGATTTCTATATTATTCTGGGAGCTGGTAGACACTGCTCCTACATCCTGTTTGCAGTAATAGAGGTATGGTAAGTTGTAAAATGTGACAATTATCCTCCAGCATTTACAGTGGTTTGCAAAAAATATTCGGCCCCTTTGAAGTTTTCCACATTTTGTCACATTACTGCCACAAACATGAATCAATTTTATTGGAAATCCACGTGGTGTACACGTGAGAAGTGGAACAAAAATCATACATGATTCCAAACATTTTTAACAAATCAATAACTGCAAAGTGGGGTGTGCGTAATTATTCAGCCCCTGAGTCAATACTTTGTAGAACCACATTTTGCTGCAATTACAGCTGCCAGTCTTTTAGGGTATGTCTCTACCAGCTTTGCAAATCTAGAGACTGAAATCCTTGCAAAACAGCTCCAGCTCAGTCCGATTAGATGGACAGCGTTTGTAAACAGAAGTTTTCAGATCTTGCCACAGATTCTCGATTGGATTTAGATCTGCACTTTGACTGGGCCATTCTAACACATGGATATGTTTTGTTTTAAACCATTCCATTGTTTCCCTGGCTTTATGTTTAGGGTCATTGTCCTGCTGGAAGGTCTTCTGAGTTATGTGCAGTGTTAGTTTTTTGCCACACATAGTGTTTTGCATTTTGGCCAAAAAGTTCCATTTTGGTCTCATCTGACCAGAGCACCTTCTTCCAACATGTTTTCTGTATCCCCACATGGCTTGTGGCAAACTGCAAACGGGACTCTTATGCTTTTTTGTTTTAAATGGCTTTCTTCTTGCCACTCTTCCATAAAGGGCAACTTTGTGCAGTGCAGACTATAATAGTTGTCCTATGGCCAGATTGCACCACCTGAGCTGTAGATCTCTGCAGCTCGTCCAAAGTCACCATGGGCCTCTTGACTGCATTTCTGATCAGCGCTTTCCTTGTTCGGCCTGTGAGTTTAGGTGTACGGCCTTGTCTTGGTTGGTTTACAGTTGTGCCATACTCCTTCCATTTCTGAATTATCGCTTGAACAGTGCTCCGTGGGATGTTCAAGGCTTTGGAAATCTTTTTGTAGCCTAAGCCTGCTTTAAATTTCTTAATAACTTTATCCCTGACCTGTCTGGTGTGTTCTTTGGACTTCATGGTGTTGTTGCTCCCAAGATTCTCTTAGACAACCTCTGAGGCTGTCACAGAACAGCTGTATTTGTACTGACATTAGATTACACACAGGTGCACTCTATTTAGTCATTAGCACGCATCAGGCAATATCTATGGGCAACTGACTGCACTCAGACCAAAGGGGGCTGTATAATTATGCACACCCCACTTTGCAGTTACTGATTTGTTAAAAAAGTTTGGAATCATGTATGATTTTCTTCTCACGTGTGCACCACTTGGTTGGTCTTTCACGTGGAATTCCAATAAAATTGATTCATATTTGTGGCAGTAATGTGACAAAATGTGGAAAACTTCAAGGGGGCCGAATTCTTCTGCAAACCACTGTATGCCTCTCCTACCCCAGGCATTACCACTGACACTCCTCCCCATCTCCAACATAGTTGCACCACCTTTAGAATAATATAGTACTCTAATTAAAGTTGTATTAGCAACTATAGTGTTCCTTTAAATTGCCATGCGATTTTTGTGATAACTCTCACTGACCTGTTTTTCCAAAAATTATTCCAGTCCATTGTTTCTGTACAAATATTGTTTTCTGCAAATCAGAAAAATCAATGGAAATAAAGAACCCCTGTGGAATTGTGGAATTGCTTAAAGTGAAAGTTTAGTGGAAAATATTATTTTTAAAATTCTTAGTTTATATTATGCATACCTAGTTATTCTCTTCCATTTTAAAAAATCAGTTAAATTTATACCCCTTGCTATTTCTTGCTGTTGACATTAGTGAGCTGACATTTAAAGGAACATTAAACCCAGAAAATCAACTCTGTAATATTCGTTTCTATTATTCACAGGGAGGTGAGAACGCTTATTCTCACCTCCCTGTGAATAATAGGACGCTCGGGGGACCTGGAACTTACCTTACCCGCCGCTCCACTCGCAGCCGCTCCTTCACTGAACAGCTTTCTCCTCGCTTTTCTCTCCCATCGCGCACCCTATCTTTTGTATTGGCGCCATGCACAGAAGATAGGTGCGCGGTCGGGACAGAGCGGCGTCAGTGAAGGAGCGGCTGTGAGTGGAGCGGCGGGTAAGGTAAGTTCCAGGTACCCCGAGCGTCCTATTATTCACAGGAGGTGAGAATAAGCGTTCTCACCTCCCTGTGAATAATAGAAACGAATATCACAGAGTTGATTTTCTGGGTTTAGTGTTCCTTTAAATGTCAGCTCACTAATGTCAACAGCAAGAAATAGCAAGGGGTATATGTAACGTTCCTATATTCACAGGGAGGTAGAATAAGCGTTCTCACCTCCCTGTGAATATAGAAATGGATGGCACAGAGTTGATTTCCTGGATTATGGGACTTTAGTGTCCCTTTAAGGTTCTGTAACGGTCCTTCTTCCCAGAATGCACACTTACTTTGGAATGTTCCTAACTAATTTCTACTGATTGGCTGTTGGATGGGTCAAACTGCTCAGATCTCTACTGAGAACCTGAATCAACCAAGGTGCTGGTCAAGGGCAAGACCATAACACTCTATTTGGGTTCCTGCAAACAGGAAGACAGTATTTTGGAAGCATTTATTTATACACAGACAAAATGCTAAATGGGCAGGTTAAATCTATTAGGATGGGAAAATACTTTCCCCCCCCTTAAAATTACATGTATTTGCACTGAATTTCCCCTTTAAAGCTTAAATGAAAAAATTATATTTTGTGATTTCATTTATGTGGTTGTATTCATATAATGTGATGTAAAATTCTTTGTAGTATAATTTCTAATATTTTTAGTATTTTTCTCTACTTTTTTTCTCTCTCACAGCAACAATACCAAAGTGCACTCTTTTGGGCTGACAAAGTTGCTTCATTATCTCACGGTATGTTATTGGGTTGTAATATCGGACCATGTGTACCCAGCCTAACTGTCTCTCTCATCTGTGAATTCAGCAATATTAAGATATTATTTGTAATTTGTCAAGAATACTGTATGTCTTATATGGCTAGCTTAAAAAAACATTCTCTGTACTTTCATCTGCCTATGGGCACTTAGGTAGAGAAAATGTAACATTTTCAGGCCTCTGGCTAGCCTTTATAAACAAGTTTGGGAGGGGGGGCTTCTGGTCCACCTGAAGATGCTCTGTCCCTGCAGTAAGATACAAGCGGGCATGCTCAAATCAGCGATGAGTGGGCTGGGCAATGGTGCTGGTGATATCACAGCTCACAGTGTGAGCAAGAAGCACTACTCCTTATACTGCTGTAAGTTTGGATAGATTGCTGCTAGAAGCATGATCCTGGATGTAGGATTCATGATCCAGGAAACCACAATTGCCTTTTAATGCCATCATATACCACCTCCCCTATTTTCAACTCCAGAAAGATGGATTTTTATGATCTCTCCTGGCCCCTGTAGTAGTCTTCCTAGTTCTTTTGTTTAGCAGCCAATTTATCTGCACTTGTAAAGCTTATAGAGAACTTAAGGCAGAAACCTTTCCTGCAGGGACTGATGGAGATTGGAATAAAGATCTATGTTCAAGAACATTGTGGGAGAAGGTATACATTGCATACTTGGGGTTTGCCAGGGGTCTGCCTTTAGGCCGAGGTCGAACTAAGTTGTGTCGTAGCGGACCGGAAAGCGTTTCCAGAGTGCTAGTGCGTGTTGCCATGCGCTGTGATTGTGCAAAAAATGCAGATCGCAGCGCAACTCATGGCAGCACACCGAGTGTGGACACAATAATTGGCCAACGCTAGTTTGAGCTTTTTAATGGGCAATAGGCTCACGCATTTATACACCGCACTGTGGCCTAGCCCTTAAGTATGGGTTTGAGTTAAGTAGGTGTACTTTAAGCTGTAATGTAAATGACTGTAAAAGGATTCTGCAGTTCATTACAAGCAAATGTAACTTCTGAACCTCTGAAATCAATAAAATTTTGGAAAAGCCATCTTAAATTTTCCATGTTTTGGGCTTTTTTCAGAATTGTGTAACCTGCCTTACCACTTAATACTAATTGGTTTTCTGAGTGCTTGACATTGTTTAGAGAAATCTAACATGTGGGTCACCGTTTAGTTACTAAAGGTTCGTACACACGATGTGTATGAACAAGCGTTTCGGGCGATGATCAGCCCATGTATGAGCCCTTTATCGGCCGTTCGTTCGGAAAACGTTGCCCGACCGGCCGGGCGGATCTCTGAACTAGCGCCCATTTTGGCCGATAAAGGGCTCATACACGGTTGTTTGTACACATCGTGCGTCGCGGGTCGGCATCCGCGATCGCACGTGTGTACGAACCTTTTAAGTCTGTTAAGATATAAAGAAAAATAAAACAGCTGCACAGATTTGTATCTTGTCAGTGACCCACAAAGGAAAAAAGGCTGCTGCTTTTAGAGGTGTAAAATACAGTTAATGGGGCTTTATTTCTTAAATTTAAAATCTAGAAATAAAATGAAATTCCCTGCTTCCCTCCCTGTTACCTCCAGTAAAAAACATGTGCATGCTTACAATTCTGTCACTATGACAAGCTGCTACTGTGTACATCATTTTATCACAGTGAACCCAAGCACTTTCAGTCATTTTTCCAGTAGAAATTGATAAATGTGCTGGACATTTCTGCAGTTAATAAATATTAATTTCTTTTACCGCAACACCATATTTTTTAGAATATAAATAAATATAAATACTTTCACAATTAGAAAATTAGCAGTGCTTTGATTCCTAAACTTTTAACCTCCTAATAAGGGTGATAATGAAACAATGGCAAGGCAACTCTGCAACAAATTCAGTCTGATATACAGTTCAAGTAATAAACAATAAAAGATTATTGATATCATTGGATAAGTTATTCTTCCTTTTCCGAAGAAAAAACATGTTAATTTTTCTTTCTTAAATCTATAGTCTTCCTTAAAACAGTAGTCTACAAGAACCTATGTTTCAGTATATATTAAGTACTTCATTTTTTGAAAGAAAACATTTATTCATTTTATTTGTAGAGGAGCCTCAGGATATTTATTGGCTGGCACAGTGTCTCTACCTAACAGCTCAGTATCACAGGGCATCACATGCTTTACGGTCCCGCAAACTAGATAAAGTAAGTTTTCCTATGTGCTTATTGCTTTGTACTGTAAAGTTTAGCCTGTTAAAGGTTATTTTGGTAACATCACCTGTCTGCGGTCTGTTGAGACTTAAACGCTTACTAAGATCTATATATTACCTACTCACTCCTATCTCCCATTGTAACTAACAAGGTGCAATATCCACACTACAAGATAGCTACCACTGCACTGCTTACAACATCTACCCCCTCACTCTCTCAACAACAGATTTTCATAATGCAGCACCTGTTATTAAAAAAGGCGCATGCGTGTTAGGACCCGGAGGAGAAGAGCTGGAGGGGAGAGACTGCAACAGCGTGCTTATCTTATAATATGGAGATTGTAAATGTAAAAAAAGGAACAAGTGTTTCTATCTCCATAGAAATTGATTTTTAAGGAAGTAATAATTTAGAGTTTAGCAAACCTTGAAATGGTTTGTATTTTGGATTTTAATAGATAAATGCAAATAACCACTTTTTTTTTCTTTTCACTTTTATTGAAAACAGGAGGCTGTGTCTTACCTCCCATTCTTCAATAAAAAGTTCAGGAGCTGGGAATGTAGTTAAGCAACTTACCTTATCTCTCGCTCCTGAGCCGCGTCCTCTGATAGGTCCCGACAGATTCTCTATGCTATGCACATGCGCATCACATATGTGCATAGAGTGCCAAGTCCGTCAGGACCTGTCAGAGGATGCGGCGGAGGAGCGAGAGACTGGTTAAGTTGCTTAACTTCATTCCCGGTTCCTGAATGTTTTATTGAAGAACAGGAGGTAAGACACAACTGAACATACCCTTTAATTGCAGGGATTCTCAAACAGTGTGACTCTAGATGATTGATAACTACAACCCCCAGCATTCCTCAACTACAGGGGGAAGTTTTCAAACATTTGGAGGAACACCATTTGAGAATCCCTGGCTTAATTCATTGCAAGATCCAACACTGCTTCTTTTATAATATGAGAGAAAATGTTAGAAAAGTGTTAGGAACCTGTTGCATTTTGTTACATTTGTTCCACCACTAAATTCGCTGTTAGAATAACACATTGAAAAAACCTGGGTTTGTACATTCATGCAAGGGTTCTACTTTTTTATTATTAGGTTCATGAAGCATGCAGATACCTTGCAGCACGATGTCACGTAAGTAATTTATTTTGATAATTGCCATATCTGCTCGAGTATAAGTCGTTCCAAGTATAAGTCGAGGCACCTATTTTTACCTGGGAAATTAGTAAAAACTGATTGACTCGAGTATAAGCCGAGGGTAGAAATTATGACCACTACTGCCTTCTGATTCTGTGTTGTTTTGTGGCTTAAGTTGCCCTTTAAATGGACAGCAGAATTCCCATACATTAATCCCATACAGTAATAGCCAAATCCAGTAGCAGTAACCCCCAATTCCTTGGCACTCCAGATGTTTGGAAACTACAACTCCCAGCATGCTTTGGTTGCTGGGAATTGTAGTTTCTAAACATGTGGATTGGCAAGGTTCAATAAACTTTTCATTAAGCTTACCATCATTTACAATTCTCCTGACCTCCATATAGTAAATGGCACTCTAACTCTTTTAACTTTAAATAGTTAAAAGTGTCACATGAGAGTTGTAGTTTCAAGCTGTCATTTGCATTGAACTAGCAGCCATTTTTTGCCCCAAACTGAGAAGACCCATCAGATTTACAGCATCCAGATGAGCAGTGACAGTGCTGAGTGAGTCCAGCAGCCTGACTACAGGAAGCAGGAAGGAGTGTAAAGGCAGATCAGCTCCTGTAACTTTCTATTCACATGAAGGATCACCACCTACTGGTTACTATCCGCAATTGCAGCATTTGGATCTAAATTAGGACTTGACCGGAGTATAAGCTGAGGTTAGGGTTTCAGACTAATTTTAAAGGACAACTAAAGCCACAGAACAACGTTGAACCAGAGGGCAGAACACCTTGATATAAAACCAGTAATCTGTGTCTTAACTCTAATTTTGATACGCACGGTGGGAAATTTACCTAAATAATATATGGTTTGTGCTTTACGTCACAGCATTCTAGAATCACACAATTGGGTCAACGACAATTATGTTCTGCACATGCTCAGTCCTTAGCTATGGCAGAAACTTGTTGCAGTTGGTCACACCCATTAATAATCTCTAGCCAATCATTTTACAGGACAGATAAAGCAAGGAAGCAGGTGACTGAGGTCAGGAGGTGTGGTCTGAAACTGCACATACACACAGATACTTCATCCAGTTCTTAACAGGCTTACATTTATCTTAATACAATTTAATGAAGTGGGATTTTATAGTTTATTGGTGTTTTTAGGGGGGTTGTTTTCAGATTCTGGAATATATAAAATTGGGTTTAGTTCTCCTTTAAAGCCTGAAAATCTCGACTTATATTCAAGTATATATGGTATGTGCTCTGATCTCTGTGCTGATTCTTCATGACAGAAGAATTTTAGCAGCTCTGATGTTGCCACCAAGCTGCGGATGGTCTGTCACACGGGATGTCAGAGGAAGGTCTCTGATATAGTTTTGCTTTAAATCATTAAGAAATTTGTTCAGCCTGTATTTTTCTTTCCTGTAAAGTATGCTGCAAAAGAATACCAGCAAGCTCTGGATATACTTGATATGGAAGAACCAATCAACAAGAAGTTGTTTGAGAAAAGTCTAAAAGAAGACTTGAAGGAGCCCTCTGGAGAATGGCAGATGACACAGTCTTCGGTATGGAACTTCTTGAATTACATTTTTAAATTAGTATCAATTATTATTTTTCTTAGATTAAAGGAGAATGAAAGTCTAATTATAAGTTCAAGTGGTTCTCCATGTAATGATGATCCAAACTATAACCTTCAAATCGTTTGATTAAAAATGTTTGTTATTGTGCCTCTGGTGAGCCAAATCCTTATTTAACACAACTGCCATAGACATGAACATAACCACCAGCAAAGGCCAAACAGGAAGAAAGAAAGCATTACAGGAAAACTAAACTGAAATATTTAAACTCCAGAATCCCACTACAGTAAATAGTAATAAAATAATTGTAACCCCCAGATAAACTGGATGAAAAAACAGTGTGCATGTACAGTGACTGGCCACACCCCTGACCTTAGTCACATGCTCTCTGTCAGGGAAAGCATTGGCTAGAGGCTAGTAGTGGTTGTGACCATCAGAAACAAGCTCCTGCAGTATCTTAGGATTGAGCATGTGTAAAGTACACAATGGTCTGTGACCACACTGTGCGATACTGGGATGTTGGTAAATAAAACAAATATCCCTTGTGAGAAGGGTAAATTTCCCAACAATCATTTTAAAATGAGAGTTGAAACACTACTTTCATATTAAGGTGCTCTTTCTTTTGAGGCTTTAGTTGTCCTTTAGTAATTTGAATGGTTTTAAGTTATTTGTTAGCATTTAAAATTGATAATATATTGCAGAGAAGGCGTTTCTTGCATGCATTCTAAATACAAACTCTTTGGATGTTTTCCATGCAGATCAAAAGTTCCATTTGCCTATTGCGTGGAAAAATCTATGATGCCTTAGATAACAGGACCTTGGCAACTTACAGTTACAAAGAAGCCTTGAAATTTGATGTTTACTGCTTTGAGGCATTTGACCTTTTAACAGCCCACCATATGCTAACAGCACAAGAAGGTTAGAAATAACAATATTTGGTTCAATTGTTGTCTATAATGATCACTTTTAGTGGACTTCTGGAAAATGTAATTTTTTTAACTGTATGCTAATTGTAAACATTCTGCTTTAATTCTTTACAGCAATAAACGTTGGTTTATTTTGCAGCAAATTGTGTACCCTCAGTTTACAGTTACTTGTAAGCTCAATGGCTGTGTGTTTTTAAAAACTGCATTAGTCTGCTGACTACAAGGGCTAAGTTTTAAAGAAAATGATTATATAACAAACATATGAACTGGATCTGGGTTCTTAATCACTTTTGTTCCTTGTCTGAGGTTCCGACTACCTAATTATAGGTGGTGCTTGGAACAAATAAAATACCTATATCTAGAAAGTCAAGAAGCAACTCTAGTGTCCCTTTTTAGCACTCGTGCAATCACTCCCCAATGTAAAGGGTTACTTAAAAGAAGTAACAACTACACACAATTACATTTAATATACATGTGTATATTTATTATTGCACTGTTCCCAGTGAAACAGAGATCCACAGACCAGCCGGTTTGTGGATCCTGCATACAACAAAAATGAAGACAGTGTGGCAGATTTAAAAACATTTAGAAAACACATGTTGCAAATGGATAAATCGTTATTGATGGAAGTAATTGTCTGTTACATTCAGGCTTTTGTGCATAAAATGCAATTACAGGGGTCCCAGTCTAAACGGATCCATGCATTTCCCTGGGACGATCTCCCTTCTTTTTCGCACACGTTGGACAAGTCTCTGTCCATGTATCAATAGCAGCACTATTAAAAAAAACAACCCATGTTTGTGGGCGGGGCTTCTTCAGGGATACGTGATTATCCCTGTAGAAGCCCCGCCCACAAACATGGGTAGAAATGCACGTTGGATATACTATTTTTTAACTTTCATTTTATCTTAAGTACGGGCAGTAGCTATCACCGCAGTATACAGAGATAAGGGGTCTCTGCTGCTATCCAGAATAGGTGGGTGAAGAGGAACAAGCATCTGTCTTAGTGACTGGACCATACCCAAGGACGCCAGAGCCTAAACCAGAGATTCCAGACAAAAGCATCGACTTGCATGGGGAAAACGGCCCACCCACTAAAGAGGTAGCAGGGAGACGAGCAGGACCGTTCCAGGCAAGCCCCACTGTGCCAATAGGAGGCAGCGCAGATCAAATTGCCGAGGGTATTGTGGTGAGTTGATGTGTCCGTGCTAGTTAACACTTGGATGTTTCTTTTGAATAGTGCTGCTATTGATACATGGACATAGACTTGTGTGCGAATAAGAAGGGAGATATTCCCAGGGAAATGCATGGATCCATTTAGACTGGGACCCCTGTAAATGCGTTTTATGCACAATAGTCTGAATGTAACAGACACTGACTTACCTTCCATCAGTAATGATTTATCCATTTGCAACATGTGTTTTCTAAATGTTTTTAAATCTGCCTCTCTTAATTTTGATTGTTGTATGCAGGATCCACAAACCAGCTGGTCTGTGGATCTCTGTTTCATGTTAATTATGGTGTTCTAATTCACTGATTTTATATGAGCTTTTTTGGTTGATGGAACAGTGCAATAATAAATATACACGTGTATTAAATGTGTACGTAGTTGTGTGTAGTTGTTACTTCTATTAAGTAACCCTTTACATTGGTGAGTGATTCCACGAGTGCTAAAAAGGGACACTAGAGTTGCCTAAGTTAAAGAAAACGGTTATATTTAGGAACTTTTATCTTTTGCTAGGAATAAAATGGAAGCAAAAAAAAAAATTAAGCTAGTAAAAAAAATCTTTGTATTGTTCCTGGTAGGCTGTCTGCAACTGGAAAATAAACCGCCACAACTTTCAAAGTCTTACCAAGAAAATATGTGCATAGAGACAGTGAAAAGTGGGGTCAGGGGTGTGGGAAATAGTGCACAAGGCTCTTTGAAGAATACATGGTCTGTGAGTTGCACTAGTAACAAAATGCAAGACTTCTTAGTTACAGAATCTACTTCTTTCATGTGCGTAAATGCAACTTACCAGAAAAGTATCTTTCTCTGGGGAAAAATGCTTTCACATTAGGGTTAAAAATAAATACATTTAGTTGTTTAACGCAATGACTTTCTGTATTTTAAGAATTTAGTGACATGGTATTTTTTGCCCTCACTTTTAATTAAAACTGATAAAACAGCTCGTAACTTGTTTTGGTGGGCACGGAGTTTTGTAAATTATATATGATTGTGGACCATAGTATGTCTGTAGGTCCTTTGTTAATCACTGAAAGTGCACATCAAATTTATCATGACAACAATGTTTTTTTAATTTATATTTTCAGAAAAAGAACTACTTGATTCTCTACCTCTTAGCAAAAAATGCCCAGAAGATCAGGAATTACTTCGTTTTCTTTTTGAAAACAAACTAAAAAAGGTAATTTAAATTGAAACCTACTTTTTTTTTTTTTTTTTTACTATGTCCATGGAAGATTATACTCCTTGAGTCAGAATGGCTTCTTTGCTGTGGGATTGGCTTCTAATATCAAAATCAATGTGTCCATCACTGGTTAAGATGCTTCTATATATCCATCATTTGGTTATTATATATTCCTATAGTAAGGCTTCTTAAAGGGTGTATCTGAATACACTGATTAACCTTCAGTGAGCTAGATGTTTGGCAAATTTTGGTAGAGATAATATTTGGTATTTTGTTGGAGATATGTAATAAAAGTATAACTTATACTTTTATGTCACAATCAAAATACATAGGGCCACATTTACCATTGTGCGATGTGGTAAAATAAAGGGTTAAACTCGTGCTAACAGATATTGCATAGGGTAGCACGAGTTTAACTGCTTTATTGCGACGGCTGCGCAAAAGACACCCAGGCAACTGGTGCAATTTAATACCGATTATATTTAATTAAAGACGGATCATCAACGTGCTCCGACCAAGTGGCTGTTTTTGCCTGAAAAGCACCCATACATAGGATTGTCGGTAGAAATGGACATGCACACACATGGTGCGTTGTGGGTTGTCCCCCATGATAGCACATGTGTATGAACCTTTTTTGTCTGTGCTTTATATTTGATGGTTATATCATACACTGTTAAAGGACATGTCCACCCCCAAAACTAAAATTTAACCCCATACTGGCCCCATTGTGTAGTTTAAAAAATCCTTACATCTCTGTACAAATAGTTCTCCTGCTATGTCTTTTCAAAGTCCAGGAAACTCCAGAGTAGAAGCTGTCAGTGATTCATCTGTTGCCTCTTGCTTCACTAACCTCAACAAGGTCTGAGGCATGCGCAGGGGAGCCCTCCCCCCCACCATCCAGATCCATCCTCTGCAGCCGTGGCACCTAGCGTGAAATCCTTGCCCAACTCTACCTACCTTATCCTAAAAGTTCATTTTTGGGGTGGACATGCCCTTTAAGTGCATATATGGGTAATTAAATCTTTAAGCCCAACATGGAGAACACAGGTGTGCCGTGAGAAATTTCGATCGCTAAAAATGCCACGGTTTGAAAAAGTTTGAGAACCATTGTCCTATAGCTTTCACATAAAGTATGTGTCCAATCAACTGCTGATTACAATTTTTTATTACAAAGCACTCTACTTTTACTTTAGCACACGTAATGCAAATTAGCTGATCAGAGAATTTTCAGTAGGAGGGGGTGCGAGGGGGAAGAAACTGCATGACGGTCTGCACTGTAAAGCCTTGTATACACATGGTAATTGTCCGAAACTGCCAACAACCAACCACAGACTATCTAACGTGTGGTGGCTTCCATTATCATTGTGTAGTTATCTGCTTAAATAATGATGACAGGAGCTGCAACTATTTTTTAAAAAGTAATTTGTGCAATAAGCTATATGTATGTATATGTTTATTTATATACCGCCACTAGGGGACGCAGCGCTGTACAATATAGAATACAAAAAATCTTGCAAGGGGGTCAGTAAATAAATACATATATATAAATAAGTATGAGCTTCATGAAATATACAAGTGCTTGAAACATGTACTTAGGTGGGTAATATACAGATACATCGGAAAGGGTGGAAGGGCTAAAGTAATAACTGGTGCAGTGCCAACAGTCCTATGCTTTTCTGTGCTCAGATAGGATGAGAGGTTAGATTTAAACTTGTTTATAGAGATTTCTTGACGTAGAGTGAGAATAGAATTCCAGAGGACGGGAGCCAAAAGAGAAAAAGGTTTAAAGGAGAACTAAAGTCCCAAGACAACATTGTCCCAATAGAGACAGCACATTCACAAACGAACAACAAGCTGTGTCTCATGTCTCCCTTTGCTGTGGATGCTGGGTGATTTATGAAAATAACCTGTGTGTACTAAGGGTCAGCTCCCATAATTCACCTTATCTGGGAACACCCATCTAAGTGTCCGCCGGACACTTCACAGGAAACTGCAGTCTTGCTTCCTGGAAGCTGACAGCCAATCATGTTACAGCTCAGAGTTCCCTCCCTCTGACACAGAACACAGATACCAGTGCAGTTTTTGTGTAAACACATTAGAAATGCTCCTGTCCCTAACAATGATAAATTCCTATGCTTTACATACTAAAAAGAAAAGTAATCTTTGCAGTGTATGTCTTTGCTAGCATGGATGAAAGAAACAGAACATTTAACATTTCAGCAAAAAATAAAAGTAAGTATGGGGAATCGAGCTATCAACCTTCTATTCTGTGTCTTTCTAAAAAGAAAGCTTTCTACCACTAGGCCACAAGGGCTAATAACACATAATAAAAACAAAAAAAGGGAACATGGGGAATCGAACCTGTGTCCCAATAGTCTGATTTTTTCCCTAACCCAGCACTTTAGCAGAGCACGCCACAGGTGAACTCTCAATCAATAGAAGTAAATGTCAGTAAAATCAGTACACTGTTTTGTATTGCTACTGGAAGACTGTCAGCAATTCACACTGGTTGGTAAATAAATAACAGAGCTGCTATATATAAAGATTGTACATATGTAGAAACTTCATATTTTTCTAGAAACATGGAAACAAACAAAGCACTAAACTCAGGCAGTAGACCATGTTATATTGTTTCGTAAGTAAGCTAGGGGATTTGAACTTGCGACTTCTTGGTCTGATTGTTTCTAAACACACAGCATTTACATGGTGCGCCACCAGCAAATCAACTGTGATTCCAGGTACATTTAGAGGCTTTATCTTTCACTAGAAAGAGATGCTAGAAACTCTGCACATAGAGACAGTGAATGCTGGGGTCAGGGGGCGTGGCTCTTTGAAGCCAACATGGGCTATGAGTTGTACTGGCAACAAGAAGGAAGCCTCCTTTGTTACAGAATCTATTACTCATATCTACTAAATGCAAATAACTAGAGAAGAATCTTTCAACGTGTAGGTGTTCTGGGGAGAAAAAACTTCACATTAGGATCTGAAAAACTGAAGTTTAGTTCTCCTCCTTTAAGGTGAGAGGAGGCAGTGTGAGTGGGGGGTCTGTATAAGAGATGGTTTTGGCAGGGACATATGGGAACACTAGAGAAATATAAGAAGGAGCAGCAGAGCGAAGGGATTTAAATGGTAAGAGAAGGATTTTGTAGATAATGCGCTGTTTAATAGGGAGCCAGGTAGATACGGCACAGAGGAGATTTTTTAATTTCCCGATTTGATTGTGTGTTTTAATATTTGGATTACCTATGTGCAGTACTTTACTGTATAAGCACTTTCCCTTACCCAACAAACAAACACGGGTACCCCTTAAAGGGACCTTACACGGAAAAAAATTACTTTATCCTTTTCTATATTTTAGTGCTGTCAGGAATTTTTTCTTTCTGTGTTCCCTGTGACTAGATCTCCTCATGTCCTGTTCAGCTCACTCGTTAGTATGCATGTCTCCTCTCTATGTATCCACCCCCTCCCAAAACTGAGGCACAGATAGAGTGTGGAGCATGTGCAGTAGAGATGATCTGTGCCCCACTACAGCCAATAACATTCACCCAGTGATTTGTGTTGTAGTGAAAATGAAAGTAAAACTGCTTTGCTATGGGAAGGTAAGCAGCACTGGGAGCTGTAATCACTTCTTGGGTCAAGTAAGATTTTCTTTTAGCTGTAGGAATGTATGTGTGTGTGTGTGGGGGGCTTTGTAATTGATTTCTTTAGGTACAGTGCTACATTGGGACTTAAGTAACACAGACAGCAGCTAACTGCAGGATTGGGTTTATCTGCTCAGAGCTAAAAAAAACTAGGGATATGAATGCCAGAGAAGAAGAAAAAAGCAAACTTAAGATTGGTGGTAATTAATCCTAATTACTGTGTGATTAGTTAGAAATGATTTGCCACAGTTTGCATGTCCTTTAATCTACATTTCAGTTTATATTTTCTGTTCTAATCTGTTCAGAAGTTATAAGCAGCTTTTGTTTAGAGTATAGGTCGCAAAGTGCTATGTAGGAAAGTATGTTTTACTAAAAGCTTGTTTAATTCACTCAAACAGAACCTGAGCTGTTCTTCAAAATGTTACAAAGGTCTTTTGACCGTTTTGAAAAACAGTCACTCACAAAATACTATATAATCAAACATACAATTTACTGCACATGTTTAAATTCTCTGCATTTGTGGTGATCCTACCTCTTTTTGATGTCTTTTTCAATGAGTAACTGAAATTGAGAATTTTAACATATTATAACCTACATTTCAGTACAATAAGCCCAGTGAAACTCAGATTCCGGAATCTGTAGATGGTCTGCAGGAAAATCTGGATGTTATTGTATCTTTAGCAGAAAGACATTACTACAACTGTGACTTCAAAATGTGCTACAAACTTACCTCACTGTAAGTAAGCCATGATCCTGTAATTTATATTTCTTATAGACCTGGTTGCAATCACTTATTGGGGCTAGAAGCCATGCAATAATTTTGTATCTCTTCTTTTGCACAATATTTTCCAACTCTAGTCCTTGCTTAAATACTTGAAAAACACTGGTGTTCTTTCAGAGTAATTGGCATGAAAATATGATCAGCTTCATATACACTACCGTAAATAAAAAAATTTTAGCCTTTGCAATTTAATGCCAAAAGATTGCTTACTGTTTTATAACATTTTATCCAGAGATCTAGCAAAATTATAAAAATGTATTTTTTTTTTCAGAGTTATGGAAAAAGATCCATTCCATGCAAATTGCTTACCTGTACATATTGGCACTCTAGTAGAGCTTAATAAAGCAAATGGTAAGTATTAATATGGAGTTTCAAGACAAATTATGTAATTATAAAATTTGACTGTCACAGCAATAGATAAAAATTTGCTTTCATTCACTAACACTTTGATCTTATTATGCTCTCTATTCACAATGATTATGTGGGATTCATTTCTGCTTACTTTTCCTCTGAATTGAAAGTCACCAAGTGTGTATGCTCATATTGGAGACTGTATTTCTCTCTTTAATTAACTGTGGAGTTTTAGCATGCCATTTTTCCCCAAAAAATACAATATAAAAGAAACGGAATGAATGTATTTTAGTCTATGTTGCAAAAACCATGTCATGTTCATTTTGTAAGACCTTTTAATAAGAAACAAAGCTCAATTTATTTTATATTCTGTGTTTCTTCTGAGAACGTAAATTGTATTGCCACTATGATTTTGGGGGTTTGAAAGGAGATTAGTGTGTGTGATCGGTTTTCTGCTGACTATTCACTATTTGCATTCTATGGGGTAATTGATGACTGTAATAATAACAATAGCATATTGGGAAATTACCCTACTTTTTTTTATAAACTATATGCAAGATATATTCCATAAGCTAAGTTGGGCTGTACAAACAACCTTTCTATATACAGCAGATAAAAAAGGAAGCTGCAGCCTGTCCTGCCCCCTAGACAGCTTACATTTAATCATTTTACAGAGACCCACCTCTGGTATTCGCTGAACATGTTACAGCAGACCCTGCCTCTCAGGCACAGAATAGAGATTTAAAGGAACAGTTCAGTAAAAAGGTGAACTATTCCTTAAATGCATTGATTGAAAACAGGAGATAAAGCACCTTTGCCTTACCTTCCGTTCTTCAATCAATTGTACAGGAGACTGGTAGAAGGTGAGTATATTTACATTACTCGCGATCCACCTTCGGCTAAAGTGACAGTTTCCGATCACTTCCCGCTTCTATTTAACTGTAGCGCTAATGCGCAGTTAGGGGGACCCGCAGCACAAAAACAGGAAGGTAAGGCAAAGGTCCTAAAGGATCTTTTCCGGTCTCCGGTGTTGTCTTTTCTCTGATTTCGCCGGCATCTTGATCCCGAAGTCTTCTTTCTTCTGTCATCATTCGGATGACTTCCGAGTTCCGCTCAGGTTTGCACCTCTTTTTATATAGGATTGATGAATGACCAATCCATTCATATCATCACACATTAACCAGTGTCCACTTTATAAATGTGATCGAGCTGTAATGGCGATTATATGTGAAGCTTTTTAAATAGTATTATGTCTGATTTTGGCGGCAGAACGTTTATGTACTTAAAAATATGGCTCTTTATCTTTTGCTAGGAACAGAATGGAAGCAAAAGAATTTTAAAAAATGGCAGTAAAATCCACCATTTTGTATTCTTCCTGGTAGGCAATACAGGATGGAAAATTGTGTTCTCAGGGGGCGTGGAAAATAGGTACACATGCTCACAAGGCTCTTTGAAGACAACATGACTGAGTTGTACTGGCAACAACATTGAAGCCTTCTTATTTACAGAATCTACTTACATGTACATAAATGCAAACTAGAGAAGTATCTTACAGTGTATAGGTGTTCTAGCTAAAAAAGCTTTCACATTAAAAAGAAAGTTAAGTTTTCTTTCTACAGTTGGTAGCTACACTAGCCAACACATAGTCCTCAAATAAGGTTAATTCAACTTTCATTTGATCCCTAATGTGTATATTTAAATTCGGTACTGTCAACTAAATTGTATCTTCTGTTAGCAAAAATTCTATACATTTGGTAAAACACAAATGATATTGTTAATGTTGGCAAACTGTGAAAACTATTGAATTATATGCTTGTGAAGGTTCTCATTCATCCAGGTCATGGTATATATCTAATTGAATACAACAGATATTGAATTATACTTCTCTGTTGCTTGTAAACCAGTTCAGCATGCATTTCTGTAAAATACTGATATGGTATAGAGCATGGGAACAGGGCATCATCATCTGAGATGTCAGAGTGGCCCACAGCACCTGGGGGGGCTTAGGCACCTGTGAGTGGGCGGGGCTTAGGCACCTGTGAGTGGGCGGGGCTTAGACACCTGTGAGTGGGCGGGACCACAGCAACCGTGAGTGGGCGGAACCACATGGGGCTGTAAGGGAATGGGCCAAGGGGAGCCTGCAACTGGAGGGACCATGGGGTCCATGAGTGGGAGGGACCAGGGGGGCTGCAAAGGGGAGGAGACACAGGGCAGATTGACTGGCATGGTTTCAGAGCAGGAAGCAGGAAGTGCAGGGGACCTGGTGATGCTGCTGCCATATCACACACAAACATGTAAATATCTTCAAAACTAAAAAAAATAAACAATGGAAATAAATTGCAAAAACTCTCAGAGTAATTCCTATCAATTTACCTAAAGTCATTTTTGGACCACAGTTCCTCTTTAAGGATCCCTACCCTAGATTTCTCCTTTTATAAGCATCTGCAAGCTTATAAAAGTGCTAGGAGACTAGGTACAAACCTCTTGAGAGGGGCAAAGGGAAGGGGTACTTCACTGTATAACACATTAGACTTACATTTGTGTGCTTTTTAACTATTGTGGCTTTAGGAGGGGTGATTTATCTATATAGAAGGCACTCACTCCTTGACATCATTTTTTTAATCAGATTAAATCACTAAACATTGTCATTGGGTGCCTCATCACATATGACTGTAGACCAAATCATTAATTATCCAATGTCTATTAGCCTTTAGAAATAACTAGGAAAGTGCCAACCCCCGAAATAAATTCATAGAATAAAAGCTTTAGTTTATTCTGACAAATCACATTCCGTACTTTTGTCTTGTTGGTATATTGTGTCTGAAAAATATATATAAACCCACAAATCTGCTATCAGCATCTTAGAAAAAAAATCCTACAACAGCTTTTCTTTTTGTCTATATAGAGCTTTTTTATCTTTCCCATAAATTGGTGGATTTATACCCCAATAATCCGGTAAGTATTTAATATTTGATTTTTTTTTCTTTTCTTTTTTTTAATGATTTATGTTGCGATTATGATTTTTGAATACTTGTGCTGTTAAATCTTTCTATTTTAGGTGTCCTGGTTTGCTGTGGGCTGTTACTATCTAATGGTTGGCCACAAGAATGAACATGCCAGAAGATATCTTAGGTAATAAGGCAGTGTATTCATACAGCTACAGATGCTTTGCTTTGACTTTCTTGCTCTTCTTAGGCTGGGTACACACCATTTAATATTTTCGTCTGACTGACCGATATTACCCAGTTGGCTGAAAATATTGTATGGTGTGGTTACCAACGCCCACGACCGAACGTGGGCGTTGGTAACCGGTCGCCCGTTCATCGTGATTGGGTATGCTGGTTAATCACGTCCAAACCTTTTTTTAAGAGCTACCAATGAGGTGGGGGGTATATAATATTACATATAGTAAAGGTCTATATGTATGTGCGGAATTTCTCACGATTACCATATAAATGACCATAAATATATGTATATAAAGCACATTACTCCCTTATATTAGGTTCATGACAAAATCTAAGTTTATACATGTACTTACAGCTGAAACCCCTATTTTAATATGTATTAGTCAAAATGGAAGATTTTGCCACATCTTTGTAATTGCGAAAACCCTGCATGTGTTTAGACCAATTAAAACTGAAAGGAAGTTCCTGTGTTACAGGAATTGTGCTGTTTATAAAACATTGGACAGTCTTAAAGAAGAAATACTCGAGGTACCTCCCAGGCGTCCAATCCCTTCTGGCCACCTCACTGCCAGATAGACAATACTAAGGAATAAAGAAAGTAGGGCTTTCAAGTCGTTTATAATTTACAAGGGGTAATCCCTCTTTATTGCAGTTACACCCAACACACGACGTTTCGGGCCACTAGGCCTTTATCAACACTTGATAAAGGCCTAGCGGCCGAAACGTTGTGTGCTGGTGTAACTGCAATAAAGAGGGATTACCCCTTGTAAATTATAAACGACTGGACAGCCCTACTTTCTTTATTCTTAGTATGGGACATTCTTAGCCAATCAAATTTCTAGATTGTGCATCAGCACACACTGTAGCTCACTCAGCACCTCCCATCTCCATAGGCAAAAGGAATACTTTCTGTACTTTAAATTCTAGTATATTTTATTTAATCTGAACCTGACCTGCTGTACAGCCTTTGGTTAAAGACTTTAGAAGACCAAAGCTTTTTTATTGTTATTATTATTATTGTGGATTTATATAGCGTAGCGCTTTACAATTACATGTATACATTCACCTCAGGCCCTGCCCTGAAGAGCTTACAATCTAAGCACATTTATTTGACATGCAACCTATCAGTATGTCTTTATGATTGTGGGGGAAACCGGAGTGCCTGGAGGAAACCCACGCCAGCACGGGGAGAACATACAAACTCCTTGCAGATGTGTCCAAGGGTGGAATCGAACTCAGGACTACAGCGCTGCAAGTCACCAGTGCTAATCACTGAGCCACCATGCTGCTATACTCCACTGTAAAGCTAAACAAAGCAGAAATTGACAATTTCACATCTACATACAAACTTTCAGGACAGCACAGCACAGTCTGTGCCGTTTGGGGACTGGGTCAAGGTTATTTTTGTACACATTATTGGTAATACAGGGACTAACTGATTACACTGTATGTAAAGAAATGTTAAGGCAAATTTTAGTCACCTGTGAAAATTACTAAAAACTAATTACTTGTTTTGATTTGTTGTAGCAAAGCCACTACATTAGAGAGAAGCTATGGTCCTGCATGGATAGCTTACGGACATTCATTTGCTGTTGAGAGTGAGCATGACCAGGCTATGGCTGCTTACTTTACAGCAGCACAGCTAATGAAAGGGTATGATGATAAAGTTGAAACAATAAGTTTAATAGCTAACATTAATGTTTATTTTCCACTCTTAAAATTCTTAAAGGGTATGTACACTGTAAAAATAACTGTAGCTTAAAATATAAAGTTTTTTTTTTTCTTCTAATAGCCACCCATACTCTACTGCTTGAATCTTGCTGGCTTACTGCTCCACTCTAATCACGTTTTTGAGACTGCCCCCATGAGATTGTCCAAATGTACATCATTTCCTATGCCAAGTAACATCACAGACGTTTCACTCGCGTGCAAGTATCATCATTGCGACGTTGGCGTGCGCACACCGATGTCGTCATTGGAGGAAAGAGTGAGATTTGTCTTTCCTATAGCCAGCAGGCGATGATGTCATCAGTGCACTCGAGTGAAACGGCTGTGATGTTACTTGGCAAAGGAAATGAAGTACATTTGGACAATCTCATGGGGGCAGTCCCAAAAACGTGATT
The DNA here is from genome assembly GCA_019447015.1 of Hymenochirus boettgeri. Lineage (NCBI taxonomy): Eukaryota > Metazoa > Chordata > Amphibia > Anura > Pipidae > Hymenochirus > Hymenochirus boettgeri. The sequence continues at coordinate 195,366,235 of CM033470.1, read as the reverse complement.
AGAGTGGAGCAGGAAGCCAGCAAGATTCAAGCAGTAAAGGTAGTATATGGGAGGCTATTAGAAAAAAACTTTATATTTAAAGCCACAGCTATCCAGTAACCTACGGTAAATACCCTTTAACAAGAAGCATTCTTTATTGCAGTATGACAGAACTTTGTTATTTATTAAGATTATAGACAGACTAGGGTCCTACAATATTGCCTTGTGCTTAGCACATAAATTACTGCTAATATGTTAATTTGGGGAAACCTTCACACAGTTACATACATAATGTTGGAAGGCAAAATTAAAGGACAACTATTTTGTAAAAAAATACTTTTTAGAAATAAAAGTGCCTGGGACAGGGAGGTAGAATTGATTATTCCCACCTCCCAATATTGTTTCATTGAGGGGCTACTGTATAGCACATCCAATTTTCATCTGTCAGGTTATGGCCCTGGGCCTTCCTGTATTAAAGATAGTGCTGAAGCACTCAGAATCTGTTTTCTTCATGCCGCTGCTCCTCATAGAAATGATATTGGGAGGTAGAAAGTATCTATCCTACCTCCCTGTCCCAGGTACTTTTCATTTTAATTTTCTTTCATTGAAAAAAGTTTATATGCACTATAGTTCTCCTTTAAGTGCCAGTTCTATATAACAATTAAGGCCTGGTCCCTTCCTGTAGACAGGCACTGTTGGAAAGTAGATGGAATATTTATTACATTCTATTTGCTCCCGGCATATGCAGTAGCACTGAATGCCCACTTTTAAGAAAAAAAGAATAAAACCAAGAAGCATTTTTTATGGATATCTCCCTAGTGCTGAAATCTAAGCAATGATCTGAGCAATGAAATTTGAAAAAAATATTAGGGTTAAAAATGTTACTGATATTTTGTTTGTTTACAGTTGCCACTTGCCAATGCTATATATTGGACTAGAATATGGCTTGACCAACAATTCAAAACTGGCAGAGAGATTTTTCAGCCAAGCCTTGAGCATTGCTCCTGAGGATCCATTTGTTATGCATGAAGTAGGGGTGGTGGCATTTCAGAATGGCGAGTATGTAATCTTTTATGACTGTTTTTGTCTTTCCTGGCTTTCTATTTTGTAATATCAAAGGCTTTACCTTTTAGGATATAGCATTACTAATTTTCTGTCATGCTATACACATCATTTTTATTTTTTTACATTGGGACTATATATATGGGTTAATTAGAAAGCAACTTTTCCTCCCCTGGCCACCTTTTATCATTAGGGAGGTATAGTTAAGTTTTGTACCTCTCATTCTCTTCTAGTTAAGGAAATAACTGTTTGATGTTCACATTGGGTAGTAAAATGATGATTGTTCCATAACTAAAGCAGAACAGGAGGTAGGAATACTCAATCCAACCTCCTGTATAATTCTAGATTTAAAGATGGCACAATTGATTTATCAAATATAGTGTATATATAAAATGCGTAATGTGTTTTTGCCATGCACATCCTATAGGTATAAAGCAATAGATTTAATACTTTGGCCCTGTGATCGTCACCTAGTTTTTTTTTATGACAATTGAAAAAACACACACTTACAACCTCCTAAATTTTTCTATGATTGAGGGAGGAAACCAGAGTGCACAGAAGAAACTCGCACAAGTAAAAACACACAAACTCCTTGCAGATCTGTGTTTAGATATAGGCTTGGCTGCACGTTTCTCCTCTCACCATATCCCTTATATAAATAAATTTATAATTTCATGGGGAATACATTGGGTTTTTCAGAGGTACTATGTTGGTGGGGGTGGGTGAAAGTAATATATATAGGGACAGTGTTTATGTGTTGTTTAAGCACTAAATAAATAGTTATATCAATATTAACAAATATGTAGTAATGACATTAAAGTATATAGAAATGTAAATAAGGCAAAATATATAAAAGTACTTGCATAGTCCCCACACCTGTTTTGTAATGGAATCTTCAAAATGGAGTGTTAAGCCACACCCCAGGAAGTTTTACAGGGAGACAATGTAAGCTTACAAAGGAACATATTTAGTGTATCCAATTGTGTGCTTAATATTAGATTGATAGCAGTGTTAGCCAATCAAAACATTTTCTGAGTGTTAGAAGGGAAGTAGCAAGTGTTAGTAGGAAGTTGCAAGACTTTTATGTCCCTTCCTTTGTAAAACATGTGACCATCTTATTAAAAACATTTTTCTCACTCTTACATAACTCCACCCCTCCCCTCTCAATAGACAAAAAGGAGAGCTGCTGTTTGCTGGACAGGAAGGGATATCTATATATCCGGGATAGGCAACCAGTAGATGTCCAGATGTTTGGAAACTACAACTCCCAGAATTCCCTAACTATAGAGTGCTTGTAGAGGAATGTTGGGAGTTGTAGTTTGAATTCCCTAACTACAGAGTGCTTGTAGAGAACAAACATCTGGAGATCTACTGGTTGCTTACCCCTGCTATATATGATAGGGGGACTGAAAGGAAAACATATCCATGCCCACTTCTTTGACACAATGAAGTGAGTTTGTTAATGGTTTATTACATTATTTACGCAATAGACCCCATAGATGCCATGAACCTGTGTCCTGAACTGATAGAATGTAATAAGATTGAAACATGACAGGATAGTCTGGATTCTTTATAGGACTTCACATTTACCAATAGTGATCCCTCTCTAACAGAATCCCTGGTGACAGCTGTGAGTTAATGGGAAGGGTGAGTGTTGAAAGACAGATAACTTTAATTGTAGAATGATCCAATGGATAATGATCTATTATTTGTTGGAAATTTAACTGGGAAGATTTATTTAAGATTTATTTGTTTAAGATTTATTTAAGATTTAAGCTCTGCACAACAGTTGTATTTTACTGTGGTGTTTCTACTTAACTATAACACTCTATACAATGTTACAATAAATAGATCAAGAATAGAGATGGACCGGATCATGGATCTGAACCCAGTTCCGCAATGGATTTCCGTGATTCACGGATTTTGCGGGAATTCGAAAATTCAAAGAAAATTTCAAGGAATTTTTAAAAATTTTGTAAAAATTATACTGTAACTTACTGTAAATAGTTTTGGAACCCGGAAAATGGTGTGGGGAAAAGACAATTAGATTCTTTCTGAAAGAATCTGATTTTAACCAATTCTGATTAGAAAAGAATCTGATTGATTACTATACCAATCAGATTCTTTCTAAAATAATCTGATTGTAACTAATCCTGATTAGTTACAATCAGATTCTTCCAGAAAGTGTACCAATAAGATTCTTTTTGAGAGTATCTTATTGTAACCAATTCTGATTGGATACAATCAGATTCTTTCTGAAAGAATCTGATTGGTATACTAACCAATCAGATTATTTTCCAATACCAATTGGTTAGTATACCAATCAGATTCTTTTCCAATTACAATTGGTTACAATTAGATTCTTTTAGAAAGAATCTGATTGGTTAGTTTACCAATCAGTTTCTTTCTGAAAAAAATCTGATTATAACCAATTCTGATTTGAAAGAATCTAATTATATGTCCCCAGACCATTTTCCAGGTCCCAGAGCCATTTACAGTAAGTTACTGTATCATTTTTACAATTTTCGAAAATTCCTTTAAAATTCAAATTTTCGAAAATTTCAGTGACCCTCGAAATCTTGATAAACCGCTCGATCGTGAGAAATCCAGGATTTCATAGGATTTCTTTTATTTTTAACATCTTGCCTTTATTTTTTTTGTACAAATCCTTAAATTTTATAGTAGTGTGTATAAAGATTCATCTGTATCCACATATAGCTAAACGTATACCCACATATTTCCCACTGTGCACCAACGGGCACACTTTTGCTAGTAGAAATAAATAAATAAGATCAAAATAAAGTGTTACTGTGTGATACCAGTTTAAAACCCAATAAAAAAACATAAAAATTGTTCATGAAACTTAAGTCATCCAATTCAACGTGAACATGGTTCACAGCTTTATTCAGCCCGTTATACTTTTACTCCCAGTATAGACACCACTAGGTTGGGAAAGTCTTAAAGAGTTTTTTTTGCACTGGTGTTTACTGGCCTGCACTACATCACTGGATGTTTGATCTTGATTTTATATTGGACTGAATAAAGCTGTGAATCACTTTCACATTGAATTGGATGACTTAAGTGGCTTTTTATAATTGTTTATATATACTATTTTAGTATTAGGTTTTTAACTGATATCACACAGTAAAACTATACTTAAATCTTACTTGTGTATAAATGGTGAGCAGAGGAACATGAAGCCAACCCTATATCTAAAAACATATTTAAAATAAAATTGGACCCTCTGGCTCAGCAGCTAACCATCTACAGCTCACCAACAACTCCCTCCCACACAGACCAGAAGCGCAAGAACCTTTATTACAATTAGATTCCTTGCAGAGGAAGGGTGGATTTGAATCCTTGATTCCTTGTAATTTATCAGGGCTAACCAAGCTATCATGCTGCTTATAAAATCACATTAATCTTTCACTACTGAAATCAGTGTAGCCACTGCCCTTGTAACAGATGAACACCTTGAAATGCAATATTTGTGTTTCTGTTTGTTTGCAGCTGGAAAACTGCTGAAAAATGGTTCTTGGATGCTTTAGAAAAAATCAAAGCCATTGGAAATGAGGTGATATATGTTTTATTTCATAGAACTGCACTGAGGGTTTTAGGAAATTGAAGAAGGGTTTTGTATAGTACATGCCAAACTGAAGTAACAATCCATTGATGTTAAAGGACCACTCATCCCCCGAATTAACTATTTCCCCTGATTCTGCCTGCTTTGACTGTCTGCTTTACCGCAAAGAAAAGCATTGGTACATGCCATGGAAGTAAATTCCCTGCCTGATTTTTCTGGCCTACAACAATATTGCAATGATAAAGTAAGGCAGGCAGATTGAGTGCTAAGTGTGTGCAGTAAAACTCAAATTTTCTAATTTTCATACAATTATAGATTCAATGTGAAATTGATAATTTTAGGGTCAAATGATCTTTTAAAGCAGAAGTTTGAGCAGCAATATTTGGTTTTGTTCTGATGTAGTATGCTTGTTAAAAACTGTTATTTTGTGCAACTTTGTCAAAATGGTATGCTCCATCTGTATATAATTTTAGGTTAGTTAGTTAGTATGGAGTTAAAAACATATGTCCACCCAGTCCAGCCTTCCTACCTAACAGTTGACCTAGAGGAATACAGCAACAAAACAAAAAACATTTAAAAAAGGGAAGTCAATTCCTATTTATGTACTATAAGTATTAATACCAGTAATTCTCAATATTTATTTGAATTTTAGAAAGTTATCCAGCCCTTTCTTACAGTTATTTAATGAACTTGCCATTACCACATCTGCTGGAAGTTCTGACTGTAAAGAAACCTTTCCTAACCTGAAGATCAAATTTCTTTTCTTCTAATCTTAAAGGATGTCTTCTGAAGTCCTCTAAAAAGGCCAATTGGTGAACAATGCACCAGAGAGTTTATTATATGGACCATTAATATATTTGTATAAAGTAATTTCAACAAACCAGGCTCATACAGATATTTAGACTTAAGCATTGATATCTGTAAGTTTTATCCTGTTTTGATGAAATCAATAACATTAATTTTATGTATATCATGATGTCACAATATGTCTACGTGAAAAACTATGCATTTGCACGCTCCCGCGTCCACTGCACACACTTGAAACCCCCCGGGACAAGAAGTTCTGCACAAAGACCATAAACTATATGCTCAATTTAATATTTCAAAAGTTAATGTTAAGAGTCTAATTGTCCTTTTTAAAAGGAAAATATTAATAATTAACTAATAAATATAATGCACATTTAATTTTCCCCACCACCAAATTTCCCTGTCCCGTCCCACCCGGCTACTTTTTCATTCCACCAGGCTGAAAAAAATTCCTGGGGAGAACACTGGATTACGTGGAATGTGTCACCCAATGTATTAACTTATTTAATGCCTAGAATATTTGTGTTTAAGTAAATGTAACTTACCTGCTAACAAAAATATTTTATGTTGATATTTCTCCTCTTTTAAAGGTAACTGTCGATAAATGGGAACCATTGCTGAATAATTTGGGTCATGTAATGAGAAAACTAAAGTAAGTGTCTAACAGGTGAACTTTGCTTTTTTACAGGTAGTTTAAGACATACTCCATATGGTCTAAGCCACATTACAGATTCCCTAAACCTCTTTAGATCACAAGCTGTGTATCATCCATACTAGCTCTGTGGATAAGGCTAAAGAAATCAAACATTCCGGAAGAGCATTTAATGGATCGCATGCACAGCGCACATCAATTGGGCCACGCTAGTGTGCACTTAAAACCTATTTAAAAGGTGGTGCCTAGGATATGTATTAACATTTATAGTATATATAAAGTATGGCAAACATGCCCAGTATCCCGTCTAGCACACGTGGCTTGTACAAGAAATATAGTTATGACCCCCTTAACTATACATAAAATTCTTCTGGATGTCTGCAAATTATTAAAATGATACCTAGACAAAACTGCAAGTTTTAGAAAGGTACAGGTTTTATCTTTCCAGTTGGTGCAAGTTAAGTTTCCTTTCTTCGCTCCTGGCTCGTGTGAAATTGGTTGAAGAACGGAAGGTCAAGAATAGCTCCTTTACCTCATGTTCTTCAATCAATGCATTAAAGGAATAGTTCACTTTTTCAGTGAACTATTCCTTAAAGTCTATTATAACAATGAAGTCCCATTCTTTGTACATCATCCTTGGTGAAGTACTTTCAGCATAAACAAATGGTTAATAAATATATTTTATCTCTTAAAGGAAGTATGAGGAGGCCTTAGAATATCATCGACAAGCTCTTGTTCTAATCCCACAAAATGCTTCCACTTATTCTTCTATTGGATACATACACAGCCTGATGGGAAACTTTGAATGTGCCATTGATTATTTTCACACAGTAAGATTTCCTTATTTATATTAATGACTTTGTTTTATTTTTAAAATAACCTTTTATTCTTAGTTTTTGGAGACGGACATTTTTGAGATGTGTTTAAGGGCATATTTACATATCTCAAGCGTCTATAGGCAAAAAAATCCTAACCATCTTTAGAGGTCAAGATTTTTTTTAACCTAAAATAAAAAAGAAAAAACTATTATTGGTGCTGTACACGTATACAGACACACACAAATCCCATTGTCATGGTTTATCAGAGACAGGATCAGTTGTTTTTATGTAATACATACCAATACTGATTTAATGTATGTTTATATCTTAAGATGTGAAATTCTGTAATTTGTGTTTGCATTTAATGGGTTTTAGAACTGTGGTCTGCATACAAGTGCCCTCTATTTAAAAGAGATCTCTCATACCTTTTAAACAAGTCTAGGATGATGTCTTAAGTTATAGGCTTTTAAAGTTACACTCAGACAGAGTGTGTGACAGTCACATGATGTGCTGTTTAAGAAACCACACCCCAAAAAGACCAGCAACCAATATTTGGCCATCCCTCTACATTTTTTTCTGGTCATGTGCTAGCTGGAAACACCACCCTTTATACTGCTATAGACTGCAGATAGAAGAATGATTCCGGAGTCGTTTTTAGGTCCACAGTTACCCTTTAAGAAAATTAGAATTTTCAGTTGTAGAACCATTAAATAGAAAAAATGCCCACAATCACAATTTTTTTTTCCTGTTCTGAAATCTCAGCATTACATCCAGAGGTTACATTCAGCTACAGAGGGGGAAGACGTGCCACTCCAACTAAATTAACATTACAGCACCCCTCCTTCTTACCTTGTAATTCCTCTTGCTTTTGCTCTGCTGTTGGGGATTCACTTTGTCCATGCAACACTACAGCATTAGTAAAACCATTAATAAAAATGTTTTGAAAATGGATTTATTAATGGAAACTTGGAAAAACCCCACCCTATCCAACATCTGATAACCCCCTACACAGTAACATAATTCCAGCATACTATGAGTTACAACATGCAAGATAACAAACCTCGCTAATAGCAGAGAGTGACGGTGCAGAGTGATAAATCGGCACAACTGGGGGAGAAGTATAAACTCACTTATAGAGAAAAAAAATTTGGGTACTGAAGCCCTTGAACCCTTCACAATGGTGTGCATAAAGCTATACACTCTGGAAACCAATGTTGCTATATTCACTTATAGCTAAAAGGTGCAAAAAGATAACTCATCACCTGCTACAAGTGGCCCGGGTGCAGACCACCCCAGGCCCATCGATAAGCCCACAGATCCAATTAAAACACTTTGCAGTATCGGGTAGTTGCACTGAAACCGGAAAATAAACAGCTTGGAGCCCACTCTCTTCAGAAAGTAGTATTTACAAAGATTTGTTAACGCATTACGGACTGCTGGAGGTCCGTTTATCAAAATCAAAAATTGCCTCCAGTGGTCCGAAACACGTTAAGCGGATCTTTGTTTATCAATAGATACTACTTTATGAAGAAAACAGACCTCCGAGCTGTGTATGTTCTGGTTTTAGTGCGACAACACAATACTGCAAATTGTTCTACCTAGATATAAACAGAACTTCACATCACCCATCAGGCATTTAGAGGTGGGTGTTAATAAGCTAATAAGTAAATTAGCCCTAAATCAGGGATGTCAAACTTGCGGCCCTCCAGATGTTTGAAAACCGCATTACTGCACCCAGTGAATTCTGGGAGTTGTATTTTTCAGACATCTGAAGGTCTGCAAGTTTGACAACCCTGCCCTATATGCATACATATCCGACATGTAGCTTGCAAGCATATTTTTAATGAGTCACTTTATTTTAGGGAAAAATTGGAATAACAAGTGATTGAAGTTATCATACAGTATAAGTTAAGATAATGTCTCTGTTTTATATTCATATGCATTTTAATTAAGTCCAAATAATTTTCTAAACAACCTTTGCTCTGTTTTTTATATTTACTAGGTCAATTTTCCACAATAACTCTTCTCTAATAAATCAACTTCTTTACACCAGGGATTCTCAAACGGTGTTCTTCCAGATGTTTGAAAACTACAACTCCCAGCATTACTCAACTACATAGGAATGCTGGGAGTTGAAGTTTTCAAAACATCTGGAGGAATACCGTATGAGAATCCCTGCCTTATACTATTCCATTTAGGTTATAACAAGTACTGACGTTAGTTTTGCTTAAATGCATAACTTTGCAATTCTCAACATTAAACATCATTTGTCTCCGTTTGTAAGGTGGAGCAGTAGCTCCAGTTTTTTCGGGGCACAATATGGGCACAAAGGCTGACATGAAGCACATGGAAAAAGAAACAATAATCTTTGTATAATGAAAAGTGTACGCAACGGCTATTACACACCTTAACTAAGAATTTACATTTTATAGAATTAAACTACAAGATTAGTTGACGAGCATTGCCTGGCTACAAACAGTAATGACTATTTAAAACGCATAACATACTGTTCACGCCCCAGCCTTAGCCAATAGAGCAGCAGATGAATTTGAACTGTGTCTGACTGTAAGCAGGGCTGTTCTTAGACCTTTTGTCACTTGAAACAAATATTTGAAGCTGTACTCGTATCTTCCAGTGGCGTACAAAGCGTGCCACAGAGAAAAGTAGGAATGGCTTGTGGAGGTGAACTGGAAGGCTGACTAATACTGGCTAATAAACAGAAGGGCTGACTGACAATGGCTAATAAACACTCGTATTTTCAACATTTGGGAATCAAGTTCTATTGAAGAACAGGAGGTAAAGGAGCTGTGCCTTACCTTCCATTCTTCAATAGAACAAACAGGAGCCAGGAGAGAAGGTAAGAAACTTACCCGCTCGCTTGCTCCCCCGGCGTGTAGTCTGACAGGTCCCGACGGACCTTGTCATCTATGCGCATAGAAGACCAGGTCCGTCGGGACCTGTCAGACCAAGCGCCGAGCGAGCGGGTAAGTTTCTTACCTTCTCTCCTGGCTCCTGTTTGTTCTATTGAAGAACGGAAGGTAAGGCACAGCTCCTTTACCTCCCGTTCTTCAATAGAACTGGATTCCCAAATGTTGAAAATACGAGTGGAGATACCCTTTAACACTGGCTGGAGGACTGTTTTTAACCCTGGCTCGAGGGGTCTCAGGGACACAGACGCAGCTAATCCTCCCCCATGCAGCACATAAACTCAGTCAGAGTTTTCCAAACCTACTCATCACCTATGTAGAAATCCTTCGCTTTTGTCAGCTCAGAAGCTCAGTCTAGTCTTCTGTTGGTAGTGCAGTGTCTCTAAGCAGAGAAGGGGGGAAGTTCATGTCCCATGCAGATGTTAGAACTACACCAACTTCCTACCAACTGCTCAGTGTCAGGTCTCATTAAAGGTTTTTTTTAAAATCGGAAGAAATACAGATTATCATACAGTGCCTCAACACTAGGGCATTTATGAATAGATTAAAAATCCCTGGAGTCGGGACAGACCCTTGAGGAACAACACTGTTACAATTATTCCATTAATAGCCACTCTTTTTAATTATATTTTGTGAAGCCAATAGCTGATGGAGGTGGACAGGAGGGTACTTGGAATGGCACCCATAACTTCATGTACCTATCTTAATGTATTGCTTAACTTGGGTGGATGCAGTTTTTACTCTCAATTGTCTTACAGGCCCTTGGTCTTAGGAGAGATGATACATTTTCTGTCACCATGCTTGGCCACTGCATAGAAATGTATATTGGTGACTCTGAAGCATATATTGGTAAGTTTCAATTTATTATAATATGAAAATGGTCTGGATTAAGACAAGATTTCCATACATTAGTTGACATATTTTACTACATTCCAACATTTCGGTTAAAGGGGAAGTCCAGTGCAAATACATGTACTTTTCAGAAAAAAGAGCAGTATTTTTTCATCCCAATAACCTTAATCTTTGCAGGACCCATAGTAGAGACCGTTATGGTCTTGGAAATCCACCAAGCTGGAGCGTGCACACTGAGATTAAGAACGGAACTCCAGCTAGTAAAATCAAATCATACTTTATTGATAATCCATAGACCAAACAGCCACCTGATGCGTTTCGTACCTCAAGGGAAAGATGCTCTAGTCCAGAGGGAAAAGGTACGCCCCTTAAATAAGCACTACTCAAAACAAGGCTCCTCCCTCTTTCCTTTTAAAGGCATATACTTTAAACAGGTAAGTATGCATTTGCAATTCAAATATGGAGCAAAGAAGAGCACAAGAAGACATAAAGCAGAAGAATAACAGAAAACACAAACAAAAAAGGCAAAAAGCATGGAGAGCAAAAAACAATGGTAAAAATTATTTGCAAAAGAACCCACCTCCTTTTTTTGTATATATAAACAGGTGGGCAGATATGTACATATTACATGAGAATAAATATTATATAGGTAGAGTATCAAACAAAACCGAAACCTTTTTACTAAAACAAGGGAGCAACACTAAACTTTCAGTAAGTAGTATCAGATGCTCTATTTAAGTACAAAACATTAGATACTGCCACCTGATAAAAAATGTATATTTATAAATGACCATGCAAAAAAAAGAAAAATATATGTTACTAGCCTACAAAGCCAGCTATATCAAATACATTATTCAGGCCACTTGGTACTCTAGTGCTTAAATTAAAGATCCACCTGGCCTCTATTTTACGTAAAGTGGCCCATATGCATTTGCCTCTTTTGCCTTTCACTGAGGACATTAAACGATGAATACCTTGTGCTATGAGGCAGGCTAAATTGCCCTGATTGCATTGGGCAAAATGTTGAGCCACCAGACTCCTAATATTGCAGGTCCTAATGTCCCTAACATGCTCTCTAATCCTGGACTTCAGCCCACATACTGGATAGAACATCGAGAACATGTTAAATGGATAATAACCCACGGGGTCTCACAATTAATGTAATGTTTGTTCACATACTCTCTCATGGTAACTGTACTGTTAAAAGAATTAGATACTTTTATGAAATTACCTGTTAAGCATCTATTCTTACCGCATTTGTAAGTACCTTTTGTATTTTAGCCACTGATCTTTCTGTGTGGGTTTACGGGAGAATAAACTTGGTGAAAGGATACTACCAAGAGAATTAGCCCTGGTAGTTACAAACCTAACACCCTGATTCAAGACATATTTAAGGTCTTTATCCTCATGTAAAATGGGGAGATATCTCTGCACAATATTAACAATGGCTGTGTATTGCGCATTAAAACGCGTAGAAAAAAAACACCTGTTCATTTATATTTTGCGTAATATGGACTTTCTTATCACCTGCTTTTGACGCCCCACTTCCTGAGTGAGGAGACAGTGGGTTATTTACCTTTTAACATGTTCTCTCGTACTATCCGGTACGTGGGCTGCACGTCAAGGACTCTGAACTCCAGGATTAGAGAGCATGTTAGGGACATTAGGACCTGCAATATTAGGCTAGACATTTTTGCCCAGTGCAATCAGGGCAATTTATCCTGCCTCGTAGTACAAGGTATTCATCTTTAATGTCCTCAGTGGAGGGCAAAAGAGGCAAATGCATGCCACTTTACGTAAAATAGAGGCCAGGTCGATCTTTAATTTAAGCACTAGAGTACCAAGTGGCCTGAATAATGTATTTGATATAGCTGGATTTGTAGGCTAGTAAAGAAAACCAAGGCAGACTTGCACTCCAAAAATGAACGGTTTATTGTGAGCCAAACATCAATAAGTCACACAACGTTTCGAGGGTAACACCCCCTTCATCAGGTGATGTGAACAGCAACACAGTGTGGGCTTAAATAGCCTAGTGCCAATCAAAAGGTACTGCCCTTAATGGGTGTGTGCTAGGACACTACCATCAAACCACTAGTACAGTGAATAAAATCTATTAATGTTAAAACAAGTGTGTAGGGATCGAATGAGCTAGTTAAAAGCCACAATGGACTGATAAATATAAAGTGCATAATGCAGAATATAAAAAAGGTGACTTAAACTAAACATATACCATATGGGAGAGTTAAAATGCCCCATAAAAATGGGAATCCCTGTGTAAAGGTAAGTAAAAGAACAAGTGTAATATTATATAAAGTGCCCATGTAGTGCAACAGGAAAAAAGTATTAAATATACATAATAGTAACAATGGACATAAAATAAGTCTTATCTGGTAACATTGTTTCAAGAATAGGGAAGTCCAAAAAACGAAAATGTCTGCAGGAAAGTCTCAAAGTCCATGTTCATATCGTAAAGGTCCACTAGATGGCGTGGATATGCAGACTAAAAAAGAAACAATGAAAAGACACTGTGTTGCAAGGCCACAGTAAAGTATAACAATTACAAGAAAACATGTTAAGGTAGAGATAACCAGACAATAACAAGGTTAAGGCATATTGTAAAAGGCAATTTACAAAAAGGCAGACCAATTCATTTCTTCGTTAAGACCAAAGGGAGATAGTGTGTGTAGTTTATTCGTCCAAAAGCATTCCCTTTGTAGTAATTTAACATCATGGTCCCCACCCCTTAATTCTTTGCTTACTACCTCTAGTATGAGCCATCTGAGTTGTGAGGCTCTGTGTCTGTTAGTATGGAAATGTTTGCTCACTGAAGTTTCATATCTCTTTTTTTCTTCCGTACCATCATAGTTAGTGATATCACGTTTATGTTCCCCAATCCTAAGCCGTACCTCTCATTTAGTCACTAAAAAGGGTGACAAATTGGTCACGGACCTCTACATCAAAGACACCGACAGAAATAACATGCTTTTAGCGTCCAGCCACCATGCCAAAAATGTGATTAAGGGACTACCATTCAGCCAGTTCTTGAGAATTCGCATGAATAGTACAAGAGGATGAACGGTGTAAATTAAGAATGGATGAAATGAAAAAGAAGTTCCTAGAACGAGGTTATGATGAAAAATAATTATCCAGTGATCTAGCTAGGGCTCTAGCATCCGATAGAGATTCCCTATTACATAAGGAAAAGGGCCATTCTGATACAGATAGGATTCTGTTTGTCAGGGACAATTGGCGGATCATGCAACCTGATCCCGAATATGGAGCCCTATTTAAAAATCCCCCCTTATTCTCTTACAAGAGAGCTAAAAGCATTGGGAATGTGCTCACACGTACCGACTTATTGCTCCCCAAAACGAGTACCCAATCATTCATAGGTAGTCCACAAATAGGAACGTATCCCTGCCGCAATTGTCATGCCTGCAATGCCATCATAGCAGGCAAAAGTATCTCACATCCCCTGAAGGGGAATGAAATTAAACTGAGGGACTATGCTACATGTAGGACTAGTAGCGTTGTCTACCTCTTAAAATGTCCATGCGGTAAAGCATATGTAGGAAAAAGTAAACGAGAGGTACGGCTTAGGATTGGGGAACATAAACGTGATATCACTAACTATGATGGTACGGAAGAAAAAAAGAGATATGAAACTTCAGTGAGCAAACATTTCCATACTAACAGACACAGAGCCTCACAACTCAGGTGGCTCATACTAGAGGTAGTAAGCAAAGAATTAAGGGGTGGGGACTATGATGTTAAATTACTACAAAGGGAATGCTTTTGGACAAAAAAACTACACACACTATCTCCCTTTGGTCTTAACGAAGAAATGAATTGGTCTGCCTTTTTGTAAATTGGCTTTTACAATATGCCTTAACCTTGTTATTGTCTGGTTATCTCTACCTTAACATGTTTTCTTGTAATTGTTATACTTTACTGTGGTCTTGCAACACAGTGTCTTTTCATTGTTTCTTTTTTAGTCTGCATATCCACGCCATCTAGTGGACCTTTACAATATGAACATGGACTTTGAGACTTTCCTGCAGACATTTTAGTTTCTTGGACTTCCCTATTCTTGAAACAATGTTACCAGATAAGACTTATTTTATGTCCATTGCTATTATTATGTATATTTAATAATTTTTGCCTGTTGCACTACATGGGCACTTTATATAATATTACACTTGTTCTTTTACTTACCTTTGCACAGGGATTCCCATTTTTATGGGGCATTTTAACTCTCCCATATGGTATATGTTAAGTTTAAGTCGCCTTTTTTATATTCTGCATTATGCACTTTATATTTATCAGTCCATTGTGGCTTTTAACTAGCTCATTCGATCCCTACACACTTGTTTTAACAACTTGGTTTGATGGTAGTGTCCTATCACACACCCATTAGGGGCAGTACCTTTTGATTGGCACTAGGCTATTTAAGCCCACACTGTTGCTGTTCACTTCACCTGATGAAGGGGGTGTTAACCCTCGAAACGTTGTGTGACTTGTTGATGTTTGGCTCACAATAAACCGTTCATTTTTGGAGTGCAAGTCTACCTTGGTTTTCTTTAGTACTTCGTTCCCTTTGAAGTAGGGAAATTGGACTTTCTGCACCCACCTGGGGTTAGTGTGCATATGGACTTTTCTTACCCATTTGCTTTGTAGGCTAGTAACATATATTTTTCTTTTTTTTTTTTTGCATGGTCATTTATACATATATATGCGGTCATTTTTTTTATCAGGTAGCAGTATATAATGTTTTGTACTTAAATAGAGCATCTGATACCTCTTACTCAAAGTTTAGTGTTGCTCCCTTGTTTTAGTAAAAAGGTTTCGGTTTTGTTTTGTTTGATACTCTACCTATATAGTATTTATTCTCATGTTATATGTACATATTTGCCCACCTGCCCAAAAAGGAGGTGGGTTCTTTTGCAAATAATTTTTACCATTGTTTTTTGCTCTCCATGCTTTTTGCCATTTTTGTTTGTGTTTTGTGTTCTTCTTCTGCTTTGTTATATTGTCTTCTTGTGCTGTTCTTTGCTTCATGTTTGAATCGCAAATGCGTACTTACCTGTTTAAAGTATATGCCTTTAAAAGGAAAGAGGGAGGAGCCTTGTTTTGAGTATGTGCCTATTTAAGGGGCGTACCTTTTCCCTCTGGACTAGATCGTCTTTTCCTATGATTAAGTACCCTTGAGGTACGAAACACGTCAGGTGTCCGTTTGGTTCAGATGTCTATGGATTATCAATAAAGTATGATTTGATTTTACTAGCTGGAGTTCCGATCTTAATCTCTCAGAATCCTACTTCGTGGAATGTGTCTGGCTGTAGCGACGGGCTCGGGGCAAGCTGCACCTCAGTTACTGCTATACTCTAAAGATCCTCTGAACCGAATCACTTTATGTTATTGCTGGGATATTTTCTTTCAAGGGTCTGGGGCATGTGCACCCAGACCACTGAACTTTAACTGTGAGTGGTTTTAGACACCTTTTTTCACATTTGTTGCCATTTATTTTTCCCTTAAAAAAGAGCTAATAGTTGGCTACATTGTGTGTTCATAGATCATACGCTTGAGACAAACAGTGTTGCAGTCTGCCCTGTATCTGGGAGCAGTCCAATTTGTTAAAAAGGTTCAGAAGAGTTTTTACCTGCAGGGTGATGATCTGTGCACGCATAACTTTTCCTTTGTACCGTTATGGTCTTGCCCTTGACCCAGCGCCTGGGTTTATTCAGTTGCTCAGTAGAGATTTGAGCACCTTTGACCCATCCAACTGCCAATTGGTAGGAATAACTGTTAGGAACATTCCAAGGATGTGGTGCATCCTAGGAAGAAGAAGGACCATTAGAAGCTGAAATGAACAGCAAAGGGTATGAAATCAACTGATTTTTCAAAATGGGAGAGAATATGTAGAATTACTAGGTATGTATTACACTAACTAACTATTTAACAAATATTGATATTTTCCACTGAACTGTTCCTTTAAGATTACGGTCTGTCCCATACACAATCTGAGGATTCTGTGGTATGGGCCTCTTTATGCCAAGCCAGTTTATGGCTAGCTTAAGATGCTTTGCTTTCTATATTAATTGATTACTGTTACAGAAATATGCGCAATAGTTGTGATTATTTTAAGATTAATAATTTTTTTTTATTCAGGTACTGAAATTAAAGACAAGTTAAGATGTTACGACTTTGATGTTCACACTATGAAAACTTTGAAAAATATTATTTCTCCTCCTTGGGAAGAAAGAGATTTTGATTTTGAACGTCAGTCTCTTGATGAAAGTGGCATCATGGCTTTGGAAACATCTAATCTTCCACCTAAATCTTCAGACACCAGATCCCCAATTGAAGAAGCTCTCGAAATTGAAATGAATGAAAGTGATATGATGTTAGAAACATCAATGTCAGATCATAGCACGTGAGTGTAACTGCTCTTCAGCTGCGGTCCCATTGCAGTGTACAGGACTCATATTGAGGATTTACTTTATGCCATCTTGGGAACAGAACTGGTTTATGAGAGGCAAAGTTTTGGCTGCTAAGCTTGTCTAGTAACCTGAAGTGCACTCTTTAGCAGTGAAAATCATAATAAATTCTTAGAAAAAATTTCATTTTACTGGTTAAGCAAAGGAAATACACATTTCATTTTTTAGCATTTTACTATATTCATGGACAGCCATTGTGAGTATAAATGACACTTTAAGCATGTGAGGAACAAACTCTTGATGCATTTATGAACAGAATATTTTGTATTAAAACCAGAAATCTGCTTCAAGAAATAATCTGAGGTGAATTATTTCCCCCCACTAATTGTACACGATGTTTATCTTGATTAAGACCAACATGAGCAAAGTACTGGATTCTCTCAAATAACTTAAAACAGGTCATAGAATCTGAGATGTATATGCATAGAGTCATGAGAAAAAGAAAGTACGCCCTTTTTCCATATTGGTGCTTAAAGGGCATTTACAGTAATAAAATAAAATTTTACCTATAGGTACAACTCCAACCCCATTTTAATTACCTTTCCCAAAGTTTTCCTTGAAGTTACTTTCCAGACCCAGTCCCTTACTATCTGTATCTGTGAGCACACACAGCAGCAGTGTGTCGCTTTCTGATCATGGCTATCGGCTATTGGCCATGACACAACATTTTTATTTGCTTCAAGTCTTGGGCCATTGCAACATTTAGACATTTGCTTTAAAAAAATTTAGCGTAGAGTTGTTTTTTGATTGACAGTCTGACCATGGGATGAATTTTCTGGGACGTCCACTCCTGGGAGATTGACATTGGTCTCGGGTGTTTTCCAATTGTAAATAATCTTTCTCAATGCAAAGGTGAGACTTCGTTTGCAGGTATTGGGCTGCAATAGTTGCTTCTCCAAAATCATTGCTCATGTCTTTTCTCCTTATATACTTTTGAATGCAAACCAGGAAAACATACAACATATATAATTAACTATATCCGTGCACTCCAAGGACCTATGCTAGAATATAATTTATTAGAAATACATATGTGGCCATGTGTATATTTCTAATAAATAAAATTTGTACGTAAGTCCTTAGAGTGCACCGACATATTGTGCATGACATTACCTAATCACTTCAGATAAAACTTCTTATCAAAGAATATTTAGCCCTGTTGCATTTTAGAAATGTAAACAAAACAGGAAATTGATTAATACGTACTGTAATTTCTGTTTCCGGTCACCTTTCCTGGACAGCATTCACCAGACTGGATGGAGGTCCCCGGGTGTGAACAGGAAATGCATCACCCATAAATCTCTGCCTTCCCCCTTTGGTCATCCTCTTCTTTATAAAGCCTGTAAAACAACAATATACATCCAACAAAAAAGAGGGCGGGAAAATCCTCTGGTGAATGCTGTCCAGGAAAGGTGCCCGGAAACCAAAATTATGGTACGTATTAATCAATTTCCTGTTTTCCCTGTCACCCCTGGCCAGTCATTCACCAGACTGGAGGCACAGATGCTGGTAAGGGGGAGCAAACAAGCTCCAAACGGGTTTCGCTCTCCAACTGAGCATTTTCAATGGCGCTAGTTCCGTTCACTTCCCGGAAACAGATAAAGGTAGTGGGACCCAATCAGAGCTAGGTAACTTAATAACGTCACTTGGTCAGAACACGTGAGATATGGGTTTTACGCCTCGTTGTATTCACATAGACCTCCCATATTCTCGCGCGTGTAGCAAAAAACCGCTAACTTGGTAGATGGCAGAGAAACTCTCTCCCTGTCTGAATACAGAACAAGGTAAAATAAGCAGTACTGACTAATTGTTGGTTAGTCTACACAATAAAAGGCTTATAAAGAACAGTGTAGGTCCCAGCATATGTACCAACCTGGTCCAGTATATACATTTTTATACAAAATACACACACTGTATGAACCCATAAATAAGCAACCATTAGACATATAAAGATATGCATAGAAGTCCCTGATGGATAATCGGGGGAAAGGAACATGTCCCAGTGTTATGTAGTAACATCCTTGTTGCCCAATAAGTCACCAGAATGTAACAGTCATCCATCGGTAAGAATCAAAAGAGGGGAATCCCCTCAATGTGATCAGCCGATCACCAGAATGTGTCAAAAATCCATCAATAAGGTAATTGTTAAACAAAGGGGATCCCTCAGACATGGTATGTCATCCGTTGTGAGCAAATCCAAAAAATGTGCCCCTGGTTGATATCCATTAATGCGCCGCCGGTTGATATCCATTGTCCATCCGGTCCAAGGTATATGAGAACCCCTGTCCACTCTATGAGTCCCACTGTGTCTACTAATTCCTAAAGGAGATTGCTCCTCTGCACAGAAAAAGATCCATCAATGAGAAAAACGAAAATGACGATTCTGAGCGGGCGGCATCAGGGAACCATACAACTTGAGCAGTGTTAAAGTGTTGAGTTCATTTAAGCTGCCGGAATTCCAGGAGACACAACAAACCCATACAGGAATCCATAAAGCATACAAGAAGTGATACAAGCAAATAAGGAGTTCAAATAAAAGATGTAAATTCCATCTCTTCATTCAGTCCCTGCGGACTTAGAGTGTTAAGGATAAAAATCAGTCTGGTTTCTGTTTGTAATAATTTCACATTAATGTCTCCTCCTCGAACTCCCAGAGCGACTTTGTTGAGGCCCATGCATCTCAGTTCAGTCACATCACAGTTATGTTTCACTAAAAAATGTTGTGCCACACACGTCAATGGTGCACTACCATGCATTCTCACCCGTCCTGCTACTCTAATTGTCGATAGATGACTTGCCAGTCTCTGTTTTAACATTTGAGAAGTTTTTCCAATATAAATCAAATTGCACAAGCACAGTAATGCATATACGACATTTTCTGTTCTACAGTTAAAATATTGGCTAACTTTGTGAGTGTATTTACCATCAGATCCCACCAATGTTGTTCTAGCATCCAAATATCTATAGAAGACACATTGTCCACAGGGATATGTCCCTATTAATTTCTCCCCTCTACCCAAGGGTACACGGGATCTGTTGAAATGACTTTGGGAAAGTTTATCACCGAGATTGGCCCCTCTCCTTGCCGTAATGGACGGTTGTGCTGTAATAAAAGGAGAGATTGTTGTATTATTATGTAAAATATGCCAGTTCCGGGAAAGTATGTTTCTAACCTGACTCCAATCCGTGTTGTATTGAGTGATGAACCTCAGTGTATCTGTTGTTGTAGTCCCCACTCTAGAAAGAACATCGTGCTGTGATACTGAATGTTTTATCCTGTATAAGAGGGATCTAGGATAACCCCTCTGATGGAACCGGTCAGCTAGAAGTTCAGCTTCTTTATTGTAATCCTGTGTGAGTGTGCAATTGTGTCTCACACGAAGGAATTGTCCGTTTGATATGCCATGCTTGAGTTACGGTAAATGTGAACTAGAAAAATATAAAAGGGAGTTTGTAGCTGTCTTTTTACGGTAAGTGTAGTAACAACAAAACAACAAACATAACTACAATTCCACAATTGCCTCTAAGACTCTTTTTCTGAATCTCGCCTCTTGGGCAGTAGCTACATCAATATGATAATGCCTGAGGAACGTCTTAACCAAGGACCACCTGGCGGTCTCACATATATTCTTCAGTGGAGTCTTGGCTTGCATTGCCCAAGACACTGCTAATGTCCTAGTTGAGTGAGCATTAAGCACTTTAGGTACTCTATGAGGGAGTCCAACTGTACAGTAGAGGTGGAAGGACCTGAAGTTGCTCCAATAACTTCTTCAACCATCTTTTCCTCCATCCTGGACTGCTTGTCAGAGGTTGAGACACTGAAACACTCAAGGGAACTAGCATAAGCTAATACTCTCACTCATCTCTTTTTAGCATAAAAGTACTTACCTGAGGCTTACCTAGAACCTTTAGGGCTGTGACCTCTGCTTATGCTTCCAGAATCCATACTTAAAACAAAGAATAGACTGGTAAGCAGTGGCAACAAAAAAACAGTGTCAAAAAAGAAAATATCGGTAAAAAACAGGAGAAAAGGCATACTCACACAGGAGAATTCTATGCCAAAATAAGCCACTGCACTGTAGAACAGCTTGTCTCTTAGCTGCTAACACAGAGGGGAAACCGGACCTGCCGTTTGAAGTCAACAAACAATTGGCGCGTGGGACTTCAATCCCCATAAGCCCGAGAACTGGAAGTCAATCTTTATTTCATTAATTAAAATCCAAAACGCCGGGAATACAGACTCGGCATGTGAGATTTTAAACCAGGTATGGTGGGAGGGAACGTTAGACTACACAGGGTTAGATAGAGGGGTAAGGGATCAGGGGGACAATAATTTAATGGAGAGGGGAGAGCATAGAGGATAAGGAGGCATGTATGTCTAGGTTAGGAAGTAAATTAAATGATAATCTAAAATGTATGTTACAAATGCAAGAAGTCTGGATGGAAAAACTGGGGAACTAGAACTACAGTTTCTGACAAAAGTCGCTTGTGTACAAATAGACCTGAAGTGCCGCTTAACAATAATTCTAATGTAGATTTAGTTTCAAGAAATGGTTCATTTTACCCCAAACAGCTTTTGTAAAAAAAGTTTCAATGCAAGAAAACTAGCAAAAAGTATTCTAATATTCACAGCTTGGTAAAGCCCATTGAGTCCATTTTTGCAAAATCACAAGTGTTGTTGCCTTGTCATATGGGCTTTACCTGTGACTAATAATGGATCAATTAAGTGTCAGGTGTGTATAAAAATAACCCCAGTACACTAGACCTTTACATCAACTGCAAATAGACCAAACATGCCTAAGATTCACCCTGAGACTAAAGTGTTGATTATCAAGAGGCTGAAGACCAAATCCACTGCTGATGTGGCGCACACCTTCAATGTCTCTCAGCGTCAAGTTCAGAGGATAAAGAAAAGATTTGAAGAGACTGGAGAAGTTTTTGACAAGCCCAGGTAAGGCAGACCATGCAAGACAACTGCTGGAGAGGACCGTTTGTTGGCTCGAAAATCCAAGGCAAGCCTTTTTCAACTGCAGCAGAGCTCCAGGAGACCTGGTCATCTGAAATCCCTGTGTCAACCATAACAGTTTGTCGGATTCTGTCTCGAAATGGCTTCCATGGTCGAATCAGTGCCCATAAGCCAGCACTAAACAAAAGACAAATGAAAAACCGTGTGGCATTTGCCAAGTCCCACAGCCTTCTAAAAGGATGGACGCTGGAAAAGTGGCAAAAGGTGGATTTTTCAGATGAATCTTCTGTTGAATTACACCAAAGTCTCCGCAAATATTGCAGGAGTCCGTATAATATAAGTATGGGCCTAGGTGCTCCTTCAGGCAATGTGCCACTGTATTCCAGGTGCTGCTTCCCTCAATCCTCTACCTTAAGGACTTCAAGCTATAGCACAAGCAAAAAAAGGTTGATGGAAGGGCACACTGTTCCTCAGAAAAATTCTGTTTATTGCATCACACAAACACACTACGTTTCGGAGACCGCTATGTCTCCTGATGAAGGAGACCTAGCGTTCTCCGAAATGTAGTGTGTTTGTGTGATGCAATAAACAGATTTTTTTCTGTGGAACAGTGTGCACTTCCATCAACCTTTTTTTACGTGAAATATTGCAGGAGACCTACTGGAACCCGCATGGAGCCGAGATTTACCCAGAAAACAGTGAAGTTTGGTGGAGGCAAAATTATGGTCTGGGTATCTGGGTATACATCCAGTATGGTGGTGTGCGAGGGATCCGCAGGGTGGAAGGCAACATCAATAGTGTAAAATACCAAGATATCTTAGCTACCTCATATATTCCCAACCATAAAAAAGGCCAAATTCTGAAGCAGGATGGTGCTCCATCGCATACTTCCATCTCCACATCAAAGTTCCTTAAGGCGAAGAAGATCAAGATGCTCCAGGATTGGCCAGCCTGGCATGAACATCATTGAGCATATGTGGGGTAGGATGAAAGAGGAAGCATGGAAGACGAAACCAAAGAATATTGATGAAATCTGGGAGGCATGCAAGACTGTTTTCTTGGCTATTCCTGATGATTTCATCAATAAATTGTATGAATCCTTGCCAAACCGCATGGATGCTGTCCTTCAAGCTCATGGAAGTCAGACAAGATATTAAATTTGGATCTCACAGCACCACTACTTAATTTGCTGACATATTTTTGGATTGGCTATAAAGTAGATAATTTTCTGTATAGGCGACTACACACTTTTGTCTTGCAACATTTTGACCGTTCTGTCTTTATTAAATGATAAATCTTTTTTCAGTGAAACTATTTTTTACCAGTACATTTAATATTATTTGGGAGGGCTTTAGCTTTTTATATGAGCTATTTCTAACACCAATTGATCAATTAAAAACCAGGTTAATAGCAGGAGTTACTGCAAAATACACAGGCGACAAGATTTTTGTCAAAAGCTGTAATAGTTTTAAAGGAAAGGTATGATGCAATTGGTATAGCAGACACATGGCTAAATGATTCACATGCCTGGGGCAGTAAATATTGAAGGATACTCCTTATTTAGACATGACGGAGTTAATAAGAAAGGAGAAGAAGCAAGAAGGTGGATACATTGTTGGTGTATGTTATAAGCTACCAAATGCCAGTGAGGATGTGGAAATGAATCTCTATATGCAGTTGGTGAAGGCTGCTGGTATGGGGCATGTTCTGGTTATGGGGATTTCAATTAACCTGACAGATTGGAGTAAGCGAACTGACAGCAACTCAAAAGGTATCAAGTTCTTTAATTTTCTTTCACAGATGGTAGAAGTCCCTACTAGACAGGATGCATTGTTGGATCTGGTGATCTCTAATAACCCTGAGCTCATTTAGGAGATGAAGGTAATGGCAAGCTTAGGGAATAGTGATCATGATATAGTGTCATTTAATATAGGTTGCAAAAAACAAAAGTGCACATGGTTAACAAAAACTTTCAACATTAGGAAAACTAACTAACTTTATGTTGTTAAAGGAATCACTCCTGCTCTTAGACTGGGGGGATTTATTCCAAGGTAAAGATAATGAGCAGAAGTGGACTGCTTTTAAAGGGGTATTAAACTATTACATTTCTAAATGTATACCTTTTAGGGAACAAGTGTAAAAAAATTAGGTCATCTCCTGCCCGGCTTAATGCTCAGGTAAAAAAGGGAAATGAG
This sequence comes from Hymenochirus boettgeri, assembly GCA_019447015.1. Taxonomy (NCBI): domain Eukaryota; kingdom Metazoa; phylum Chordata; class Amphibia; order Anura; family Pipidae; genus Hymenochirus; species Hymenochirus boettgeri. The sequence goes on along the minus strand of CM033470.1, from coordinate 195,341,900 downwards.
AAAAAAAGAAAAAGGCTTTTTTAAAATTTTGAAATCCGAGGGGACAGAGCAGGCTTACAGGGAGTAAAGAAAGCAATTTAATTATCTGAAATAGAAAATGGAATACGGATAGCAAAACAAAGCAAGTTTAACGGGCATCTATAGTGAAAAAAAACACATTGGCCCATTGCAAAGTTAAATTCATGTACTCTCTGCTGTCTTTCTCCTACCTTTGTAAGTGACTCTGTTTTTCCATGGTGTCATATCTCTCTGCGGCACTACCTCCTTCCCCGTTACCTCCTTCCCTGTTACGTCCTCCATCTCTCAAAGTTAAAAGTTCAACATCCTGAAAAACACACCCACGCACAGTGGCCAATAGAAAGCAAGCTCTCCTGGAGACACGGATCTGTCCATGTCCTGCTGCAATACGATCTCTCTTTGTGACCCATCATCAAACCGTGAAAGCTGTTTGTTACAGAGCATGGAGGAGGGAGGGACTTGAGAAGGAATATGATTGACAGTACAAGTAGGAGTAGAGGAATGCAATCGCATTTTCTAATTTGTGTATCTCAGGATGAAGAGGGAATCTGAAAAAAGTAAAAACACTCTGGGAGTTAAAGGGAATGATAGAACACATGGAAAGAACAGAAAAAAAAGTTTATTTTCCCACTATAGATGCCCTATAACCCTAATGGTTATAGAGGATGCCGAAAAGGCTAATGTGCGGAACCATTTTTTCCCCTCGGCATTCACTATAGAGAATGCTAGTCCTTACAGCAAGGACTGTAATAATATGAAGGGTAAAAATGAGGAATATTCACTCTGGCTGACTGAGAAAATGGTACGGAAACAATTAGACAAAGCTAATGTCAATAATGTCCCAGGACCAAATAAAATACATACTATGCCACACTGATACGATTTTAAGTGTGATCTGATCATGCTTTTAAAAGCACACACTATTGTCGGACAATTGATGTGGCCCCACTAGTGCGGTACTGTGCGCTGTGCATTTTTGAACAATTGCATGCACTCTTATTGCGAAACATTGGGCAATCACATGCGCACGGCAACATGCTCCAGGAACGCATGCACAATCGCGAGCGTTAACACACATGAGTGCGTTGCAGTGTGGCCTCACCCAAAGAGCGCTTAGTCCAGTTTTAGCTACACCACTGTTTCTTATCTTTTCAGATTCACTTTTGTCTGGTGATGTGCCGCTGGATTGTAAAAAAGCCAATGTAATGCCAATATTCAAAAAAGGTAGTCGTTTCCAGCCTGGTAACTATAGACTTGTAAGCCTAATATCAGTGGTGGTGAAGGTGCTGGAAACTTTGTTATGTGATCCATATCCTTGACATTATCTCAAGAACTGATCTCATTAGTAGTAGTCGGCATGAATTTATGAGAAATAGATTGTGCCAGACAAATTTATTTAAGGGAATGTTCACCCCCAAAACTAAAATGTAACCCATTACTGGCCCCACTCTGTAGTGTATAAAAATCCTTACCTTACATCCCAGCTCCAAATGGTTCTCCTGTAATGTCCCCCCAAAGTTAAAAAAACTGGCCACCAGGGAAATTGTTTCCGCCTCTGAGCTGTCCTCTCAGAGGTTTTTGGCTTGCTCAGAGCAGCCCTTCACTCTCTCCCATTTTGTTCTCCCTCCCCCTAGTGTAAATCCCCTTTCCCACATATTAGGAATAGTTCCCCCAGCCCCAACCACAATAAAATATTTGTGAAAGTCCCCCAATCTTTACTTACCTTCCCTCTCTCCTCTGGCATCCTGAACTGCCGGCAGCTGCGTCTGTGATCACAGACGCAGCTGCCGGTCCGGCCCCCTGCTTGCAGTTCCGTGCAAGCAGAAGGCCGAGCATTGCGGCGGAGAGGGAAGGTAAGTAATGATTGGTGGACTTTCATTAAAATATAATATAGCGGTTGGGGCTGGGGGATCTAGCCCTACAAAATATCAAAAATTATCAAAAGGGGTGGACATGCCCTTTAAGAAGTGAGCAGGAATATAGATTCCAGTATAGCAGTGGATGTAGTATACTTGGATTTTGCTAAAGCTTTTGATGATTAATGATTAAAGTGAGGACAGTTGGATAGAGAATTGGTTATTGGATCGCAAGTGGGTGTGGTTGGTGGTGATGGTCAATGGAGCTACATCAATGTGGACTAAAGTGGAGTGCCTCAGTGTTCTGTACTGGGGCCACTACTTTTTAATCTGTTTATAAATGACTTAGAAGGGGGCATTGAGAGCAAGGTTGCAATTGCTGCAAGCTGAACTAGATAGATAATCAAAATGGGCAGCAGAATGGCAGATGAGATTCAATGTTGATAAATGGTAAGGTGATGCATTTGGGGTTTAACAATCCTTGTGCCACCTACACCATAAATAACTAAGGGCATGTCCACCCCCCAAACTAAAATTTTACCAACTACTGGCCCCACTGTACAAAAGAAAAAAATCCTTACCTTACATCCATGCTCCTTGTGGTTCTCCTGTTCTGCCTCTTTAAAGTGCAGGAAACTTCTGGGTAGGAGCTGTCAGTGCCTCTTCCTGTGCCTGTATCTTGGCTTGCCTCATCAAGGTATGAGGCATGCTCGGTTGAGCCTTTTCCCCCCTCTCCCTCCTTCCCTCCCGATCACTCCATTCCAAGAAGTAATGTAGCTGTAAAAGCTTTTGTGACAAAGCAGGGGATACCCTCCCACCCCCAACCGATATATTCATTGCTCTAAAATCATTGTCAATCTCTACTTACAACTCCTCAATCCTGCGCTGTCTACAGTGAAGTCAGCCGCAGCTGTGATTGGCTGCCTCTCAGCCAATCACAGCCGCAGCTGCCCGTCTGGCCCCCTGCTTGCAGTTCCGACGGGCAGGGGAGCTGGACCAGATCAGCATAGGGTCGAGGAGGTGTAAGTAGAGATTGACAACGTTTTTCGATTAATGAATATAGCGGTTGGGGGTGGGAGGGTATCCCCTGCTTTGTCACAAAAGTTTTTATAAAGGGTGGACATGCCCTTTAAGTGAATCTAATAGAAAAAGATTTTGGGGTTCTGGTAGATAACTGATTTAGCTGTAGCCAGACAGCAACGGCTAGAGCTAGCAAGATATTGTCTTGTATAAAGTGGGGAATAGATTCAAGAGAAAAATATTCTTCCTCTTTACAAGGCACTGGTATGGCCTCATTTGGAACATGTGGTTCAGTTTTGGAATCCCACGAAATGGGCATCTTGGAAATGGAAGATCAACTAAATTAATAAGGGGAATGGAGGGGTTTGACTATGCAGGCAGATTAGGCAAGTTAGGGCTGTTTACATTGGAGAAGCGACGTTTGCGTGGGGATGTGATCACTTTATACAATAAAATTTAATATTGAGAATTGAGAGCCTGGAAGGAATTCCCTCCCCCCACATTTTTGCATGGGCTTTTGCCTTCCAAGTAATTTTTTGGACTTAAAGGACATATGTCTTTATTCAACATCAATTACTATGTATTTCCGCTCACTGGGCGCCCACCAATAGGTCATATGAAAGGGGACTCTGGGACATTTAAGACTAGAAGAAAATAAGTTATACTTCAGGTTAGAAGGTTCATTAAATGGCTTTAAAAGTTACCTGGATAAGTTTCTAAAACTTAAAAAATATTGTGAATTACTGGTATTGATACATATACTGTAGTTTTGATTGATCCAGGGCACTTTACCAATTGCCATTTGGAGTCGTGAAGGATTTTTCTTTTCTTTCCCTTGTCAACCTTCCTCTGGAACAACTGTTAGGTAGGGTTAATGAGTAGGGTATAAAGGTTGTACTAGATGGACGTTTGTCTTTATTCAACCTCCATTACTATGTTACTGAAACAGCCCAGTGGGCAGAAACACAGTAAATAAAGTAATATTTGTTTGATACATCTTAAGTCCCCTTTAAGTGCTTCTACCAAGGGATGTTTATTTAGTAGTAGAAGTATAGTACTGGCTTATATTAGGTAGAAGAGCTGGTATTCCTATCTAATCTCTGCATGTGCTTAGACAAGTTTAAACTTTAGGCAAGCATGTGCAAACATGTGACAGACTTAGCCAAAAAAAAACTACTGCATGCTAGACAAGAAGATGTGTATGATAGAGGACATAAAGAAGAAACTTTTGGGCAATGCTATTTTATTTCTATATAAATAAGGCTCTATTTCACTTAATGCTCTATGGGGCATTTTGCTCCTTTAGGCCCACCTCACCTTAAGCTATATAGCTGACTTGTATCTTGTGCTTCTAAGTTGTTGTCCATACATTAATTGTATCTTCCACAGATGGGATTTAACAAGACTGTGTGTGAAGTCAGGGTTTTTTTTTTAGGACCTCATATTTCCCAGAACCCTCCCTTACATACTCCCTGGTGCCAGCTGGGGGTTAATAGAATGTGTGTGTGTGGTGGAGGACCTTATGAAACATAACCTGTAAAGGGAGGTCCAATAGAACCATGCTTGTTTGGTCCAGTGTTGGTTGGAATTTGAGGAGAGAAGACAGTCGCAACCTTTGCACTTTACTTACAGTAGGTGTTTGGACTGAACTGCCACATTCTATTCAATGCTTTTAAAAATTCTTTATATGTCTCTATATAGAGATATCAATTTAAAAACATTAAAAATGTATTAATCTTTTGCCTCATCCCATTGAATATCGCTTTAACTCTATCACATCAGTATTTATTTAATATCTAATGTACTACTCACAAGTTAAAAAAAATATGATACATTTCACAAGTTACAGTCACCAATCACAGTTCTTTATAAAACAATGAATGGGGTCCCACTCACTTTAGGGTCTTTGAGAGAGGCAGGCTAATAAAAAGATGGCAAGGATCAATGGAAAAAGAATTTAATACAGCATCTGAAATATAATAACTTACCTGAGCAGCTTTGAAACAAAAAGAAAACGTGGTAATGTAAAGAACCCACTTTTGAGAAACCCTAGAAAAAATTACACTGTTTGGAACTTTAGATGTTTGTACTTAAAAGGGACACTAAATCTTTTTATTAAGTACATAAAATTAGAAGTACATAAAATCTGTTACCGTATATACTCGAGTATAAGCCGAGGTTTTTAGGTTTAAAAATCTACCTAAAAACCTTGCCTCGGCTTATACTCGAGTCAAGAGAAAACTTACCTTATTTCCAGATGCAGCCGCGAGTCAGGAAGGAAAGCCGGCAGTTCCCAGTAGTTCTTCGCTGGTGCGCGATGATGTCCTTGCGCACGCTGGCGCGATGACGTCATCGCGCAGCCACGAAGCAGTACTGGGAACTGCCGGCTCTGCATAGGACGAGCGGCAGCCGGCGGAGAGATGAAGACTGAAGACTGAAGAGATGAAGACTGAAGAGATGAAGAGATGAAGACTGGAGAGATGAAGACTGGCCAGGTACAGTAAGGGAACTGGGGGGGCTCTAGGGTGGGGGACAGTATGCCATACAGTAACACCCAATACCTTTCTACTATAGGTGTTTTGAAACTACAACTCCCAGCAACGAAAGCATGCTGGGAGTTGTAGTTTCCCAACATCTACAGTGGAAAGGTATTAGGGTTACTGTATGGAATTACTGTACATTTAAATGGCAACTATCTACCTTCGGCTTATACTCAGTCAATAGTGTTTTACTGATTTTGGAGGCAAAAATGGGTACCTCGGCTTATACTTGAGTCGGCTTATACTCGAGTATATACGGGTAAGTATCACTTGGTTTAGTCTCCGAACAATGGAATCCAAGAACATAACCTAAACTAATGATTTATCAAATATCCCCCTATATGCAAATTCTTCTGGATAAATATATCAAGTGAACTCAAAACCCTGGATTTAAATTTTTTTCTACATAAAATAATCAGAACAGATTGATAAAGAAAATAGAACGAATTGCTCATTTTATACAACAAATATAAGATGGAAAATATCTGCCTTATCCTAAATGTTAACTTGCACTTTATGTATATTTTACACATGTTATATTTCTAAAGCACTTTAAATACATCTTTATATTAAGGCACTGTTGTGCACTTCCAAAAGAGTCCACAATCCAAAAGGTGGAGCTGTTGTATAAATAAAAATGTTCGTTCCTAATAGCCAAGAATAAACATTTGCAAAAATATTGCAAAATCACAATGGACGTCACACGTACTGGCGTCCTGTATATCTTGACGTCATAACGCCTGAAGCATGAAAAGCCTAGAGGCCTTCACAGTTTTAATAAGCCTGCCTTCCTAGCAGATGCTGAAGTCAGATGTTCTAGAAAGGTTGACTATAGCTTATGAAATGTACCATATTGACTACAACATTAGATACTAAATACTGATGTGATGAAGTTAAAGTGATAAGATTTTTTATGTGCTATACTTTAAAAAAAATGAAAATACATTCAGCGTATTTGCCTTATCCTATTAAAAATTGATTTCCCGATATAGAAACATATAAAGAATTTTTCAAAGTGTTGCAGTTCAGTCCTTTCTTTTCCAGCAAAAAACAGTGAACAAATATCCACCTTTTTATTTAGGTTCACCCCCCTTCCTTTTTAATATAGTACTATTTCAATCACCCCATTTCAGCCCCCTCCCTATATGGCTAAAGGATAAATTCACTGTACCCCCTGGTGCTCTTTACACCTCACCCCCTTAACACAACTCCCTTACTCTCCCTTTACTGCACACCAGCCACAATTTTATAGAAGTTAAAAATTGTTTCGAAAAGGAATAGTACTGCCTTTTCCAGACTAACAAGCACCCCCAGGTCTGCACACATACCTTGTGCTATCCTACCACATTCAACGAAACAATCACAAATCTCTGATGTAAGTGCTGCGCAAGAGGTTAGTCAGGGGTTGTGTCAGTGGTTGGCATCCTTCCTGGTTATAAACATATGTTGTTGTAAGTATATCGCTTACAGTAGCGTCCCATAGGGAGCATGGAAGGGGATGGATATATATATATAAAATACATAAAACATAGGGCTCATTTACCCAGAGTGACATTTTCGATATGGGTAAATGTTACTTCCAGTATTTAATACTAGATTTGCTTTTCGAAGTCTACACCAACACGATTTTAAACAGATGCGCTAAAACTAGCAATCCCCAGTATTAAAGGGCATGTCCACTAAAAAAAACCTTTGTTTTAAAATGTAGATTACCCCCCAAAACCCCACTTTTGCATTACTAACAAAATCCAAAGACGCTCCTGAACTTACTTAACTGACCAGGTCCCTCGCCGCTCCTATGCTGCTGCTGACAGCCAATCCACTTCCTGGTTGCTGCTGTCAGTTAAGGCATGACGTGACGTCACACCCAAACTCCTGACAGCTGTGACCATGAAGTAAAGCGTCTGTCAGCGCAATAGTCTCTTGCTCCTGTTTTTGCTCGAAACAGGAGCAGGGTGCGTCGCCTAGATGGCGAAGGACCGGGTCAGGACCGGGTAAGGAAGTTCAGGAGCATCTTTGGAAACTGTAGATATATTGCAAAAGTGGGGTTTGAGGGGTAATCTACATTTTAGAACATTTTTTTTGAGTGGACTTGCTCTTTAAATCATTAGATTAATAACCCCAATAAAAGGGGTTAATGTCGCACTAACCCCAAAAAAAGTGTTGTGTCTCTGGGTAAATAAGGCAGATACAGGGAGATTCAATAAAAGGTCTTATCCTTAAAAATGGTGCTAATTTTGCCCCAACCAATCAGATATTATTTAACATTTGAAAGCTAACATGTGATTGGTTGGGGCTGATAGTGTATATATAGAATACAGTATTAATTATTCACTAGGTTATGTTATTGCTTTATATCCAGACAAAGATTTTCCTTTTTTTCTACAAAAAAAGGTACATTTTAAAGAAAAACACAGATACATGGCTGGGACCAATGCATGAAGGCAATTACAACAACAACAAAAAATAGCAAGTTATTTATTTTATTTAGAATTGCCTTCAGTTATTCAAACTACACACCCCTCAATCTTGGAATTACTTCCCACAAACTATCAATAATACTACCATATTATTCAATAAAAGTTCTTATCGTGTAAAATGGTGCTAATTTTGCCCCAACCAATCAGATCTTATTTAACATTTGAAAGCTTACATCTGATTGGTTGGGACAAAATTAGCACCATTTTAAACGATAAGAACTTTTATTGAATCTCCCTGTATGTTTTTGTAATCTATACACCAACTATGTAACATTACCATTCTTTCTTTCAAACATGCATGCAAAAATATTGCAGCTGGATTTCTTTGTAAAATTTCACGCTTTCAGGAGATTTTCTGAAAAAAATAAGGAAAAAGACAACAGAGTTATAAATCTTACTCATACACACTATAAAATGGTATTCCATATTCATGGGTATACACATGGCCACCAATTAACTCCAAATGGGATCAATGCAAAGTCAAACTGCTTTGTATTTTAATAGCTTACCTGTTTTCAAACATGAAAATACCACAACTTATATATTTTTGGAATCTACATACCTTTTGCTATTTAACGTTGCCATTCTTTAATACCTACATGCAGAATTAAGGATGCAGTTGTACACTAAATATCAATCTCCCATATGTCCTGAATCAAATAGTATACTACATTTATGGGTGGTACACAAAGACAAGGCCACCAAGTAACCCTGAATTGGACCAATTCAGAGCAATTACAGATCTTTCATTTTATCAAACTAAACTTCCCTCAGTTTTGGAAATAACCCTACAAAATATATATCTTTTGGAACCTACAACATTCACCTACCTAATGTGCCATTTTTTAGTACTTATATGCAGTTTTCCAGACACAGTTCTTAGAATCTCACACTTTCTGCAATAACAGACATGCAAGAACAATATACTAAATATTAATCTCTGAATATCGCACTATGCAACACATATGGGTGTACACAGGGACATGGCTAGCAACGTGCCCAAAAAAAGGACCCAAAGCAAAATTTTAAGGCTTTGCTCTAAAGGCAACTATACATTTGGGAACCAGACTCATATTTGGATTTCACACCCTAATCCCCATATGAAGTAACATTCAGCTACTTAGTACTACTATCCTTGAAATTTGTACATGCAGAAATACTTGTGCAGGACTATTAAACATGTTAAGAAAAATTCAACTTATTGATCACAAAAAATTGTATTTACCAGCTCTAAAAATGGTTAGAATTGTATACACAAATATAATAAAAATTATTGCCACAACATATCCCTGAGTAGTTTAATATTATATATATATAAAATAATAGTCCTCTGCACTCTGTCCAAGATCCAGCTGCCTGGGTGCTACCAGTAAATAAAATCAATATCCAAATAGATACAGAGCACTCCAAGGACTTAAAAACTCGTAATGTTAATTGTAACATCAGACATCCCACCCTGCCGAACCTGGCTTCCGGGCAGGGTGGGGAGAAGGAGGCTTGGCCGAGTGACGTGACGTCACCAAGGGGGCAGAGTCAAGGGAGGGGTCAGTTACACCCTAGCCACGCCTCTAACGTGGCGTAAATTATGTCACGTTAGAGGCATGGCTAGTGGCGTAACTGGCCTGTGTGACGTAATTTACGTCACATAGGAGGCATGGCGAAGGCATTCCGGAGGCGGACTCAGGTACCGTATATACTCGAGTATAAACCGACCCGAGTATAAACCGAGGCACCCAATTTCACCTAAAAATCTAATAAAAGTTGTTGACTCGAGTATAAACCGAGGGTAGAACTTGGCATTCAAGATGTTTGGAAACTACAACTCCCAGCTAATAAAGCATGCTGGGAGTTGTAGTTTCCAAATATCTTGAATGCCACCCTCACTTGGCATTCAAGATGTTTTGGAAACTACAACCCCAGCATGCTTTATTAGGGGGAGTTGTAGTTTCCAAACATCTTGAATGCCACCCACTTGGCATTCAAGATGTTTGGAAACTACAACTCCCAGTAATAAAGCATGCTGGGAGTTGTTGTAGTTCCAAAACATCTGAATGTCACCCTACAACCCAGTTAAGTTTGTACCTGTTGGCTCTCTCATCACGGATCTGTGGGCTCTCCTCCATCCAAGGGCTTCCTAGGACTGTGTGCTGGTAAGTTCCTCTCCAGTTCCTCTCCGCAGCAGCGTCCTCTCCATTCCTGGCAGCAGGTCCTCTCCATTCCGGCAGCCGCACGATTAGTCCATGTACTGGCGCGCCGGCTGACGTCACTATTGGCACCAAGCCACGCCAATTAGTGACGTCAGCCGGCGCGCCAGTACATGGACTGATCGTGCGGCTGCCGGAATGGAGAGGACGCTGATCTTCAAAGGTGAGTGACTCGAGTATAAACCGAGTCCGAGTTTTCAGGCTGATTTTTCAGCCTGAAAAACTCGGTTTATACTCGAGTATATACGGTAGGTTCGGGTCACGGGAGTTTGGGGTGGTCTCGCTGGTGTGCGGGAGACCACCCCAAAATCCGGGAGAATCCCGCGACTCCCGGGATGGGTGGGATGCCTGTAAAATAGTACATGTAACCTACTATGTTACAATAAACATTATCAGGGAGATTCAATAAAAGTTCTTATTGTTAAAAAAGGTGCTAATTTTGCCCCAACCAATCAGATCTTATTTATCATTTGAAAGCTAACAGCTGATTGGTTGGGGCAAAATTAGCACCATTTTTAACAATAAGAACTGTTATTGAATAACCCTGTACCCCCCCCAACCCTAAAGGATGAGCTCATCTAAAAATACAGAGGAGAGCAGTTCTAAAACGGCAAGCTAAAGCAACAGCAGACTTTTTAACAGTGTCCCCTAGCAGCCATGAGATCACTATCTCTGCCTCTTTCTTCCTTCCACCGAACTCTACAATTAGAACTTAGAGTAGGTGCGGAGTGAACAATTAAATGGAGACATGGAAAGACATGGAGAGTGAGACATGGAAAGCAGGTACATACTGTATATCATGTCAATGCTTGGCAGCTGAAAGGATTAAAGGTAAAACTCTGCTGGTACTAAAAGTGTTAATATCAATATTTTGGAAAATTGCTGGCACTGAAGGGTTAATGGCATTACTCTGGGACAGTGCTGGCACTGAAAGATTAAATAGGAAAGCCTGCTAGCACTAAAGGGTTAATGGTAAGTCTCTGCTGGCACAAAAAGTGTTAATAGCAATACTCTGGGAAAGTGCTGACACTGAAGGGTTAATGGCAATTCTCTGGGAAAATGCTGGCACTGAAAGTATTAATAGTAATACTCTGCTGGCACTGAAAGTAGTAATGGCAATTCTTTGAGGACATACAAAATAGAAGCCTGGCGCACACCTAATTCAATTTGCTTACATGTTTATTCCCTCTATGATGCTGCTTTAAATAGCCTGCCATTCTCTCAGGTAGTTCAATAAATTGGCCAAATTATTTTAAGCCCAGCCACCACTTCAAGGTTTGCGTTTTCAGCTGGGTCCTACTCTATCAGTACTTGCCTTTTATGAGCTTAAAGTCCGACTCCTTGCTGCACTCTGGCTAGCTTCCTTGGTACTGACACTCCTGTTATAAGTACTTTACTCACCCGATTACATGACCTTACCTTGGGTGGAGTACACAATCCCAATACTTTGGGAAGTAATCGGTGAGTAAAGTACTTATAACAGGAGTGTCAGTACCAAGGAAAGCTACCAGAGTGCAGCAAGGAGTCGGACTTTAAGCTCATAAAAGGCAAGTACTGATAGAGTAGGACCCAGCTGAAAACGCAAACCTTGAAGTGGTGGCTGGGCTTAAAATAATTTGGCCAATTTATTGAACTAATGAGAGAATGGCAGGCTATTTAAAGCAGCATCATAGAGGGAATAAACATTAAGCAAATTGAATTAGGTGTGCGCCAGGCTTCTATTTTGTATGTCCTCAAAGAATTGCCATTACTACTTTCAGTGCCAGCAGAGTATTAATATTAATACTTTCAGTGCCAGCATTTTCCCAGAGAAATGCCATTAACCTTCAGTGTCAGCACTTTCCCAGAGTATTGCTATTAACACTTTTGTGCCAGCAGAGACTTACCATTAACCCTTTAGTGTAGCAGGCTTTCCTATTTAATCTTTCAGTGCCAGCCCTGTCCCAGAGTAATGCCATTAACCCTTCAGTGCCAGCAATTTTCCAAAATATTGATATTAACATTTTAGTACCAGCAGAGTTTTACCTTTAATCCTTTCAGCTGCCAAGCATTGACATGATATACAGTATGAACTGCTTTCCATGTCTCACTCTCCATGTCTTTCCATGTCTCCATTTAATTGTTCACTCCGCACCTACTTAAGTTTAATTGTAGAGTTCGGTGGAAGGAAGAAAGAGGCAGAGATAGTGATCTATGGCTGCTAGGGGACACTGTTAAAAAGTCTGCTGTGCTTTGCTTGCCGTTTTAGAACTGCTCTCCTTGTATTTTAGATGAGTCATCCTTTAGGGTTGGGGGGGGTACAGGGTTATTCAATAACAGTTCTTATTGTTAAAAATGGTGCTAATTTTGCCCCAACCAATCAGCTGTTAGCTTTCAAATGATAAATAAGATCGATTGGTTGGGCAAAATTAGCACCTTTTTAACAATAAGAACTTTTATTGAATCTCCCTGATATGTTTATTGTAACATAGTAGGTTACATGTACTATTTTACAGGCATCCCACCCATCCCGGGAGTCGCGGGATTCTCCCGGATTTTGGGGTGGTCTCCGCACACCAGCGAGACCACCCCAAACTCCCGTGACCCGAACCTACCGTATATACTCGAGTATAAACCGAGTTTTTCAGGCTGAAAAATCAGCCTGAAAACTCGGACTCGGTTTATACTCGAGTCACTCACCTTTGAAGATCAGCGTCCTCTCCATTCCGGCAGCCGCACGATCAGTCCATGTACTGGCGGCGGCTGACGTCACTAATTGGCGCTGGCTTGGTGCCAATTAGTGACGTCAGCCGGCGCGCCAGTACATGGAATGATCGTGCGGCTGCCGGAATGGAGAGGACGCTGCTGCCAGGAATGGAGAGGACGCTGCTGCCGGAGAGGAAAATGGAGAGGAACTTACCAGCACACAGTCCTAGGAAGCCCTTGGATGGAGGAGAGCCCACAGATCTGGATGAAGAGAGCCCACAGTACAAACTTAACTGGGTTTGAGGGTGACATTCAAGATTTTGGAAACTACAACTCCCAGCATGCTTTATTAGCTGGGAGTTGTAGTTTCCAAACATCTTGAATGCCAAGTGAGGGTGGCATTCAAGATGTTTGGAAACTACAACTCCCGCTAATAAAGCATGCTGGGAGTTGTAGTTTCCAAAACATCTTGAATGCCAAGTGAGGGTGGCATTCAAGATATTTGGAAACTACAACTCCCAGCATGCTTATTAGCTGGGAGTGTAGTTTCCAAACATCTTGAATGCCAAGTTCTACCTCGGTTTATACTCGAGTCAACAACTTTTATTAGATTTTTAGGTGAAATTGGGTGCCCGGTTTTATACTCGGGTCGGTTTATACTGAGTATATACGGTACCTGAGTCCGCCTCCGGAATGCCTTCGCCATGCCTCCTATGTGACGTAAATTACGTCACACAGGCCAGTTACGCCATATGCCATGCCTCTAACTGACATAATTTACGCCACGTTAGAGGCGTGGGTAGGGTGTAAAGACCCCTCCCTTGACTCTGCCCCTTGGTGACTCACGTCACTCGGCCAAGCCTCCTTCCCCCACCCTGCCCGGAAGCAGGTTCGGCGGGTGGGATGTCTGATGTTACAATTAACATTACGAGTTTTTAAGTCCTTGGAGTGCTCTGTATCTATTTGGATATTGATTTTATTTACTGGTAGCACCCAGGCAGCTGGATCTTGGACAGAGTGCAGAGGACTTTATTTATATATATAATATTAAACTACTCAGGGATATGTTGTGGCAATAATTTTTATTATATTTGTGTATACAATTCTAACCATTTTTAGAGCTGGTAAATACAATTTTGTGATCAATAAGTTGAATTTTTCTTAACATGTTTAATAGTCCTGCACAAGTATTTCTGCATGTACAAATTTCAAGGATAGTAGTAATAAGTAGCTGAATGTTACTTCATATGGGGATTAGGGTGTGAAATCCAAATATGAGTCTGGTTCCCAAATGTATAGTTGCCTTTAGAGCAAGCCTTAAAATTTGCTTTGGGTCCTTTTTGGGCACGTTGCTAGCCATGTCCCTGTGTACAACCCATATGTGTTGCAAGTGCGATATTCAGAGATTAATATTTAGTATATGTTCTTGCATGTCTGTTATTGCAGAAAGTGTGAGATTTAAGAACTGTGTCTGGAAAACTGCATATAAGTACTAAAAAATGGCACATTAGGTAGGTGAATGTTTGTAGGTTCCAAAAGATATATATTTTGTAGGGTTTTTCCAAAACTGAGGGAAGTTTAGTTTGATAAAATGAAAGATCTGTAATTGCTTGAATTGGTCCAATTCAGGGTTACTTGGTGGCCTTGTCTTTGTGTACCACCCATAAATGTAGTATACTATTTGATTCAGGACATATGGGGAGTTGAATTTAGTGTACAACTGCATCCTTAATTCTGCATGTAGGTATTAAAGAATGGCAACGTTAAATAGCAAAAGGTATGTAGATTCCAAAAATATATAAGGTGTGGTATTTTCATGTTTGAAAACAGGTAAGCTATTAAAATACAAAGCAGTTTGACTTTGCATTGATCCCATTTGGAGTTAATTGGTGGCCATGTGTATACCCATGAATATGGAATACCATTTTATAGTGTGTATGAGTAAGATTTATAACTCTGTTGTCTTTTTCCTTTTTTTTCAGAAAATCTCCTGAAAGCGTGAAATTTTACAAAGAATCCAGCTGCAATATTTTTGCATGCATGTTTGGAAAGAAAGAATGGTAATGTTACATAGTTGGTGTAAGATTACAAAAACATACAGGGAGATTCAATAAAAGTTCTTATCGTTTAAATGGTGCTAATTTTGTCCAACCAATCAGATGTAAGCTTTCAAATGTTAAATAAGATCTGATGGTTGGGGCAAAATTAGCACCATTTTACACGATAAAACTTTTATTGAATAATATGGTAGTATTATTGATAGTTTGTGGGAAGTAATTCCAAGATGTGGGTGTGTAGTTTGAATAACTGAAGGCAATTCTAAATAAAATAATAACTTGCTATTTTTTGTTGTTGTTGTAATTGCCTTCATGCATTGGTCCCAGCCATGTATCGTGTTTTTCTTTAAAATGGACCTTTTTTTGTAGAAAAAAAGGAAAATCTTTGTCTGGAATAAAGCAATAACATAACCTAGTGAATAATTAATACTGTATTCTATATATACACTATCAGCCCACCAATCACATGTTAGCTTTCAAATGTAAATAAATCTGATTGGTTGGGGCAAAATTAGCACCATTTTTAAGGATAAGACCTTTTATTGAATCTCCCTGTATCTGCTATTTACCCAGAGACAACAACACTTTTTTTGGGGTTAGTGCGACATTAACCCCTTTATTTGGGTTTATAATCTAATGATTTAAAGAGCAAGTCACTCAAAAAAAATGTTCTAAAATGTAGATTACCCCTCAAACCCCACTTTGCAATATATCTACAGTTTCCAAAGATGCTCCTGAACTTCCTTACCCGGCTCTGACCCGGTCCTTCGCCATCTAGGCGACGCACCCTGCTCCTGTTTCGAGCAAAAACAGGAGCAAGAGACTATGCGCTGACAGACGCTTTACTTCATGGTCACAGCTGTCAGGAGTTTGGGTGTGACGTCACGTCATGCCTTAATGACAAGCAACCAGGAAGTGGATTGGTGTCAGCAGCAGCATAGGAGCGGCGAGGGACCTGGTCAGTTAGAGTAAGTTCAGGAGCGTCTTTGGATTTGTTAGTAATGCAAAAGTGGGGTTTTGGGGGGTAATCTAATTTTAAAACAAAGGTTTTTAGTGGACATGCCCTTAATACTGGGGATTGCTATTTAGCGCATCTGTTTAAAATCGTGTTGGTGTAGACTTCGAAAAGCAAATCTAGTATTAAAACTGGAAGTAACATTTACCCATATCGAAAATGTCACTCTGGGTAAATGAGCCCTATGTTATGTATTTTATATATATATATCCATCCCTTCCATGCTCCCTATGGGACGCTACTGTAAGCGATATACTTACAACAACATATGTTATAACCAGGAAGGATGCAACCACTGACACAACCCCTGACTAACCTCTTGCGAGCACTTACATCAGAGATTTGTGATTGTTTCGTTGAATGTGGTAGGATAGCACAAGGATGTGTGCAGACCTGGGGGTGCTTGTTAGTCTGGAAAAGGCAGTACTATTCCTTTTCGAAACAATTTTTAACTTCTATAAAAATGTGGCTGGTGTGCAGTAAAGGGAGAGTAAGGGAGTTGTGTTAAGGGGGTGAGGTGTAAAGAGCACCAGGGGGTACAGTGAATTTATCCTTAGCCTATAGGGAGGGGGCTGAAATGGGGTGATTGAAATAGTACTATATAAAAAGGAAGGGGGGTGAACCTAAATAAAAAGGTGGATATTTGTTCACTGTTTTTTGCTGGAAAAGAAAGGACTGAACTGCAACACTTTGAAAAATTCTTTATATGTTTCTAATCGGGAAATCAATTTTTAATAGGATAAGGCAAATACGCTGAATGTATTTTCATTTTTTTTAAAGTATAGCACATAAAAAATCTTATCACTTTAACTTCATCACATCAGTATTTAGTATCTAATGTTGTAGTCAATATGGTACATTTCATAAGCTATAGTCAACCTTTCTAGAACATCTGACTTCAGCATTGCTAGGAAGGCAGGCTTATTAAAACTGTGAAGGCCTCTAGGTTTCATGCTTCAGGCGTTATGACGTCAAGATATACAGGACGCCAGAGTGTGACGTCATTGTGTGCAATATTTTTGCAAATGTTTATTCTTGGCATTAGGAACGAACATTTTTATTATACAACAGCTCCACCTTTTGGATTGTGGGACTCTTTGGAAGTGCACAACGTGGCCTTAATATAAGAGTATTTAAAGTGTTTAGAAATATAACATGTGTAAAATATACATAAAGTGCAAGTTAACATAGGATAAGGCAGATATTTTCCATTTAATTTGTGTATAAAATGAGCAATTCGTTCTATTTTCTTTATCAATCTGTTCTGATTATTTTATGTAGAAAAAAATTAAATCCAGGGTTTTGAGTTCACTTGTATATATTATCCAGAAGAATTTGCATATAGGGGGATATTGATAAATCATTAGTTTAGGTTATGTTTTGGATTCCATTGTTCGGAGACTAAACCAAGTGAACTTACCCGTTATACTGAGTATAAGCCGACTCAAGTATAGCCGAGGTACCCATTTTTGCCCCCAAAACAGTAAAACAATATGACTGAGTATAAGCCGAAGGTAGATAGTTGCCATTTAAATGTACAGTAATTCCATACAGAACCCTAATACCTTTCCACTGTAGATGTTGGGAAACTACAACCCAGCATGCTTTCGTTGCTGGGAGTTGTAGTTTCAAAACACCTATAGTGAAAGGTATGGGTGTACTGTATGGCATATGTCCCCACACCTAGAGCCCCCCCAGTTCCCTTACTGTAATGGCACGTCTTCATCTCTCCAGTCTTCACTCTTCATCTTTCAGTCTTCATCTCTTCAGTCTTCAGTCTTCATCTCTCCGCCGGCTGCCGCTCGTCCTATGCAGAGCCGGCAGTTCCCAGTACTGCTTCGTGGCTGCGCGATGACGTCATCGCGCCAGCGTGGCAAGGACATCATCGCGCACCAGCGAAGAACTACTGGGAACTGCCGGCTTTCTCCTGACTCGCGGCTGCATCTGGAAATAAGGTAAGTTTTCTCTTGACTCGAGTATAAGCCGAGGCAAGGTTTTTAGGTAGATTTTTAAACCTAAAAACCCGGCTTATACATCGAGTATATACGGTAACAGATTTTATGTACTTCTAATTTTATGTACTTAATAAAAGATTTAGTGTCCCTTTTAAGTACAAACATCTAAAGTTCCAAACAGTGTAATTTTTTCTAGGGTTTCTCAAAAGTGGGTTCTTTACATTACCACGTTTTTTTTTGTTTCAAAGTGCTCAGGTAAGTTATTATATTTCAGATGCTGTATTAAATCTTTTTCCATTGATCCTGCCATCTTTTTATTAGCCTGCCTCTCTCAAAGACCCTAAAGTGAGTGGGACCCCATTCATTGTTTATAAAGAACTGTGATTGGTGACTGTAACTTGTGAAATGTTCAATTTTTTTAACTTGTGAGTAGTACATTAGATATTAAAAATACTGATGTGAAGAGTTAAAGCGATATTCAATGGGATGAGGCAAAAGATTAATACATTTTAATGTTTTTAAATTGATATCTCTATATAGAGAAATATAAAGAATTTTAAAAGCATTGAATAGAATGTGGCAGTTCAGTCCAAACAACTACTGTAAGTAAAGTGCAAAGGTTGCGACTGTCTCTCTTCCCAATTCCAACCAACACTGGACCAAACAAGCATGGTTCTATTTGACCTCCCTTTACAGGTTATGTTTCATAAGGTCCTCCACCACAAACACACATTCTATTAACCCCCAGCTGGCACCAGGGAGTATGTAAGGGAGGGTTCTGGGAAATATGAGGTCCTAAAAAAAAAAACCTGACTTCACACACAGTCTTGTTAAATCCCATCTGTGGAAGATACAATTAATGTATGGACAACAACTTAGAAGCCCAAGATACAAGTCAGCTATATAGCTTAAGGTGAGGTGGGCCTAAAGGAGCAAAATGCCCCATAGAGCATTAAGTGAATAGAGCCTTATTTATATAGAAATAAAAAATAGCATTGCCCAAAAGTTTCTTCTTTATGTCCTCTATCATACACATCTTCTTGTCTAGCATGCAGTAGTTTTTTTTTGGCTAGTCTGTCACATGTTTGCACATGCTTGCCTAAAGTTTAAACTTGTCTAAGCACATGCAGAGATTAGATAGGAATACCAGCTCTTCTACCTAATATAAGCCAGTACTATACTTCTATACTAAATAAACATCCCTTGGTAGAAGCACTTAAAGGGGACTTAAGATGTATCAAACAAATATTACTTTATTTACTGTGTTTCTGCCCACTTGGCTTGTCAGTAACATAGTAATGGAGGTTGAAAAGACAAACGTCCATCTAGTACAACCTTTATACCCTACTCATTAACCCTACCTAACGTTGTTCCAGAGGAAGGTTGACAAGGGAAAGAAAAGAAAAATCCTTCACGACTCCAAATGGCAATTGGTAAGTGCCCTGGATCAATCAAAACTACAGTATATGTATCAATACCAGTAATTCACAATATTTTTTAAGTTTTAGAAACTTATCCAGGTAACTTTTAAAGCCATTTAATGAACCTTCTAACCTGAAGTATAACTTATTTTCTTCTAGTCTTAAATGTCCCAGAGTCCCCTTTCATATGACCTATTGGTGGGCGCCCAGTGAGCGGAAATACATAGTAATTGAGTTGAATAAAGACAATGTCCTTTAAGTCCAAAAAATTACTTGGAAGGCAAAAGCCCATGCAAAAATGTGGGGGGAGGGAATTCCTTCCAGGCTCTCAATTCTCAATATTAAATTTTATTGTATAAAGTGATCACATCCCACGCAAAAGTGTTCTCCAATGTAAACAGCCCTAACTTGCCAATCTGCCTGCATAGTCAAACCCCTCCATTCCCCTTATTATTTAGTTGATCTTCCATTTCCAAGATGCCCATTTCGTGGGATTCCAAAACTGAAACACATGTTCCAAATGAGGCCATACCAGTGCCTTGTAAAGAGGAAGAATATTTTTCTCTTGAATCTATTCCCCACTTTATACAAGACAATATCTTGCTAGCTCTAGAGTTGCTGTCTGGCTACAGCTAAATCAGTTATCTACCAGAACCCCAAAATCTTTTTCTATAGATTCACTTAAAGGGCATGTCCACCCTTTATAAAAAATTTTGTGACAAAGCAGGGGATACCCTCCCACCCCCAACCGCTTATTCATTAATCGAAAAACGTTGTCCATCTCTACTTACAACTCCTCGACCCTATGCTGATCTGGTCCAGCTCCCCTGCCCGTCGGAACTGCACAGCAGGGGGCCAGACGGGCAGCTGCGCTGTGATTGGCTGAGAGGCAGCCAATCACAGCTGCGGCTGACTTCACTGTAGACAGCGCAGGATTGAGGAGTTGTAAGTAGAGATTGACAATGATTTTAGAGCAATGAATATATCGGTTGGGGGTGGGAGGGTTCCCTGCTTTGTCCCAAAAGCTTTACAGCTACAATACTTCTTGGAAGGAGTGATCGGGAGGGAAGGAGGAGAGGGGGGAAAAGGCTCAACCGAGCATGCCTCATACCTTGATGAGGCAAGCCAAGATACAGGCACAGGAAGAGGCACTGACACTCCTACCCAGAAGTTTCCTGCACTTTAAAGAGGCAGAACAGGAGAACCACAAGGAGCATGGAGTTGTAGGTAAGATTTTTTCTTTGTACAGTGGGGCCAGTAGTGGTTTTAAAATTTTAGTTTGGGGGTGGACATGCCCTTAGTTATTTATGGTGTAGGTGGCACAAGGATTGTTAAACCCCAAATGCATCACCTTACCATTTATCAACATTGAATCTCATCTGCCATTCTGCTGCCCATTTTGATTATCTTCTAGTTCAGCTTGCAGCAATTGCAACCTTGCTCAATGCCCCCTTCTAAGTCATTTATAAACAGATTAAAAAGTAGTGGCCCCAGTACAGAACACTGAGGCACTCCACTTTAGTCCACATTGAGTGCTCCATTGACCATCACCACCAACCACACCCACTTGCGATCCAATAACCAATTCTCTATCCAACTGTCCTCACTTTAATCATAACATCAAAAGCTTTAGCAAAATCAAGATACTACATCAATGCTATACTGGAATCTATATTCTGCTCACTTCTTAAAGGGCATGTCCACCCCTTTTGATAATTTTTGATATTTTGTAGGGCTAGATCCCCAGCCCCAACCGCTATTTATATTTTAATGAAAGTCCACCAATCATACTTACCTTCCTCTCCGCCGCAATGCTCGGCCTTCTGCTTGCACGGAACTGCAAGAGGGGGCCGGACCGGCAGCTGCGTCTGTGATCACAGACGCAGCTGCCGGCAGTTCAGGATGCCAGAGGAGAGAGGGAAGGTAAGTAAAGATTGGGGGACTCACAAAATATTTTATTGTGGTTGGGCTGGGGAACTATTCCTAATATGTGGGAAAGGGGATTTACACTAGGGGGAGGGGAGAACAAAATGGGAGAGAGTGAAGGGCTGCTCTGAGCAAGCCAAAAACCTCTGAGAGGAAGCTCAGAGGCGGAAACAATTTCCCTGTGGCCAGTTTTTTTAACTTTGGGGGGACATTACAGGAGAACCATTTGGAGCTGGGATGTAAGGTAAGGATTTTTATAACTACCGAGTGGGGCCAGTAATGGGTTACATTTTAGTTTTGGGGGTGAACATTCCTAAATAATTTGTCTGCACAATCTATTTCTCATAATTCATGCCGACTACTACTAATGAGATCAGTTCTGAGATAATGTCAAGGATATGGATCACATAACAAAGTTTCCAGCACCTTCACCACCATGATATTAGGCTTACAAGTCTATAGTTACCAGGTGGGGAAACGACTACCTTTTTTGAATATTGGCATTACATTGGCTTTTTTACAATCCAGCGGCACACACCAGACAAAAGTGAATCTGAAAAGATAAGAAACAGTGGTGTAGCTAAAACTGGACTAAGCGCTCTTTGGGTGAGGCCACACTGCAACGCACTCATGTGTGTAACGCTCGCGATTGTGCATGCGTTCCTGGAGCATGTTGCCGTGCGCATGTGATTGCCCAATGTTTTCGCAATAAGAGTGCATGCAATTTCAAAAATGCACAGCGCACAGTAACGCACTAGTGGGGCAACATCAATTGTCCGACAATAGTGTGTGCTTTTAAAAGCATGATCAGATCACACTTAAAATCGTATCAGTGTGGCATAGTATGTATTATTTGGTCTGGGACATATTGACATAGCTTTGTCTAATTGTTTCCGTACCATTTTCTCAGTCAGCCAGAGTGAATATCCTCAATTTACCCTTCATATTATTACAGTCCTTGCTGTAAGGACTAGCATTCTTATAGTGAATGCCGAGGGGAAAAAATGGTTCCGCACATTAGCCTTTTCGGCATCCTCTATAACCATTAGGGTTATAGGCATCTATAGTGGGAAAATAAACTTTTTTTCTGTTCTTCCATGTGTGTCTATCATTCCCTTTAACTCCCAGAGTGTTTTTACTTTTTTCAGATTCTCTTCATCCTGAGATACACAAATTAGAAAAGCGATTGCATTCCTCTACTCCTACTTGTACTGTCATCATTATTCCTTTTCAAGTCCCTCCTCCTCCATGCTCTGTAACAAACAGCTTTCACGGTTTGATGAGGGTCACAAAGAGAGATCGTATTGCAGCAGGACAGGACAGATCCGTGTCTCCAGGAGAGCTGCTTTTATTGGCCACTGTTCGTGGGTGTGTTTTTCAGGATGTTGAACTTTTAACTTGAGAGATGGAGGACGTAACAGGGAAGGAGGTAACGGGGAAGGAGGTAGTGCCGCAGAGAGATGACACCATGGAAAAAACAGAGTCACTTACAAAGGTAGGAGAAAGACAGCAGAGAGTACATGAATTTAACTTTGCAAGGGCCAATGTGTTTTTTTTCACTATAGATGCCCGTTTAACTTGCTTTGTTTTGCTCACCGTATTCCATTTTCTATTTCAGATAATTAAATTGCTTTCATCCCTGTAAGCCTGCTCTGTCCCCTCGGATTTCAAAAATTTAAAAAAGCCTTTTTTTTTTTTCTCATTTCCCTTTTTTACCTGAGCATTAAGCCGGGCAGGAGATGACCTAATTTTTTTACACTTGTTCCCTAAAGGTATACATTTAGAAATGTAATGTTAATACCCTTTAAAGCAGTCCACTTCTGCTCATTATTTTACCTTGGAATAAATCCCCCAGTCTAAGAGCAGGAGTGATTCCTTAACAACATAAAGTTAGTTAGTTTTCCTAATGTTGAAGTTTTGTTAACCATGTGCACTTTGTTTTTTTTGCAACCTATATTAAATGACACTATATCATGATCACTATCCCTAAGCTTGCCATTACCTTCATCTCCTAAATGAGCTCAGGGTTATTAGAGATCACCAGATCCAACAATGCATCCTGTCTAGTAGGGACTTCTACCATCTGTGAAAGAAAAATTAAAGAACGATACCTTTGAGTTGTGTCATGTTTCGCTTACTCCAATCTGTCAGGTTAATTGAAATCCCATAACCAGAACATGCCCCATACCAGCAGCCTTCACCAACTGCATATAGAGATTCATTTCCACATCCTCACTGGCATTGGGTGCTTATAAACAACACAACAATGTATCCACCTTCTTGCTTCTCTCCTTCTTATTAACTCCGTCATGTCTAAATAAGGAGTATCCTTCAATATTTACTGCCCCAGGCATGTGAATCATTATGCCATGTGTCTGTATACAATTGCATCATACCTTTCCTTTAAAACTATTACAGCTTTTGACAAAAATCTTTCGCCTGTGTATTTTGCAGTAACTCCTGCTATTAACCTGGTTTTTAATTGATCAATGGTGTTAGAAATAGCTCATATAAAAAGCTAAAGCCCTCCCAAATAATATTAATGTACTGGTAAAAAATAGTTTCACTGAAAAAAGATTTATCATTTAATAAAGACAGACCGTCAAAATGTTGCAAGACAAAAGTGTGTAGTCGCCTATACAGAAAATTATCTACTTTATAGCCAATCCAAAAATATGTCAGCAAATTAAGTAGTGGTGCTGTGAGATCCAAATTTAATATCTTGTCTGACTTCCATGAGCTTGAAGGACAGCATCCATGGGTTTTGGCAAGGATTCATACAATTTATTGATGAAATCATCAGGAATAGCCAAGAAAACAGTCTTGCATGCCTCCCAGATTTCATCAATATTCTTTGGTTTCGTCTTCCATGCTTCCTCTTTCATCCTACCCCACATATGCTCAATGATGTTCATGCCAGGCTGGCCAATCCTGGAGCATCTTGATCTTCTTCGCCTTAAGGAATCTTGATGTGGAGATGGAAGTATGCGATGGAGCACCATCCTGCTTAGAATTTGGCTTTTTTATGGTTGGGAATATATGAGGTAGCTAAGATATTTGGTATTTACACTATTGATGGTGCCTTCCACCCTGCGGATCCTCGCACACCACCATACTGGAGTATACCCAGATACCCAGACCATAATTTTGCCTCCACCAAACTTCACTTGTTTTCTGGGTAAATCTCGGCTCCATGGGGTTCCAGTAGGTCTCCTGCAATATTCACGTAAAAAAAGGTTGATGGAAGTGCACACTGTTCCACAGAAAAAAATCTGTTTATTGCACACAAACACAACTATTTCGGAGAACGTAGGTTCCTTCATCGGAGACATAGCGTCTCCGAAACGTAGTGTGTTTGTGTGATGCACATAAACAGAATTTTTGAGGAACAGTGTGCCCTTCCATCAACCTTTTTTGCTGTGCTATAGCTTGAAGTCCTTAAGGTAGAGGATTGAGGGAAGCAGCACCTGGAATACAGTGGCACATTGCCTGAAGGAGCACCTAGGCCCATACTTAATTATACGGACTCCTGCAATATTTGCGGGAGATTTGGTTGTAATCAACAGAAGATTCATCTGGAAAATCCACCTTTTGCCACTTTTCCAGCGTCCTCCTTTTAGAAGGCGTGGGACTTGGCAAATGCCACACGGTTTTTCATTGTCTTTTGTTTAGTGCTGGCTTATGGGCACTGATTCGACCATGGAAGCCATTTCGAGACAGAATCCGAAAAACTGTTATGGTTGGACACAGGGATTTCAGATGACCAGGTCTCCTGGAGCTCTGCTGCAGTTGAAAAAGGCTTGCCTTGGATTTTGAGCCAACAAACGGTCCTCTCCAGCAGTTGTCTTGCATGGTCTGCCTTACTGGGCTTGTCAAAAACTTCTCCAGTCTCTTCAAATCTTTTCTTTATCCTCTGAACTTGACGCTGAGAGACATTGAAGGTGTGCGCCACATCAGCAGTGGATTTGGGCTTCAGCCTCTTGATAACAACACTTTAGTTCAGGTGAATCTTAGGCATGTTTGGTCTATTTGCAGTTGATGTAAAGGTCTAGTGTACTGGGGTTATTTTTATACACACCTGACACTTAATTGATCCATTATTAGTCACAGGTAAAGCCCATATGACAAGGCAAAAAACACTTGTGATTTTGCAAAAATGGAACAATGGGCTTTACCAAGCTGTGAATATTAGAATACTTTTTGCTAGTTTTCTTGCATTGAAACTTTTTTTACAAAAGCGTTTGGGGTAAAATGAACCATTTCTTGAAACTAAATTACATTAGAATTATTGGTAAGCGGCAATTCAGGTCTATTTGTACACAAGCGACTTTTGTCAGAAACTGTAGTTCTAGTTCCCCAGTTTTTCCACCAGACTTCTTGCATTTGTAACATACATTTTAGATTATCATTTAATTACTTCCTAACCTAGACATACATGCCTCCTTATCCTCTATGCTCTCCCCTCTCCATTAAATTTTGGCCCCCTGATCCCTCCCCTCTATCTAACCCTGTGTAGTTAACGTTCCTCCCACCATACCTGGTTTTTAAATCTCACATGCCGAGTCTGTATTCCCGGCGTTTTGGATTTTAATTAATGAAATAAAGATTGACTCCAGTTCTCGGGCTTATGGGGATTGAAGTCCCCCGCGCCAATTGTTTGTTGACTTCAAACGGCAGGTCCGGTTCCCCTCTGTGTTAGCAGCTAAGAGACAAGCTGTTCTACAGTGCAGTGGCTTATTTTGGCATAGAATTCTCTGTGTGAGTATGCCTTTTCTCCTGTTTTTACCGATATTTCTTTTTTGACACTGTTTTTTTTGTGCCACTGCTTACCAGTCTATTCTTGTTTAAGTATGGATTCTGGAAGCATAAGCAGAGGTCACAGCCCTAAAGGTTCTAGGTAAGCCTCAGGTAAGTACTTTTATGCTAAAAAAGAGTGAGTGAGATTAGCTTATGCTAGTTCCCTGAGTGTTCAGTGTCTCAACCTTGACAAGCAGTCCAGGATGGAGGAAAAGATGGTTGAAGAAGTTATTGGAGCAACTTCAGGTCCTTCCACCTCTATGTACAGTGGACTCCCCATAGAGTACCTAAAGTGCTTAATGCTCACTCAACTAGGACATTAGCAGTGGTCTTGGGCCATGCAAGCCAAGACTCCACTGAAGAATATATGTGAGACCGCCAGGTGGTCCTGGTTAAGACGTTCCTCAGGCATTATCAATGATGTAGCTACTGCCAAGAGGGAGATTCAGAAAAAGAGTCTTAGAGGCAATTGTGGAATTGTAGTTAGTTTGTTGTTTTGTTGTTACTACACTTACCGTAAAAAGACAGCTACAAACTCCCTTTTATATTTTTCTAGTTCACATTTACCGTAACTCAAGCATGGCATATCAAACGGACAATTCCTTGTGGGAGACACAATTGCACACTCACACAGGATTACAAAAAGAAGCTGAACTTCTAGCTGACCGGTTCCATCAGAGGGGTTTTCCTAGATCCCTCTTATACAGGTAAAACATTCAGTATCACAGCACGATGTTTTCTAGAGTGGGGACTACAACAACAGATACACTGAGGTTCATCACTCAATACAACACGGATTGGAGTCAGGTTAGAAACATACTTTCCCGGAACTGGCATATTTACTAAATAATACAACAATCTCTCCTTATTACAGCACAACCGTCCATTACGGCAAGGGAGGGGCCAATCTCGGTGATAAACTTTCCCAAAGTCATTTCAACAGATCCCGTGTACCCTTGGGTAGAGGGGAGAAATTAATAGGGACATATCCCTGTGGACAATGTGTCTTCTATAGATATTTGGATGCTAGAACAACATTGGTGGATCTGATGGTAAATACAATCACAAAGTTAGCCAAATTTTAACTGTAGAACAGAAAATGTCGTATATGCATTACTGTGCTTGTGCAATTTGATTTATTTGGAAAAACTCTCCAATGTTAAAACAGAGACTGGAAAGTCATCTATCGACAATTAGAGTAGCAGGAAGGGTGAGATGAGATGCATGGTAGTGCACCATTGACGTGTGTGGCACAACATTTTTTATGTGTGAAACATACTGTGATGTGACTGAACTGAGATGCATGGGCCTCAACAAAGTCGTCTGGGAGTTCGAGGAGGAGACATTAATGTGAAATTATTACAAACAGAAACCAGACTGATTTTTATCCTTAACACTCTAAGCCGCAGGGACTGATGAAGAGATGGAATTTACATCTTTTATTTGAACTCCTTATGTGTGTATCACTCTTGTATGCTTATGGATTCCTGTATGGGTTTGTTGTGTCTCCGGAATTCCGGCAGCTTAAGAACTCAACACTTTAACACTGCTCAAGTTGTATGGTTCCCTGATGCCGCCCGCTCAGAATCGTCATTTTCGTTTTTCTCATTGATGGATTTTTCTGTGCAGAGGAGCAATCTCCTTTAGGAATTAGTAGACACAGTGGGACTCATAGAGTGGACAGGGGTTCTCATATACCTGGACCGGATGGACAATGGATATCAACCGGGGCGCATTAATGGATATCAACCAGGGGCACATTTTTTGGATTTGTCACAACGGATGACATACCATGTCTGAGGGATCCCCTTTGTTTAACAATTACCTTATGATGGATTTTTGACACATTCTGGTGATCGGCTGATCACATTGAGGGGATTCCCCTCTTTTGATCTTTACCGATGGATGACTGTTACATTCTGGTGACTTATGGGCAAAAGGATGTTACTACATAACACGGGACATGTTCCTTTCCCCGATTATCATCAGGGACTTCTATGCATACTTTATATGTCTAATGGTTGCTTATTTATGGGTTCATACAGTGTGTGTATTTTGGATAAAAATGTATATATACTGGACCAGGTTGGTACAATGCTGGACCACACTGTTCTTATAAGCCTTTTATTGTGTGACTAACCAACAATTAGTCAGTACTGCTTATTTTCCTTGTTCTGTATCAGACAGGGAGAGAGTTTCTCTGCCATCTACCAAGTTAGCGGTTTTTTGCTACACGCGCGAAATGGGAGGTCTATGTGAATACAACGAGGCGTAAAACCCATATTCCACGTGTTCTGACCAAGTGACGTTTTAGTATAGCTCGATTGGGTCCCACTACCTTTATCTGTTTCCGGGAAGTGAACGGAACTAGCGCCATTGAAAATGCTCAGTTGGAGAGAGCGAAACCCGTTTGGAGCGTTGTTGCTCCCCTTACCCGCATCTGTGCCTCCAGTCTGGTGAATGACTGGCCAGGGGTGACAGGGAAAACAGGAAATTGATTATACGTACCATAATTTTGGTTTCCGGGCACCTTTCCTGGACAGGATTCACCAGAGGATTTTCCCGCCTCTTTTTTGTTGGATGTATATTGTTGTTTTACAGGCTTTATAAAGAAGAGGATGACCAAAGGGGGAAGGCAGAGATTTATGGGTGATGCATTTCCTGTTCACAACCGGGGACCTCATCCAGTCTGGTGAATGCTGTCCAGGAAAGGTGACCGGAAACAGAAATTACAGTACGTATAATCAATTTCCTGTTTGTTTACATTTCTAAAATGCAACAGGGCTAAATATTCTTTGATAAGAAGTTTTATCTGAAGTGATTAGGTAATGTCAGCACAATATGTCGGTGCACTCTAAGGACTTACGTACAAATTTATTTATTAGAAATATACACATGGCACATATGTATTTCTAATAAATTATATTCTAGCATAGGTCTGGAGTGCACGGATATAGTTAATTTATATGTGTATGTTTTTCTGGTTTGCATTCAAAAGTATATAGAAGGAGAAAAGACATGAGCAATGATTTTGGGAGAAGCAATATTGCAGCCAATACCTGCAAACGAAGTCTCCCTCACCTTTGCATTGAGAAAGATATTTACAATTGGAAAAACACCCGAGACCAATGTCAATCTCCCAGGAAGTGGACGTCCCAGAAAATTCATCCCATGGTCAGACTGCAATCAAAAAAACTCTACGCTAAATTTTTAAAGCAAAGTCTAAATGTTGCAATGGCCCAAGACTTGAAGCAAATAAAAATGTTTGTGTCATGGCCAATAGCCGATAGCATGATCAGAAAGCGACACACATGCTGCTGTGTGTGCTCACAGATACAGATAGTAAGGGACTGGGTCTGGGAAGTAACTTCACAGGAAAAACTTTGGGAAAGGTAATTTTAAATGGGGTTGGAGTTGTACCATAGGTAAAATTATATTTATATACTGTAAATGCCCTTTAACACCAATATGGAAAAAGGGCGTACTTTCTTTTTCTCAGATATATGCATATACATCTCAGATTCTATGACCGTTTTAAGTTATTTGAGAGAATCCAGTACTTTGCTCATGTTGGTCTTAATCAGAGATAAACAGACTGTGTACAATTAGTGGGGGGAAATAATTCACCTCAGATATTTCTTGAAGCAGATTCGGTTTTAATACAAATATTCGTTCATAAATGCATCAAGAGTTTGTTCCTCACATGCTTAAAGTGTCATTTATACTCACAATGGCTGTCCATGAATATAGTAAATGCTAAAAAATGAAATGTGTATTTCCTTTGCTTACCAATAAAATGAAATTTTTTCTAAGAATTATTATGATTTTCACTGCTAAAGAGTGCACTTCAGGTTACTAGACAAGCTTAGCAGCCAAAACTTGTCCTCTCATAACCAGTTCTGTTCCCAAGATGGCATAAAGTAAATCCTCAATATGAGTCCTGTACACTGCAATGGGACCCAGCTGAAGAGCAGTTACACTCACGTGCTAGATCTGACATTGATGTTCTAACATCATATCACTTTCATTCATTTCAATTTCGAGAGCTTCTTCAATTGGGGATCTGGTGTCTGAGATTTAGGTGGAAGATTAGATGTTTCCAAAGACCATGATGCCACTTTCATCAAGAGACTGACGTTCAAAATCAAAATCTCTTTCTTCCCAAGGAGGAGAAATAATATTTTCAAAGTTTTCATAGTGTGAACATCAAAGTGTAACATCTTAACTTGTCTTTTAATTTCAGTACCTGAATAAAAAAAAATTATTAATCTTAAAATAATCAAACTATTGGCATATTTTGTAACAGTAATCAATTAATATAGAAAGCAAAGCATCTTAAGCTAGCCATAAACTGGCTTGGCATAAGAGGCCCATACCACAGAATCCTCAGATTGTGTATGGGACAGACCGTAATCTTAAAGGAACAGTTCAGTGAAAATATCAATATTTGTTAAATAGTTAGTTAGTGTAATACATACCGTAGTAATTCTACATATTCTCTCCCATTTTGAAAAATCAGTTGATTTCATACCCTTTGCTGTTCATTTCAGCTTCTAATGGTCTTCTTCTTCTAGGATGCACCACATCTTGGAATGTTCCTAACAGTTATTCCTACCAATTGGCAGTTGGATGGGTCAAAGGTGCTCAAATCTCTACTGAGCAACTGAATAAACCCAGGGCTGGGTCAAGGGCAAGACCAAACGGTACAAAGGAAAGTTATGCGTGCACAGATCATCACCTGCAGGTTAAAAACTCTTCGAACCTTTTTAACAAATTGGACTGCTCCCAGATACAGGGCAGACTGCAACACTGTTGTCTCAAGCGTATGATCTATGAACACACAATGTAGCCAACTATTAGCTCTTTTTAAGGGAAAAATAAATGCAACAAATGTGAAAAAAGGTGTCTAAAACCACTCACAGTTAAAGTTCAGTGGTCTGGGTGCACATGCCCAGAACCTTGGAAAGAAAATATCCCAGCAATAACATAAAGTGATTCGGTTTCAGAGGATCTTAGAGTATAGCAGTAACTGAGGTGCAGCTTGCCCGAGCCGTCGCACAGCCAGACACAATCCACGAAGTAGGTTCTGAGAGTTAAGATCGGAACTCCAGCTAGTAAAATCAAATCATACTTTATTGATAATCCATAGAAATCTGAACCAAACGGACACCTGACGTGTTTCGTACTCAAGGGTACTAATCATAGGAAAAGACGATCTAGTCCAGAGGGAAAAGGTACGCCCCTTAAATAGGCACATCTCAAAACAGGCTCCTCCCTCTTTCCTTTTAAAGGCATATACTTTAAACAGGTAAGTACGCATTTGCGATTCAAACAGAAGCAAAGAACAGCACAAGAAGACAATTAAACAAAGCAGAAGAAGAACACAAAACACAAACAAAAAATGCAAAAAGCATGGAGAGCAAAAACAATGGTAAAAATTATTTGCAAAAGAACCCACCTCCTTTTTGGGCAGGGTGGCAAATATGTACAATAACATGAGAATAAATACTATATAGGTAGAGTATCAAACAAAAACAAACGAAACCTTTTACTAAAACAAGGGAGCAACACTAAACTTTGAGTAAGAGGTATCCAGATGCTCTATTTAAGTACAAAAACATTATATACTGCTACCTGATAAAAAAATGACCGCATATATATGTATAAAGACCATGCAAAAAAAAAAAAAAAAAAAATTATGTTACTAGCCTACAAGCAAATGGGTAAGAAAAGTCCATATGACACAACCCCAGGTGGGGTGCAGAAAGTCCAATTTCCCTATTCAAAGGAACGAAGTACTAAGAAAACAAGGTAGACTTGCACTCCAAAAAATGAACGGTTTATTGTGAGCCAAACATCAACAAGTCACACAACGTTTCGAGGGTTAACACCCCTTCATCAGGTGAAGTGAACAGCAACAGTGTGGGCTTAAATAGCCTTGTGCCAATCAAAAGGTACTGCCCCTAATGGGTGTGTGATAGGACACTACCATCAAACCAGTTGTTAAAAACAAGTGTGTAGGGATCGAATGAGCTGTTAAAAGCCACAATGGACTGATAAATATAAGTGCATAATGCAGAATATAAAAAAGGCGACTTAAACTTAACATATACCATATGGGAGAGTTAATGCCCATAAAAAGGAATCCCTGTGAAAGGTAAGTAAAAGAACAAGTGTAAATATATAAAGTGCCCATGTAGTGCAACAGGCAAAAATTATTAAATATACATAATAATAGCAATGGACATAAAATAAGTCTTATCTGGTAACATGTGTTTCAAGAATAGGGAAGTCCAAAGAAACTAAAATGTCTGCAGGAAAGTCTCAAAGTCCATGTTCATATTGTAAAGGTCCACTAGATGGGTGGGATATGCGACAAAAAAGAAACAATGAAAAGACACTGTGTTGCAAGACCACAGTAAAGTATAACAATTACAAGAAAACATGTTAAGGTAGAGATAACCAGACAATAACAGGTTAAGGCATAGTAAAAGCCAATTTACAAAAGGCAGACCAATTATTCTTGCTAGACAAAGGGAGATAGTGTGTGTAGTTTTTTTTGTCCAAAAGCATTCCCTTTGTAGTAATTAACATCATAGTCCCACACCCTTAATTCTTTGCTTACTACCTCTAGTATGAGCCACCTGAGTTGTGAGGCTCTGTGTCTGTTAGTATGGAAATGTTTGCTCACTGAAGTTTCATATCTCTTTTTTTTTCCGTACATCATAGTTAGTGATATCACGTTTATGTCCCCAATCCTAAGCCGTACCTCTCGTTTACTTTTTCCTACATATGCTTTACCGCATGGACATTTTAAGAGGTAGACAACGCTACTAGTCCTACATGTAGCATAGTCCCCTCAGTTTAATTTCATTCCCTTCAGGGGATGTGTGAGATACTTTTGCCTGCTATGATGGCATTGCAGGCATGACAATTGCGGCAGGGATACGTCTATTTGTGGACTACCTATGAATGATTGGGTTACTCGTTTTGGGAGCAATAAGTCGTACGTGTGAGCACATTCCCAATGCTTTTAGCTCTCTTGTAAGAGATAAGGGGGGATTTATTTTTAATGGGCTCCATATTCGGGATCAGGTTGCATGATCCGCCATTGTCCCTGACAAACAGAATCCATCTTTATCAGAATGGCCCTTTTCCTTATGTAATAGGGAATCTCTATCGGATGCTAGAGCCCTAGCTAGATCACTGGATAATTCTTTCATCATAACCTCGTTCTAGGAACTTCTTTTTCATTTCATCCATCTTAATTTACTACACCGTTCATCCTCTTGTACCTACATGCGAATTCTCAAGAACTGGCTGAATGGTAGTCCCTTATCACATTTTTGGCATGGTGGCTGGACGCTAAAAGCATGTT
Source organism: Hymenochirus boettgeri (assembly GCA_019447015.1). Lineage (NCBI taxonomy): Eukaryota > Metazoa > Chordata > Amphibia > Anura > Pipidae > Hymenochirus > Hymenochirus boettgeri. The sequence continues at coordinate 195,308,548 of CM033470.1, read as the reverse complement.
ATTTCTGTCGGTGTCTTTGATGTAGAGGTCCGTGACCAATTTGTCACCCTTTTTAGTGACTAAATGAGAGGTACGGCTTAGGGGGGAACATAGACGTGATATCACAACATGATGGTACGGAAGAAAAAAAGAGATATGAAACTCAGTGAGCAAACATTTCCATACTAACAGACACAGAGCCTCACAACTCAGATGCTCATACTAGAGGTAGTAGCAAAAGAATTAAGGGGGGGGACCATGATGTAAATTACTACAAAGGGAATGCTTTTGGACGAATAAACTACACACACTATCTCCCTTTGGTCTTAACGAAGAAATGAATTGGTCTGCCTTTTGTAAATTGCCTTTTACAATATGCCTTAACCTTGTTATTGTCTGGTTATTCTACCTTAACATGTTTTTTGTAATTGTTATACTTACTGTGGCCTGCAACACAGTGTCTTTTTCATTGTTTCTTTTTTAGTCTGCATATCCACGCCATCTAGTGGACTTTACGATATGAACATGGACTTTGAGACTTTCCTGCAGACATTTTCGTTTTTTGGACTTCCCTGTTCTGAAAACAATGTTACCAGATAAGACTTATTTATGTCCATTGTTACTATTATGTATATTTAATACTTTTTTCCTGTTGCACTACATGGGCACTTTATATAATATTACACTTGTTCTTTTACTTACCTTACACAGGGATCCCATTTTTATGGGGCATTTTAACTCTCCCATATGGTATAGTTAGTTTAAGTCACCTTTTTTATATTCTGCATTATGCACTTTATATTTATCATCCATTGTGGCTTTTAACTAGCTCATTCGATCCCTACACACTTGTTTTAAAATTAATAGATTTTATTCACTGTCAGTGGTTTGATTGTAGTGTCCTAGCACACACCCATTAAGGGCAGTACCTTTTGATTGGCACTAGGCTATTTAAGCCCACACTGTGTTGCTGTTCACATCACCTGTGAAGGGGGTGTTACCCTCGAAACGTTGTGTGACTTATTGATGTTTGGCTCACAATAACCGTTTCATTTTTGGAGTGCAAGTCTGCCTTGGTTTCTTTACTAGCCTACAATCAGCCTATCAAATACATTATTCAGGCCACTTGGTACTTAGTGCTAAATTAAAGATCGACCTGCCTCTATTTTACGTAAAGTGGCATGCATTTGCTCTTTTGCCCTCCACTGGACATTAAAGATGAACCTTGTACTACGAGGCAGGATAAATGCCCTGATTGCACGGGCAAAATGTCTAGCCTAATATTGCAGGTCCTAATGTCCCTAACATGCCTCTAATCCTGGAGTTCAGAGTCCTTGACGTGCAGCCCACGTACCGGATAGTACGAGAGAACATGTTAAAAGGTAAATAACCCACTGTCTCCTCACCCGGAAGTGGGGCGTCAAAAGCAGGTGATAAGAAAGCCATATTACGCAAAATATAAATGAACAGGTGTTTTTTTTCTACGCGTTTTAACGCGCAATACACAGCCATTGTTAATATGTGGCAGAGATATCTCCCCATTTTACATGAGGATAAAGACCTTAAATATGTCTTGAATCAGGGTGTTAGGTTTGTAACTACCAGGGCTATTTCTTGGTAGTATCTTTCACCAAGTTTATTCTCCGTAAACCCACACAGAAAGATCAGTGGCTAAATACAAAAGGTACTTACAAATGCGGTAAGAATAGATGCTTAACAGGTAATTTCATAAAAGTATCAAATTCTTTTACAGTACAGTTACCGAGAGAGTATGTGAACAAACATTACATTAATGTGAGACCCCGTGGGTTATTATCCATTTAACATGTTCTCGATGTTCTATCCAGTATGTGGGCTGAAGTCCAGGATTAGAGAGCATGTTAGGGACATTAGGACCTGAATATTAGGAGTCGGTGGCTCAACATTTTGGCCCAATGCAATCAGGGAAATTTAGCTGCCTATAGACATAGGTATTCATCGTTTAATGTCCTCAGGAAAGGCAAAAGAGGCAAATGCAATGGGCCCTTTACGTAAAAATAGAGGCCAGGTGATCTTTAATTTAAGCAACTAGGTACCAAGTGGCCTGAATAATGTATTTGATATAGAGGCTTTGTAGGCTAGTAACATATATTTTTCTTTTTTTTTGCATGTCATTTAAAATATACATTTTTATCAGGTGGCAGTATCTAAGTTTTGTACCTTAATAGAGCATCTGATATACTTACTGAAAGTTAGTGTTGCTCCCTTGTTTAGTAAAAAGGTTTCGGTTTTGTTTGATAACTCTACCTATATAGTATTTATTCTCATGTAATATGTACATATCGCCCCCTGTTATATAGATCAAAAAAGGAGGGTGGGTTTTGTCCATGAATAATTTTTCCTTGTTTTTTCTCTCCATGTTTTTGCCTTTTTTGTTGTGTTTTCTGTTATTCTTCTGCTTTGTTATGTCTTCGTGCTCTTCTTTGCCCATATTTGAATTGCAAACATACTTTACCTGTTTAAAGTATATGCCTTTAAAAGGAAAGAGAGGAGCCTTGTTTTGAGAGTGATTATTTAAGGGCGTAACTTTCCTCGACATGACCTTACCTTGGGTGGAGTACACAATCCCAATACTTTGGGAACGCATGCTGGCACTAAAGGGTTCATGGCAATACTCTGGGAAAGTGCTGACACTGAAGGGTTAATGGCAATTCTCTGGGAAAATGCTGGCACTGAAAGTATTAATAGTAATACTCTGCTGGCACTGAAAGTAGTAATGGCAATTCTTTGAGGACATACAAAATAGAAGACTGGCGCACACCCAATTAAATTTGCTGCACTCTGGCTAGCTTCCTTGGGACTGACACTCCTTCTATAAGTACTTTACTCACCTGATCACATGACCTTACCTTGGGTGGAGTACACAATCCCAATACTTTGGGAACGGTCTGTGATCAGGTGAGTAAAGTACTTATAGAAGGAGTGTCAGTCCCAAGGAAGCTAGCCAGAGTGCAGCAAGGAGTCGGACTTTCAACTCATAAAAGGCAAGTACTGATAGAGTAGGACCCAGCTGAAAACACAAACCTTGAAGTGGTGGCTGGGCTTAAAAAATTTGGGCAATTTAGTGAACTAACTGAGAGAATGGCAGGCTATTTAAAGCAGAATCATAGAAGGAAAACATGTAAGCAAATTTAATTGGGGGTGCGCCAGTCTTCTATTTTGTATGTCCTCAAAGAATTGCCATTACTACTTTCAGTGCCAGCAGAGTATTACTATTAATACTTTCAGTGCCAGCATTTTCCCAGAGAATTGCCATTAACCCTTCAGTGTCAGCACTTTCCCAGAGTATTGCCATGAACCCTTGTGCCAGCATGCGTTCCCAAAGTATTGGGATGTGTACTCCACCCAAGGTAAGGTCATGTAATCGGGTGAGTAAAGTACTTATAACAGGAGTGTCAGTACCAAGGAAGCTAGCCAGAGTGGCAGCAAGGAGTCGGACTTTAAGCTCATAAAAGGCAAGTACTGATAGAGTAGGACCCAGCTGAAAACGCAAACCTTGAAGTGGTGGCTGGGCTTAAAATAATTTGCCAATTTATTGAACTACCTGAGAGAATGGCAGGCTATTTAAAGCAGCATCATAGAGGGATAAAACATGTAAGCAAATTGAATTAGGTGTGCGCCAGGCTTCTATTTTGTATGTCCTCAAAGAATTGCCATTACTACTTTCAGTGCCAGCAGAGTATTATATTAATACTTTCAGTGCCAGCATTTTTCCAGAGAATTGCCATTAACCCTTCAGTGTCAGCACTTTCCCAGAGTATTGCTATTAAAACTTTTTGTGCCAGCAGAGACTACACATTAACCCTTTAGTGCTAGCAGGCTTTCCTATTTAATCTTTCAGTGCCAGCACTGTCCCAGAGTAATGCCATTAACCCTTCAGTGCCAGCAATTTTCAAAATATTGATATTAACACTTTTAGTACCAGCAGAGTTTACTTAATCCTTTCAGCTGCCAAGCATTGACATGATATACAGTATGTACCTGCTTTCCATGTCTCACTCTCCATGTTTTCCATGTCTCCATTAATTGTTCATCCGCACCTACATCTAAGTTCTAATTGTAGAGTTCGTGGAGGAAGGAAGAAAGAGGCAGAGATAGTGATCTCATGGCTGCTAGGGGACACTGTTAAAAAGTCTGCTGTTGCTTTAGCTTGCCGTTTTAGAACTGCTCTCCTCTGTATTTTTAGATGAGGTCATCCTTTAGGGTGTGGGGGGGTAAGGGTTATTCAATAACAGTTCTTATTGGTAAAAATGGTGCTAATTTTGCCCCAACCAATCAGCTTTAGCTTTCAAATGAAAATAAGTCTGATTGGTTGGGGCAAAATTAGACCTTTTTTAACAATAAGAACTTTTATTGAATCTCCCTGATAATGTTTATTGTAACATAGTAGGTACATGTACTATTTTACAGGCATCCCACCATCCCGGAGTCGCGGGATTCTCCCGGATTTTGGGGTGGTCTCCCGCACACCAGCGAGACCACCCCAAACTCCCGTGACCCGAACCTACCGTTATACTCGAGTATAAACCGAGTTTTTCAGGCTGAAAAATCAGCCTGAAAACTCGGACTCGGTTTATACTGAGTCACTCACCTTTGAAGATCAGCGTCCTCTCCATTCCGGCAGCCGCACGATCAGTCCATGTACTGGGCGCGGTGACGTCACAATTGGCGCTGGCTTGGTGCCAATTAGTGACGTCAGCCGGCGCGCCAGTACATGGACTGATCGTGCGGCTGCCGGAATGGAGAGGACGTGCTGCCAGGAATGGAGAGGACGCTGCTGCCGGAGAGGAACTGGAGAGGAACTTACCAGCACACAGTCCTAGGAAGCCCTTGGATGGAGGAGAGCCCACAGATCTGGATGAAGAGAGCCCACAGGTACAACTTAACTGGGTTTGAGGGTGACATTCAAGATGTTTTGGAAAATACAACTCCCAGCATGCTTTATTAGCTGGGAGTTGTAGTTTCCAAACATCTTGAATGCCAAGTGAGGGTGGCATTCAAGATGTTTGGAAACTACAACTCCGCTAATAAAGATGCTGGGAGTTGTAGTTTCCAAAACATCTTGAATGCCAAGTGAGGGTGGCATTCAAGATATTTGGAAACTACAACTCCCAGCATGCTTTATTAGGGGGTTGTAGTTTCCAAACATCTTGAATGCCAAGTTCTACCCTCGGTTTATACTCGAGTCAACAACTTTATTAGATTTTTAGGTGAAATTGGGTGCCTCGGGTTATACTTGGGTCGGTTTATACTGAGGTATATACGGTACCTGAGTCCGCCTCCGGAATGCCTTCGCCATGCCTCCTATGTGACGTAAATTACGTACACAGGCCAGTTACGCCACTAGCCATGCCTTAAACGTGACATAATTTACGCCACGTTAGAGGCGTGGCTAGGGTGTAACTGACCCTCCCTGACTCTGCCCCTTGGGGACGTCACGCACTCGGCCAAGCCTCCTCTCCACCCTGCCCGGAAGCCAGGTCGGCAGGGTGGGATGTCTGATGTTACAATTAACATTACGAGTTTTTAAGTCCTTGGAGTGCTCGTATCTATTTGGATTGATTTTATTTACTGGTAGCAACCAGGCAGCTGGATCTTGGACAAGGTGCAGAGGATATTATTTTATATAATATAATATTAAACTACTCAGGGATATTGTGTGGCAATAATTTTTATTATATTTGTGTATACATTCTAACCATTTTAGAGCTGGTAAATACAATTTTTTGTGATCAATAAGTGAATTTTTCTTAACATGTTTAATAGTCCTGCACAGTATTTCTGCATGTACAAATTTCAAGGATAGTAGTACTAAGTAGCTGAATGTTACTTCATATGGGGATTAGGGTGTGAAATCCAAATATGAGTCTGGTTCCCAAATGTATAGTGCCTTTAGAGCAAAGCCTTAAAATTTTGCTTTGGGTCCTTTTTTGGGCACGTTGCTAGCCATGTCCTGTGTACACCCATATTGTGTGCATAGTGCGATTTCAGAGATTAATATTTAGTATATTGTTCTTGCATGTCTGTTATTGCAGAGTGTGAGATTCTAAGAACTGTGTCTGGAAAACTGCATATAAGTACTAAAAAATGGCAATATAGGTAGGTGAATGTGTAGGTTCCAAAAGATATATATTTTGTAGGGTATTTCCAAAACTGAGGGAAGTTTAGTTTGATAAAATGAAAGATCTGTAATTGCTCTGAATGGTCCAATTCAGGGTTACTTGGTGGCTTGTCTTTGTGTACCACCCATAAAGTAGTATACTATTTGATTCAGGACATATGGGAGATTGATATTTAGTGTACAACTGCATCCTTAATTCTGCATGTAGGTATTAAAGAATGGCAACGTTAAATAGCAAAAGGTATGTAGATTCCAAAAATATATAAGTTGTGGTTTTTCATGTTTGAAAACAGGTAAGCTATTAAAATAAAAGCAGTTTGATTGCATTGACAGATTTGACGTTGCATGATCCATTTGGATTAATTGGTGGCCATGTGTATACCCGAATATGGAATACCATTTTATAGTGTGTATGAGTAAGATTTAAACTCTGTTGTCTTTTTTTCTTATTTTTTCAGAAAATCTCCCTGAAAGCGTGAAATTTTACAAAGAAATCCAGTGCAATATTTTGCATGCATGTTTGAAAGAAAGAATGGTAATGTTACATAGTTGGTGTAAGATTACAAAAAACTAACAGGGAGATTCAATAAGTCTTATCGTTTAAAATGGTGCTAATTTTGTCCCAACCAATCAGATGAAGCTTTCAAATGTTAAATAAGATCTGATTGGTTGGGGCAAAATTAGCACCATTTTACACGATAAGAACTTTTATTGAATAATATGGTAGTATTATTGATAGTTTGTGGGAAGAATTCCAAGATTGAGGGGTGTGTAGTTTGAATAACTGAAGGCAATTCTAAATAAACAAATAACTTGCTATTTTTTGTTGTTGTTGTAATTGCCTTCATGCATTGGGCCAGCCATGTATCTGTGTTTTTCTTTAAAATGGACCTTTTTTTGTAGAAAAAAAGGAAAATCTTGTCTGGATATAAAGCAATAACATAACCTAGTGAATAATTAATACTGTATTCTATATATACACTATCAGCCCAACCAATCACATGTTAGCTTTCAAATGTTAAATAATATCTGATTGGGTGGGGCAAAATTAGCACCATTTTTAAGGATAAGACCTTTTATGAATCTCCCTGTATCGCCTTATTACCCAGAGACACAACACTTTTTTTGGGGTTAGTGCGACATTAACCCCTTTTATTGGGGTTATTAATCTAATGATTTAAAGAGCAAGTCCACTCAAAAAAAATGTTTAAAATGTAGATTACCCCTCAAACCCCACTTTTGCAATATATCTACAGTTTCCAAAGTGCTCCTGAACTTCCTTACCGGTCCTGACCCGGTCCTTCGCCATCTAGGCGACGCACCTGCTCCTGTTTCGAGCAAAAACAGGAGCAAGAGACTATGCGCTGACCGACGCTTTACTTCATGGTCACAGCTGTCAGGAGTTGTGTGTGTGACGTCACGTCATGCCTTAACTGACAGCAGCAACCAGGAAGTGGATTGGCTGTCAGCAGCAGCATAGGAGCGGCGAGGGACCTGGTCAGGTAAGTAAGTTCAGGAGCGTCTTTGGATTTTGTTAGTAATGCAAAAGTGGGGTTTTGGGGGGTAATCTACATTTTAAACAAAGGTTTTTTTTAGTGGACATGCCCTTTAATACTGGGGATTGCTAGTTTTAGCGCATCTGTTAAAAGTGTTGTTTGTAGACTTCGAAAAGCAAATCTAGTATTAAATACTGGAAGTAACATTTACCCATATCGAAAATGTCACTTGGGTAAATGAGCCCTATGTTTTAGTATTTTATATATATATCCATCCCCTTCCATGCTCCTATGGGACGCTACTGTAAGCGATATACTTACAACAACATATGTTTATAACCAGGAAGGATGCCAACCACTGACACAACCCCTGACTAACCTCTTGCGCAGCACTTACATCAGAGATTTGTGATTGTTTTGTTGAATGTGGTAGGATAGCAACAGTAATGGGGCAGGTATAACCTGTCGGGTTGTCCCTGCCTTCCTCCGCGTGCTGTTGTTGTTAGTTCTGGGGAAAGGCTCTCTCCTTTCTTGTTTACATTCCTTTTGTCAGCGTATTTCATCACAATTTTTAACTTTTGAGTAACTAATATTGTCGCGGACTCGGGGTGACAGTCTAAAGGGAGCACGATGAGTACACGGTGGTCAAGTTGTTGTTAAGGGCGCGGCATCCCCGGCTGTTCTCGTAAAGCTCTCCCAGCATCAAGGGTCCCCCTCCTTTGTCCCCCTTTTCCGGTGATTAGTGAACGTTCTGTATTAGCATTATAGGTGGGGCCCCGGCCTGACTTTTTTCCTTGCACTGACAATTGTGGGTGATGTAACTTTAGTCACCTATGTATTTACCATTAAACCGCCGTTACTTTACTCTTCCGCGGCCAACGGGGACCCCTTCCTTGTGGATAGTACACCCCCACATGTAAATGTATATAAACGCGCTTGGATATCTGCTGCTTACATCTGTTTTGTTGGCTTGGATATAGATTAAGGACCCTGAACTGACAAAACCACACTTTGAAAAATTGTTCATTTATATGATCCCCTTCTATATTAGTTGGCCGCTAACCACGCCCAATCTTTAATAGGACGTGTAGTGCAATACGTTTGGAATGTGTATTTGTCTCCCCTTTTTCTTTGTAAAAGTCACTCGAGTATTTCTAAAAAATTCCCTTGATCACTTTACTTTCATTCACCCACTTATCAGTATTACGTATGACATACATGACCTTACCTTGGGTGGAGTACACAATCCCAATACTTTGGGAACGCATGCTGGCACTGAAGGGTTCATGGCAATACTCTGGGAAAGTGCTGGCACTGAAAGTGTTAATGCCAATACTCTTAAAGGGCTAGGCCACACTACTAAGCTTTTAAGTGTGATGGGATTGCGACCTGATCACGCTTGCAGTAGTGTTGGTCTATGGGGGTGGCCACATCACCTCAGTTGGTGTCCGCTGCGCTGCAATCCACTTATCGGAGCACATGCTATCACCATTTTCAGTGTGATTCACGTGTGCTCTAATAAGGGCAAATTGGGCAAATCGAATGTGCAAGCTGACATTAACGCATACGCTTACATTTTCACAATCGCAAGCATTCTGGTGTGGCCTCACCCGGAAAGTCTGCCGGCACTGAAAGAGTTAAACATCTCAGATCTCACCAAATTTCCATGTTCCGCCCTCACCCGGCTGGATACAATTTCTGGGGAAAGCACTGGCGCCATTTACCATGCATCCACTGAAAACCTTTTCTGACATAAGGGCACTAAGATCCATGATAGCTAAAAATGGCAAGCTGGCTGGAAGAACGAGACATAATAGTGAGAGGTTATTTTTTTTATCTAAAAAAAAAAAGTGGCCTGCCAAACTTTCCAACTTTTTGTGTGAGGGGGTCAGAACAATCAGGTTGGTTACAGACACTTGCGCTTATGCCGAGTGTAACTGAGGGCGTCTGCATGCACTTACGATCTGTTAGTGCATGAGAATCACAATGCAAGTCAATAATGGTGGCCACATTTCATGCCTTGCACAGTAATCTATTTTCGGAGTGCATGCGATCAGTATTTTTTTTGCAAATCGCATGTACTCCGATTACATAAAATTTCACAGATTGCAGTGCTGTAATGCACAACACACTGTCAAAATGGTGTCCAGAACGCTGACTTTTACACCCAGGGGGTTGGCACTGCTGTGGCTGGTGACTTTAGGTCATTTGGCTGGATCATTTTCAGACCTTTAAACCGGGTTTTAATTGGAACCAAACTTCCCCTTTAAAGGCCATCTTGTAGTGTTATCAGCTACCAAAGGGTACCTTGCACTCTATATGCAGTATTCACTGCAGTTTTACTAAAAATACATCTTTATCGAAATTTCCATAAAAACATTATTAGGCCTAACACATTTCAAGAGCTATGTGCTCCCTTAATCATCAGCCTAGGCGTTATCATGTATTTATGGAAATTTCAGTAAAAATGTATTTTTAGTAAAACTGCCGTGAATATGGCATATGGAGTGTGAGGTACCCTTTGGTAGCAGATTATGGATTGGGTCCAGGGCTACACAGCACCTTACCACCATGACGATGGGGTGAGTCCTTATCAGTCGGTGTGATATTGTTGTACCAATTAAAGAATAGGTTAGGATTGCCTGGCAAGTGCAAGGTTCGGGGTATTTTACACCTGGACATAACCAAGTGAGTGTGGAAAATAGTAAATTCCTTATTGATTGATTTGATAAGTTTCACTAGCGCCAGTGATTAACTCACATTAGGTGTGTGTGTAGTGTGCACACACGGACACCCAGTACACACAGTTGGAGTCACTTTCATTTGATTTTATCTTGTATTGTGTTAAACAAAGAAATACATTTGAATTTACAGAATCAAGTTCAACCCCACAATCACCAGATCGTTGGTCAATTGTTCTGGCCAGGTGTGGCTTTTTCACACGCGATGGAATCACAAACACAATCGTATTGAGCTTGTGAAGGTTCTCATTCATCCAGGTCATGGTATATCTGTTGTATTCAATTAGATCAACTGGACTTAAAGTTTAGTTCTTGAAGACGTTTTGCTAGTCATCCGACTGGCTTTATCAATTCAGAATGACTTGTACAAGAATCTGTGATTGCATTGTGGCTAAGAGATGTTTTAGGAACGCCCAGAGTAAGGTGTCAAAACAGCATTGTACATGGCAGACAGTTGGTGTCGAAAACCCCCCCCACCACCACCACCTCTATTCAGGCTTGGTTTCTTTATTTTCACATAAATGGCCTCCTTGATACCTCTTCAAAGGAACAGGACTGGTTCAAGCATTCCTATAACACCTCTTAGCCACAATGCAATCACACCTTGCATTCAAATAGTATAGTATTTGAGGTTGAATAAAGACATACATCCATCCAGTTCAACCCATCTAGCAATATCCTCATTTCCTGCCTAACTGTTGATCCAGAGGATGGCAAAAAAAAACCACCAAATTTATGAAGGGGGAAAAAATTCCTTCCTGACTCCAAGTGTCAATCGGAAATTTCCCTGGATCAACGCTACTTTATGTATCAATACCAGTAACTTGCAACATTCCTAGTTTGCAGAAACTCATCCAGCTTTTTTTTTTAAACTAATCAATGAATCTGCCATAACAACGTCCACTGAAAGACAGTTCCATAGCTTTACCGTTCTCACAGTGAAAAACCCTTTCCGAGCTTGAAGCCTAAACCTTTTTTCTTCAAGTCTTAAGGGATGTCCTTGTGTCCTTTGACATGTTCTATTGGTGAACAATGCCCCAGATAGTTTATTGTATGGCCCATTAATGTATTTATACACAGTAATCATATCCCCAAGCAAGCGCCTTTTCTCCAGCGTACATAATTGTAACTTTTCCAGTCTCTCTTCATATTCAAGCTCCCCCAATCCCCTTATTAATTTATTTGCCCTTCTCTGAACCCTTTCCATTTCAAAGATGTCCTTTTTGTTCACAGGATTCCAAAATTGCACTGCATATTCCAAATGAGGCCTTACCAATGCTTTGTAGAGTATTACATTTTACTCCCTTGAATCCACACCTCTCTTTATACAAGACAATACCATGCTGGCTCTGGTTGTTGCCGCCTGGCACTGCTTGCTACCTTTAAGTTTGTTATCCACCAAAACTCCAAGATCCGTTTCCAACAGGGATTCACTTAACACAGAGCCATTTATAGTATAAGTAGCACAAGGATTTTTAAGTCCAAAATGCATCACCTTACAAAGTTTTGTGTTGTCAGCAAACACAGAAACCTTGCTGACAATACCCACTTCCAAATCATTAATAAATAGAAGCGGCCCCAGCACAGAACCCTATGGCACCCCACTTAGCACTTTAGTTCATAATGATGAAGCCCCTTTAACAACTACTCTCTGCATCCTATTCATTAACCATTTTCCATCCAAGTACAAATGTGACTCCCAACCAACAACCTTAGTTTATACATTAGTCTCCTATGGGGGACTGTATAATAGCCTTTGCAAAATCCAAGTAAACTTCATCTACTGCTATGCCAGTCTAATTTCTACTTACTTCTACTCCTCATAAAAGCCAAGCAAGTTAGTTTGACAAGATCTATTCCTCCTAAATCCATGCTGGTTACTACTTTAATGTCAGTCCTTGAAACATAATCTAGAACTGTTCCCTTATTACTTTCCAGGATCTTCCCCACCACTGAAGTTAAACTTACAGGCCTGTAATTACCCGGCTGTGAACGACTAACCTTTTAGAATATTGGAATAACATCAGCCTTTTTCCAATCCAGAGCCACACCACCGGACATGAGGGAATCAGCAAAATAAAGAAACATAGCCTAGATAAAACTGAACTTAGCTCCTTAAGTACCCGAGGATGTATTTTATCCGGTCCAGGAGATTTATTAATATTAACCTTATTTATTTCTTCTGTCCCATATCCTTGGTTAACCAAAGTGCACTTAAATCTTTTATACCATTATTGCTACTATACTCTATGATATCTGTACTTGGATCTTCTATAGTGTATATAGAGGGGAAAAAATTATTCAACATTTGCTTTATCGCCTTCCTCCGTAACTATCTTATCCCCATTAATTAATGGTGCCACATTCTCAGTCCTCATCTCTTTACTATTAATAACTTAAAACATTTTTAAATTTCATAATGTCATTAACACCTGGCTGTGATATGCTAATGGGGATTTTCCAGGGTACATATTCCAACAGATTCTTGTACAAGGCATTCGAATTGAGAAAGCCAGTCGGATGACTAGCGAACTTCTTCAAGAACTAAACTTTAAGTCCAGTAATCTAACTGAATACAACAGATATGCAATTGTATTGTGTGTTAAAACACGCCAGTGTGGCCTAGCCCAGAGTCTCCGGTTTCATTCATAGATATTTTTATATCATAGTAAAGGGAAATTATGGACTTTTGTTCTCAATTCCTTTATTAGTTGAGCCTAGTCACCTGGTCACATGACTTAAAATATTAATATGTGTACAAAAATATAAGCTCTCACACTGTGTACTCTCATTTACCACACTATCATCTTACGGTCCAGTTCATCTCACAGCCTTCTCTATTTAGCAAACACCTTAATTGTCACATTTGTTGCTTCTAAATTTGTTGTGGAGGACCGATAGGTTAAGCATACATCTGTGCAAAATTCATTAGATCTTTGGGCGGAGCCTGACCGCATAGAAATAATAGAAAAACATAGATTAGAGGGCACTAGATACAATGTAATTGAGAGATATAACCCAATTATAAGTTTTATAGGGTAAAGATAAACACTGGGGAGGTGCTAGATAGGGTAATAATTAAGATATGACTAGAGAGAAAAATATAAAAAAAACCTACACAACACTCGTTGTGAAAATATAAAAATCCTTTATTATTATTCGTGGGACATGTGGTTAGATCCATGACACATGGTAATATAAAAAAAAACAATTAAAACACATTGTCTGTCTAGTCAATGCTTGAGTGTTCACCGCACTAAGAAGCCTCACAGGCGAGCGCATACGCATTTGGGCCCCTTGATCTGTAGTGGTTTGGAGCGATGGTCATTACCCTCTACTCCCGATTTGCTGCACTAATCTGCTTTATTACCCCTGTTCTGTCCGCCGACTGTTAGACTGAGACATTGTACTCTGACAGCATTTTTTCCAACTATCGGGCAATCAGTTTGAGGTACCGCTCTATAATTTACAACTTTTTTTTTTTAATTTACATTACATGTTTACTAGAAAATTTGCACTACGTATGAGACTAGACAGACAATCTGGGTTATCAATAAAAGTCTTATCGTTAAAATGGTGCTAATTTTGCCCCAACCAATCAGATGTTAGCTTTCAAATGTTAAATAAGATCGGATTGGTTGGGGCAAAATAGCACCATTTTAAACGATGAGAACTTTTATTAATCTCCCTGATGTTGTTTTAATTGGATCTAACCATGTCCCCGAATAATTAATAAAGGATTTTTATATTTTCACAACTGAGTGTGCAGATATCTTTAGGTTTTCTATGTTTTCTCTAGTCACTAGAATTATGGCCACGGGTTAAAGAGCTCCTGATCAAGAGTAGTGCACATGTTCCACAACAGCCAGGAAATACAGAAAAGGTTTAGGGAGTATGTGAGGATACCACAGACATAATGGAGTACTTAAGGATAACTATTGCCTCAATGCATTTTTTTTAAACTGCTTTCAAAAGAGTAATGGTATGCAGCCCTCCCCATACATTTTTTTCCTGATTTCGAGCTTTCTCCTGACTTCAATTAGCCGTGCTGTGAAGGGGCGTAACAATTCTGTCTGCCTGTAACTGTCACTCAAAGCTAGCATGTGAGAAAACACTCCTCCCCCACCCTTGATCAGGTGGCAGGGGTGTCCCTAGGGTTTTTGGCACCTGAAAATGTTTGAATGCCGCTCCTAGGGCGATGTGGCACGGTGCGCTCCTTGGCAAAGTTTTGGTGCTTTGGTTGTGGGCGTGGCTTTCTTTGATGGTGTGGCAACATTTTGATAATTTTGTATTGGAAAACATTTATTTATACAGTTGAGTTTATACATAAAAACACTCTAGAATAAAGATGATAGGGAAAACATTTTAAGCTTGCCACCACGTCAATATAGATTCTTTCAGAAGGGCCCTAACTAACTAGTCTAACCTAACCTAACAAGCCAGCTAAAGCGAGCCTAACCATATGAAATTCCTTTTAACAATATCCAACATATCTTAGTCAAAGAGAAATATTTAAAAAATATCTGCAGCAAATATAGTTTTTGGTAGAGCAATCTGTTTAATATTGTGTCCCCATCATATTTGTATTTAGGCAAGTCAACAAGTCATTAGTTTATTTTTTTTCTCCAAAGAGGGCAAGAGGGCTGAAGTAGGTAGGTGGTCCCAGCCCCCAAGTAGGTAGGTTAGTAGGCCCCAGTACACAAGTAGGTAGGTAGGTAGGCCCTACACACAAGAAGTAGGTAGGCCCAAGCAGACAAGTAAGTATGTACCAGCCCCCAAATAGGTAGGTAGCCAGCCCCCAATTAATTAGGTAGGCCCCACACACAATAGGTAGCCAGCCCCCAATAGGTACAGGCCCCAAGTAGGTAGGTGAACCCAGCAACACAGTAGGTAGTAGCCCTCCTGAAAATGCACTGTGCAGATGGTGGGACCGCGGGGGGTTAAGCAAGCAAGGAGCTCAGTGACCCCAGCGCTGCCATTCACCATCCGAGACAGACACTGCCATACCCTGCACAACCTCTCATACCACCTGGGACCAACCCCCTTCCCAGTTCTTCCTCCTCGGTTCTGTTCTGTGTAAATTTACCCCAAACCCCGACACCCCACTCTGGAAACCTAGACACTGCGCTGACTGATCTGGACCAGATCCAGACAATAGACAGGGGTGCAGCTTCAGTCCTGGGCCTCCCCACAGATCGAAGACGCAGCAATTTTTTTTATCCCACGTCCAGAAGCAACATCCGAACTTCCGGTTCGGACTGTCCCTGGACTTCAGTTTTGCAGCTGCTGTTTGGGTTTCCAAACTTCGATCATCACTGGTTTGAACACAGGCGCTCGCTTTGCTATTAAAGGAGGAGAAAACCCAGGGAAATGCCGCCTGTTTTTTTTTTTTTTAACTTTTTCAAGTTGCTTCATGGTAGGAGTGGCGCTGGAATGCGGCTTTTAGCACGTATCTTTGCTTTGTGATATCTAAAGAGGGCAGCATGGCTGTAAATGTGGTAAGCGATTTCAGCTGCTGAGAAGTGTGGAAATGTAATGGGGTAATGTTATTTTTTTGATATTTGTTTGTCCTTTAACCAACTTCTTTCAATCCATTATCCCCCAAATGGCTACAAATGTACAGGGCCCATCTCACCCCTCCACTATTATTCAAAGGAGAAAACACGACGTAAGGAATGAAGAAGAAAATATCAGGACTAGGACACAAACCCCCACCACCACCACCTCTATTCAGGCTTGGTTTCTTTATTTTCACATAAATGGCCTCCTTGATACCTCTTCAAAGGAACAGGACTGGTTCAAGCATTCCTATAACACCTCTTAGCCACAATGCAATCACACCTTGCATTCAAATAGTATAGTATTTGAGGTTGAATAAAGACATACATCCATCCAGTTCAACCCATCTAGCAATATCCTCATTTCCTGCCTAACTGTTGATCCAGAGGATGGCAAAAAAAAACCACCAAATTTATGAAGGGGGAAAAAATTCCTTCCTGACTCCAAGTGTCAATCGGAAATTTCCCTGGATCAACGCTACTTTATGTATCAATACCAGTAACTTGCAACATTCCTAGTTTGCAGAAACTCATCCAGCTTTTTTTTTTAAACTAATCAATGAATCTGCCATAACAACGTCCACTGAAAGACAGTTCCATAGCTTTACCGTTCTCACAGTGAAAAACCCTTTCCGAGCTTGAAGCCTAAACCTTTTTTCTTCAAGTCTTAAGGGATGTCCTTGTGTCCTTTGACATGTTCTATTGGTGAACAATGCCCCAGATAGTTTATTGTATGGCCCATTAATGTATTTATACACAGTAATCATATCCCCAAGCAAGCGCCTTTTCTCCAGCGTACATAATTGTAACTTTTCCAGTCTCTCTTCATATTCAAGCTCCCCCAATCCCCTTATTAATTTATTTGCCCTTCTCTGAACCCTTTCCATTTCAAAGATGTCCTTTTTGTTCACAGGATTCCAAAATTGCACTGCATATTCCAAATGAGGCCTTACCAATGCTTTGTAGAGTATTACATTTTACTCCCTTGAATCCACACCTCTCTTTATACAAGACAATACCATGCTGGCTCTGGTTGTTGCCGCCTGGCACTGCTTGCTACCTTTAAGTTTGTTATCCACCAAAACTCCAAGATCCGTTTCCAACAGGGATTCACTTAACACAGAGCCATTTATAGTATAAGTAGCACAAGGATTTTTAAGTCCAAAATGCATCACCTTACAAAGTTTTGTGTTGTCAGCAAACACAGAAACCTTGCTGACAATACCCACTTCCAAATCATTAATAAATAGAAGCGGCCCCAGCACAGAACCCTATGGCACCCCACTTAGCACTTTAGTTCATAATGATGAAGCCCCTTTAACAACTACTCTCTGCATCCTATTCATTAACCAATTTTCTATCCAAGTACAAATGTGACTCCCCAGACCAACAGACCTTAGTTTATACATTAGTCTCCTATGGGGGACTGTATCAATAGCCTTTGCAAAATCCAAGTAAACTTCATCTACTGCTATGCCAGAGTCTAAATTTCTACTTACTTCCTCATAAAAGCCAAGCAAGTTAGTTTGACAAGATCTATTCCTCCTAAATCCATGCTGGTTACTACTTATAATGTCAGTCCTTGAAACATAATCTAGAACATGTTCCCTTATTAAACTTTCCAGGATCTTCCCCACCACTGAAGTTAAACTTACAGGCCTGTAATTACCCGGCTGTGAACGACTAACCTTTTAGAATATTGGAATAACATCAGCCTTTTTCCAATCCAGAGCCACACCACCGGACATGAGGGAATCAGCAAAAATAAGAAACAATAGCCTAGATAAAACTGAACTTAGCTCCTTAAGTACCCGAGGATGTATTTTATCCGGTCCAGGAGATTTATTAATATTAACCTTATTTAGTTCTTTCTGTACCATATCCTTGGTTAACCAAAGTGCACTTAAATCTTTTATACCATTATTGCTACTATACTCTATGATATCTGTACTTGGATCTTCTATAGTGTATATAGAGGGGAAAAAATTATTCAAGACATTTGCTTTATCGCCTTCCTCCGTAACTATCTTATCCCCATTAATTAATGGTGCCACATTCTCAGTCCTCATCTTCTTACTATTAATATACTTAAAACATTTTTAAATTTCATAATGTCATTAACACCTGGCTGTGATATGCTAATGGGGATTTTCCAGGGTACATAATTGCCAACAGATTCTTGTACAAGTCATTCTGAATTGAGAAAGCCAGTCGGATGACTAGCGAAACGTCTTCAAGAACTAAACTTTAAGTCCAGTAGATCTAACTGAATACAACAGATATGCAATTGTATTGTGTGTTAAAACACGCCAGTGTGGCCTAGCCCAGAGTCTCCGGTTTCATTCATAGATATTTTTATATCATAGTAAAGAGGAAATTATGGACTTTTGTTCTCAATTCCTTTATTAGTTGAGCCTAGTCCACTGGTCACTGAACTTAAAATATTAATATGTGTACAAAAATATAAGCTCTCACACTGTGTACTCTCATTTTACCCAAGGTATCATCTTACAAGGTCCAGTTCAACTAGCCTTCTCTATTTAGCAAACACCTTAATTGTCACATCTTGTTGCTTCTAAATTTGTTGTGGAGGACCGATAGGTTAAGCATACATCTGTGCAAAATTCATTAGATCTTTGGGGCGGAGCCTGACCGCATAGAAATATGAAAAACATAGATTAGAGGGCACTAGATACAAATGTAATTGAGAGATATAACCCAATTATAAGTTTTATAGGGTAAAGATAAACACTGGGGAGGTGCTAGATAGGGTAATAATTAAGATATGACTAGAGAGAACATATAAAAAAAAACCCTACACAACACTCGTTGTGAAAATATAAAAATCCTTTATTAATTATTCGTGGGACATGTGGTTAGATCCATGACACATGGTAAATTAAAAACAATTAAAAACACATTGTCTGTCTAGTCAATGCATGTGAGTGTTCAGCCGCACTAAGAAGCCATCACAGGCGAGCGCATACGGCATTTGGTCGGCCCTTGATCTGTAGTGGTTTGGAGCGATGGTCATTACCCTCTACTCCCGGACTGATTTGCTGCACTAATCTGCTTTATTACCCCTGTTCTGTCCGCCGACTGGTAGACTGAGACATTGTACTCTGACAGCATTTTTTCCAACTATCGGGCAATCAGTTTAGAGGTACCGCTCTATAATTTACATTACATTTTTTTTTTTAATTTACATTACATGTTTACATTAGAAAATTTGCACTACAGTATTGAGGACTAGACAGACAATCTGGGTTATTCAATAAAAGGTCTTATCGTTAAAAATGGTGCTAATTTTGCCCCAACCAATCAGATGTTAGCTTTCAAATGTTAAATAAGATCTGATTGGTTGGGGCAAAATTAGCACCATTTTAAACGATGAGAACTTTTATTGAATCTCCCTGAATGTGTTTTTAATTGGATCTAACCATGTCCCACGAATAATTAATAAAGGATTTTTATATTTTCACAACACTGAGTGTGCAGATATCTTTAGGGTTTTCTATGTTTTCTCTAGTCACATAGAAATATGGCCACTGGTTAAAGAGCTCCTGATCAAGAGTAGTGCACATGTTCCACAACAGCCAGGAAGATACAGAAAAGGTTTAGGGAGTATGTGAGGATACCACAGACATAATGGAGTACTTAAAGGATAACTATTGCCTCAATGCATTTTTTTTTAAACTGCTTTCAAAAGAGTAATGGTATGCAGCCCTCCCCATACATTTTTTTCCTGATTTCGAGCTTTTCTCTGACTTCAATTAGCCGTGCTGTGAAGGGGGCGTAACAATTCTGTCTGCCTGTAACTGTCACTCAAAGCTAGCATGCGAGAAAACACTCCTCCTCCCACCCTTGATCAGGTGGCAGGGGTGTCCCTAGGGTTTTTGGCACCTGAAAATGTTTGAATGCCGCTCCTAGGCGGATGTGCGACGGTGCGCTCCTTGGCAAAGTTTGTGTGGCTTTGTGTGTGGGCGTGGCTTCTTTGATGGGTGTGGCAACATTTTTGATAATTTTGTATTGGAAAACATTTATTTATACAGTTGAGTTTATACATAAAAACATTCTCTAGAAATAAAGATGATAGGGAAAACATTTGTAAGCTTGCCACCACGTCAATATAGATTCTTTCAGAAGGGCCCTAACTAACTAGTCTAACCTAACCTAACAAGCCAGCTAAAGCGAGCCTAACCATATGAAATTCCTTTTAACAATATCCAACATATCTTTAGTCAAAGAGAAATATTTAAAAAATATCTGCAGCAAATATATGTTTGGTAGAGCAATCTGTTTAATATTGTGTCCCCATCATATTTGTTATTTAGGCAAAGTCAACAAGTCATTTAGTTTATTTTTTTTCTCCAAAGAGGGCAAGAGGGCTGAAGTAGGTAGGTAGGTCCCAGCCCCCAAGTAGGTAGGTTAGGTAGGCCCCAGTACACAAGTAGGTAGGTAGGTAGGCCCTAGCACACAAGAAGGTAGGTAGGCCCAAGCAGACAAGTAAGTATGTAGCCAGCCCCCAAATAGGTAGGTAGCCAGCCCCCAATTAAGTAGGTAGGCCCCAGCACACAAATAGGTAGCCAGCCCCCAAATAGGTAGGCAGGCCCCAAGTAGGTAGGTGAACCCCAGCACACAAGTAGGTAGGTAGCCCTCCTGAAAATGCACTGTGCAGATGGTGGGAAGCCGCGGGGGGTTAAGCAGAGCAAGGAGCTCAGTGACCCCAGCGCTGCCATTCACCATCCGGAGACAGACACTGCCATACCCTGCACAACCTGCTCATACCACCTGGAGACCAACCCCCTTCCCAGTTCTTCCTCCTCAGGTTCTGTTCTGTGTAAATTTACCCCAAACCCCGACGACCCCACTCTGGAAACCTAGACACTGCGCTGACTGATCTGGACCAGATCCAGACAATAGACAGGGGTGCAGCTTCAGTCCTGGGCCTCCCCACAGATCGAAGACGCAGCAGATTTTTTTTCATTCCCACGTCCAGAAGCAACATCCGAACTTCCGGTTCGGACTGTCCCTGGACTTCAGGTTTTGCAGCTGCTGTGTTTGGGTTTCCAAACTTCCGATCATCACTGGTTTGAACACAGGCGCTCGCTGTGCTATTAAAAGGAGGAGGAAAACCCAGGGAAATGCCGCCTGTTTTTTTTTTTTTTTAACTTTTTCAAGTTGCTTCATGGTAGGAGTGGCGCTGGAATGCGGGCTTTTAGCACGTATCTTTGCTTTGTGATATCTAAGAGAGGGCAGCATGGCTGTAAATGTGTGTAAGCGATTTCAGCTGCTGGAAGTGTGGAAATGTAATGGGGGTAATGTTATTTTTTTTTGATATTGTTGTCCTTTAACCAACTTCTTTCAATCCATTATCCCCCAAAATGGCTACAAATGTACAGGGCCCATCTAACACCTCCACTATTATTCAACTAAGGAGGAAATCCTACTCGATAACAGCCAAATTGGGTCTACTCCAGGACTTAGGACACCAAACGGAGTGTCTTACGACCCAAACTTAACCAGGCTAAAGCTAAATATACATGGGGCCTCCCCTTTAAGCTTATAGTGACGCTAAAAAGGAAAATAGCGATCATTGATCCCTCTTTGCTACTGAGACTGGGAATCCAATCCTCAATCTACCTACAGGCAGAGGAACTCAAAGAGAGAATCCCACCACCTAACGACACATGGTCTGTAACCGCCAACCGATTATCACATGCCGATTACAGGTATGACTCTTACAACGTTAGGCTATTGATGGACTTTAGCACCTTTATCCTGAAAACCATATGGTCTCTGGTAACATCTAACATCATAAACTATCCATACAGAAACAGGGTCCATGTACACCATTCCATAAACTGGGCTTTAAAATAGAGCCACTCAATCTACACAAAGAGACTGTAAAGTAAGCCAAGGAAGCTCCCTTTGAATGCTGGCCACTCTTTCTTTTAGAGGTTAAGCAAAAAAACCCCACCCCCATGAATTTGGTGGGGATCCACTGTTTTACCATATTATTGGGGGAGTATGTTATACTGTTTAATGTCTTATATATAGAAATAGGATAGTATACATCCACACAGAGTGATATTAATGACCAAATTTATTCAATACATACAAAAAATAGAAGCCTAGTACACATTCAATTAATTTGCTTACATTTTACTTTACTATTGTATTGCGATTTAAAAAGCCTGCCCTTCTCTCTGGATAAATTAAAGCAATCAGTTCAATAACTTGGCCAAATTATTTTAAGGCCAGCAACCACTTTTCACAGTTTGCTTTATTCTGCTGGGTCCTAACTAACCTAACTAACCTAAACTAACCTTTTTTTTACCTTAGTAACTTTTCACCTTCTTAGGAGATGTAATTCTTAAGCTTTGTTTTTATATTAGTACCTGCCTTTTGTGAGATGACAGTCCCTGCTGTTCTTTCGTTTGCTTTCTTGGGACTGACTCTCCAGCTCTAAGTACTTGAACACATAACCCACTGTGGGTGGAGTACACATTTCCCAGAGGCTTGGTCAAGCCCCCAATGCAACAAGCGATTTATATAGAAATAGGATAGTATACATGCACACAGATTGACCAAATTTATTCAATACATTCAAAAAATAGAAGCCTAGTGCAGGTATTGATATGAAGATAAAGTTTAAGAATTACTGCGCCTGGCAGGAAGCCCAGGAGAAATGGCACCTTCTACCCGCAGAATGTTTCCAAATTAGTCAGCTTATTTTGCTTCCTCACATACAGCATGCACTCACTCTACAGAACTATCACCATTTAAAAACATGCCTAACCCTTCCCTTAAGTTAACTACTAACATTTATGATGTAATATGCTCAAACAGAAATACGGTACGACTCTCAAACCATGATCAATGGGAGCTCTGGCTAGGGGAGAAACACTTTGATGGAGACTGGGAACAATTAATTGAAATTTTAAGAAAATGCTCCGTAAATACCCTGATTAATTTCAAAGTGCTGCATAAATGGTACATTACACCAGCCAAATTAAATAGGATAACCCCAACAGTACCCCATTCTATTTCCACAATTGCAGACGGAGTGCCCACGTTTACAACTGCTGGTGGACATGTCCATCATGGAAGTAGTCAGCACCCTCATTTCCTTTTATTTTAGAAAGCATTAGGTGGATGTTCCATATGGAAGCAGCTCTTTTACAGAGTGAGGGGCACCATACATACATTACAAAGATTTGGTGTATCAGGATGGAGGAGGCAAGATAATACTGAAAATATGAGTCCCTGGGTGGCAATGGCACCCCTACCATGAAGCAATCTGAAACATTTGCTCATGTTACCCCTCGCCCCATGGTCATATAGAAAAGTGGCAGTTAAAAAAATAAATAAACTCCTTCCTGCAATGGAGTTAATTTCATAGAAGAGGAGAAAGGGGTTGAGTGCTTTACCTTGCAGTGTCTGCACCTGGGAATGGAGCAGAATGGACAGCAAGTTTTAGTTGTATTAGAAAGAATATTGTACAGGGGACAGAATTCCACTCACACTATCTCCACACTGGCAGTGGTTGGGACTGAACACACTTCCTCATGGTTTGGACAGACACTGGGGGGCTGGTTTGTGTCCATTTTATGAGCTGACTGGGCCCTAGGTTCTGGTGTGGGAATGGAGAATGATGGGAACTGTCGTCAGGGGAGAAATTTGTTAAGTTAGTTACTCTTTTGTTTGCATGTGTGTGTCTGTGTATCTGTGTGGGGGGTATCTGTGTAACTGATTTAATGCCTGCCATAGTGGCTTTTTATACGAATAAAGGAATTATTTTTAGCTTAATACATTTTGTATGTGTTTATTGAGGGTGTGCCCTTATATAATCCACAGCTATTTCTCTGGTTCTTTTGTTTAGGTATCTGTGTATGAATCTGTGTATGTCTGTCTGTGAGTATAGCACAGGACACAAATAATTTAAAACATTAGTCCCCAGCGCATATTAAAGAGACAGTGCAGCCCTCCCACAACAGTCAGACTAAGACAGTATCAATGTATATTATAACCCTTTCCTGTCAACCGTCAAAGAGCAGAGTTGCCAGGGGGGTCCAGTGAAGGAGAGCTAAAGCAGGGGACAACGAGAGGATCCCTGAGTAACACTGAGTTTTAAATTATTTGTGTCCTGTACTTTACCCCAAAGCATTCATAGCTACTTAATAAAGGGTAAAATAACAGACAAAGGATCTACACATGGCACTCCTAACCAAAAATTACAGACCAGATCTAAGTGGAATATGCCACCTTTTATTTCTATATCACCACAGTGTTCTCCCCAGAATTTTTTTCAAGCCGGGTGGCATGAAAATGTAGCTGGGTGGGACAGGACGGGGAAATTTGGTGGTGAGGAAAATTTAATGTGCTCTATTTTTACTAGTTAATTATTTATATTAATTAATGTGAGGTTTCCTGAGGGAAACGCTAGCCTGAAAATTTGGTACAAATTTGTAGGACATATTGGAGAATTATGCTATCTTCGAGCTAAGGAATTCATAAAAGAGATATCGGATAAAAGAGATTAAAATTAAATGAGTAGAATATTCAAACACAAACATTTCCAAAGTTTATAATGACAGCCCAACTGTTATTGGGCCAGTTGGAAAAAAAATCATAGGTCAAGCCAATCATACAATCAGCAGATCATATGACCACTATCATATGGCCAACTTTAGTTCTACAGTCAAAAAGATAAAAACATTCCCCTTAAACACAACACAGGTAAATAGACCTACTGACGCATTCAAACACCCAACCCACCCTTCTGTTTCCATGGCAAGCATACATAAATAATCAAAAAATGCAAAAAAATACTCACACCCCACATAGACCTACTGATGCACGTCTACACACATTCCAAACTTCTCTTTCCATGGCAACCAAATACACAATAATTAAAAAATATGTATGTGATCAAAATAAATTATGAAATTTAAATACCCTTTTATATTGCCATAGCAAGATTAATGAGTTTTAAATCCTGCAACACAGATACGCTTCCGAAATGTGACCTTTCAAGCCCAACTCAAAAATCTACACTTTATCATTCTAGTCTGTTTTTAAGATCATTATTATTATTGGTCTGTATAAGATCTGATGGTCACCTTTGGGAATGCTAAAAAAATTAAAGTGAAACACACATTTAAAAAAATGTATATATATATACACACAACTAGCAAAAGTGTGCCCGTTGGTGCACTGTGGGGATTATGAGTGTGTATGTTTAGCTACATATGTGTGGACATTGCCACACCTCAGGAACCTGTAGGCCCAGAGAGCCTGGTGCCCTTAGCCCCACCCCTAAACCACACCCATTTTCTCTTATAAAGGGGTTAGAATGATGGGAGGAGATTGAGAGCCCCCCCCCCCTCCAACCTCAGGTGCCCATAGGCGCATGTCTACTGTGCCTAATGTTAAATCCGGCCCTGTGTGTGGATACAGTTGATCTTTACACACCCTACAATAAAATTAAAGGGTTTTGTAAAATTAAATTAAAGAAAGAAAGGCAGTAAGTTAAAAAGAAATGAGAAGTTAATAAAGAAATCATATCAAATCTTGATTCTATTGGTGTCACATCCCCTAAACTAATATTTTACACACTATAATTAAAATATGCCCTATATCTTAATTAAAATTTAAATACCTCACTAGCCTTTAACTAAAAGGAATTTTAGTGATCAGTGGTATATATTAAAGGGCATGTCCACCCTGAAAATTTACTTTTAACATAAGGTAGGTACCCCCTACCCAACCCCCAATATATTTCTTCCAATAAATGTTTAGATTGTTACTTACAGAAAAGGGGGGAGATTGGAGATCCTTATTGGATGTACACCACAAAAGAATGTATTTGGCATGCTGGGAGTGGGGCATATCGAGTGTGACATGGTTGGTATACAACAGGCCTGAGAGATGAGAAACAAAGATTGGGACTGCTAGAAATATAGAACCTATTAGCTTGCCTTAGCTAAAAGGGGTAAATAACATACCTGAAAAATACAGCACAGCAGCACGCAGATAAAAATCACAAGTTTAGGAATCAGCATTTGAGGAATGCAGTCTCCACAAAAACTATGACTGTGTACATAAATCATCACACTATAAAGTGTCCAGGTGTGAAATACCTATGACGCTTGCCCTCAAATTCACACGTACGCTCATGTACAAGCGAGCGCACAAAAGCAAATACTGATAATGTGAGTATCCTATATTACATAGTTAAGAACAGTAAATTGAGTAGCTCTCCTGAGCGCTCCTGTACAATGCCTATAGTGTAAATAGCACATGCTTGAACATTACAAAATGATTGTTACTGACATGGTGCTTCCTTTTAGTGTGCATATGGAGACTCTTAAGCACTCTTAGAGGTGTGGCTAAACATTCCATTTTGACTTTTCTATTGTAACATAGTGATGTCGGTCAGAAAGTGTTGTTTTTTTAATTGTATATATTGTTTTCTTACTAAAATTTAACTCACTATTGGTACTATATTTTATATAGTTTTATTCTTTATGGTCATTTTAAGGGACTGTCCAACCCTCTGTACAAAAATCACTATGTTGTCCTAAAACTTGGACTTCATTTTGTTTAAAATCATTAATTCTACTTCCAGCAAGAGATTTTATACTTACAAGCTTTGCGATCCACCGCTGCTTCCTGTCTCTCCACTGCGTCTGCTGTGTTCTTTTTCTGTTCCCGAGCAGCCGCAGTGGAGACTGCTTCGGGAATAGCAGTCAGTGATTGGCTGTGGAGTCACTGTAACGGACGACACTGACTGCCTTACCCAGAATAAAAGAGCAGATTGCAGAGCCGCAGCGGTGGATTGCGGAGCTTGTAAGTATAAAATCTCTTGCTGGAAGCAGAATTAATGATTTTCAACTAAACAAAGTTCAGGTTTTGGGGGTATTTAGACAACCACAGGCAATAGTTAAAGAACAATTATATGCAAATTCCCCTAGCTCTTCATCTGCTGTCCATTGATGGTACCCAGGATGAGGATCTAAACTGCTATGTCCTCACTCCTGGGTTCTTCTTAAAGGGAAAGTTAGTGGAAAATACTATTATTTTAAAAATTCTTAGATTATATTATGCATAGTTATTCTACATATTCTCCTCCATTTTAAAAAATCTGTTGAATTTATACCCCTTGCTATTTCCTGCTGTTGACATTAGAGAGCTATCAGGTTCTATATTGGTCCTTCTTCTTCTCAGAATGCACACTACCTTGGAATGTTCCGAACTGTAATATCTACTGATTAGCTGTTGAATGAATCAACCTTCAATGATGTTAGTATGCACCCACTAATAACTACTGCTACTGGTAAACCTCTTATGTATCTAGGGGGGTGCCTCTAGGGAGAAAAAAATATTTTAAAGGACCGACAATCACCCTTAAGTCCCATAACAAGGCACATACCATGCTTCAAAGCAGATTTAAAAAAATGTGAAAATATCTTCTCTTTATTACATATACTGTATCATCAACCATATGTACAAAATTACATACCCCTTTAACTAATACCAATACAATTACTAACACCTATAAAACAAAATATGTGGAAGGAAGAAAGAACTAGTGGCAGAAGGGCATTCCCCCTTGGCACTAGGGATTTTGCATCCAAAAGTTATGGCAAAAAGTCTTTCCCCTTTAGCAATAGGGATTTTAAGTTGAACAGTAATAACAATGACTTGTTCCCGCTTAGCAGGTGTTGATGAGTCTCCCCTACAGTGCATACATTGGCATCATATTATCATTATACTCCCCAGGACTTGATATCACTGTAATTTTTAATATGACCAATCTTCACCTGGTTCACTTTGTTAAAGTATTTCCCCACACAGTGAATAAAGTCAATAACCTGGGACTTATGTGCCTCTCTGATAGCATAGAGCTATCACCCGGTCAGAGAATCTCACTTAGCTGCTGGGGTCAGTCTCCACCTGTGCACCGTTGGGAACTCACTCCACTGAACTTGACTCAGATCGCCTGTGTAATTACAGGAAAATTACATCCTGTACCATGATCAGGTTCCTTAGCTAAAAGGGCTCCTTCTTCCACCACTCAAACCGACACGCGTTTTGCGACAACACACGGCACTTTGTCAGGGTCTATCATGCTTAGACCTATACTGAGCAACTGAATCAACCCAGGCGCTGGGTCAAGGGCAAGACCATAACGGTCTCTACCAGGGGTCAGTATTTTGGTTGAATTTATTTATACATAGTAAAATAGTAACATAGTAAGTAAGGTTAAATAAAGACATACGTCCATCAAGTCCAACCTATCCACCCTATTTTTTTTTTTTTTTTTAACCCTACCTAACAGTTGATCCAGAGGAAGGCAAAAAAAACCAGCTAAAAAGGGGGGAAAAATTCCTTCCTGACTCCAAACGGCAATTGGAAAGTATCCCTGGATCAACCAGATCTATATGCATTAATACCAGTAATTCTCAATATTTATTAGTTTTAGAAACTTATCCAGGCCTTTTTTAAAGCTATTCAATGAACTTGCCATTACCACATCTGCTGGAAGACAGTTCCACAGTTTCACCGTTCTCACTGTAAAGAAACCCTTCCTAACCTGAAGATGAAACTTCTTTTCTTCCAACCTTAAAGGATGTCCACGAGTCCTCTGATATGACCTATTAGTAAACAATGCACCAGAGAGTTCACTGTATGGGCCATTAATATATTTGTATAAGGTTATCATGTCCCCACGCAAACGTCGCTTCTCCAATGTAAACAGTCCTAACTTGTCTAATCTGCCTGCATATTCAAGCCCCTCCATTCCCCTTATTAATTTAGTTGCCCTTCTCTGAACTGCCTCAATTTCCAAGATGTCCCTTTTGTATATGGGATTCCAAAACTGCACCGCATATTCCAAATGAGGCCTTACCAGTGCCTTGTAAAGAGGGAGAATAATATTTTTCTCTCTTGAATCTATTCCCCTTTTTATACAAGACAATATCTTGCTAGCTCTAGCCGTTGCTACCTGGCATTGTTTGCTATAGCTAAGTCTGTTATCTACCAGAAACCCCAAATCTTTTTCCATTATAGATGCACTTAACAGAGTTATTTATGGTGTAGGTGGCACAGGGATTATTAAATCCCAAATGCATCACCTTACATTTATCAACATTGAATCTCATCTGCCATTCTGCTGCCCATTTTGATAATCTATCTAGGTCTGCTTGCAGCACTTCATTGGAAGTTTCCAAAGCTCTGCATAGTTTAGTGTCATCAGCAAACACTGAGACCTTGCTCTCAATGCCCCCTTCTAAGTCTTTTATAAAAAGATTAAACAGAAGCGGCCCCAGTACAGAACCCTGAGGCACTCCGCTTAGAACTTTAGCCCACATAGATGTAGCTCCATTAACCACCACTCTCTGTTTGCAGTCCAATAACCAGTTCTCTATCCATGAACAAATGTTTTCTTCAAGGCCCACAGTCCTCAGTTTATACATTAGTCGCCTATGTGGCACAGTATCAAAAGCTTTTGCAAAATCCAAATATATCACATCCACTGCTGTGCCTGAATCTAACTTCTTACTCACCTTCCCCTCATAAAAACCAATTTAATTTGACTGGCCTGATCTATTTCTCATAAATCCATGCTGACTACTACTAATAAGATGATCTCTGGAGACAAAGTCAAGGATATGATCCCTTAACAAAGTTTCCATCACCTTCCCTACCACTGATGTTAGGCTTACAGGTCTATAGTTTCCAGGCTGTGAACGACTACCTTTTTTGAATATTGGTATTACATTGGCTTTTTTCCAATCCAGCGGCACATCCCCAGACAAAAGCGAATCTGAAAAGATGAGAAACAGTGGTCTAGATAGAACTGAACTAAGCTCTTTTAAAAACCGAGGATGCAATCCATCTGGTCCTGGCATTTTATTGATATTAATTTGTCTAATTGTTTCAGTACCATATCCTCTGTTAGCCAATGTGAAAACTCTTCATTTCTTCCCTGCATATTATTACAATCCCTATTGTAAGGACAAGGATTCTCAACAGTAAAAACCGATGTAAAAAAACGGTTTAGCAGATTAGCCTTTTCGGCATCCTCTACAACCACCTCAGCTCCATTATTTAATGGTCCCACATTCTCAGTCCTCATCTTTTTACGATTTATATACTTAAAAAACATTTTGGGGTTGGACTTGCTTTGTTCGGCAATCCATATTTCATTTTCTATTTTAGCTAGTTTAATTGCTTTCTTGCACTCTTTATTACAGCTTTTGTACTCCCTGTAAGCCTGTTTTGTGCCTTCTGTTTTCAAACTTTTAAAAGCCTTTTTCTTTTTTTCCATTTCCCTTTTTACCTGAGCATTAAGCCATGCAGGTCCATGCGTGGACCTAATTTTTTTACACTTGTTACCTAAAGGTACAGATTTAGAAATGTAATAGTTTAATATCCCTTTAAAAGTGGTCCACATCTGCTCAGTATCTTTGCCTAGGAACCCAGTGCACTTTAGTTTTTTGCAACCTATATTAAATGACACTATATCATGGTCACTATTCCCTAAGCTTCCCATTACCCTCATCTCCAAAATGAGCTCAGGGTTATTAGATATCACCAGATCCAACAACGCATTCTGTCTAGTAGGAACTTCTACCATCTGTGAAAGAAAATGCTCATATAGGAAATTAAAGAACTTTATACCTTTTGAGGTGCTGTCAGTTCCCTTACTCCAATCTATGTCAGGGTAGTTAAAATCCCCCATAACCAGAACACACAGACACAATGCTGAATTGGCAGATTAAGGTCATTGGGATAAAAAAAATACTGTTTTTTTTTCTGAAAAGTATATGTATTTCCACTGAACTTCCCCTTTTGGGTGGCCATAGACAGTCTGAAATTTTGGCCCATCCCAATAATGATCAAATTGGCCTGGCTTTGTTGGCAGGCGCCATATTGCTTACCTAAATTGCCAACTCTCTTGACATGTTATAATGGTCCCTTGGTTCTTTTTCTCCTAGTCCAAAAGGTTCTGACCTACACCTCATAGCTCCTCCTACTTTATTACTGTACAGTACGGATATTGGGATATTTGTAAGCAGTAGAAACCATTTTGTAACTGGAAATCAGCACCATGGATAGCATGTACTTAGCGCTCTCCATTTACCATTAAGAGAAAGTAACCCCATCTATGTTAAATAAAACGCAGGCGGTCCAGGTGCACGGATAGCACGCTAAGACCCCGGGACCGCGCCACAGACAGTCTAGCGAATGCACAGAGCGCGCAGCCGTACGGCGGGCAGGCGCGTTCACAAGCGATAGACGAGTCTTAGCTGTTGGAGATAGAGAATACGGTAATACTGTACCATAGGCGGGAGGGTAAGTGGGAGATAGAGAATGCGGTAATACCGTACCATAGGCGGGAGGGTAAGTGGGCGATAGAGAATACGGTAATACCGTACCATAGGCGGGAGGGTAATTGGGGGATAGAGAATACGGTAATACCGTACCATAGGCGGGAGGTACAAACACGGACATGAGGTGCGAACGGGATCCTCCCCTCGGTGTGCTCAGGGGCAACCGGGAGAACCAGGTTCGGGATCTGGATGGGGGAAACACTACCAGTAACGGCCTCAGACACAGAGATGAGAGAAGGGCAACTCTGAGCAAGGTGAGGACCGGTTGTGAATACATGAACACTGAATGACTATGTCTGGGTATTGTCACTACTAAATAGGTTGGCAAGACAGAGCAACTGGGGTGTCGGTTCTCATTGGGTAGGATTTGTCACGTGAAGGAGGCTGATGTGTCGCTACCTAAGCAAGATGTGTTGTGGATGTATAGTTCCTTACAATACCCATGGTGTGTGCACCTTTTATTATTGCTGTACAGATTGCATTGTACATGTACATACAGAATCAAGATCGGCTAAAGCCTCAAATTATTACTTTGCCATCTCTGTATTTTCTTATCTTAAGGTGGCTATAGATGCACCGATCGTAGGCGTACAAATAGGGTATCAAATTGGCCAATAAAAAAAAAAATGTTTCAGCCTGCCCAACTGTACAATACCCGGATCATACGACTGCGAGTGTTGCTTGTAATGCATTGTATGCATTAATCTACTAATTACCTTTACAGTATTTATTGCAAAATGTGACTGTAATATGCAATGTTACCCTATTTGACTATATTGAAATTGTATTGCAATGCTTCAGTTGTGGTGCTTGAAAGTTTGTGAACCCTGTCTATATTTTTATATAAATATAATTTAAAGGGAATGTCCAGTGAAAAAATAACTTAAGCTATCAATGTAGAGGACCCCCCCAAACCTAGGTTTCGCATTATTATTTGCCAAATATGACACTAAAGAGTATTACCTGACCTGGTCCCTGGCTGCCTAGGTGCAGCCCCCATCTCCTGTTTCAGGCTTGTTTCGAGCAAAAACAGGAGCAGAGGTCTTCTGCGCTGACATCCGCTCTCCTTCCTGGTCGCGGCTGTCTGGAAATTGGGCATGGCGTTATATCGTGCCTTTACTGACAGCCACAACCAGGAAGTAGAGCAGCTGTCAGCCACAGAGCAGAGGAGGAGCGGCGAGGCATCAGGTCAGGAACTTAAGACATTAAATAGAATATGAATTGTTGGAGCAACTCAGAAAACTTGTAAACACTATGGAGTTGCAATAAACATATGTGCATTTATTGTGCTAACACACAACATGTTTCAGACAATCTAGGTTCTTTCTCACACTTGAGAGTTGTACTGAGGAAAATATATTTTCCTACCTAAATTTAAGGCACACCACTGACTCTCCAAATGCTCACACCATTTGAGAAATGTGGTTTACGACAGGGTGAGTGTTAAGTCAATGAAGAACTGACTGGAAGTCTTGCTTTAGTGATTTTTTCCTCTGAAATTATGCTTCTGAATCTCTGATTTGGAGTGACATTCAAAAGGAAGGAAGTGATACTTTTTTAATGATCAGTTTTTAGTCAATACGTGAGGAGAAAATAGTTTTAAATCGCTAAACACCTTTTAATTTTTACCACCAAAATGATTTATTAGTATTATTAAAATGTTATTGTTCTCAGTTTCTAAAATCCAAGCTACCCCAATATTCCGTCAGATAATGTGGATTTTATGTTTTTATAGACTGCATTCCCCCTAAATATTTACAAAAAAAACACATAAACTTTTTGGAGAAGTACTACTGTGAGCATTGTTTCACAAAACTGCTAATAACCCTGGACAAATCAATTATTCTTGTATGTTAAATACTTTATGTAGAAAGTTCATTTTACTGATATGAAAAAAATAAACATCTTTACTTTCCATAATACTGCTGTTTTATTTTTTCAAAGAGCAGTTTTTCAGATTTAATTTGTGAAGTAAACATTTTCTTGAACATTTTCCATTAATCATGCAGAAGAAAATTTTGCCCTATATTACAAGCTCTTAAGCTTTCTCACACATAATGTTTATTCTTCACTCATGCAGATTTTTTACATTTGTTCTTAGGTGTCTGAAACATTTCTCTCCCAATTTCCAATCTCTTACAGGTTGTAATACGGCGTCTACCTCCTAGCATTAATAAAGAACAGCTGGAAGAACAGCTACATCCTCTTCCAGCACATGATTATTTTGAGTTTTGCACACCTGATCCCAGGTAATATAAATATTTGCCAACTTTAAAAGCATAGTAGCTTCACAAATATCTCCATACTGTCTGTTTATTTCAGTGCTGTAAGTTAATATTTATTGGTCAGAAAGCATTTGTAATACAGCACTGGTATAAGGAGCATTTACATTCCAGTATTAAAATCTGGTTATGGTGAGTAATGTGTAATGTTTGGGAGGGTTAAAGAAGATAGGTAAAGGTGTTCAGTTTACCCATTTATCATTACTGTGTACACTTATCTGTATTTCATAGTATTTGATAAATCATGCAACTTTATATCAAACTGTCACTGAATATTTGAAAGTATTAACACCCTAAAAAGAAATTTCTTTATATACCTTTAAAGGACAGTTATACTGCCCGCTCCTCATCTTATATTCACACTTTCTACAAAGGGTGAGGATCTAAGTCGCTAGGTCCTCACCCCTGGTCTCTTTGCACTTACACTCATATACTTACACATCACTGTTCTGCTATGCTCCGCCCTGCCTCTCCGTCAGCAACGAGGCCAATAGGAAGATAGGCTCTGCAAGGAGCGTGTCTTCCTATTCGACCCATTGCGGAAGCAAACTAGTGAGCGGAGCAGTGCTGTGTAAGTGCAAACAGCCCTAGCGACTTAGAGCCTCACCCTTTGTTAAAAGCGTGAATATAAGAAGAGGAGCCGGGAGGAGGTTAGTATAATTGTCCTTTAAATGAGAGCTACAGTCACCAAAATACATTGTTGCAAAAGACAGAGCACATTCACTTATAGGGCATGTCCACCCCAAAACTAAAATTTAACCCACTGTGTAGTGGTAAAAAATCCTTACCTCCTCTGCTCCAAATGGTTTTCCTGCAGCGCCTATCCAAAATCCAGGAAACTGAAGGGTAGATAAATGTATCTGCCTCCTTCCTGTCCTTTTGGAGAACTCTGGCATGTGCAGGGGGGCCTTTTAATTCCCCCCTCCCTACCCCCCTATGGATTCCTTCATGCTGCAGTGAGTATTTTAAAAATAAAACATTTTCTGTAGTATAGCCACCCCCCTTTCAACCCTAAGGGCAAGGCTATACAAGGCAGCGCACACGAATCGCGAAATGTCACATAATTTTTGTGCGCTACCCTGCTTTTCCTTTGATGTAACCCAAAAATGGTGATCGCATACCCCACGAAAATGGGTTGGTAGCGCAGGGCAGCGAAGATAGTGGGGCCATCCGCATCCTTTTCTATTGGTGTGCATCGAGCACTGTGCTTTAATAGCCGGCAGCTGGGTCTGTGATTGGCTGCCTATCAGTCAATCACAGACGTGGCTGCCGACCGAGCCCTTAATGCTACCTTGGGCCTGGAAAATGGAGGCTTGTAAATATGTTTTCTGCCATTTTTTTTCATTTAAACCATGTGGTTGGGAGGGGGTGGCTACACTACAAATGGAACAAGCTGTGCCTCACCTATCCCTGTTGGTTGAGCTAATAACTTAACCAGTGGGTCTCGTCTTAGATTTGTCTCTGGGAATCTAACTGGACACTGTACATTTCTGAATATGCATAGTGCACGTCAGATATAAAAAATAAGGAACCTGCATTCTGTCCTGCCTCCTAGATGCCGAAAGCCAATCATATTACCACACAGAGATCCTGTCTCTCTCAGACACAGAACAGGGATGGTAGGGTGGTTGAAAACATTCTTCAACACTTCTTTCCCTAACAAACACACATTCCTTTGCTTTTCATACAAGAAAGAAACTTAATCTTTGCAGTTTATTTCCTAGCCAGCATGGATGGCAGAAAGAAAATACAATTTTATAAATTAAATAAATTAAGTGATAAAATCTACTATATGTAAAATGTACAAGGAAAATAAAAAATTTGAAGTTAGAAGAAAGACCCAAGCTGAGTGTAAAAATGGTGTCCATGTCCTTTTGTTACTAAATTTTGTGCAAAGTCTTGCACCTTCCATCTTTTGTGTTATCCATTTTAACAAAACTTTCTGGTACATTTCACTGCAGCTATACTTATAGTGGTGTTAATCTTGGGCCAGACAAAAAACAAAAGGTCTGAATATGTACCGGGGATTCTCGAGTTAAGCAATATATACATATATACTGATTAGTAGTAAAACCTCCAAAGATAGACACCGGCGCACACCAGACAAAGTCATACAATCGTATATTCATCAGTTCCTGGTAGCTCGAAACGCATCTAGAAGTCCGGATATGTTCATGGTTTGTGAAGAATAAATTTGTTCAACATTTGTATGATACACTGTGTATGACTGTCTTGTGTGCGCCGGTGTCCATCTTTGGAGGTTTTTACTTGATGTACAGTGCAGAGCAATGGCTCTGTGGTGGCTGCATCTGGACTACCACCTAGAAATGGTGAGCTATGATTGATTTATTAATTTACTGTTGCTAATGTCTGGAGGGAATAGCATATGAATACACACTTTAAAACTGTTGCAAAGAAAACCAATCCAATATAAATATACAGTGACAGGTCTGGGGCATAGCACCCGGACAAGACGGATGACTGAATGGGTGCAGGTGCAGGCTGCCAATCGCGGCAAACTCTGTAAAAGTCCCTTTTAAGTTAACAGATCTGCGGCTTCCACAGTCCGGCTGGGCAGTGTCAAGTTAAGTGAGTGTCAGTTTTGAGAAAAGCTTTTTTAAAAAAAAACTTAGTTACTGACACTGACTTGACTTGACACTGCCCAGCCGGTCGGAATGGAGGGAGATAAGAACTGTAACACCTGGGCATTGGGCACCACAAGACCAGAACCTCCCCCTGCCCTACTCAGAGCCCAGACGACATTGCCAGTAAGAGTCTGCAGGAGTGACCTGCTACAAAAGTGTGTACTGATGTATGTGTGGGACTGGGAGGCACTGACTTTTCTGTTTATGTGGTGCCTGGGGGATGGGAGGCTAGCTGCTAGTCTGTATTTATCTCTGAGAACCCCATTCATTTAAAGTCCTGTGAGCCCTCCAGCCAGTGTTCAAACCAGTATACCTGCTACCAGTATATGATGAAATCCCCATTTGCTTCCAGTATGTAATAAAATTCCCATTTGCTTCCAGTATGTAATAAATTCCCCATTTGCTTCCAGTATGTAATAATATTCCCATTTGCTTCCAGTATGTAATAAAATTCCCATTTGCTTCCAGTATGTAATAAATTTTCCCATTTGCTTCCAGTATTTAATAAAATCCCCATTTGCTTCCAGTATGTAATAAAATTCCCATTTGCTTCCAGTATGTGATAAAATTCCTATTTGCTACCAGTATGTAATAAAATTCCCATTTGCTACCAGTGTGTAGTAAAATTCCTATTTGCTACCAGTATGTAATGAAATTCCCATTTGCTTCCAGTATGTAATAAAATTCCCATTTGCTACCAGTATGTAATAAAATCCCCATTTGCTTCCAGTATGTAATAAAATTCCCACTTGCTTCCAGTGTGTAATAAAATCCCCATTTGCTTCCAGTATGTAATACAATTCCCATTTGCTACCAGTATGTAATACAATTCCCATTTGCTACCAGTGTTTAAAGGGCAAGTCCAGCCCCAAAATGAAAACTTACATGCAGGTAAATCACCCCCCAAAACCCTAAACGGTAATAGTTTGAAATGTGAAATATATAAGTCTAACCTGCAATCCTGCACAATGTCTGCACAACAGGTCACTAAATTGCTCAGTTTCCATGAGGCATCCAGAAGCATAGCAGGCATACAGTAATGAATTCATAGGACAAAGTATGATATATCAACATATTTTAAAGAGGCCATTCTTTCTAAAAGATGTTATTATGGGGGTGGAGTTGTCCTTTAATACAATTCCCATTTGCTACCAGTATGTAATAAAATTCCCATTTGCTACCAGTATGTAATAAAATTCTCATTTGCTACCAGTATGTAATAAAATTCCCATTTGCTACCAGTATGTAATAAAATTCCCACTTGCTTCCAGTATGTAATAAAATCCCCATTTACTACCAGTATGTAATAAAATTCTCATTGGTTTCCAGTATGTAATAAAATTCCCACTTGCTTCCAGTATGTAATAAAATCCCCATTTACTACAGTGTGTAATAAAATTTCCATTTGCTACCAGTATATGATGAAATTCCCAGTTTGCTACCAGTATGTGATGAAATTGCCAGTTTCCTCTGACCCTGTGTCATCCATTTCTGTATCGCATTCAACCTTTTATCTCTCTGTCTATTAGTCACTATATGGTTGAGTATCTATCTCTCTGTTTGTCTGTCTGTCTGTATCTCTCTGGCTATTTGTTGATCTCAGATAAGTAATTAGCAGATAATGCACAACCATAATATTATTAGTCTCAGGTCAGTTCAGATCAGCTTGCCCTTAGATACATTGACCGTATTAATGTGGGTAGTGCCTATGTTCTTGTCCACAACATGTAGCAGCACAGTATCATCATCCTGACCGTATTAGTTCAAGTGGCCCAGTATAATTCTCCGGATTAAACATACAAAGGCCTCCTAACCCCTCCTCCTCCCCAACCACCAGAACACACACCAAACTAAAATGGCTGGTACATGCGGTCTCCGGACAGAATAATAGATGTGAGGTTCATACCCATACACCATACATACGCTCGATTTGCGCTACCTGTATACATAAATACTAGCTTGCCAAAAATTACTTCACCAGGATTTATGGCGTCCTATCTCCGGAGTGCTCCTACTACAGTGATAGTATTACAGACCTTACCTATCTGGTTGAGCCTCACTGCCCATACCCTTATACCTCTCCCGGTCACACTTCAGTCATCGATCCATTCGCCTGGGCCGCCATGCACGTGACCCATGACTTCATCAGGGCGTGGTCTAATGCTCCCGGTCATCCCCTTTGTACTGTTCGCCAGCTCTGTCCACCTGACATTGCCGATTTTTTTCTACATTTTGGGATTACCTTATTTATCCTAATAGGTGTTCCTTAAAGGGTAACTGTGGTCTCAAATTCTTCCAAACTAATAATAATTGTATAAAAAGTCTTCCATCACACCTTCAAAATAAAACCTAAATCACATCTCTAGATAAAAGTTGTGAGAAGTTATTGCTGGAAAGATTCAGCAATGTAAGTTCCTGGTTGAACTCTTCCTGTTTTTAGCCATGTGACCAGCTTGTAGTCATGTGACCAGCCTGTCTGCATTAATAGGCTCCCCTTCTCAACTGTCAATTTTTTCCTCAGGTACTTCCTGATTTCCCCAGCAATAACTGAGCATGCTTCTTCCCCGGGGGAAAAGGGCCGGCAGAGGTCAGGTGATGTCACTCAACCTACTGGAAGCAGGAAGTTTGAACATTCACCCCAATGTAATTTCTCACAGGCTCCAGCCAGAGATGTGATTGTTGGCTCAGTGTAAAGGATATACTGCAGACTTTCATTTAACCCTAACTTGTTTTGACACCACAGTTGCCCTTTAAAGTTCAGTGCTATAAATACAAGTGTCAATAATATAAAATACATAAAACCCTTTTCCTTAGAATAACGGCCATGGTTTTGGAGGGGGGGGGGCTCAGGTACTCCTGATTTTCTTAGAGCCTAGAGACACCGCTGCTGCAAAGAAAGTGTTGTATGCGCAATGACGTCACGTATGTCACGTGTCACCTTTGCACGCTCTAGGCCCAATATGCTGCAGACTGCAGTTTCAAAAATCCAAAAAGTGGCAAGCTGCAAGTAAGCAGATCTAATCTGCAAGTAGAACTTGGAAGTGGTGACAGTGTCAGTCTGTCCCTTGCCAGACTCTGCTTGATCTCTTCAATTAAAGGTAAAGGCACTCGCTTACAGATACTGGGCTACTTGCGGTTACTGGGGCAGTACACAGGAAGGAGAGGTGGCTGGCCTAGGGGAGAAAAAAGTATAAATACGGTCCTGAGTCTAGTGGGTTAATAAGGTTTGTGAGTTTGCACTGTTAGTTGATCCCGACAATGGCCGCGATTGGCGTCGGAAACCAGTTTATCATGTTTGAATGAGGTCTGTTTTCTTGATACAAGTTCTGTGAGTGCTTCAAAACCTATTCGGATATACTGCACGCACTGTTTATGTTTCTGTTCTTTATTTAATTCTTATCCAGTTCTTCATCCAGTTTCAGGGCAAAATATTTCCCATGGACAAATGACAAAAGTTTTACTGACAATCTATTACACCTTTTATATCCCCTGACAGGACATGACATCACACCTCTAGAATATACATGTCTCTATCATTCCATAGGAAAACTTGAATATACATGTTCTTATCATTCCATTGGAGAATTTGAGTAGTACATAATATAAGGGATAATACACCACCTACAGTGTAATATAAGGATATTATGCCACCGAGGATTTCCAGCACAAGACCGTAGGAACTCTGAGGTGAAGTAAATCCGTATCTTACACTGCAGGTAGTGTATTATCCTATATAATAAAATGCAAGTGTGCGTCCCTGTGTCTGTGTGTGTGTGTCCTGTAGTTACCTCTTTTTGCCACTTGGTGTGCACTCTATTCCTCAGGCTGCTGCTGTTATTTCCCTCCAGGCAATTACAGAGTGCATTGACAGTGCTCTACCTCCCCCGCCGCAGCCTCTCAGCCCCTTCATTTCCTTTCGTGCAGGAAAGTCTTTTACTGTGCAGCATGATTTACTTTTGCGTACCTCCATCAGCGTCTCATGGGCGGAAGTAACAAATGCACTGGTTGATTATGCGCATGCGCGAACCGCCTGTTGATTATTCGCATGCGCGGAAAGCGTTGTCATGGTAACTGTTCAGATGCGCCGGTTGATTATGCGCATGCGCGGAAAGCCTTGTCATGGTAACTGTTTAGATGCTGAAGCGTATGAATGGCTGCACAGTCCCTGCTATTTCCAGGTAGTAGCGTAACAGTTAGAGACAGAAGACCTCTTTAGAGAACACACCTAAAGGAAAAGGACAGTTAGCTTATGGAGGGCTGAGGGAAAACTGTTCTATCCAAAGTGTATGGACAGGGGCTGAGGGGTATAGGTCCCTGCAAAGTGTATGGACAGGGGCCGAGGGAAAAAAAAGTCCCTTCAAAGTGTATGGACAGGGGCTGAGGGAAAAAAAAAGTCCCTTTAAAGTGTATGGACGGGCTGAGGGGAAAAGATCCCTCCAAAGTGTATGGACAGGGGCTGAGGGGAAAAGGTCCCATCAAAGTGTATGGACAGGGGCTGAGGGAAAAAAAGTCCCTTCAAAGTGTATGGACAGGGGCTGAGGGGAAAAGATACCTCCAAAGTGTATGGACAGGGGCTGAGGGGAAAAGGTCCCATCAAAGTGTATTGACAGGGGCTGAGGGGAAAAGGTCCCATCAAAGAGGACAGGGGCTGAGGGGAAAAAAAAAAAAAAAAAGTCCCTTCAAAGTGTATGGACAGGGGCTGAGTGGAAAAGGTCCCTTTAAAGTGTATGGACAGGGGCTGAGGGGAAAAGGTCCCTCCAAAGTGTATGGACAGGGGCTGAGGGAAAAAAAAGTCCCTTCAAAGTGTATGGACAGGGGCTGAGGGAAAATGAATAAACAATTTGAGGAATATAGTGCAAAATGGTCCACGTCTCTTGCTCTGGAAAAACAAATGTTTCTACACATGTATTCTAGCGCCCGTTTATGTAACGGGCTTAATGTCTAGTTTGATATAATATGGTACATAAGGAAGCACTTTTTAGTATATAAATAGTTAATTGCCATTCCTATTGGAAAGTAAGTACCGACCATCATCTCTTTTACCTTTTCTCCCTGTCCCGTTCGTTTCACTGATTGAGTTACGATGTAGATAAGGAGGAGCGGACACATTCCAGTGAGTCATAAATAATTGACCAGGCTGTCCGCTCCTTCTTATCTACATCGTAAAGGGAGACGGATTATCGACAAGACAACAAAGGCATGTGCCTAGGGCCTGGGGACCAGTCAGACATATGAACCTTCTTAATCCTGCTGGCAGCCTGATCAAAGTGAGAACAACCACTGAAATAGGAGTAGGTCAGATAAAGGGAGATTTACTATTAAGCAGAACTATTCTCGAGATAAACTTTGTGGGTTGACACTGCTGCTGCTGTGTCTTTTTTGGGGGCTTCAGGGTGCAGACTAGTTAGGCTAAGGCCACTATACCGTACATGGAAGCGCGGATGGTCAGGTTAGTGCGAGCGCATGTTGGTGTGTGCTCGCGATCACCCAGTGATTCGCAATCGGAGCGCATGCGATCTCACACAAAAATGCGGAGCGCATGTGCTGCAATTAACGAAAAAGCAACACATAGCTCCCTAGCACACTAGTGTGGCCACATCGACTGGGCCACACTAGTGTGCGCTTTTAAAAGCGCAATAAGAACAGAATCGAGATCGGAACACTCTTAAAAGCACTTCAATGTGGCCTAGCCCTTAGAGATGATCTTTAGCTAGCTGCTGCCTGTGTATTGTGTATTGGTTAGAAAAGTGTGTGATGGCGTGGGCCAGCCACAAAACTGCAGGAGCCTGCCCCACCCTCAAGATTGGTGGCACACATCCCTCCCCAGTGCATCTCGATCAGCTCTTTTTATACAGCTGATCATGTGTATGCAGTTTATCCAGTGTTCCCAGAACATCTGATAATTTTAATAAGAATACATTTTATTAAAAGGGATGCACTGACCGAATAACAGGGATTTCCAACCTGTGGCCCTTCAGATGTTTGAAAACTACAACTCTGAACATTCATTGGTTGAGGATGCCACACAGAATGCTGGGAGTTGTAGTCTGGAGGACTGCAGATTGGACATCCCTGGTACTGCTGTAGAGATCCTTTGTCAGCCTTGCTGTGTGTTTGATATACTTTCATGTAGATATTTATTACACACTTTACAATTAAAGGGGAATTAAACTTTGATAATCCACCCCCTTCCCTTGAAAATACCCAAGGTGAGAATCTGAAATGCTAAGTCCTCACCCCTGGGTACATGCTTTGTCAGCTGTAATACTTTTCAAAAGATTCACGTGCCTTTTAGACTATCAGTATATATGTATGTATTTTATTTCTTATATAGCCCTACATATTCCGCAGCGCTTTACAATTATTTACTTAATTCACATCAGACCCTACCCCAAAGATCTTACAATCTAATCACTTTATGTACACATACAACCTATCAGAATGTCTTTATTATTGTGGGGGAAACCGGAGTGCCCAGAGGAAACCCACGCAAACACAGGGAGAACATACAAACTCCTTGCAGATGTGTTCAATGGTGGAATTGAACTCAGGACCTCAGTGCTGCAAGGCATCAGTGCTAACCACTGAACCACCGTGCTACCTTCTTTCCAGTGACAAAGCCACTGGAAAGACCCACTCTACAAAAAGTGTGTTTTCTCATTGACCAGATTGCAGACAGACAGCAAAGGCAGAAATAGACAGGAACAGCAAGGGAACCTTTCAGTAATTATTACAGATGATAAAGAGTGTACCCAGGGCAGAGGACTTAGCAGTTTTAGTCCTAACCCTGAGTAATTAAAGTAAGTCTTGCTCAGTAAGAGATGAATTTGGTAAAGTTATTGTATTGTTAATATGTACTACTCAATTTCTCCTATGAAATGATAAGTACG
Source organism: Hymenochirus boettgeri (assembly GCA_019447015.1). NCBI lineage: Eukaryota > Metazoa > Chordata > Amphibia > Anura > Pipidae > Hymenochirus > Hymenochirus boettgeri. The sequence continues at coordinate 195,265,393 of CM033470.1, read as the reverse complement.
GTACATGCATATTCTAGTTTGTCTAAAGAATAATACTAACATGTATATTCTAGAGGTATGATGACATGTCTTGTCGGATGATATAGAAAAAAGGTGTAATAGATTGTCAGTAAAATTTTTGTCATGTGTAGCCTGATGAAGGGGTATTTGGAAGACTGTAGACACAGTCACACCCATATATACCAGCACCAGGTAACTTACTGCTTGTGTGGAGTAATGCACACTAAAACAATCACCATCTACCTCTGAATTGTATTTTGCAGTTTACACCCCCATCTCTATTCAAGAGCCTATATTAATTTTAGAAATCCTGATGACATACTTCTGTTCCGAGATCGCTTTGATGGATATATCTTCATTGACCACAAAGGTTTGAAGATTTTTTTATTCTTTATATATTTATATTAATCCTATTTTTCTATTTTCCATCATATGTAACTGTAAATTGCAAGAAATTGGTACACCTTTGAGCAATGAAAGCTGCATACCTAACTTGTGTATCCATATTTGCTCAAACAGCTAGTATTATATACAAAATATTTGACTACTCAGCATCACAATATATAGTTACATGATAGTGTTGAAATCAAATACAACCACGCCTCCCCAACCGAGTACAGCTTTCTCCAGCCAAAAAGGTACACCAACCTGAACAAGAATACAACCAATCACACATGCACACATACAGTCTTCAGGTGTAATCCTGGATATTCTGCTTGTTTTCAGAGCATTCAAAAAAGGACATGTCCACCCCAAAATAATTTAAACCTCCAGGTTTAAATTGTAAAAAAGTGGCCAGATTCTTACTTACCAGCCTTTGTTCCCATGGCCTCAGGCTCTAATGCTACTTCTGGGAACGTCAGCCAATTACAGACACGGCTGCTGGTTATTGAGAAAGCCAAAGGAACGTGGTCTGGTAAGTAAGTTTCTGGGCACTTTTTTACAATTTAAACCTAACTGCACAGACGAGGGATTCCGGAGGGTGGTGGAGAGTTCCCCTGCATATGCCAGAGTCCTCCAGGAGGACAGGGAAAGAGCAGAAACCTTTTAACACACAGGAAGGCTCCTACTCTTCAGTTTCCTGGACTTTGAATTGGAACTGCAGGATAACCATATGGAACAGAAAGTTAAGGATTTTTTAACACTACACAGTGGGACCAGCAGTGGGTTAAATTTTAGTCTTGGGGGTGGACATGACCTTTATTGTAAAGAAAAAATTAAAAAGGTAGAAAAACAAAAAGTAACCCTCTTATAAAGTGCATATAGCAATTAATGAAAGTTCAACCGGCATACAAAATGGAGGGGAATAGGACTTAAAACATAACTTTTGATAAATATATTAAAATGTGAATACAAAAGTTAAAAAGCACCAACACAGCAGTTGAATGCGACAGGAGGGGTGAGATATCTGCTTTTTACATCACAGCATTCTATTATCACACAATTTGGTCAACGACCATTATGTTCTGCACATGCTCAGGCCTTAGCTATGGAAGAAACTTGTTACAGTTGGTCACACACATTAATAATATCAATCCAATGCTTTTACAGGACAGATAAAGCAAGGAAGCATATGACTGAGGTCAGGAGGTGTGGTCTGACACTGCACATACACACAGATACTTCATCCAGTTGTTAAAGGACAACAATATCAAAGAAAATAACATCACCCCCATTACATGTCCACACTTTCAGCAGCTGAAATCGCATACTCACATTTACAAACATGCTGCCCTCCCTTAGATATCACACAGCAAAGATGAACGCTAAAAGCCCGCCTCCTAGACGGCCCAGGGCCATGGTTAACATATCACTTGTCATTGGCTGGTGGGAATGTCTGTTACAACCTCTCACCTCCTCCTCTGCCAGCCAAACAAACTTAAAATGTCCTTTTGCTAGGATACAGCCTATATAATCAAGCTGATCAAGGATGGGAGGAGGAGAGTTTTCTTGCTGCTAGCTTTGAGTGACAGTTAGAGGCAGACAGAATTGTTACACCCCCTTCACAGCATGGCTTATTGAAGGCAGAGAGAGGCTCGAAATCAGGAAAAAAATCTATGGGGAGGGCTGCATTACCTTTACTCTTTTTAAAGCAACTAAAATAAAAAATTGCATTGAGGCAATACAGTTATCCTTTAACAGGCTTACATAAATTGCGAAAAGAAATGTCACCTTTGATCTGTTTATTCACAGAATGTCCTTGACAGGTTTTAAAGCATATTAACACATTAAATCACAAATACATATGTTTATCTGAAATGCAGATATGCATTGCACTTCAGTTGCTCAATAGAGATGTGAGCATGTTTGACACACCAACAGTCCGTGAGGTAAAATGTTAGGAACATTTCAAGAAAATAATTTTTATTGTAAATTAGCATATTGGGAAGAAGGACTGGTGATGAACCTTAAATGATACCGGTAACTATACTCTAAAAGTGTACTTTTTAAAAGTACCTGGGGCAGGGAGGTACCTCACAATATCATTTTGCTGAGGAGCTACAGCACATACAGTTTTAATTTGCCAGGCTAGTCCTGTATTAAAGATAGTGTTGAAGCCAGGAGGAAGATTGGCAGAATCAGTTTTGGGGGCTGATGCTCCTCACAGAAACAATATTGAGAGGTAGGAATTACCCTTCCTATATCCCTGTCCCATGTACTTTTCATTTTAACTGTTTAATTAAAAAAAAACTTTATAAACTTTAGTTCTTCTTTAAATGGCATCTCTACTGACCTCAGGGGGGCATAGCTGAAGATATGAAATCAAAATTGAAAAGAATATGCAGAATGCCTAAGAATGTGCCATATAAATAGTTAATTTTAAAAATGTTGATTTTTTTTTCTACTGAATGTACCATTATAGCTATTTTACATTATAATAAGATAGATTTTCACATGAATGCTTTTAGTCATTTAGGTCACTGTGTACCTGTGTAGTCTAATTCAACTAAAGTGCCACTCGATAGGTAGAAAAATGTAATTTGTATTATTAAACCAGTTGAATTTGACTTGCTGTTAGGTATTAATATGAATGTTATAGAGCTGAAACGTTGAAACTTAACATTTTGTAAACACGCTCTGTGTTTTTTTAAATGAAATTTAAAACAAAATCTTCCTCCATAATCTCCCAAACATAACATGTTAAATATCTAATTGAATAATGTTGCTACATCCCACCAACTTAGTATTGGAGGGTTATGGAATTCTGTATACTTAAATACTATTAAACAGTTGACTTATATTTCTTCCAAGCTACTTCATTTGAAAATGGGAAAGTCGCCTTACATTTACTTTTAAATAAAAAAGTGTAAAGTACTGTACTTTAAGTACATATGCTAATCTATCCCTTTGATCATCAAGATCATTCATATAAATCTTCTTTCTAACACAGGCCAGGAATATCCCGCTGTGGTAGAATTTGCACCTTTCCAAAAGATTTCTAAAAAGAAGATGAAGAAAAGAGATAACAAAGCTGGAAGTATTTTAGATGGCAAGTATGTTTATCTATTTCTTTTGGTAGGTTGTTCATATGTTTCCTCCAAAAGGAAAATTTCTGTTTCTGTTATTTACATATAAATGTTATCAATACTGACCTTTTTATTTGCATTGTTATTTTGTTTTCCTTTTTTAGACATTGAGTACAAAAGATTTTTAGAAAACTATTGTGTGGATGAGGAGAAAGTTTGTGCAAATCCAGAAACTCTCCTGGGAGAAATTGAAGCAAAAACAAAAGAACTCATTGGTCAGTATTTAACATAGTTGCAGTTTGATACATACCGTATATCCTCGAGTATAAACCGAGGTTTTCAGTCTTACCTTCACAGGAATCCGAGGGCCGCTCGCTCCGCATCCTGTGCACTGTCAGCTGACGTCACTACTCGGCGCCTGTTTCATTTCCCGGCACCAAGTAGTGACGGCAGGCGGCAAAGCAGAGGATGCAAATCAAGCGGCCTGAGAAGGATTGAAGACTGCCCAGGCAAGTTAACACTGAAAGCGGGGCACAGTAATTGCATACAGTAATCACCAATTATTTGCCACTGCAGATTTTTGAAAACTACAACTCCCAGCAACTAAAGCATGCTGGGAATTGTAGTTTCCAAACATCTGGAGTAATGGGGTTACTGTATGGGATCACTGTCAATTTAAAAGGAAACTAATGCCTCAAAACAATACAGAATCAGGAGGATGGTATCTATTGTTAAAAAGATTGCCTTCTGATTCTGTATTGTTTTGAGGCTTTAGTTGCCCTTTAAATGGACAGCTGAATTCCCATACAGTAGTCCCATTCAGTTACAGCCATACTGGATTTGGCTATTACTGAATGGACTACTGTATGGGAAATCAGCTGTCCATTTAAAGGGCAGCTAAAGCCTCAAATCAATACAGAATCAAAAGGCAGTAGTGGTCATATTTTCTAACCTCAGTTTATACTCGAGTCAATCTATTTAACTCCTTTTTTCAGGTAAAAATAGGTACCTCAGGTTATACTCCGGTCTGCGGTATAGGCAGGTTTATACACCGTAGTCCTGTTTATGTAACATTTAGACACTGCAGCCTTTTAGTATACATGTTTATCAAAAAGAATACATTTTTGGATAATATTTAATCAACATAATTTTTTTTAATAAATGCACTTGCTAAATAATCTACTAAAATATCTTCATAGGTCTCAGTCAGTATAAATTATTTTATACAGTACAAATTTACTTTTTTAGCTAGAAGAACAACCCCTCTACTGGAGTTTATCAAAAACAGAAAATTGGAAAAACAGGTAAGATTATAATTCAGTGGAAAGAGACTCTAATGACTTATTAAGCTGCTTATTACCAGCAAACACCACAAATGGGAATCACTATATATATCCTTTATATTACATAAATATATATTTATATCTTCATAGGAGATTGCATTAAGTTTTTAGGAGCTACCAATGAGGTGGGGGGGTATTGCATATTATATATAGGAGATGTATGTGTGTACTACCTCACTATTACCATTTAAATGACCATAAATAAATGTATATAAAGTATAGCACTGACATATATTAGGTGCAAAGCAAAATATACAATTATACAAAATATATAAACTTACTTACAGAGCTAAAATTCCTATATTAATATGGGATAGTCAAAATGGAAGTTTAAACCACACCCCTGTGACTGCTAAGGGGTCTCCATGTGGATACTGATGGGATGTGGTAATGTCATTATAACATCCAATGATGTTATTGTTTGTACAATATGTGACAGTCTTAGCCAATCAAAAAAAAACCTCTGTATGCTACACAGGAAGTGATGTGTATGCAGGAAAGAGGATATAAAGGATGATACTTTGCATGTAGCTGGGAGGGAGAAATAGTTGTATATATATTAGATTATAAGGGCAATGCTATTATAATAACATGAGGCTATGAGATACCTTTTGTTATAAGAAGGCTCTATTTTATTTTATACTCTGGGGAGCTTTTAGCTCATTTAAACCCACCTCACCTTAACTATAAAGCTAATCAGTACCCTGTGCTCCCAAGTCCTAACCTCATAGCAACTGTAAATCTAGAACTTACTGTGGTAAATACTAATAGGTATAAACCTAGAATGTTAATCTGAATCCTGTATAGGCTCTCAGATTGTCTAATGGAGCTGTTTAGTTTGAACAACACAGTGTGGCAGGATTGCCTGGGTCTATTCTCAGACCTGCAGGGTTATCCTATTTGGTTCCCCTGGATGCAGATGACAGTTTGACTAACAGATAAATTTATTCTTGTGTAAAGCTTTTATACCCGCTGTATCCACACATAACAAAATATACACATACATAAACTCCACTGTGCGCCAACGGGCACACTTTTGCTAGTATATATATTATGCGCAACAGTATCAGTGCTGTCAAATATCTGTGCACTTGTGAATGAACACACATACAGTACTAATGGCAACAGGTAATAGAGATGTGCAGAGAAAGTTTTGTAAGTACATACATAATCTTAAATGTGCATCTTCGCATTGGGTTATAAGTTAAATCTGTTCAGAAAACATTTCCAAGCATTTATTATGGGCTATTTAATACTTACTTGACTTATCACATTGATTAGCTTATTAAAATGGAAATAGAGAAAAGATATTACCTTGTCTACCTAGACTCTATTATTCAGTGGGGGGCCTCACCACAGCCCAATATCAATGCAACACAGCAAAAAGGTACTAGAGAGAGCCAGGCATGGTATATATAGTTCATCAGTGTCATATACATTTATTAAAGATGTAGCACAACATGTTTCAGACCTTTAAGTGGTCCTTTTTACAGACATTGTGGTGCATTTACAGACATTGTGATGGCAACACCCTTTTCTCCTTCAGCCAAGGGGGACCCAGGCACCTTAGGGGTTAAGTGCTCCACCTCCAGGAGCGGGCACTTGAAAATTTGAAGCTTTTACAGGCTCCTGTGCTCCTCCGCTTACCTTATATAGTCTAGCACCATGAGTCTGCTTTCAGTTTTCAAGTGTCCGTTCAGGAGTTGGGCCACTATCTTCAATCAAGATACCCTTTTGGGAAGGGATTAGCTGGAGGTGTCCTACCTTCCACCGGTCTCCTAGGATTCTGCACGCAGCAATGGGCTGTTCCCCACTCCTAGCGATCCCATATCCTAATGGCTGGGAAGTATCAAAAGGAAACTACAGGGAGAAGTGCTGGCAGGTCACAAACTGACCTTGTATACAGCGTTCGGATTTACAACAGTCTGGCAGTGCGGATCATCCTGTCCGGCCACCTTGAAAGGGTCCTAGTGTTCTCCTGCAGGCACTGCTGTGGACTCCTACCTATTCCTCGTAAGTTAGAGCAGGGTCCTTCGGAATCTGGGCGGGAGCTCCCCTTGGCTGGCGGTAACATAGCGTGCGAACGCAGGGGCGGGACTTCCGGTTTCTTCTGCTCTCTTCTCCTGTGAGCACACGGACCTCGCGGCTGCTTTATCTAGTCCTATACGGACCTGCTATTGTGGTTTCTGTGTCAGGCACTGCTGCTGTGGCAAAAATCCTTCTGCTCCTCCTCGATCTTATCTACTCCTCAGTGTTCCCTTGCTTTGCTGTATCTTCAGGAAAGGTTTAGTTTTACAATTATTTTTTCCTGAGCTGCTCTATATTTTTTTCTCTATACTGTTGTCTGTATCTCTCTAATGGCCAGCAAGGGGTCGCTCCCGTCCCGCCAGAAGGGAACTAAGAATACTGTTGCCACATCGTATGTGTGCGCAATATGTCAGGCTAAACTGCCTGCGGGCCAATCAGGGCCCAGGTGTGCCTCGTGCACTGTCGCACATGAAGCACCTTCATCCTCTAGCCCAGGCGACCAAGAACCCGCTTGGGCCAGGTCGATCCGTGAATCTTTGGAAAAAAATTCATCTGCGGGGTCTGCCCAAGACACACACCCTCAGGGGATCCCCCATGATTTTGAACCGGCATGGGCCTAGCCTCTTCTGTGTCTTCTTTATCTGCTTCTGTTGCACAGATCCTTAACAAATCCGGACAGCCAATGTCTTCCGACAGGGATTGCAGACTACCTACTTCACAGGAGCCGGCCGCCTTTATGGTCGAGGACTCAGTTCAAGAGGACGACGACGCTCCCGAGGAAGGTGAGATAGAGTATGACGCTCCCGAACAGGAGTCTCAAACAACGTTCACAGCGGACGCTGTAGATGCGTTAATAAGGTCAGTGCTTAGTGCTTTAAACATTCAGGATTCGGAATCCCAGGAAGACCCCTCTAAAACATTTTTTTCCCGAGTCAAAAAATCCTCGGTACAGTTTCCCTCTTATGATCAACTAGATAAAATAGTTCTTCAAGAATGGGCTTGTCCGGAACGCCGCCTCTCCCTCTCCCGACAGTTTAATTTCATGTTTCCTTTTCCAAAGGCAGACATAGAAAGATGGTCCTCCCCTCCCACGGTCGACCCCACGGTAGCTCATCTATCCAGAGCCACTACCATCCCACTTTCTGAGGCGGCAACGTTTAAGGATCAAAACGACCGTCGTATTGACTCTTTCTTAAAAAATTCCTTTGCTGCTTTGGGAGCTGCGCTGCGTCCTACTTTTGCCTCGGCATGGGTAGCTAAAGCCATGGAGGTGTGGCTCAGTCAACTGTACCAAGAGATAGGTTCAGATCCGGCAAAGGCCCACCTCTTAGAAATTATTCAGGATTTATTCAACGCAGCAGTGTATATTGGGAATGCGGCCCTAGATTCAAGCAGACTCATAGCCAGGGCATCGGCATCAGTCACGGTAACACGTAGGATCTTATGGCTAAAAGCAGACTTCCAAAAGGGCACTTACTAAGAGAAGAAGAGGGGCTCCCACACGCCCCTCCTGGCCGACCAAACGAGGTTCTTTCCGACCTACAGGAACTAAGCCCAAATCGTCATGACTATCCCCTCAAAAATTGGGTGGGTGGTCGCCAAAGTTTTTTCCGCGAGATATGGAATTGTGCGTCCACAAACGCGTGGACCCTAAAGGTCATATCTTAAGGATATCGCATAGAATTTTCGTCACCTCCTCCCAACGGTTTCTTTCCTTCCAATCTACCCAGATCCCTTCTCCGACGCAAAGCTCTTTAACACGCCGTACAATTACTCCTCAGGGCCAAAGTAATAGTTCCTGTTCAGTCCGATCAAAAGTTTCGGGGGTTTTATTCCAACCTGTTCCTGGTTCCAAAAAAGGACGTCTCGTTCCGCCCGGTATTGGACCTGAAGGAACTCAATCTGTATGTATCAAACAGTCACACTTCAAGATGGAGTCTCTCCGCTCTGTCATTGGCAATAGAACCAGGGGATTTCTTGGCATCCCTAGATATTCAGGATGCTTATCTGCATGTCCTTATATGGCAGGGTCACCAGCGATTCCTCAGGTTCGCAATCGGAAATTTACACTACCAGTTCACAGCCCTGCCCTTCGGTTTATCCTCGGCTCCCCGCGTATTTACCAAGGTAATGGCATGTCAAGCAGCATACATTTGCCTTTAGGGCATTTTCATTCTTCCATATCTGGACGATCTCCTACTCAAGGCACCCTCTTTTCTCTTAGCAACAAATCAAGTCAATCTATGCATACAGATTCTAACCTCCTTCGGGTGGATAGTCAATTTCCACAGGTCATCCCTGCTTCCAAGTCCTCGCATGACATTTTTGGGAATGTATTTCGATACTTCCCGTCAGAAAAATTTTCTTCCGCCAGAGAAGAGAAAAGATCTCAAAGGTCTAGCCCTTCAAGCCATATCCGAGCCTCTGATCTCAGTTCGACAGGCTATGAGACTAGTCGGGAAGATGGTGTCCACTGTCGTAGCAATTCCATATGCGATGTTTCACTTACGACCGCTTCAACGCCATTTCCTGGCGTCGTGGGACAGATCTCCGGAATCTCTGGATGCCAAGATTTGTCTCCCTGTGCCGATCAGGCGGTCTCTGGTCTGGTGGACTGAGGACACCAATCTCCAAAAGGGCAATTCCCTTTGCCTTCCTCTGTGGACGGTACTTTCCACGGATGCGAGTCTCTTGGGGTGGGGAGAGATCTGCGGGTCGCTGACCACTCAGGGTACTTGGTCCCAGGAGGAAGCTCTCCTACCGATCAATGTATTGGAACTTCGGGCCATATTCTTGGCACTCTCTCATTGGACCTTCTGCCTAGCGAACAAGTTTGTCAGAGTCCAATCCGATAACGCCACCACAGTGGCCTACATCAATCACCAAGGGGGGACAAGAAGCGACTTATTTTCATCGCAGGTTGGCCGTGTGTAAGGATATTCAAACTTTCCTGCAAGGGGTAGCTCACTTGCGCCCGCCTCGCAGGCAGTCGGTTCAACCTTGTGACCTATCTCTGGTTCTCAGGGTGTTACAAGGTCCTCCTTTCAAACCTTTATCTTCCGTGGCGTTGCCATTGCTATCCTGGAAAACTTTATTCCTGCTGGCCGTCTCTTCTATTCGCAGAACATCCTGCTTATCTTTTCACAAAGATAAAGCTGTTCTGCGACCTCACCCTGCTTTCTTGCCCAAGGTCGTCACCTCTTTCCACCTGAATCAGAACCTTGTCATCCTGGCATTGTATCCTCGACCATCGTCTTCCAAGTAAAAGCGGCTGCACTCCCTGGATGTCGTTAGAGCTATTCGGATTTACGTGTCTAGAACGGAACCTTTCCGTTCGACAAAGGCCCTGTTCCGAAATCTTATTCTGCGTTGTTATGCGGAAGCTAGAGCTGCTCCTCCCTTGCGGGTTACAGCTCATTCTACGAGGGCGCTTGGTGTTTCATGGGCGGCTAGGCGCGGAGCTACCGTGGATCAGATTTGCAAGGCCGCTACTTGGTCTTCCATCAACACATTTATAAAATTCTATAGATTGGATGTGTTCGCATTGGCAGAAGCGACTCTCGGTCGTTTGGTGCTGCAAGCAGCAGAGGTTTAACTTTTCTGCCCTCCCTGTGTTGGCAGGGGCTTTGGGACGTCCCCTAAGGTGCCTGGGTCCCCCTTGGCTGAAGGAGAAAAAGAGATTTTGTTCTTACCTGTAAAATCTTTTTCTCTGAAGCCACAGGGGGACCCAGGCACAACCCTCCCTTATTTTAGTTAAACTTGTTTTAAGTTGAGTATGGTTAATCAGTTGCCTGTTAGGCTTGTTGCCTCTTCAGTTCTTTAGGTTGTTTTATCCTCTTTTATTCTTACTATCCTTCGCTGTCTATCTTTGGAACAAACTGAAAGCAGACTCCTGGTGCTAGACTATATAAGGTAAGGGGAGGAGCACAGGAGCCATTAAAAGCTTCAAATTTTCAAGTGTCCGCTCCTGGAGGTGGAGCACTTAACCCCTAAGGTGCCTGGGTCCCCCTGTGGCATCAGAGAAAAAGATTTTACAGGTAAGAACAAAATCTCTTTATATACATAAAATACAATAGAGATCATTCAATCGCATCAGCTACATCAGGGATAGGCAACCAGTAGCTCTCCGGATGTTTGAAAACCACAACTCCCAGCATTCCCAAATTAGAGTGTGCTTGTAAAGGAATGCTGGGAGTTGTAGTTTTCAAACATCTGGGGATCTACTGGTTGCCTATCCCTGAGCTACATCTAGTGGCCAGGTGTGTAAAATATTAACAATAAAAACTACATATACATGTCTATTCCGCACAAAAGCACCATATGGAATATACAATCCAAAAGTACATATTACTTTAATGAAAAATAGTCCATAGCAGATACATGCTGATGTGAAAACAGCTCATACATGCTGATCTGAAAACATCAAAAAAAGAAACAGATTCTTGAGAACACCCAAAATTGGTACCTCTGCATGTTTTAACTGTACCTGCTGCCATTAAATAATCAAAGGTGACTTTGTCACACATCCCCTTAAGGGACATAAGATCCCCATAAAAGATTTTATTTCACCTGCAAAACAGACTTTGTAGTTTATGTATTGAAATGCCCATGTGGAATGATGTATGTGGGACAAATATCCAGACAGGTCAAGATCAGAATAGCAGAGCATAAGAGATCCATTAGAAATTTTGATTTGGAACAGAAAAAAATGCATACATCAGTGGGGAAACATTTCTTTATTCAAAAATATATGGTGGCTAGCCTTAAAGGGTATGTCCACCCAAAAATAAACTTTTTATATGTTCTTTATGTAATAGCACCAACCTCAAACGCCATTTTTATTTTTCTCAAAATCATTTGATTTGCCTGATATTTAATGAGATATATATCAGGCTGCACTTCCTCTCCACTTCCACTTTAGATGACCCCGAGCTGCAGATTAGAAAAAAAAAAAAAAATTCTTGCCTGTGTTTGTGTGTGTCTCTCTCTCTATCTCTCTCTCTGGGCTGGCTGGCTGCAGCTGTTGATCCTGGATTTCTTCAGTACACATAACTTTACAGCTGTGATTGGTTGAGAGGGAAATTCCAGGGATCCAGGGGTCAGACCATTACTGATGCAACTTCCTCTGTTCTTACTGCTGGATGCTAACAGACATGCTCAAGAACATGAAAAGAACAGAGGCAAGGTAATGTAACCTGTCTCTGTTCATCGCTGTATTGGTCCATGCTGCAGGATTAAGCCAGCTACAAAGGTCTGTAACTTTTGAACCACTGGACCGATTTACATGCTGTAAAGTTTATTTTGGAGCACTTATTTGGGCCAAATAAATATAAAAAGTTAGTTTTGGGGGTGGACTTGCCCTTTAAACGGAAGGTACTAGAGAAAGTACACTATTAAGTGTGGAGGTGGAGATAAGGAAAAGCTTTTATTACAGATAGAGCTAAATGTTAAACACTATGGAACCACAAGGGTTTAATAATGCCTATAGTATAAAATGTTTTGTATGAAATCTGCATTGTATCTATGTCACTCTTTTTTCCTATATAGGATAAGAAATTCTATATCTGTTGTATTCAGTTAGATCAACTGGACTTGAAGTTTAGTTCTTGAAGACGTTTCGCTAGTCATCCGACTGGCTTTCTCAATTCAGAATGACTTGTACAAGAATCTGTGGCAATTATGTACCCTGGAAAATCCCAATTAGCATATCACAGCCAAGTGTTAAGTGCGTGATTGGATAGTGGTGTTATAGGAACGCCCAGAGTAAGGTGTCAAAACAGCATTGTACATGGCAGACAGTTGGTGTCGAACCCCCTCACCTCTATTTAGGCTTGGTTTCTTTATTTTCACATAAATGGCCTCCTTGACACCTCTCTTGAACCAGTCACGTTCCTTTACCAATATGTTAACATTACAATCTTCAAAGGTATGTCCTTTATCCTTAAGATGCAGGTACACGGCTGAGTCCTGACACGAGGAATTGGCTCTTCTGTGCTGGGCCATACGTTGATGCAGTTGCTGTTTGGTCTCCCCCACATACAAATCAGAGCATTCTTCACTGCACTGCACTGCGTATATGATGTCGCTTATCTTGTGTTTCGGTATTGGGTCTTTCGGATGTACCAATTGCTGTCTCAATGTGTTGTTTGGTTTAAAGCAGACAGGGATAAGGTGTTTTTTGAAAATTCTTCTTAATTTCTCGGAGACCCCTGCTACATATGGGATGACCATGTTCTTTCTCCTGTCTTGCTTTTCCCCTTCACTGTTGGTATTCTTCAAGAACTAAACTTCAAGTCCAGTTGATCTAATTGAATACAACAGATATACCATGACCTGGATGAATGAGAACCTTCATAAGGATAAGAAATTCTGTTACAGTATTGGCTATTTTTCGTGTACACCTGAGGGGGAGGGGGGTGTTTACCATTTTTTTGGATTGTATATTCCATATGGTGCTTTTGTGTGGAATAGAGGTGTATATATAGTTTTAATTAATAATATTTTAAACACCTGGCCATTAGATGGTGCTGGTTTATGATCTCTATTGACTATTAAAATGGAAAGCATATTGAGCTGCTATTGGTTCATAGGGAGAAAGCACTGGAGAATGTGAAAAAAATAGAGGACTGTTTAACTTGCAGTGCAATGTACCAGCATTAAAATAATATCTTGTGCAGGAATCATAGGAAGCTTGCGATTAATGGTGCGATTATGTCTATTTTAAAAAGAGAATACGAGAAGAAAAGAGGGAAGAAAGAAGAAGAAGAGAGTTGGAAAAGAAACGCTTAAGAGAAGAGGAAAAGAGAAAACGCAGAGAAGAAGAAAGACGTAAGCGAAAAGAAGCAGATAAGCAAAAGAAAATATCTGAAAAAGAAATAAGAATAAAGGTAAATTAAACAGTTTGCTCTGAAAGGGATTTTCATTACATGAAAAAAAGTATGGCAATTGGATAGATCTTTAGATTAAATTATACTTTTTAAAGGCAGTAGTTTCTGTAAGTTTTAAGTTACAAAGGGCCTGTACTTAAACTGCAGTAAATTTTATATAAAGTCAGTGTGGTTGGAGGAGGGAACTAATGGGAAATTTTCAGTTAGATGCATATGAAAGTTCTCACCTTCTTTCGCTGACTCATGTCTCTCTCCTCAGCCCGTCTTTTTGGAATCCTCTTGTGATGCTCCCAATCGTGCTCGTCTCCCTGACTGGCCAGTCACATGAAATGGCATCATTTGCTATGTAGTGTAATTTTACAAAAAGAATAGTCCTGTGTATGGCAAATTCTATTTTACTGCTGTCTGTCACAGTCACGTGATGGGCCAACTGGGTAGCTCAGAGTGATTGCTGCTTCAGAGGAGGCAGGTAGGAAGGTAGCATAAATTAACACTATAGGTCATTGTATTTTTCTGGAAAATGAGCCTGGGAAAGTGCTGATTGCTCTCCTTTAAAAGACAATGAAAAAAAAAGTTTTACATCAAATCATTAGATTATTTAAATGATAAAGCAACAACGCAATACCCTTTCTTTGTATTTAATACTATTTATAAATCTGTAATATTGGTAATAATGGATACTATTTCTGTATTTTACTTAGAATTGTGCCCTAAATATACATTTTGCATCCTCTCTTTATGTTTTAATGTGAGAATGCACAATTCACTGTTAAATACATGTTATTGATTGCAGGTTCCTAAGAGATCAGTTTCTTTTGGCTGCCATTTTGTGTTAGTTTAGTAGCTACATTTTTTTGTTTGTTTATCTGTATTTCTTTTTTAAAAAATTATTTGTTTACACATTTTTTAGCTGCTTAAAAAACCTGAAAAGGGAGATGAACCTGTTAGTGAAAAACAAAATGATAAAATAGAAGAGACTGTGGCAGAAGATACAAAATGGGAAAAAACACCGGTATCTGTGAACAGCAAAGTACATCCATTTGAAAACTTTGGCAAAGAACTGAAAGAAAAGTAAGGATTTGTACATATTCTTTATTAAATTTGTTTTTTACAATAACTTATGTCATCTAATTATTTATGCTTAATATTAGCAAATTTACTAAACACTTTGGGGGATTATTTTGTGCATTATTGAATAAAAGTAAAAATGTACCCAAGTGGTTTGTGACCTGTTCTTACATTCCAGTAGAGCTTGTAGAGTAGAAGATTTTTTTTTTGTTTTTTTGTAATATTTTTTGTTTATATTCCACTCTTTCTTGCATGGATTCTTGAATTTTTCTTAATTCCCTTAATCTTGCCTATATAATAGATAAATATTATTTCTGTAGGTTACAGTTACCCACACATTTCTTTCCACATTTCTTTCCACTTTCCAGGACACCGAATGAAACAGAAAAGGAGCAAAGAGATTGTGACAAGAGATTTAGAGATAAAGATCTAGAAAAGCCAAGGTTTTGGATGGAAGATAGCAGGAAGCAGAGGATGCACTATGAATATGAGAAATTTATGAGAAGAAATGGAGATGACCAGAAATGGGGAAAGTCATACAACCAAGACCGTGGCAGAAAAGGAAGCCACAACTCGAGCTTTCCAGTGGATGCAGTTGACAAACTGGGTAAAGAGGACAAGTGGGATGACATGGCATCAAAAAAGGAGCACCTAAGAAATAAGGTTCTTTTTAATCTTCTAGGATCATTTCTCATTATCCAAGTAAACCCCTGGTAATGAGTTTCATTTTGCATAAAAGTACATGGATACTCTTAGTGTAAAGCTTCCCACCATTGTTGACTGACATTTTTCTCATCTTTTTTGATATTAATTAAATTAGACCTGACGCTTAACTGTAAGTCCTAACATAAAATGTAACTATATTGCTCTCCTAAAAGCAGTAACCTATTCTCATTGACTATTCTAACTCCCGATGTATGTCATTCTTTGTCAAACATATCCATGGCGTGAGGTGAGAGTTACATCTAATATTTAGGGTTATTAGTATTGATTCAGGCTGATAGGAACACACATATTTAATTGCAGTTTCACAAGAAACAAATTAGAAAATGGGGGCCCAGGGCAAGTAGAAAGACTGGAGTAATTTACAGGTCCCTGAATCAGTAATTGTGTGATGGGATGGACAAGATCCAAGGAAATTTGACAATCTTTGTACTAATAAATAAAGTTGCTTTCTATTTATTCTTACCAATTACATTATGTAGCCTTGAACACTCTTAAAGGACATGTCCACCCCCAAAATTATTTTTGTGTGTACACAGATATTCTGTGTATACTGTGCTCACAGATTTATTGCATACTCTACTGAGCTTTTGCTGCACTTAATGGACACTCCCTCAGTTAGATGCCTGGAGATTGATGCAGCGATCAGTGTGAATATCTATATTTCTCTTTCAGCCTCAGGGGGACCCAGGTCAACATAGGGGTTAAGCACCCTTTCTCCAGGAGCAGACACTTTAAGAACTGTAAGATTGAGGCTCCAGTGCTCCTCCCCTCAGTACACAGAGCACCGGAAGCCTCCTCCAGTTTTTAAGTGTCCGCTTCAGGAGTAGGACCTCTCTCCCTACCTTACCTGGATGATGTTGGAGCCGGGGTTTTTCAGACTCCCACCGGCTCCCTCCGTGGGATCAGCAGCCAGCAGAGGTC
Source organism: Hymenochirus boettgeri (assembly GCA_019447015.1). Classification (NCBI taxonomy): domain Eukaryota; kingdom Metazoa; phylum Chordata; class Amphibia; order Anura; family Pipidae; genus Hymenochirus; species Hymenochirus boettgeri. Next base: position 195,248,953 of record CM033470.1, on the reverse strand, counting down.
TGCCTCGTGCGGCTGCCGCGGGAGGGCGGCCCATCATGGCCCGCGGGCCTAAAATGGGCCGATCCCCCCTCCCGCATGTTGCGGGCAACCGGCGGTCTCCGCCGCTTCCCCCTCCCTCAGCACTACAGACACCATGCCGAGGGAGCTCACTGGACCGGCTGATGGGGGCGGGCCTCTCTTCTCCTGCAGGCCAGCATTACCGGGCCGTTTCGGGGGCGGGACTTCCGGTTTTTCTCCTTACCGGGCTTTTTCGGGGGCGGGACTTCCGGTCTTCGGCCTTTCCAGCTACACATCAGAGTACATACCAGTCCGGAGCCTCCTCCTGCTTGCATTCTCTCTCTACAGATCAGATAAGTCGATCCTTTTCCTGCTCTACTCTGTTTTCCGCTCTTTACCTCTGATTTTCTTTCTATCTTCACACATTTATTTTTTCTCATTTTCTGGCCTCTGTCTTGTCCAACCATCATGTCCAACAAGGAGAAGCCGCTCCCAAATCTAAATCAGCCAAATCGGTCCAAGTGAAACTCATGTCTGCGCATTATGCAGAATAAGTTGCCTGCTGGCCTATCTGGGCCCCTATGCGGGTCATCAACGCAAACCAAGACCCTAGTCGACTGTTTCGCGACAGTCAGGAACCCAATGGGCAAATCCCTGCGGGCTTCCATTGATTCTCTACAGAATCCACCTGCGGGTCGCCCTTGTCCCGAGTATCTCCGGGGGCCCCCACCAGGAGTCTGAACCAGCCTGGGCGAAATCATTAGCAGATTCCATGTCGATATTGTCGGCATCCCTTTCGCAGGCTCTGCAGTCAGCTAATTCCTCTGGAACGGAGGCCAGACCACTAAGGGCCACCAGACCATCAGATATCCCAGTAGTCCCTTCGTGGAAGAGATCTCTGAGGAGGAAAGAGAGGAATCGGAAGAGGGAGAACTTGACTCCTTGACTTCTGAACATGAATTTCAGACCACTTTCATACCTGAGACTATAGACGATCTTATCAGATCTGTGCTACAGGTGCTTAACATTCGAGATCCGATCGAACCGACGGATCCGTCTAAGACTTTGTTCAGCCGCCCTAAGAAATGGCGGCAATTTTTCCATCTTATGATCAATCGGAACAGATTGTGTTAGAAGAGTGGGCGTCTCCGGAAAAGAAATTTCATTTGTCTCGAAATTTCCAAACGATTTTCCCCTTTCCTAAAGCGGATGTGGAAAGGTGGTCCCTACCACCGGCGGTCGACCCACCAGTGGCGAGACTTTCCAGGGCCACAGCCATCCCTTTAGCCGAGGTAGCCACTTTCAAGGACCCGACAGATAGAAGACTGGAAGGGTTCCTGAGAACAGCATTCGCAGCAGCTGGCGCAGCTCTGCGTCCTACCTTCACCTCCGCGTGGGTGGCCAAAGCAATGGAAGCATGGCTAGGACAACTTTACCACTCTGTGGTCAAGGAATCCTCGGATAGCCACCTGGTAGATATCATACAACAGCTATCTGATGCAGCTACTTTTCTTGGGGATGCGGCTTTAGAGTCTAGCAGACTTATAGCTAGATCATCAGCGGCCACAACCGCAGCCAGGCGATCCTTATGGCTAAAAGCCTGGGCGGCAGACCCGGCATCCAAGAAAGCCCTTACCAACCTCCCTTTTTTGGGGCGCCTCTTATTTGGACCCGAACTGGAGAAGATAATCGCTCAGGCGACGGGAGGTAAAAGCACCTTCCTTCCGCAAAACAGGGCTCGCCGTTCTCCTTCCTTTCGTTCCTCTAGAACCTCACGCCCCCCACTCCGTACGCAGACAGAGCCTAGTCCTCCCTTTCCCAACCGCCAGGGACAAAGGCCACTCACCCCCTGGCCCTCTAAACAAGGAGCCTTCAGAACAGGAGGAGACAAGAATAAGCAGGCATGACTATCCTCTGCCTCTACAGGTCGGGGGCCGACTCCAATTCTTCCTCAGAGAGTGGCAACAACCATCCACAGATGCCTGGACGTTGAATACCTTGACCAACGGCTACCGATTAGAATTCTCTTCTCCTCCTCCTCCCCAATTCTTTCCTTCCCGCGTACCGAGATGCCCAAAACGCCGAAAAATCCTCAACCTCTGCGTTCTATCTCTCCTCCACGCACGGGTCATTGCCCCCGTCCCAAGAGATCAGAGATTTCGGGGATTTTATTCCAATCTCTTCTTGGTTCCGAAGAAGGACGGAACGTTTCGCCCAGTTTTAGACCTAAAAGCTCTAAACATTTATGTACAAAAAAATCAGGTTCAAGATGGAGTCTCTACGTTCGGTAATATTGGCGTTAGAGCCGGGCGATTTTCTCGCCTCCCTGGATATTCAGGATGCGTACCTCCATGTACCCATTTGGAACGGTCATCACCGTCTCCTCAGATTCGCCATAGGCGTCCGACATTTTCAGTTCACAGCTCTGCCTTTCGGCCTCGCTTCAGCCCCGCGTATATTTACAAAGATCATGACCTGTCAAGCGGCCTTTCTTCGGCTTCAGGGAATATTCGTCATCCCATATCTGGACGACCTATTGATCAGGGCGGCATCTTTCCAGCTAGCTCAACAGCAGGTATCTCAGTGCACAAAGATACTATCCCGGTTTGGATGGGTCATAAACGAGAAAAAGTCCTCCATGATTCCGTCAACTCACATAATCTTCCTGGGGATGTTTTTCGACACAACGAACCACAAAGTTTTCCTTCCCCGGGACAAAATAGAATCGATGAAGAAGCTGGCCACTCAGGCACAGTCCTCCCATCAAATCACTATTCGGCAAGCGATGCGATTAGTGGGGAAAATGGTGTCGTCGGTGGAAGCAGTCCCATATGCACTTTTCCATCTTCGACCACTCCAGAGACACATCCTTCATTCTTGGGACAAGTCCCTGCAGTCGTTAGATGCGTACATACACCTACCACAGTCAGTTCGGTTTTCCCTAACTTGGTGGACCCAGGAGAGCAACTTGGCAGCGGGCAAATCCCTTTGCCCACCCACATGGACAGTGGTGACAACGGACGCCAGCCTCCGAGGTTGGGGTGCGGTATGCGAGTCTCTGAAAGCCCAGGGTCTTTGGACCAGGGAAGAAGCTCTACTCTCCATCAATGTCCTGGAGCTAAGGGCGATATTCCTAGCTCTGTCTCACTGGACAGGTTTCCTGACGGGCAAGAATGTTCGGATACAGTCGGACAATGACACGGCTGTGGCGTACATAAATCATCAAGGGGGCACGAGAAGCGATCTGGCAATGACAGAAGCGCATCGAATACTAACCTGGGCAGAGTTCTACATACCGGCAATATCGGCAATATACATACCGGGAGTCCTCAATACGAAGGCAGATTTTCTCAGTCGGGTTACACTCGATCCGGGAGAATGGGCTCTCCATCCGGAGGTTTTCGATCAGCTGATACAGAGATGGGGGACTCCGGACATCGACCTGATGGCCTCTCGAACCAACCGCAAGGTTCTGACCTTTTGTGCCAAAACAAGAGACCCTCTTGCGGCCTCCATAGATGCTCTGGTAGCACCTTGGCAATTCCAACTGGGCTACATCTTTCCACCAACTCCCATGATACCCAGACTTCTAAAAAGGGTCAAACGGGAACGAGCACAGGTGATTTTCATCGCACCACGGTGGCCAAGGAGGACTTGGTTCTCAGGCCTTCTGTCCATGACAGTCGGGGAGCCGTGGCCTCTTCCATTGCGACCAGACCTTCTGCTACAAGGACCTTTCCAATATCCAGATCTTCACCGACTACATTTAACGGCGTGGCGCTTAAGTCCGCCATATTGAGAAGGCGAGGGATACCTGTATCGGCTATACCTACCATGTTAGCGGCTAGAAAACCGTCTTCATCTAAGGTTTACTACAGGATATGGCAGAAGTATGTGATGTGGAGCTCCTCCAGGGGTTTTCCCCCCTCCAGATTTGTTCTGTCCAGACTCCTTAGTTTTCTCCAAAAAGGCTATGATGGAGGTTTATCGCTCAGCGCTCTTAAGGTTCAAGTTTCCACCCTCTCGATCTACTTTCATAAAAAGCTCGCGAACAGGAAGGATATCCAGACCTTCTTGCAGGGAGTAACTCACTTGCGCCCTCCCATTCGGGCCCCAGTTCAACCCTGGGATCTCTCTTTAGTCCTCAGGGTCCTCAAAAGACCTCCTTTTGAACCCTTACCATCGATTCCTCTATCGCTTCTATCTTGGAAGACGGTGTTTCTGCTGGCCATATCGTCCATCAGGAGGGCGTCTGAATTAGCTGCCTTATCTGTGGATCCCTCGTGTCTTTCAATTAACCCGGACAAGGCTATTCTGCGACCTCATGTCTCGTTTTTGCCTAAGGTGGTCTCGGCTTTTCATATCAATCAGGAGATCATTGTTCCGACCTTCTTTCCGAATCCGTCTTCTTCCAAGGAGCGCGATTTGCACTGTCTGGACGTAGTGAGAGCCCTGAGGATCTACGTGGCTCGCACGGAAGGTTTCCGTTCTTCCCCGGCTCTATTCATTCTCCTGGCGGGGCCCCGTCGGGGGTCCAGGGCTTCTCCACAAACTCTGGCTAGGTGGATTAGATCTACTATCGTTCGCTGCTATTTGGCAGTTGGGGCCGTTCCTCCCTTGCGGGTTACGGCCCATTCTACTAGGGCGGTTGGAGCCTCTTGGGCGGCGCGACATGGCGCTTCGGTGGACCAGATATGCCGAGCAGCAACTTGGTCGTCTATCTCCACCTTTATCAAATTTTATCGTCTCCAAGTTTTTGCAGACAAGGATACTGCCTTGGGCACCTCTATCCTTAGAGCTGCGGAGATCTAAGTGGGATTCTTATTTTAGGATTTCCCACCCTTCAATTCGGGACTTTGGGACGTCCCCTATGTTGACCTGGGTCCCCCTGAGGCTGAAAGAGAAAAGAGGATTTTTATGTCAGACTCACCTGTAAAATCCTTTTCTCTTAAGCCGTAAGGGGGACCCAGGTACTACCCTCCCTATTGTTGACATGATTGTTTTTTTGGGCATGTTTTTTCGCCTGTTTACTTGTTATTTCCTTGTTATTGGACTATCTTCTTTTCAATATTTGACTTACGCTTCCTCTTTGGGACCAACTGGAGGAGGCTTCCGGTGCTCTGTGTATTGTACTGAGGGGAGGAGCACTGGAGCCTCAATCTTACAGTTCTTAAAGTGTCCGCTCCTGGAGAAAGGGTGCTTAACCCCTATGTTGACCTGGGTCCCCCTTACGGCTTAAGAGAAAAGGATTTTACAGGTGAGTCTGACATAAAAATCCTCTTTTAGGAGCTGTTCTGCGGTCTGTAAGATAATAGATAGTTTCATAGATCCACACATAGGTAAAAGATAATTTTTGGGGTGGAAGTGCCCTTTAATGCCCTTTAAACTGGAAGTCGAGTGGAAATGCATTACTGCCCTATCTCAAAACCAGCCCCAATATTTTGGGAGCGCATTCTTGTGTACGTTTTACAACATTGGTTCCTAGCTCCTGTTACATTAATTGCACAAAGGGAGGTTAGACATAGCTCTTTTACCTCAAATTCAGTTAATGCGAAATTTAAGAGAATAAAGACTTCTAGTCCTGGGAACTCCTGCTTATATTTTAGTTCTTGCTACCTTGCATCTGGATGGGATGGAGACCAAGTATATGACACTTTTGCATACATATCCATTGTCCAAGTTGTAGAAAAAACTGTCTAATATTGATTGTTTTTTTGGGCCACTCTGTTGCTTTTTGACTGCATCAAAAATCTTCTCTGCAGTCAAAAGGGCCGCTACTCGACGTTATTTCGATACTGCCTGGTATTAGATTATAGACGTTAACGGACCAATACTAGGCAGTATCAAAATACTGGTTGGTATTGCGCTTTTTGACCGTGATTAAGTTTTTTACCACATTTGAAAACCCTAGATCTTAATTTGTAGCGCACGTTTTCCCTAAAATGCTTAACTTGTAGAGCAGTCCCTTCCTAAGTTATTTTTGAATTTCTATAATCAGATCAGGGTTTGTCGTCTATCCCAAGCTACACTTAGAGCTAAAGAAGCGTTTTTTAAAGTAAAAAGAAGTCTTACATATATGTGTATATATCAGATAATTTTTTAAAAATATGTTTTATTGAGTGACAACACATGATTCACATACAAATTCTGTTATACATATTTGTTAATATTTGCATCCAAGTAGTTATAAAGATTCAATATTGTATATATCAGATAATTAATATTTTATTCCTATTTGTAGGATCGCCCTGCCATGCAGCTGTACCAGCCAGGAGTTCGTAATCGCATAACTACAGGATCTACAAGTAAATTTTGTGATGATGCCCTCTACAGAAAGAACACAATGTGCTGTGGAAGAGATAAAAGCACAGAGAAGATTGAGGAGGTTGGGTAAAACCTTACAGAGTAAACGGTAAATAGACTTTGTGCTTATACAGTGGTACACCCAACTCATCATGAGCACAAAAAACAGATATTGAGCTCTATTTTTTTGTTTCCTTCTTCAGGAAGAAAGAAATAATGAAACTGAAAAACTGAAATCACTTTGCTGACTCGTATTCTTTAAAATGCATCCAGTGCCAAACAAGTTTAATTGAAGTCACTACATAAAGCTGTGTACACACAATGAAATTCCCCCCCTGATAGTTCATTGTATCGGTTGATGGAGCCAAGAAAATTACATGTGTTTTTGTCTGCGACTAACCGTTTGTTTGTCCGAATTGGACAAATGGGCGATCAGATTCGTCCAAAAACCACAGGCGATTGTGCTGTCCATTATGGACTGCATGCTCGGTTGCGGCGAACTGTCGGCCACGGTCACTTTTTGCCCAGCATAAGAGATGTGTTTCAGTTGTGTAGATCTTTGAAATGCCATTTCAATATATAATCAGTGTGATAATCAATGTGAATTTAAAACATGCAGTAAGATTTTTTTTTATGTGCAATGTCTTTATTAGATTAAAATACCACATGTGCTTTTAGGCTTAAGCATTAAATTGCCAATTTATTTTGTCACATTCACAGAATTCTCTTTGCTACATTATAAAGATAATTTTCCAAATATAAAAAAAAGAATTTTCAGCATATTTGGTTTAGTAAAGCTTTACAGAAAGAAAACCCAAAAGAAATAGGCAACATTTTAAAGGGTATCTCCATCCTAAAATATATCCTTTTCTGTAGTGTAGAAACGTATTTACCCACCGTACCCTTGGCCCCTGCCTCTTATGCTACTTCCAGGAACGGAGTAGAACTGAGCTGCTGGCTATTGAGAGAGTTTAAGGAACAAAGGCTGGTAAGTCTGTTTCTGGACACTTTTTAAAGTTTAAACCTGGTGTTTAGGGTTGGAAGTGGGTCCCATAAATGTGCAGAGATGAGGCATCTTGAGGGACGGGGAGGGCTCCCCTGCACAGGAGGACAGGGAAGGGGCAGATACATTTTTACACACAGGAAAGCTCCTACTCTTTAGTTTCCTGGACTTTGAGCAAGCACTGCAGGACAGCCAGCCAACAAGCCAGCTGGTTAAATTTTGGTTTTGGGGGTGGACATGCCCTTTAACATAAAATTTACTGTGAAATTTAGTACTATTAAGTAAAATAATAAACATATTCAAGTGGAGTTGTTTGTATAAATGCATGAGAAAGGTAAGTTTTAATCAAAATGCAAATACCGTGGCGTGGCCCGGACCTATAGCTCCGCTCGCACAAACTCCTAATCCTAAGGGGGAATATCACCATTTAACCCTCCAATAGGACTGCCCCAACTTACTCACATCGGGATTCTACCGACAGCCTGCAATGTCTCCTCCAAAAAAGCCCAATACACGTCCGCTAGGCTGGACAAGTTTTGGCACCTAAATGAAGATTACATGTGATCATAGTAATGTATACTAAAACCCTTTTGTTTATAATGTATGTCAGTGTGCAGATAATATGATATTGTATGGGGCCTAGGAATGTGAATTGATTATCTTTTCTATGTTTGCATACATGTTTGACCAGTAGCACTGCCGCAAAATACACATGTGCAATCGCAGGTCCCGACCCGCAACACACGATGTGTCCGAGCATTCGTTCCGGACGATAATCGGCCTGTGTATGGGCCCTTTATCGGCCGAAATGGCCAGTCATTCGGAGATCCGCCCAGTCGGCCATACAACAATCCCCGACCGAACTGCGGTTTCGGCCAATAAAATACCCATACACGGGCCGATTATTGGCCGAAACGAACGTTTAGACACATCGTGCATTGCGGGTCGGGACCCGCAATTGCACATGTGTACGAACCTTTAGGAGTGCTTCCACAACCCTTCTATTGTATGTAATTCAACCAGAAATAGCTATACCACCCAAACTTCTTGAAGCAATCGCAACTTGCTAAACAACCCTTACTATCAAATTTGAGGATAAAAGGTGGATATCTTACTGGTCCGGAAGAACCTCCATGACAGAGTCACAGAGACTGAGCGCTGCATAAGTTCTGTCGAAGACAGGATCCCTCCTATGCAACATTCAATAGGAGCCCAACAGGCTGCACTTCATACTATACACCAACGCCAAGAAAACAGACATCTTTAGAGAAATATCAGGTTTGTGGGCCTACTGGAGTGGTGGAGGGAATGGACCCAGCTACATTCTTAGAGAATTTCTAAGATAGGGACAGTACACTTCGACTCATCAGAGAGAAAGGTAATTTTTCCATACCAGAACACCCTGTTTCCCGCCTCCTGGTAACGGGGAGACATAGTGCATTTTTTTACAGAAGCTTTAACGTGATTAGATTCAACCTGTGAGTGCTCCAGAAATGCCCCCCAGTAACAGGACAACCATCAAACCCACGTCAAAACTGGATTAGCAATGGCAGTATATATCTGGTTGGTAAGACTTTACTAAAGTTTTACGCGGTTATTGGTCTGCCCCCACCTCCTAAATAAACACTCCATTTCTAGCTCCAAGAACAAAGCTGAAGACTACAGTATCTATTGCTTTCCCTATGTGAACTCCGAATTATGACTGTTCTAATATATGGGAAGCAGGAGACAGATAGACTAATGAAAAAATCTTGTCGTGAGAACAGTTTCCATCTGTGCCATATACCCCTGATACTAGCTACCATACTATTTATGTACCCAGTTAATATGATCACCAGGATCAAGATAAACTACACCCTTCTTATTGGCAGCCCCCCAAAAGACCCCGAGACCAGGTTTGCAAATCTCATGTGCAATATCAATATGCTTGATAGTTGGCACAATTTACACCCCACAAAGACCAAATTCTCTAGTTTCTCAGCGTCATAAAACACGTCTAGAATATATATTATTCTTTTATATGCAACACTAATCCCCTATCTGAATATGCTCCCAGTACTTTTGCTGGGTTGACCTCTCCTGGTCGCAGGGACCCCCTTAGCAGACATGGAGACTCAACACATTCTTGTTGACCTTGCAACCGAAGGAGGCTGATCTATTCAGGTCTGGGTATAGTTTAAGATACATGCCCACATGGTCCTCACCTACACTATAAACAAATTTAAACAAGAGGCTACAGAAGCACTACAGCTAGCCCATGCTGAGTTTGTGAGACAATCCAATGCACAAAACAGAATCCCTTAAACTTTAATCCAGAATAACTAACGAAAATCACTAATTATCTGGGAGGCATGGCTGTCCCAGATTTTTTTTTAAAAAACACCCACCATATTGAGGAATGTTTTATAAGTGAAATAAACAGAATATATGTTACAACATTAAATGTTTGTGTTACATTAAAGTTTGAATAAAAGATTTCTTTTTACCATTTTGTTGTATCATTTGTTACAGTTATGACAGTATCATAAATTCAACAAAGGTTTTTTACAGTATCTATGTATATTTGAGGAGCTTAGAACTATAGCATTAAACTTTAGGTATCACATCTGAGAAAAGGGAGGCAAAGTTTAAAGTACTACAGAATTGAATAGGCTGAAGTGGTTACATTTGTTCATTTACAGAAAAAGATTGTCTTCATCTACATGGGGAGGGTGTTCAATCGTCAAAAGAGTGAACGGATTCTTCCTACCTTCCCCATATTTTTGCATATTTAGTAGGGCAGTTCCGGTCGGTGTATAACAATTTTTTGAAGGGTAGAGTGGCATTGATAGACATTTTCCATAAATTAATCTGAGGTATGACTAGTTGTATCCATGTGCGGGCTATTTGTTTATTTGCCTGAAAGAATGTTTCCATCAGGAAGATTTTATAGTATTTATCAATAGGTAGGTGGTTTAGGATACCCAGAATACATATCTTAGGGTCCAGGCACATGGGGGAACCCATGTGGTCATGGAGAAACTGGGTAATATGTGTTGTATTCAATTAGATCAACTGGACTTGAAGTTTAGTTCTTGAAGACATTTCGCTAGTCATCCGACTGGCTTTCTCAATTCAGAATGACTTGTACAAGAATCTGTGGCAATTATGTACCCTGGAAAATGCCAATTAGCATATCACAGCCAAGTGTTAATAGCGTGATTGGATAGTGGCTAAGAGGTGTTACAGGAATGCCCAGAGTAAGGTGTCAAAACAGCATTGTACATGGCAGACAGTTGGTGTTGAACCCCCCCAACCTCTATTTAGGCTTGGTTTCTTTATTTTCACATAAATGGCCTCCTTAACACCTCTCTTGAACCAGTCACGTTCCTTTGCCAATATGTTAACATTACAATCTTCAAAGGTATGTCCTTTATCCTTAAGATGCAGGTACACGGCTGAGTCCTGACGCGAGGAATTGGCTCTTCTGTGCTGGACCATACGTTGATGCAATTGCTGTTTGGTCTCCCCCACATACAAATCCGAGCATTCTTCACTGCACTGCACTGAGTATATGATGTCACTTTTCTTGTGTTTCGGTATTGGGTCTTTTGGATGTACCAATTGCTGCCTCAGTGTGTTGTTCAGTTTAAAGCAGACAGGGATACGACGGTGTTTTTTGAAAATTCTTCTTCATTTCTCGGAGACCCCTGCTACATATGGGATGACCATGTTCTTTCTCCTGTCTTGCTTTTCCCCTTCACTGTTGGTGTTCGTGTTCTTTTCTTTCCTTCTACTTCTTTTGTCAAAGGCCCAGTCTGGATATCCACAAGTTTTAAGGGCTCCTCTGAGATGTTTAATTTCTTTAGCCTTCGCCTCTGTGCTAGTGGGGATGTTCTCAGCTCTGTGTTGCAGGGTTCTGATGACACCCAGCTTGTGATTTAAAGGGTGGTGGGAGTCAAACATCAAATACTGATCTGTGTGTGTTGGTTTTCTGTAAACCTCTACTTCCAGTTTACCATTTTCCTTAACTTCTACCAAGCAGTCCAAGATGGCCAGTTTGTTGTTTTGTAACTTTTCCCTTGTAAATTTGATGTTTTGGTCTACTGCATTAATGTGTTCTGTGAAAGCTTGTACTTTCTTCTGGTGGATTGTAACCCAGGTGTCATCCACATATCTGAACCAGTGGCTGGGTGCTATGCCCTTAAAGGTATTAAGCGCCTGTTTTTCTACCTCCTCCATGTAAAGGTTGGCCACAATGAAACTGGAGATCCCATAGCCCATCCGTGTTATTGCTTATAGAACTTATCCCTGTATTTGAAATAGGTGGTATTCAGGCACAAGTACAGTAAGGAACACACCTGTTCTGGGTTGAGATCAGTTCTGCTGGTAAGAGTGCTGTCTTGGCCTAGCCGTTTTCTCACCATATCAACGGCCTCCTTGATGGGTATACAGGTGAAGAGAGATGTCACATCATAGGACAACATAGTTTCTTCTGCACCGAGTACTATATCTTCAATCTTGTTGGTGAAATCCTGAGAGTTCTGGATGTGCTTAGAACTTCCCGCCAATGGTCCTAAGATGTTGGCTTGGTAATTTGCCACCTTGTATGATACAGAGTTGATGCTGCTGACTATAGGTCTTAGTGGTGCCCCTTCCTTATGTATCTTTGGGAGTCCATATATGCATGGATGTGCCTCACCAGGGTAGAGGCGATGATACATTCCTCGATCAATGGCTTTATCCTTTTGAAGCTGTTGTAAAAAGTTGATTGAATGTTTTGAAGGATGCATTATCGATAAGGTGGGAAAGTTGTTGAATTCCATATCTGTACTACATATCTCTTATTGCAGATGTGTAGAACTCTGTCAGGTTTTTGTTGTTCCAGAGTGGGTCTTGTGCTTGTATTGGAGGTGTTTTCATGTGTTTAAGGGCTATGCCCCACACTTTAAGAGCCTGTTTCAACATGGGGTGTTTTGGTGTTGATGATGGTGTGCCTCGTTCTCCTTGAAATATAAAGTATATGACATCTGGGTATTCTATAGCGTTTAGGATGTTCAACATCTCCAGAAATCGTTGGGATTCCGAGTGGTGCCAGTGGAATAGGTGAAATATCTGTGAGGCAAGGTAATATAAATTAAAGACCGGCATCGCCTAGCCCTTCAATTCAGTGGGATGCTGCAGAGTAGGCCAGTTTACTTCTGGATGAGCCCCACACAAAGGGTTTTAGAAGTGAGTCTAGGGTTTTAAAATATTTCAATGGAATATATATGGGGGAGTGCCATAATATGTACAATATTTTGTGAAGAAGTATCATTTTAATAAGGTTTGTTCTCCCTGTTACTCCGAGTGGCAGCTTGCTCCATATTTGGATTTTGTCTTTGTTTTAATGAGTGGTTCCATGTTAAAGGGCACTACTCTGTAGTGTAATAAAATCCTTACCTTACATCCCTGCTCCAAATGGCTGCCCTGCTATGCCCCTCCAAAGTCCCAAAAACTGGCCACCAGGAGCCTAGCAGAGTCCATATAGGCCTCTGCCTCCTGTCTCTCCTCCGGGAGAATTTTGCCATGCGCAGTTCAGCCCTTCCCCCCTCTCTCTCCCTCCCGTTGGTTATAGAATAGCTCTCCCTCCCCCAGCCCCAACCGCTATAATAGAATTATCAGAAAGTCCCCCGAACTCACCTTACCTCTCTCCCCCGGCGTTCTAAGCAGCCGCGTCTGTGATTGGCTGCCTCTCAGTCAACCAGGGACACAGCTGCCGGTCCGGCCTCCTGCTTGCAGTTTCATGCAAGCAGTGGGCCGGCACAGTGCGGTGGAGGAAAGAGGGAAGTAAGCAAAGATCGGGGGAGTTTCTGATAATTCTATTATAGCGGTTGGGGCTGAGGGAGGAAGCCCTACAACATATCAATTTTTTTTTAAAAGGGTGGACATGCCCTTTAAGCTTTAAGTCTGCTAAATCCCTGGAGATGCGAATACCCAAATATTTAATTTAGACCACTCTACAAAGGGGGGTTAGTGATCCTTGTTTAGTTGGAGAGAACTGGACTATGGGTAGTATTTGGGATTTTTCCCAGTTGATAGCCAAGCCTGAATATTTTCCTTAGGTGTCAATTGTGTGGAGGGCTTGGTGCAGGGATTTATCTTGGTTGTTAAGGTATATGGTATATATCTATATATATGTGTCATCATATGGCTTCAGTTATTGTTCCTAGCCGTAGTCCACAAACCTGGGAACTAGAATGTAGTTTAATTGCTAGGGGTTGCATGGCCAGGGCATATGCTGTCCCAGATTTTTACTTTTATTATATAACTTCTCAGGTCTCACATGTACACCACTGGGTCATAAATAAATCCAACAGGTTCATTAACCTCTTAGCACCGCATGAGGCCTCTACTACTCCCAAACCTGTATACCTGGTTATTCGGGGACTGGTACACCCCTGCCCATCGCCTATTACTACAAGCAATTAAAACATGGGACTTGGCAACAAAAGAAATGGAGATCCCTCACATAAATAAACATACCCCACTATGGTTTAAAAAAAACCTCTGTGCAACAGCCTGAGGTCTGGTACAAATACAGAGTAACAAAACTTTCACACATTGTAGATAATGGCCAAATTAAGATGTTCGACCAACTGAAACAGGATTTAAAACTACCAAACACCCATTTGTTTTGATATTTTCAAGTTTGACATGCTTTTCAGGCCCAATTTAGGAACCAGCAACTTGATTTAGATGGGAACCTGCTAATGGGGCTATTTGCAGCTCCCATGTCCACCAAGTAAATATCAAATATCTATACCTACCTACAAAGCACTCAATTCCACACCCAGACCTCTCAAAAGAAAATTATATGGGAGAGGGATATAGGACCAATTGATGGAGAGGAGTGGGTGCAGACTCAGCTCTCCAAAGGCATCGGAGAGTAACTCAGCTATATATTGTTCAGAGTATTTAACACCTATCAGATTAGCCAAATTCAGACAAAACCATAGCCCTGCACCCCAAATGCAACCATTCCCCTGGAACCTTTTTTCATTTAATATGACGTCCTTGAACGCAAGGGTTTTGGCAGCAGATAACCAAGTTGTATCTTGACCCCAAAATCTGCCTACTGAGTATAACAGAGCACTTGCTGTTAGAGTTTTTTAAAAAAAAATTTGACTTTCCTATCTTAAACATTGTTTGTTGCCAGGAAACTGATAGCTAAAACCTAGATACAAGTTACCTTCAATTTCTCAATCGTAGGCAGAGAAAAACTCTATGGTTTCATTTAAAAAAACGAATGTACACAAATAGAGGTTGCCCATCTAAATATGATAAAGTGTGGAATAGATGGGAGTCCTCATTGGCCACATGTAACAACTAAACTAGTAACGCAAGCTGTGGGTGTGATTAGATCTGGGGGACAAGATGGTACTAAGGCTGCAATTAGAACACATATGGCAATATACTCAAACTCAATCAATCAAGTTCCTCCTACAGAGGGGATTTTTAAAAAAATGCAAATAACCAGACACAGGTTTTTAACAAATTTTTATTAAATATGATTTTCATAGTGAAACAAGTTGTGTTCCCCTATTAACATGTCTGGAGGGTATTAGACTCTTACATGTTTGCAGAAAATTCATAGGGAGGTGTTAGACCAGGGATTCTCAAACGGTATGCCTCTGATTGTTACTGTTCATTATTTTACGATAATGTTGGTGTACTTTACCGACAGCATTATCGTAAATTACTTTCAGTAACGATCGTTAATTTACGATAATGCCCGCATCCCTGTTGTAATCTACAGGGATGTAGGCATTATGGTAAAATAACAATAGTTACAGATCGTAATTGTACGATAATGCCGGTGCTAAAGTACCCAACGTTAAGATAAAATAACCATGGTAAAAATCATTATTTTACCATAATGAACTTTTATACATTTTGTCCTTTGTAGAACTGACAAAATGAACCAAAATTTTCCAGTATTGTGAAACTTGACATTTACCAATAACATCTTCACGTCAAAACTATGTCAATCTCTGATAGCTTTGGCTATTTAGGGATACCATCCTTGGATTTAAGGCTGTAGAATTGCTTATGCAGGTAAATCAATCAAAGCATTCCAAATTATTATTTACAGAGAAGTCCTATACCTCGTATAATCTTATCAGTGAATAGAATCAGTGAATCAATCATGAAAATGATTGCCACACGCAAATATTTGGAAAAGGAGGCATGAATAGTCAAATTTCCAGCTAGGATATACAAATTGAACTACACCATCTCCTGCCACATGGATGTGGAATCATTTTTCCACATTTCATTTTTTGACTGGGCTTATCAGCATTTATTCAATAAACTACCCGAAAATTAACCTGTGAATGCCTGCATTTAGAAAAAAAGTATTTGTCATTAGAATCTTTCTCAGTTCACAAATTCTATAATAAAATACAATTTATAGCCAGTACTAGGGTACTAGAGGGGTTAATGTATATTAATTCAATAGGGAATATAGAAATAGCAGTTACTACCTTCCCATTAATTACAGAAGAGAGTTGGGACTTTTATTTTGGGTAATAGATAGCCTTTAATATTGTGAGAATTCCTAGTGGGCTTTATAGGGTTAAAGGACAATTATACTCATAACATGGGAAACAAGTTAAATGTATATGTTGTGCTAAGTTCCCCAACCTTCCCTCTACTTTTTTTTTTTTAAATTCAAGAATGTAGAGAATTCCTACTTTGAAGGCCATCTGTTATAGCCAATGAAGCTCTGGGCAGAAAGTAAATCACACTATTAGCATGTTGCAGATAAGGGAAAGTGAGAGAGTTCAGCAAAGCTGCATGCTTCCTGACCAATCAAATGGCATATTCTAATTAAAATCGAGGGAGAGGCAGGATTTATGGTCTGGGGAAAAGAGTGTTTGGATATTAAAATCTTTTTGACTTCAAGACTCAAGTCATTTAATATTTGGGGTTTTACAAATGTTATGCTCTCTGCAAATCTTGTTTTGCTTTAAAAGAAAGATGCCTTCCTCCGTTGCATCCAGCCCAAACGTCCTGCTTGTTCATTTTGATTGTTTTTTCCTGGAAAGGCCTTACGGCGGTGAGCATTTATCTGTTTTTCTTTGATTTTTTCCCAAAACTCCTCACTGTTACACAGCTGCAAGGGAAATGTTTACAAAGTAAAATCAATACTATAAAAAAAAAATGTTTACTATGATGTTACAAACCCCTCATACCTTATGAAAAGTCTTGCATGTTTCTGAGATATGTTTAATGTCATTTATATCAAGAAAGGACAAGATGTGGATCTTGAGCACATCAGGTAGTCGAACAAAGAAATCACAATTTCCCCTGCACATACAGAGTACATACTGCATTGTTTCTTTGCCAAAAATCAATTGCAATTGTTCTGAAGGAAAACAAGGAAAGGTTAAAAAAAACTGAGGCTTGAAAGGTTTCTGTAAATTACACAATATTATTCACTACTACATCTATAATAATTCTCTTTGCCAATGAGAAAATTATGGGTTCACAAAAAAATGCTGGATTTGTATTTTCTATGTTTAGACATTAGCATGATTGTATTGCTTGCAAAGCTGGCACTGAATGGCACAATGGTGAAGATTTTTTTCTTTTGTATTATTTTATTTTCGCTCAGCTAAAAACACAATACACATAAGGCAGATCTTTGTAAGTTGTTCATATCTCACATTCTTACATTCTACAGTTTATTACCTTCATTCTGATTCTTTCTATAGACAATGTTCAGTTTTCTATCATAAACTGTTGGTAAGTTAAATGGTTAAAGAAGAACTATAGTTAATACCTGGATTTCTTCTGCTTTACAGTTGTGTTCAAAATGATTCAGCCCCCACTGAAATTGAGTGTTTTGGCCAGTTTGACATTGATTTTGATCATTTCAGTCATCTTGTTTACAGAGACACTTGTAAGTCAGACAAATATAACATAACATTTATAATGGAATAACCACAAATGTCTTTTCTGTGCTCACATCATTATCAGTTTTATTTAACCCCCAAGTGACATTCATTCTTAGTACTTAGTACAACATTCTTTCCCAATTATAACTGTTAAACGTGAAGCCTAGCTTGACACAAGTGTCTTGCAGCGATCTATGGGTATCTTAGCCCATTCTTCATGGGAGAAAGCCTCCAGTTCAGTCACATTGGAACTGCACGCTGCAACTACTTTCTTTATGTCCCACCAGAGGTTCTCAATCGGATTAAAGTCTGGTGACTGCGATGGCCACTCCAAAATGTTCCAGCCTTTAATCTGCAACAATGCTCTAGTGGACTTGGAGGTATGCTTGGGATCATTGTCCTGTTGAAAAGTCCAACGTCTCCCAAGCCTCAGGTTTGTGACGGACTGCATCACATTTTTTTCCAATATCTCCAGGTACTGAAGAGAATTCATGGTACCTTGCACGTGCTGAACCTTCCCTGTACCTGCAGAAGCAAAACAGCCCCAAAGCTTGATTGACCCCCCGCCATTCTTCACAGTAGGCCTTGTTCTTCCTCCTCCAAATATAGCGTTGATCCATGGGCCCAAACAGTTCTAATTTTGTTTCATCAGTCCACAGAACACTTTTGTGGTTTGTCCACGTGACTTTTGGCATACTGCAGTCGACTCTTCTTATTCTTTGGAGACAGCAAGGGTGTGCGCCTGGGAGTTCTGGCATGGAGGCCTTCATTACGCAGTGTGCGCCTTTTTGTCTGAGCTGAAACTTCAGTACCCACATCTGACATCTTTTTTCAGTTCCTCAGCAGTCACATGGGGATTTTTCTCCACTTTGCGCTTCAGGTAGCGCACAGCAGTCGAAGTCCGCATCTACTTTCTGCCACGACCAGGTAGCGTTTCAACAGTGCCCTTTGCCTTGAATTTGCGAATGATGCTTCCTATGGTGTTTCTTGGTATGTTTAACATCTTTGCAATCTTCTTTTAGCCATTGCCCTTCCTGTGTAGAGAAATCACCACTTCAATTGTCTTCCTGGACCATTCTCTTGACTTCACCATGTTTGTAAACACACCAGTAAATGTCTAGAAGGAGCTAAGTATCAGAGTCATTTTAGATCTGCCTAATTGGTGCTTATTATGCTTGATTGCTGCTCGTTGACATCCACAAGTGTTTTCAATACCTGATCGAAAACACTTGAATGAACCTCTGCTCTTAAGATTGGTAATCTTTAAGGGTTTGAATAATTGTGTCAATGAATCACAAAAAAATCATTTAAAGGGCATGTCCACCCTTATACAACACTTTTGACATCTAATAGTATGCCTTCCCCCAGCCCCAACCGCTATAAAATACTTTTAAGAAAGTGCCCCGATCTTTACTTACCTTCCCTCTCTCCTCCGACGCCCGGCCCGGCCTTCTGCTTGCAAGACACTGCAAGCAGAGGGCAGCCAATGACGGATGTGGCTGCCGGCTTCTCAGAATGCCGGGGGAGAGATGGAAGGTAAGTAGAGTTCGGGGGACTTTCTTAAAATTATTTTTTAGCGGTTGGGGCTGGGGGAAGAAATACTATTATATGGACAAGGGGTTTTATGGTAGGGGGAGGGATCGCAAAATAGGAGGGGGAGGGAGGGGGAGAAGGGCTGCAGTACGCATGCCAAACTTCTCCCGGAGGCGAGACAGGAGGCAGAGTCCTATATGGACTCTGCTATCCTCCTGGTGGGCAGTTTTTGGGACTTTGGGGGGGCTACAGGAGAACCATATGGAGCTGGGATGTGAGGTAAGGATTTTATTACACTACATGGTGGGGCCATTAGTGGGGGGGATTATAGTTTTGGGGGTGGACATGCCCTTTAATATTGTATTACAAAAACAATGCCATTTTAGTTGCATTTGGTTCTTTAAAAAGTCCTTGTAAGATTTCATTCTGAACACAATTACAAATGTACACTGAATTCCCTAAAACCCTTTACAGCATTGGGGGTTGAATAATTTTGAACACAACTGTAAATCTTCCCAAACTTATAGAACAGACTGCTCAGGTAATAATAAGCAGCCTGCATTGTCGAATTGGTCTTACAAACTTTATCTAACCTGTACACATCGCCTAAGGTGTTATAACACACCTTCTGACGTTTCCCCGACGTTTGACCAATTCCGAAGGAACTGCCTGGCCTGTTATTTTTTGCAAACGTCTTGTGATCGCAAAATGAATGGGCCATGTAGCACCATTGTGGGATAGATGGAAGGTAAGAAACCTCTGGCGCTAAAGATTTTAGATAGACAAATGTCTAATCTATTTAATATCTAAGTAGTGAATGGGCACCTTTAATCGAGTGCAATAGATTTTTGATGGATTAGACAATTGAATACATAGGTTTGTAACCCATGGCCTGCGGGTTAAGCTAAAATGTATTAGGTTGATTCAATGTTCAATTGCCAAATCCATCTAATATCTATCGCTGCAGTGGTATTGCCACCTTACATTCCTGCAATGTTCCCTTAGAGTTGATAGCAAAATGATGGGCCCAGGCAATTGTTGGAAATTGGAAGGTTCATTGCATAGTATATGGCCAACATCAGTCTAAAATATGCTGTGTGGCTTATAAGAATAAACATGTATTATTACATTAAGGTTGCCTCAAGTCCTTTCCTTATTTTGGAAAACATTGTCACCAAATCTAATCCTCCTTAAATGTACAATATGTGGTTCATAACACCTATGCTCATTTGTATAAAAGCCCTTTTGCCCCTAACACAGTGGAAGATATTCTGTGCGCCACTGCATGATGTGCAGAATCCAGAGAATACAGTACACAGGACCATCATAATTAATACTGCATTTGTCAGTGTGCTATTCTGACAGTATGTGCAGTATTCCACTACAGAATCGGAATATCTTTAATGGCATATTATTCCATCATCATTATAAATATACCCTTAATGTTGTAGCATTAAAGCTGTTTACTACAATTCTTCTTTATTCCTAAAAAACAGACCATGCAGGGCCATGTACCTTCAAAGGGGTACATACAAATGGTGAAATTGTGTAATCCTTTATAATTTATAAGCATTTATAATCAGGTCTCCTAAAGATTCATTTATGTAGGCATTTAATGGAATATAGAAACCTACACAAACATACATGTATATTTCTCTAAAGAAGCCTATGGACAAATATACAAATAACTACTACCAGCTATAATACAAATCAAACCAAGCAATCTTGTGGCGATTAGGGATTGGTCAGTTTGCCATAAAAGCCATTGTATATAAATATTGTAAATAAATGTCAGGGAGTAGTGCCAGTTACTTTCTTGTAATAATGAATGTGTACAGGCAGGCCTGGGCAATGTGCTGCAATGATGTATTTGTACTGGGTGTTTCCTTTGCAAAGGACTAGTGGATACAGTTGACATAGGCATAAAGATAAAACAAACACCAGTTGATGTTGAACATATATTCTGGTTATGGAATGAATAAGCCGTTTTATTTTGTTTCATTGAGATTAACCTATGCACATTTCCATTCAGACCTTTTACCGTCAGTGGTTAACAAGTTGTTAACCACTGGAAACTTCTGTAGTGCCCAAGGAGCCTCTTTTTGTTTTACTCAGCCCTAGTGTACTGTACATTGGCTGCATGGGGGCTGGGGGTTCAACCTGTCAAAGTGCCATGGCTGATTTCAGTAAGCAGCGGGAATTTTGTTATCATATACTGAACTAGTCTTAAGGTGACGAAACATTTTCCCAGTATTAAGAGAATCCTATTTATTTTTTTATATTGCCTCACTTCCAAACACATTGCTATTCAATGGCTCCTATACAATAATCACTTCCTATACAGAGTAAACAATCACAATAGATTCCAGTGGAATCTGTCACAAATGTGTATGGGACCCGTTAAAAGCAAAACTTAGTAAGTAAAAATAGTAAGACAAACTGACAACACTCACACACTTTTCCCAATGCAGGAGTAGACCATATACAGTAGTTTACACATGAGAAAAGACTTGTGCGTAGGCAACACTCCCATCATACATATTAAAAAGCTGCATTTAAAGGAGCAAAACTCAAAAACATGAATACATACCTCCCAAGCAGTGGCTTAACAATTGCCCTATGATTTTAGGGGGCCTGGTACCGTACTGGTACTGCAATCGGCTGTTTTAAACAGCTAGTTGCGTGCTTTTGTGCTTCCATATATGTTTTTAGCTGTTGAAATAGCTGATCACCAACACAAGGACTGCCATGGGGTGTATAATGTATGTATGTGGGGGCCCAATGAAAAATCTAAATTTACAAACGTTCGTACAATACCAAGTACATGGTAGTAAACTATGGTATGGCTATGGTATTGTATGTGCAATCGTACAATTATGATCACAATTGTAAAAAAAAATTACTTTTTTTTTATCAATAGCATGTTTGGAGTGAATATTTGGCCATGTTTTGCCTGTGTTTATGCAGCTTTATGGTGGCCATAGATGCTTAGATCCTGGACGTACGATGTCATGATATCCCGATATCGTACGACCATCGGATCGTGTATGGAAGATCATTAAAAGATCTTTCAACAATCTTCCAATAATTTCCACATCGGACCAGTTGAAAATCTTTTGGCCGACCAGCAATCCAATCGTACGACCTGCGGATTGTACAATCGGATCGGATCGTCTATGGCCACCATTAGCCACTAACCAGCCACTAACTAGCCAAATAAGAGTAAAGCTCAACCTACCCAGACCCAGAAAATCTTGTGGCGGTATTTACTGCATCACGCGATCTTGGGAAGGTAAAATGCGTGGCTTTGTGTATAGCATCGCCTAGTTAATTTTCCTGCCATAATTTCCAAAGGCTGCATGGCCACACAAGATTTACATCACTTTCACAACGATTTGAAAGAATATGAAAGTAGATAAGAAGGATTAAAATATTACTTTGCATGCCACTGTCCTCCAAAAATTCACTGTGTGTTGCCTTAATTTCTCTTGGCAGAACTTTTTTGTGTTCAGTGCGAACCGAAATCTTCCATGACCTTAAGATCACCTGTCAAAACAGAACATAAACAAATAATTGAATATTGTGTCAGTAAATATCTACCCCATGCAGAACATGATTGCATTTATTCTGCTACTACTAAATATCATCAAATTCATGGCTGGAAGAAGGGAGATAATCTTCTTTAAGACCATTAACTATGAATGCTTTTTTGCTTATGTGTAGTTTAGGAACATAAATAAAAGGGGAAGTCAAGCTTAATAAATTTAGCATTTTATAGACTGGTATAATAATAGGTAATTCCTTCCATATTAAGGTTACCTTGACATGGTTAGAAGGCTTTTCTTTTTTATGATAAATATGTAACAAAAACATCTATTTTTTTTATTGTACTAGTATATGGTAGTAACACCTCCAGCAGGGCCCTTTAATTGGAGGTCTTTAAAACTAAGAATTTGATGGGAGGCCTCTTGTCTCTTTGTTAAAAGCCAGTAGAATGTGGGGAAGTGCAATCCTTTTATACTAATCAAATGCAGGGAGACAACCTTCCCAAGAAAATGCAACCAAGCAGGGATTGTCAGCTCAATAAATGACCAAAGGTAATTAGTTAGGACCTTCCGTACTGGGGTTACCTTGACATGATGGGAAGGCTTTTCTTTTTTATGCATACAAATTTAACTAAAAGCCCCAGGTTTTTACTGTTTGCACTAGCACAAATATTATGATAGTATATGGGGCCCAGAAATGTGATGATCATCATGTTACAAACAAACAAACAGATAGACAGACAGAGAGACAGACATACAGAGGTAGACAGATAAAAGAAGATATAGATAGATTGCAAGAGAGAGAAAGACAGACATATACAGTATCTCACAAAAGTGAGTACACCCCTTAAAGGGTAACTGTGGTCTGGAATTCTTCCAAACTAGTAAGAATTATATAAAAAGCCTTCCATCACACCTTCAAAATAAAACATAAATCACATCTCTAGATAAAATTGGTGAGAAGTTATTGCTGGAAAGGTTCAGCAATATTACTTCCTCCTTGAGCACTTCCTGTTTTCAGCCTGTGACGAGCTTCAGCCTGCATTAATTGGCTCCCCTTCTCAACTGTCAATTTGACAATACTGCAGGCTTTCATTTAACCATAACTTGTTTTAAGACCACAGTTGCTCTTTAAATCATTTTTAATAGTACAATAATAAAGATATAACACTTTGTAAAGTAGCCAGTGGACAGCTTGTATAACAGTACGCATTTGGTGTCCCCTTATAATAACTCAAAAGAAAGCCAATAAAGCCTAAACCATTGGCAACAAACGTGGGTACCCCTCAGTGAAAAATGTCCAAAAATGTCCAAACTGTGTCAATATTTTGTCAGGCCAGGTTATATAAATTTTAAGTCTAAATAGTTCACTGAAGATTCTTTATTTACAGACCACCATTATTTTCCAGCACTGCCTTTACTCTCTCGGGCTTGGAGTTCACTAGAGCTTCACAGGTTGTCAATGGAATCCTCTTCCACACCTCCATGACAACATCACAGAGCTAGTGGATGTTAGAGACCTTGCGCTCTAACATCTTGCTTTATGTCTCAATAAACTATAGGGGTTCTCCCCTTTTGTCACCTGCTCATTTGTGTAACGTTCTGGTTCCTCTTTCTGTTCTGCAGTGACGATTGGCCCTTTGGAATGGGGTTTGAACGGAGCAGCACCAGAGATAACTAGCAGCTGTATGGGTGTGCCTATCTATTATTGTTTGCTCAGCCACATTCTTTTGGAGGATGCCCCACAGATGCTTGGCCAGTCAAGGGATTTTCCTGATATTGGTACAGTTAACTGGGAATTCCATGATATTGGTAAATCAAACAGGAAATTGCATGATACTGGCACAGCAAACTGGGAATTTCAAAATACTAGTACAGCAAACTAGTAAATCCATGACACTGGTAAAGTAAACTGAGAATTCCATGATACCAGCAAAACTGGGAATTTCTTGATTCTGGTACAGCAATCAGCATAAAAAATAAATTGCATGAAAACTAATAATGGTGAATGCAAGATAAAATATAAAGGAGTCTAAGTGGATTCTCACTTCTCTAAATTGTAAATATTTGTGTTATTTACCTCAGAAATTTATTTGGAAATCACTCTTGTTAAGACCCGTCCAGGTTCCATAAGGCAGGCTATCGGCAAGGTATGATTAGATTAAAAAGTCACATTTTATTAAGTATTAAGTTAAAACCATAGATGCGACACACTTTGGAAATAGCCTGCCTTATGGAGGCAGGCAAACTGGGAATTCTATGGAACTGGTTAATCAAACTGGAAATTACACAATACTGGTACAGCAAACTGGTAATTTCATGATTCTGGGAAAACAAACTGGCAACTTGATACTGGTTCAAGAAACTGGTACAGATTGGAAGGCACCTGTCTTGGATCTATAAACATAGACATTGCTTTAAGACATGAATGTGTATGAAATCTATAGAGCTGCAGTGCAAAATGACATTGCATTAAATGCATGATGTATGGCTTAACTAAAACTAATGCAGCCTGCATCACGCATCAAAAGGAAATGCTAACCAGCCATTTGTTATGTAGATTTTTAATACGTGTGTGTATTGAAGGCAAATATGACGTTTCTAGTGAGGACCTACCAGATTAGGTCTTCACCCTGGGTACTGAAGAGAGACAATATAGATTTGCACTCCAATGTGAACGATTTATTGCGAGCCAAACATCAACAGGTAACACAACGTTTCAAGGGTAACACCCCCTTCATGATGAAACGTTGTGTTACCTGTTGATGTTTGGCTCACAATAAATCGTTCACATTGGAGTGCAAATCTATATTGTTTCTCTTTAGTACTTCATTCAGTAGGGGAATCAGACTCTTTGCACCTATTTAGGGTTAGTGTGCATATGGACTTTTGTTACCCATTTGGACTTTTATTGGGAAGGAGGGTGGTGGGACCAGTATAGTTGCCCTTAGGATACTCAAAACTACAGAAGCAGTCCTCAATGAAACCATTTACACATTATAGTGCATTTTGTGATTTATATAATCTTAAATGCAGTGTTGCAAGTGAAATGTTATTATACCAATATATTAATATTTTAAATCTCCAATTAGTCTTGCTATATAAATAACATGAAATGTACAAGCGCCTCAGATAACATAAGCTAGTGTTCAAACGTTGTGTCCAAAAATAATACACATTTGCAAATTCCTTTAGCATAAATAGAAACATTTACCTGATTTTTTGTTATTAGAAAGTGGTAAAAGTCTTTGCTGGGAGAAGGAGCTTGGCCTTGAACTTCATACAGTATATCCTGTAACAAAGATGTCATGGTAAATTAGAAAAGGCAGCTCCAAACTTTTGCCTTCTTCTTGATCTGCCCCAGTTATCTTGGTAAAGGAATAGTTTAGTTTCTAGAGACGCCTTCTTGTATGAATTAGCCTGATTTGTTTACAGAGAAACTTGGTCAGTTTCTGGCACGCTGTCAGGGAATGTGTGTGCATTACACAAGTCAATAAACTTGCCGTGTATTCTTTTGGAGTGTTATTGTTAATTGCTGACCAGAAAACAATAACTCGGCACATTTATTGAGAGCCACTGTTCTTTTTTTCCATCTTGCGGATGCCCTAAACTTATCAAGTCTTTAAGACAGGCTTGTGGTGCCTGTATGTGTTTTCAAGGTGGCCATACACGTGGGATTTTCACAGCAAGTGTGCTGACAGATCACATTGCTATCTGTTGGCACACATGCTGTGGGACCACACACACGGACCCAACTGATCCCCATATGCGGTATAGGGATCGGTCGGTCTTGCGGCCATACACAGTATGATCAGATTGGCTGCCTTTATTAAAGGGAGCCGATTCTGACCAAAGGAAATTTTCCTTTGTTCTTGACAAACTGTAATGCCGACTACAGTCGTTTGTCGGAACTACGGTCGGTCGGGAAGAACCCCTACACACTGATGATAATGGGTAAATCCCATCATTCCCCAATGGGATTTACCCATTATCATTAGAGTGTATGGCCACCTTAATGCACGCAGCCACTGCAACCAATTTAATTTTGTAATTACGCTGGTTTTGCGTCTCTCAGTAAATTCCATTTGTTAAATGCACAGCGGTGTACGTATATCACTGAACACTGAGCAGGGAAAAAAAATATCACACACTTTAAAAGGCAGTCCACTGTCCATCTTGGGGGGGAAATCTGTAAGTTGATTTGTGTCTACTTTTCACCACTGAATAAGTGGACTGGACAGTGAACACTGAATTAGTGTTGGGAAAATCTGTACTGGGCAGCTCTAAAGGTGGCACTTGGTGATCTCCCTGCTGATGCTCAGCAAACAGATAATATTGGGAGGTAGGAAGGCTTGGAACTGCTGTACACATTCTAACATTAAAGGGGGGATTCTGTCTGATCCGACTGAACTGTCCCTTTATCATTAAGTCTTGCCACACTTTGCACAAGCTCAGTGAGTTCTGTAGCCTCCTTTCATTTTCTGCTAGTCAATATTAGCTAGGAATCCAGGGAATATAAGGGTGGGTGAATACAGGACTCAAAAAACAAACCCACAAATAACACAATTATGTCCAAAGAATCAATAAAACTATAGTACCTGCACTCAGGGAACTTACTATTGGTGCTCAAACGCCTATATACGGTCTCCCGATCGGTTTGTGGATACCACTCTTGTTAAGACCCATCCATCAGGATAAATAAGGCAAATAACACAAATATCTACAAATGATGTTAGAATCCTTTATATTTACGTTGCATTCACCATTATAAGTTTATATGTTTATGCAGTTCCAACCCTCAAATAAAAATTGTATTTAGGTAAATCACCCCCTAAACTCTCAATAGTTATAAAGCTGAGGGATATGCCATTTAGCATAAGATAGATTCAATGTTGGTTTGTTATCTTTCTTGTTCCTAAATGCACTTTAAGTCTGGCGATTTTTCACTTCAAATGTTCCCACCCGGCCCGTTCATTTTGTGATCACGAAAAGAACAGGTCGTCCTGTTCTTTGGAATGTTGGTGAATATGCAGTTTATGGGGACCTTAAAGGGCATGTTCACCCCCACCACTTTTAACAGCAAGTTAAGCGACCCCCCCCCACCAAAAAAAATAAAACTAACTATACTTTATCAAAAATTATTCTCTCACTACTTACAAACCTGATCCCTCACTGCATCGCTGCAGCTTCTGGAGCTGTATAGGAGAATCCTCCTCTATGTACCTGCTCCCAGGCTTGCGGGAGCTCTTGTGAGGTCCAAGATCTCACGAGAACTCGCAGCAAGGCAGATTTCTACACAGGAAGCAGATGGCTGTCCTATTGCACACAAAAAATGTGAAATTAGTGATATACGTTATGCATTAGTAAGAACTTTCAAACCACGTTTTACCCATAAAAGTTGGATGAAGAAATTGAACTGTTTAAGTCCGATACATAATAAAGTTGTATCTCTGTCATCTCCCTGCAACACATCTTACTAATAAAGGAAACAACTGAACTGAAAACAAGTTGTGATAAAACACGGGTATAACTATGTAAGGTAACCGAGATGAGTGGTTTAGATGAAACACATTAGCCTTTGCTCCTTTCCTGCTTTTCATTTGAAAAGTCGGTTCTACCACTTGTGATATCTTGGACATCCTAATTGGAAGAAGAAAAGATATGTTAACTCAATCTCAGGGTGCTATAAAGACAATCAGGACTGTGTCAGTATGTAAGTAAGATTGCAATTATAGGTTATGCGAATTACATTGTATCTACTGCTAAATACTAAAAATACTAAATAAGGGTGGGCGCTGGTTGGGGGTCCTATTTCCTAGGACAAATAAAGTTTGCAGGGCATAGACGTCTAAAAACTCTTCTTTGTGCCACTGGAGGCAGCCACCAAACGACAGCTGGTGGGCAGAATATCACACACCTAGTTGTTGCCCTTGTAAAAAGTCTGTTTCTGTAGGATGCCAGTAATGCCTACAAAAGGTCCTGTAAGATGCTCTTGGGATGGATCCTAAGGGAATCCCTTTAGAAGCTGCTTTCATCAAAGCTGCACCTCTAAGAGAGTGTGGGCGGAAAGTATCTAGCCTCTTATGGTTTTGGAACAAGCTAGTCTAGAGTCTTTTAGAAGGTCAAGCTCTACAAGACCTGGGGAAATGTTTGTGGTTTTGGTATTTCCCTTGAGAATTAAATGGACTCCACCTAAGGGGGTTTGTGGGTGTGAATTAAAGAGTTCAGCTAAACTTGCAAAGGCTAGTGCTAGATTCAGGTAAATTGATAGGAATTGCTCTCCTGAGAAATTTTGCAATTTCTTTTCATTGTTTATTTTGCATAGTTTTGAAGATATTTTTTTTTTTTTAAACTTGTTTTTATTGACGGATATATATAGAGCAATGTATCATTTTATCATACTTGAATTGTACATCAATTTGTATTCAATAAACATTAAACATTATTTGTTTGTCGTTTCTATTACATTGCATATATAGTTCAACAACAGTTAACCAGGGGAAGGTAAGGTCACACAGTTGACGATTCACTGGCACTAATAATCTATAGTGTCTCAGTGACCGCAGCCTGCGTATATCATTTTCTATATATGACAGGTTCAATGTTATGCTATCTGCTATGGATCCGGCACGTTACCTATGAAGTTATACCATGGCTCCCATATTTTAGTAAAGGTTTTTTCATTTCCCCTGTGTTTATATATTAATTTAATGAATGGGGTTGCCTGGGTGACCATTTCTTTCCATGTTCGATGTTTGGGGGCTCTGACTGACATCCACTCCAAAACTACTGTACGTCTGGCATAGAACAGCAATTCCCGGAGGAGTGCCAGTTGCGCTCTGGACCAGTAGTCTATTTCGGGCAGACCAAGAAGGCATAGTTTGGGCTCCGGAGGAACCGGCCTGTGCATTATCTCGGACACAGTCTGTACAACACTGACCCAAAAACGTGACACAGAGGGACAAAGCCAAATTAAATGCCAAAAGTCTGCTTGCTCCGTATAGCATTTAGGGCACTCGGAGGGTGCGCCTGGGGACATGTGAGAGAGACGGCGGGGAGTCAAATACGTCTGATGCATTAAATTAAACAGTATTAGTTTATTATTGGCTGCCTTCGAGGCTTTAATATGTGATTCTGCAAAATCCTCCCATTCTTCCATCGTAAGAGACGGAATATATCTAGACCATTTACTTAGTATATTTGGTGCATACTCTGCACTTCTAGTTTGGATTAAATGCAAATATATTTGAGAGGTCGCTCGTCTCTCCCCATGTGTCACAAAGTGTTTGATTATCGGATGAGAGTATACATTGATTGACAGAGACCCAAATTCAGCAATAAAACAGTAACGTAATTGAATATACCTAAATAGAAATGAACTCGGTACATTATATTGTTGCTGCAATTCGGAGAAGGTGAGGAATGTACCTTGTTTTGTTATATGTGTTATTGACACAATTCCAAGACCTTCCCATATCTGAGCGGCTGCAAATGTGAATAGTCTGGGGTATTTTTTATTGTGCCAGAGTGGAGGCAGCAAAACCCATCGTTGAAAATATTTCAATTGACTGGCTATGTAGTATACATAGAAGTCCGGCAGGGCCAGTCCGGCCATGTACTTGGGGCATTGTAGGATCTTGGTTTTTACTCTGGTTCTACCAGGGGACCATTAAAAGGTGATCAGAATACTCTGAAGTTTCTTGAAAAATGAGGTAGGTACAGGCCCCATACTGTGTTGGAGTGCGTATAGTAGCTTAGGTAACAGAATAATTTTGATTACATTTATTTTCCCCACCAGGTTTATTGGGAGTTGTTTCCATATCCCAGTTTTAGTTTTAGCCAGTTCAAGAAGTACCAATATATTGTTTTGTAAAAACTGTGAGGGGGATTTAGTGACCTGGATTTGGTTTATTAATTGTACCCAATTGCGTGTCTTTTATTTCTAGTATGGTGTTTTGGTCTGATGGTCCATGTGCAATTCTGGCTAGGAGTTTGGCAGATTGATTGCCATGTTCAAAATAAGATTGTTTTAGAAAGAAGTTCTTTCTGTTTGTTTTTAGAAGTAGCATATCATTATATCTGGCTTGCAGCAGCGTCCATGTAGATTTATTTTGTGTGGAGGGATCGTTAACATAGTTTGTTTCTGCTGCCATTAAGTCAGTTTCTAGTTTTTGTTCATCTTGGGCAGAATTATGTTTTATATATTTAATAGTTGAATTTAGATGTCCCCTCAGCACTGCCTTAAATGCATCCCATTGAGTGTTTGTGGGGACGTCTCCATGGTTTAGGGAGAAGTACATATCTATATGCTCTGGAATTGGGTCAGGGTCGGGAAAACTCTGCAACCAGTAGGGGTTAATTTCCATTTGTCTAGTACCTGTGCAGCCCGTGGTGCTGTGCATGGAGCAGAATAATGGGGAATGGTCAGATATTCCGCGAGTTAGGTGACAGATCTTTTTTATTATTTGATAGGTCTGTTTGTTGATGAAAAGGTAATCTAGGCGCGACAGTGTGTTGTGGCTTGTGGAGTGGCATGTAAATTCCTTTAAATAGGGGTTTTTAGATCTCCAGGTGTCTAGAAGTGATAATTCTTGAATAAGTTTGCTGAGTGGAGTAGTGAGATTGGCCATCGAGGGGAACCGGTCCGTACTGGGATTCATGGTGTCATTGAAGTCACCCATACATATCAATTTGGCCTGGGGGTATTTTAAGAAAAATATTATTCCTTTCCTGAGCGGCTGCAATGAGGCAGGGGGGGGGATCGTAAACACCAATCAGAACATACATAATAGAGTTAATATCTAAAGCTACACATACATAAGTTCCTCCCTTATCCGTTAACACCTCATGAATCTTGTATCGCACGCGATCAAAATGGAGACCCCCTGGAGTAAGATGAGTGTGTGCTGTGCGCTGCCCAGGCGACCCACGGCCTCTGTATATATTTTAATGTGTCTGGCAAGAGGTGTGTCTCCTGAAGGCACATTATGTCCGCCTTTGTGGAGCGGATAAATGAGAAGACCGATAGTCTCTTCTTTGGGTCACCCAGGCCGCGCACGTTCCACGACAGCATGTTTACCTGATTAGTCACTCCAATCACAGTTTATACACATACATTTATACACATATAGTCTTGCATAATTCGAGCCATATAGATAGGTAACCCGGTGTTATAGCTATTATCAATGTAGGGGTCTCTCTGGTTAGTAGCCATTCGGAAATAGTTAACATTTACAGTCATATATTTACTTTCTGAGGGCAGTGAGGTACCTGCGTGATCAGGTAAAGGAATGATATAGTGGTAGTATGACCTATATAGTGCACAGTCAACACCAAGGGGTGAGCACTGTGGGGGAACAGGGGCATAACATTTTGTTATTAAACGGGGTGTCCAACTTAGTGCATGGGGCTGAAAGACATGCACTTCAGGATAACTGGGGTAAAACAGGCCACCATTAGGTGGGTGCATTGAGGGGGTGCACGGGGAGTGCAGGTTCTGCGGAGCTTCACACTAAGCAAATAGCAGTAGGAAAACATTATCAACATTATAAACAGCTTGCAAGTAGTCTTAAACATTAAGGGGGTTCCCTATATATAAGGTGCCCCCGCACCAGTAGTTCTTAACCCTTTAAAGGGCATGTCCACCCTTAAAAATACTTTTGATATGCTGCTCCCCCATGTCTGGTTAGCCCACCGCAAGGTTAGTATTTTCCAAAAAGCCCCCAAACTCTTACTTACCTCCCCTCATTCCTCACTGCACTGCGGCCCTCTGCTTGCGAGAAGCAAGCAGAGGGCGGGGACCGGCAGTCGCGTCTGTGATTGGCTGAACAGCAGCCAATCACGGACGCGGCTGCCGGGTCATCAGTGCAGCGGAGGAAAGAGGAGAGTAAGTAAGAGTTTG
Source organism: Hymenochirus boettgeri (assembly GCA_019447015.1). Classification (NCBI taxonomy): domain Eukaryota; kingdom Metazoa; phylum Chordata; class Amphibia; order Anura; family Pipidae; genus Hymenochirus; species Hymenochirus boettgeri. The sequence goes on along the minus strand of CM033470.1, from coordinate 195,216,751 downwards.
GGGAGCTTTTGGAAAATACTAACCATGCGGTTGGGGCTACCAGACATGGGGGAGCAGCATATTAAAGGCTTTTACGCTAGGGGGAGGGATAGTAGAACGGGAGGGGGAGGGGGGAGAGGGAGGGGAGGGAGGGGGGAGAAGGGCTGCAGTACGCATGACAAATATCAACCGGAAGCAAGGTAGCAGGCAGAGCCCTGCTAGCCTCCTGGTGGACTGTTTTTGGGACTTTAGGGGGGGTCTACAGGAGAACCCTATGGAGCTGGGATGTGAGGTAAGGATTACACTACACTACATGGTGGGGCCATTACTGGGGGGATTATAGTTTTGGGGGTGGACATGCCCTTTAAAGTATAGCAGTTGTAGGTTGGGAAACAGGTTGTGGTAGCCGTGGCATTTAAGTTCAGTTCTTAAGCTAATGTTCAGTTTTTATAAGGATCCGTAGATGGGAACCAATCAACCGTTAGGGCAGGAGTTGTTGTTTAATGAAAGAGAGTTAAACAAACATATTGGACTTATTAAGTGGCATTTATCTTGTTAACTTATCTGGAGTTTAGCCAGTCCATGGCTGTTTGTGCATCCTCAAAGAATTTAAGACCACCATCGGTTTCTACACTGAGTTTTGCTGGGTACATCATACTATATTTGAGACCCACTTGTTGCATCCGTTTCTTGACCTCAAGAAACGTATATCGTCGCTTTTGCAGCTCCAGTGAGAAATCCGGGAATATCTTAATTGTGGTATTCTCAAACAGTAGATCCCCGCTGGATCTTGATAGTTTGAGTATCAAATCTCGGTCTCTCGCGTTCATTAGCTTGGCTATAAGTGGCCTAGCATGGCCTCCTGGGACCGGGGTCCTGGCTGGTATACGATGTGCTCTTTCAATCAGGAAGCCTGGGGACAGGCCATGCTTGTCAAATTGTGTTTTGAGCCACCCTTCCAGGAATTGTATAGGTTCTTGTTCCTCCGATCTTTCAGGGAATCCTATAAATCGTAAATTTTGTCTGCGTGACCTATTCTCGAGGTCATCTAGTTTTTGGCGCGTGGAAGTATGTTCTTGTTGTAACTGGATTATAGAGGGTCTCATTGGGGCTACTGCGTCCTCCAGTGTAGAAATCCTTCCCTCAGCTTCCCCCATTCTGCCTCTGAATTTTTTCATGTCTTGTCTTCACAAAGACAAGTCTGATTTCACTTCCTCTAATAGGGTAGTAAGGGATTTTTTAGTGTCCTGGATGGCCCTTAAGACCTCCTCCTGTTGTTCTGCCTGTTCTGTGCCTGGCTGGGCTGCTGGGGGATCTGTATTTGTGTTTGGCCTGTGCATATCCCCCAGAGGTGGGTTACCTGTTTCCACATCGCCTGAGGTCTTGCTGTGCTGCTGGGAGTTTCCCGGGCCGGTCGCGGCCTCAGGCAAACTGACCGAGCTAGGTCGCGGCTGTTGCGGCTCTCTGTGCCTTGGATCTAGGCATCGATGGAGTCTAGGAGCCTGGCAAGGTAAGTTGTTTGCGGGTTTTTTGCTTTTTATGGCTTAATATTAGCCCCGGATCACTGTAGGTGCGGGAGCACTTTCTCCACACGTCCTACTCCATGCGGTGTTGGCTCCGCCCCCAGTTTTGAAGATATTTACATTTTAGTGTGTGATATGGCAGCACCAGGTCCCCTGCACTTACTGCTTCCTGTTCTGAAACCATGTTAGTCAATCTGCCCTGTGTCTCCTCCTCCCCTTTGCAGCCCCCCATATCCCTCCCACTTATGGACCCCATGGTCCCTCCAGTTGCAGGCCCCCTTTGGCCCATTCTCTTACAGCCCCATGTGGCTACCGCCCACTCGTGGGTGCATAAGCCCCACCCACTAACGAGTGCACAAGACCCGTCCACTCGTGGGAGGCTGACATGTGACATTCCTAAGGCTTCTCCTGCACAGTGCTGCCGGCGAGCACAGCCTTAGACTCCCTCAATGTGTGAGGGAGACAGGAAGTCCCTCCTCCTCTCTGCTGTGTGAAGTCCTGAAAGAGAAGGTAAGAGAATCTACAGCCCTTCTTTCCCACTATGTGAAAACAGCCTTTTCAAAAAATTAACCCAGTACCAGCTAGGTAATGCCCAAATGGGAAGAGGTGCCACAAAGTAGTTGAAAAATGATAACTAGAAGCAAAAACAAAACTACTGTGCACACTCTATGTATAACTAAAAAAACCTTTATTATACACATCAGGGTTATCACTAAATAAAAACACTTAAAAAGAACCTTCAGCGACCTAAATTATAGGACTCAGTATATAGCTATGGTTGGAGCATATATCATGGAGATCTCAGTAAATAAAGTGCATATATATGCAGAGCATATATTGAGCACATGAGGAAGCCCCCATAAGGAGTGGGGGGCGAAACGCGTCTGCTCTGCTCGCTGCCCTAACTGACCTATACTGGACGCCTGACTGACTGATCTTGAGTTGGTAGCTATGCACTTTACTTGTCTAATGCACTTTATTTACTGAGATCTCCATGATATATGCTCCAATTATAGCTATATACGGAGTCCTATAATTTAGGTCGCTGAAGGTTCTTTTTAAGTGTTTTTATTTAGTGATAACCCTGATGTGTATAATAAAGGTTTTTTTTTTTTTGTGTTTGGAGACCACAGTTCCCCTTTAATGCCTAGGTTCCTAAAGGTGCATACATATATTCTATTTTACTTACCCGATTGAGCACTCCCATGACATTTGATCAATCCTGCCGGAACCGCCTCTCCCATTCTTCTTTGCAAGCGACACGCGATTGCAAAATATGATTAATTTCGCTATTGCATGTTGTTCGCATAGAAGAACGAGAGAGGCGATTCTGGCAGGATCGGAGCGCTCGGTCAGGTTAGTAAACTTGAATATATGTATGGCCACCTTAAGAGGAAGAGATTCTATTTCCCAGGGCAATCAGATCTTATTTATCATATCAAAGCTAACATCTGATTGGTTGGGGCAAAATTAGCACCATTTTTAACGATAAGAACTTTTATTGAATCTCCCTAATATTATGTTACTCTAATTTTTCTGAGCCATTGGCAAAGCTTACCTGTCCCACTTTACTTGCTTGCTCTTCCTGCTCACCTGTAATCTCGTTCAATCCACTACTCCTGTGAGACTTGCTGTAGGTGAATCCCATTTTGTCAAATTGTCAGAACTGTCCTGCTAGCTGTATATTACACTTAAAGTAAAATGTGGACCGGAACATGGACTGGATTAGCAGAGTTAAGCTTCTACTGTATGTATATAATAAATTGCTAACACAAATGTATATTGGTGGCATTTTGCAGCAGTGATCTATCAGTGTGTGACTATATATGTGGTTAATCTTTTTAAATGTTCCGGTGAACTTCCTTGCACACTTCAAAAAAAGTGTTTTTCTTTCATATGTGTCATTTTTTTTTAATTTTGCAAGCATTCATTTTATATGAGTGTGGCATCTGAATTCTGAATTGGGTTTTTTTATAAGGGCATTGTGAGTCAATAATCCATTTTGGTTGATTGCAGTACTTTTAAATGTAGGACTATTTTTGTACAACATAGTCTATTTTAAGGGGATATTACAAAATGTCCAAATTTTGGGGCAAAATATGTTTGGGATATGATGCACTTTAAAGGGGAAGTTGATATGATACACTTTAAAGCAAAAGGGGAAGTTGATGATATGCTTTAAAGTTAAAGGGGAAGTTGATGCTTAAATCAATGGGCTGAACTTCACACTATACATTCCGTTTAAGGGTATACCTGCAGCAGGATTGAGCTATGTGCAATATGTGCTTTATGGGTTGTTTTTTAATATGTCCACATTTTGAGCACTATTTTCCAGTGTATATGTTGTATTTAGTTAGGTCAACTGACCTTAAAGTTTAGTTCTTGAAGACATTTCCCTAGTCATCCAACTGGCTTTCTCAATGCAGAATGACTTGTGCTTAAATCTGTTGGCAATTATGTAAAAGGACATACCTTTGAAGATTGTAATGTTAACATCCTTTCAAAATCACCTGAGGAAGGTTGAAACCCTGAAACGTTGTGCACAGCTTGTCACAATAAAAGCAGTTTAAATCCACTAAGAGTGCACCTTTTCATATACTGGATTATCCTTTCAAAAGAACAGGACTGGTTCAAGAGAGGTGTCAAGGAGTCCATTTATGTGAGAATAAAGAAACCAAGCCTGAATAGAGGTGGGGGGTTCGACACCAAATTGTTGTACAATGCTGTTTTGACACCTTACCCTGGGCAGTTCCTATAACACCTCTTCGCCACTATGCAATTACGCTTTGCATTCATAATGTCATTAACACCTGGCTGTGATATGCTAATTGGGGCAGATTCTTGTACAAGTCATTCTGAATTGAGAAAGCCAGATGGATGACTAGCAAAATGTCTTCAAGAACTAAAGTCCAGTCGATCTAACTGAATACAACAGATATACTATGACCTGGATGAATGAGAACCTTCACAAGTATATTTTCCAGTGTCTTATTAAAGTAAATATGTCCCCAAATATGGGACACATCCCTGATTAAAATTTAATTGCATTATAAAAGGACCGTCCTTTAAACACCCAACAAAATGCTTTCAAATTGTCCCACAGGTTTATGTCATGTGCAACACAGAGTTTGCAGTGTATATGATTAAGTACCCATGTGAGCTACCCTATGTGGGACAGACGTTACAGCCTGTGAAACTGCGTATCCAGGAGCAAAAATGCAGCATAACTAACATTAAAGTGGGCACACAACATGATACTTCAGTATCTGTACATTTTAATTAAAGGAAACATACTAGTGCCCAACTTTAATGGAGGGTGTTGGTAATTGTGGGTCCTTTAAAGAGAGGTGGGGACAGAAAAGAGAAACTCTTTCAAAGAGAAGGTGTGTGGATAAAGAGACTAAATGCCAAAGTCCATCAGGCCTAAATGATTATTGGAGCCTGAAACCTTAGATGTGTATTATAATCAATTCTTTCTACTTTACATATTTCACCCCCATATATATATATATTAAGATCCAGAGATTGAATTGCATGGAGTGTCCTGGGTAACAGTTGATACTATTTGGTTAAAAGATAAGTCAGCTTAGTAAAATGTATATGTAGGGATGGTTTTCATTGTGGTAATCCATATATTACACCACAGAATCGAATAAGAGGCAGATTGTTTTGTCAATAGTTCCATGACATGTATTAGTTTTGTTTCAAGTGCAATTTGTTACTTTGTATGTAGGTGAAGGGAATTTAGGCTACATTCTAGAGATACTGTATGTATCCTTAGTCGTGAGAGAGGCTTTCCACTATTTATATAGTACCCAATTATCTATGCACTTTAGATACTGTAGCACTTTATTAAATGCAATTTATGAAACGTTTAGCACTCTATTTTATGCACTTTGTAAAACTGACACTTGTTTTGTCAACAGTTCCATGACATGTATTAGTTTTCTTTTAAGTGCAATTTGTTACTTTGTATATAGGTGAAGGGAATTTAGGCTACATTCTAGGGATACTGTATGTATCCTTAGTTGTGAGAGAGGCTTTCCACTATTTATATTGTACCCCTTTATCTATGCACTTTAGATACTGTAGCACTTTAATAAATGCACTTTATGAAACGTTTAGCACTCTATTTTATGCATTTTGTAAAACTGACACTTGTGAATTTTCGAAAAACTGGTGGACAAGCATTGGAGGTTCAACAAAGATTTAACAAAGACACTGTGAATAGATCTTATATTGAAAGTACTTAGGGGCATATTTATAAAGGAACGAAAATAGCGCAAAAAAATTACCGCCGCACATCGCGGCCGCGAAAATATCGCTATCGCCGTATTTATAACGGCGAGCGCCATTCCAGCGATATGTATCGCGGCCGCGATGTGTTGCGGTAATTTTAAGCCCCTTCGCGGCGATACTGTATAGTCGCGCGAAGGGACTTAAAATCCCTCCTGACGCATCTCCTAAGGGGTCGGGGCATACGCCCCCCCGCCCACAACCCCCCGCGGCGGCGAGAACCACCCGCCGCTGCTTCCCAGCAGCCCCTCCCAACCCGTTCCCCGCTCGTGGCAATCTAGGAACGGGAGGCTAGGAGGGGCTGCCGGGAAGGGGCCGCAGCAGTGGTCGCGACCACCCGCCACGCACCCCCTCCCCAGAACCCCTCCAAGCCCCCCGCCCCGGCCGCTCCCGGGGAGGGGAAGGGAGGGAGCCGCTGGGAGGTGGAGGCTCCCTCCAGCGGGCCCTGAGAAGGGCCTTTTGGGGCTTAAGGGGGTTCCCGCAGCTCGAACCGGGACCCCCCCTCCCCCCGGCCCTTTGTAAGGGCCTTTGCGGCTCTGACAAGAGCCCTTGCGGCTCTGATAAGAGCCCTTTGGGGCCCGCCAGCTCGAACCGGGACCCACCCTCCCCCGGCCCTATCAGGGCCTTTGCGGCACTTACAAGTGCCCTTGCGGCTCTGACAAGTGCCCTTTGGGGCTTAAGGGTCCCGCAGCTTGAACCGGGACCCCCCCTCCCCGGCCCTTATAAGGGCCCTTGCGGCACTGACAAGTGCCTTTGGGCTTGGGGGTCCGCAGCTCGACCGGACCCCCCCCCGGCCTGTAAGGGCCTTGGCACTGAAGTCCTTGGGGTCCCGCAGCCGAACCGGGACCCCCATGTGTGCGGCTCTTAAAAGAGCCCTTGGGCGACGTCTTCGGGCTGGCGACACCAACCCCACTCAGGTCGCCGATGCCAGGCAGACTCACTGCGGCCGCCAGTAGCCCGCTGGCACCCGCCGGCCTCAGCGGAGCCGATGTTGCCAGCCGCTTCTTTCTTCTTTCTTCAGCCATCTACTGCGATGGCATCTGAGTTCCGCGGCGGAAAGCTCCTCTTTATATAGGTTTGCAGAAATCCATAATCCGTTTCTGATTGGTCAATTTTTTAATACTTGCTTTACATGCTTTACATTAACCAATCAGATTTCAGAACTTTCCAGAAATCTGATTGGTTAATGTAAAGCAAGTAAAGCAAGTATTAAAAAATTGACCAATCAGAAACGGATTATGGATTTCTGCAAACCTATATAAGAGGAGCTTTCCGCCGCGGAACTCAGATGCCATCGCATAGATGGCTGAAGAAAGAGAGAGAGCGGCTGGCAACATCGGCTCCGCTGAGGCCGCGTGCCAGCGGGCTCACTGGCGGCCGCAGTGTCTGCCTGGCATCGGCGACCTGAGTGAGATTGGTGTCGCCAGCCCGAAAGACGTCGCCCAAGGGCTCTTTTAAGAGCCGCACACTGGGGGTCCCGGTTCGAGCTGTGGGACCCCCCAAAAGGCACTTGTCAGTGCCGCAAGGGCTCTTACAAGGGCCGGGGAGGGGGTCCTGGTTCGAGCTGCGGGACCCCCAAGCCCAAAGGCACTTGTCAGTGCCGCAGGGCCCTTATAAGGGCCGGGAGGGGTCCCGGTTCGAGCTGCGGGACCCCTTAAGCCCCAAAGGGCTCTTGTCAAGCCGCAAGGGCACTTGTAAGTGCCGAAAAGGCCCTGATAGGGCCGGGAGGGGGTCCCGGTTCGAGCTGCGGGACCCCTAAGCCCCAAAGGGCTCTTATCAGAGCCGCAAGGGCTCTTGTCAAGCCGCAAAGGCCCTTACAGGGCCGGGGAGGGGGGGGTCCCGTTCGAGCTGCGGGACCCCCTTAAGCCCCAAAAGGCCCTTCTCAGGGCCCCGCTGGAGGGACCTCCACCCCTCCCAGCGGCTCCCTCCCTTCCCCTCCCCGGGAGCGGCCGGGGCGGGGGGCTTGGAGGGGTTGCTGGGGAGGGGGTGCGCGGCGGGTGGTCGCGACCACCTGCTGCGGCCCCTTCCCGGCAGCCCCTCCTAGCCTCCCGTTCCGAGATTGCCGCGAGCGGGGAATGGGTTGGGAGGGGCTGCTGGGAAGCGGTGAAGTGGTGAATGGTCGGACAGGACAAATTTTCTACCGATGTACCAGAGCCCTTAAGTAAGAACAGGCAGTAGAGTTCCCAGCTTACATCATCTTTAGATTACATTAATGAAAATTCGCTATAGACACCCTTTAAAGTCAATTTGTTGCATTTAATAGGTGCCTGGAAAAAATGCAATTTCATATATATAGAGATCGTGGTTCCAACACATATAAAGGGTGGATTTTAAACCCTGTGTGTGCCTCTCATCTGTGGATGGTGTTTGTTCAAGTTGTGGAGGTTTCAGCACCTAGAGAGTAGCATGTGGTAAAGAGTGCAACCGAGACAGCGCACTATATATTATATACATACAATTGGAACTAGCCACACTCACGTCTGCACATAGTAATAAACCTGTTGCCCTCTAAAGACAAATAGTGAGTGACAATGGCCAATAAAATGGTGAAGTTAAGCAGAGCGCGCAGAGGAAGTTGGCCGTACGCTGACATGGCCGCTCTGCTTAACTTCACCCGCGCTGCTGAGAGGATTTAAATGATCCAGGTGAGAGTAGGATTTTCTGACAAGGTCCATGTGTTTTATCGATTTTTTTTATTGCAGGGTTTGACATTGAAGGTGCTTGTTATAGTGGAAGTTGCAGCAGTGGTATATACTTTATATAGTGGATAATGTACCCCAACCAAAAATTATAAGGATATTAGTAGTTACCGAGTAGTTCCGTGACCATATAAAAGCACGAGGCCGAAGGCACGCAACTCCAAGGTGACTTCTAATATCCTTATAATTTACAGTTCGGGGTGCATTATTATAACCTACCCCTTTGTGGCTTCTGGGTTCCTTCTCCTCCTGGAACTGTAAGATTATAAGGCTATAATCTTACAGTACTTCCTCCCCTACAGGGGTAGGTTATAATGATATATTTCACCGTTATATATCTCCTTACTATACATCTATGCATCATCTACAATAAGAATACATAAATAAATAGCCAATGCATGTGAGCAGATCTCTCAATACAGCCCCTTTCCGGCCCTCTGTGAGACTAAACGGGTACAGAGGGATTCGTCGACGTGACGTCACGACGCACGCTACGTTCCCCATGACGTAAATTACACGCGTCACGTTGCAGATCCCATAGTTCCCGGACTGTTTTATTGCAATGATCGTGAATTTGGTTGAGGTTTTATAACGTTTGCAGATTAGGTTATGATCGTCAGCTTCGGAGAGTCTTAGACAGAGACACAAGTTTACATGTTCCTGCCTCAACAGGTAATTTACTGGCCGGCTGGCGACCCTCTAATGCATTCTTTCCATGTGATCACATGATATAAACATTGTTTTGTTATTGCTTCCCCAGCTGTCTATGTCTTCCATAAACAGTACATTCCGTCACTGTGCAGGCCTGACACCATGTGGGTAGAAATAGGATCTTCCCTGAGAAACACCCATGTACTTTCCACGTGTGAAATGCCCCATTTAGTATTGCCTTGTTAAATTTTGTTAATGGCTGGTCTCCAGCTGGGTTCAGTAAAGGTGCAAATTTCTTTACAATTGAGCCTTGCACAAAACTAGTACTCCATTGCGGTTTATTGTGTCAGATTAAGGACCAGAGCTGTTAGACGTGTCTTCCATAATAAATGTACTCGTGCTAGTATCGAGCACAGCTACACTTTACTTTGTGTAGAAACAGGCAAAAACATTGGCAGAGGAAGGTGCAATCTTTACTGTAAAATCAAATCTCTTTGCACAAGTACAAGTGTTTCAATTATTACAGTGTCCAGACAATGACGCTAAATAAACCAGGGTTTATTTGCCCCTAGAGACCAATATAAAAAGAATATGACCCAACTGGCCAGCTAGGATCCTATTTATATTCTAATGACAGTAGCATTCTGTAAATTGCATGTCTTTGTATAAAATTATATGGCTGATTTTTTTTTCTTCTTTTTAATAGGTGATGCTGACATTCATTTAGGGAAAAAAGCGTTAGTCTCTAAGCTGGAATGGAAGCAACGAAAAAACTTAAAGTGCAGTCTTTAGTCTGTGATCGCTGTAACTTTCATGGTAGTGATTATGAAACTGTACAAATTCACATGGGGACTATTCATCCAGAATTCTGTGATGAGCTTGATACTGCTGGGTTAGGAAGATTAGTGTTTTATCAAAAAAGTGCAAAGCTGTTCCATTGTCACAGATGCTTCTTTACTAGCAAGATGTTTTCCAATGTGTATTACCATATTTTAGCTCGCCATTCAGCACCAGACAAATGGAACAATGGAGCAAAACCCATAATTGATTTAAAATCTTCAACACTTTCTGCTGTGAACGCTGACAAAAAATCTGAAAATGGCACAAGCGGGGATAAGAAGTCTGTATATAAACATGAGCAGAAGGACAAGTTAAGTGAAAATGAAAAAAAAAAAACTGATGAAAGTGATACGCTTTCTTCTTGGCCAGAGAAATTGCCAAAGCAAGAAAGTCGTGAGAGTTCTGACAGTGACTTTAGAAGCAGTATTGTTAGAAAAACTGAACAGTCCTCGGAGACAAAAGAAAGAGATTCAAGCAGTGATCAGGACCTGGAGTCTGAATCGAATAGCAGCAGTTGTAAACTAGGTAAATCAAATTGCATTCCTGCAAAGCAAAGTACAGAGTTTTCTGACAATGAGCCATCTTTACATTCAAAAGACATCCCTGAGTTTTCAGATGACGAGGAAACTCCTGCTTTACCTGATGGCCTTCCTCATTTTTCTGAAGATGAGGAATCGACAACACATCCTAAAAATTTAGAAGAATTCTCTGAAGGAGAAGTATGTGATCAAGCTGGTGGTATCGAGGATATTTCCGAGGAAGAAGAAGAAATACCAGCAGAGAAAAAAATCATAGAAGATGTATCGGAAGATGAAGAATTACCTGCACAACCAAAGGATGAGGTAGAATCTTCAGAGGAAGACGAAGTTACAGCTCCTGTTAATGAAATGATGGAGTTTTCTGAAGAAGAGGATGAAGCTCCTCCAGCTGTGCCCAAACATATCATGGAGTTTTCCGAAGAAGAAGAGGAGCAGTCCAGTATATCAAAAAATATAATGGAATTTTCAGAAGAGGAGGAGGAGTCCACAATTGCTGCTGAAAACCTAATGGTATTTCCAGAGGAGGGAACGCTGGCACTTTCTAAAGATATTATGAAGTTTTCAGAAGTAGATGATACACGAGCAGTGCCAAAGAGCATTATGGAATTTTCAGAAGAGGAGGACAGTTTATCCGAAACGAAAGATATGCCAAAATATTTAGAGGGTAGTTCTACTCCAACTCAGTTAAAAAACACAGAGGACGCTGACTCCTCAAAAATAAAAGAATTCTCAGAAGATGAAGAAACCCAAGTTGATTCAAAAGACATAACATCCAATGTACTCAATTTAAGCACTCCAACACGTTTGGCAGAAGGTCTTACATTTTTGGAAGATGAGGGAAATTCTTCTTTGTCTAAAGATTTACTAGAGGCATCAGATGCTGGTGGCATTTCTGCAGCTGCTTTAGATATATCCGATGCACCTGATGACAAGGATGGATTTTTCAAAGATGAGGAAATAATGAAACATGTTCGTCGAGTTAAAGGAAAATTTTACTGCCTGTTATGTGAAAGTCGCCCATTAAAGAAGGGACCTGCATTGCACCATCTGATTACTAAACATAACTTACCAAGTCCATTTATATGTAAAATGTGTGGAAAAATATTTGTTATGGAGACACCTCTTAAACACCATTTGGCATCCCACTACAAGGGTTTGTTCAAATGTCTCAGATGTAGCTTTCAGACTGATCATCCAAGAGGGTTTAAAAAACATCAAACTCACTGCCAGAGGGGACACAAAGAGGAATTCGATCAACCCGGTGTAGAATTCCAAGTACAGAGTACAGAGGAAAACTGACTCTAGGGTCTTGGAGATCAATTTTCCAAAGTCAGCCTTCCAAACTGCATGGGACATTCTAACAATGTACAGAAATGTAATCCTTCACCAGTGAATTTGTTTACTCCAGGACCAAACAGTAATTGGGAATCCATGAGACATTGTTCCCAGAATTTGTTTTTAGCTTCACAAACTTTTGAGTGTTCCCCATCCATTTTTTTGGAATCTCCTATTAGTTAGTCAAAAAAATAAAACCTGCTTGATGAATTGTTAAACGCAGAGTTACATATATATTAAGTCTCCCTAGGGTAAACTAGCATTGATAATTTTACCAAGTAGGCTGCATTAGGCAATTTTAATTCTTTTACACTGTAAATAGTTTTGTATATTTTTTCTTTTTTAAAGTATTTTGTACAACAAAGTATTTGTGCAGATTGTCAAATCTGTTAAATATCCGTATAATAAAAGCACATATAAATCATGGCAATAGTTAAATAAGAAGTCACAAAAAATCTTGTCTGGTAAATTGAAATAGTAAACAAAAAAGCAGACAAGGGATTTCTGTAATATTTGGTGTTAATTGTAGTAAAAAGATCATGGTGTTTTAGAATCTTTTGTCTAAAAATGTACAACTTTTAATATAAGATCATAAATGATATAAAGTGAGGAACACATAGGTCTGTGCACAGACCTATGTCACAAACTTTATATTCACCAAGTGAGTGCGGTCCTCGCTTTATATCATTTATGATCCTATGTGCCTGCTGGTGGTTAAGCAGTTTTGAGGACCCAGCACCACCAAAAGAGTTTAAGAATCAGGAGTGCAAGGAGACCATCAATAACTTTTAATGTAACCAGTATTGGTTGAAAAAACATGACTATCACAATTTCTCAATCTGTCAAGCTCCCAAACAATCCCATGTTATTTTTACCCCACTACATCTTCTAGAAATTGCAAGCTTCGCATTAGATGGCGAGATTGTAAATAAAAGTAAATCCCTCCCCCCCCCCCCTTTTTTTTTATAGCATTAAGCTGGTCATACACTAATTAGACATTCGATCTTAGAATGTCGAATCAATTGTAAGGTCAAGTGGAACAGCAGGTTTACCAGCCGACCTTCTGGCAATGTTTTCCGGACCCATCATGTTCGTAATCATAATTATCATCTATATATTTGATCATTATATTAATTACAAAATGATGCTGGGGGTCACCATTACACATTACATATTGTTTCAACCTAAATTTTTTTAACTTGTGAATATTCTGCACAATTTATTTAAACTTTAAGTTAGAAAAAGTGACCTCTATAGACTGGTAGAGACCAGATCATTAATTATAATACAGAAATCTATAGATTTGTTAACAATTCACTTACTCAGTAATGCTTTATGGCCATATTATGTTTCTGATCATAATTGCCATCTAAATATTTAATCATTATATTAATAACAAAATGATCTTGGGCGTCATCATTATACATTACATGTTGTTTCAACCTAAATTTTTTCAACTATTGTGAATATTATGCACAATTTATTTAAACTTTAAGCTAGAAAAAGTGACCTCTGTAGACTGGTAGAGACAAGATCATACATTTATTATAATAAAGAAATCTATAGATTTGTTCACTTATTCAGCAGCTTTTTAAAATGAGTTATCAGTATGTCTTTATGATTGTGGAATACTGTACAACAAATAGGCCATTAAAACAGCCCATCCTCCAATGACATAATGCAGGGGTGTCAGACTCAATCACACGAGGGGCCAAAATCAAAAAGACAGGCTAAGTTGTGGGCCAAATTGTTTTTAAAGACACTTATGCCCATTAAATAATTGTATTTTATGTTATTTGTAATTAAAGCACCCGTATAAAGACAGCCCTGCATAGACTTTCTTACTGCTTCTATTTTCAATATGCTATTTTTTTCACCCTGTGCAAAAAGATGGGATAAAAGTGACTGCAGGTTACATATTTCACTATAGATTACACTGAAACTGTTGTGGTTTCTATGTAACTAATTAGAAAATAAAAATGAGTCTAAGCGAAGTTAAATGCAACATCTTTCCTCCTGCTTACATAGTGTTTTTATTTATAGTGTTTTTTGATATTCATAATTCATAATGGTCTACACATATTTTCGATATACTGGTGTGTATGGGACAGCGCACAAGTAGATACCAGGAAGCTATCCAAGGAAATAGGTCTTCGTGTTTACACTACACATATTGTCTAGTTTAATGCCACATGTGCATTTTATTTAAGGACTGGATCATGACTATAATGGAGGAAGACTGACATTGATGGCTTAATTACTAATTATATGCAGTCAGATTTAAAAAACTGTATAGCCGTCCTTTAAAACACTATTATGCCAAATTCTTCTATTTGAATTCTAAATCTTTTACTGCCAACAGACAAACAGACATTATGCTGGTTTGCCATCTATAAATAGGGGCTTAATTTGGATTATCTCATGTTCTCTTTAGAGCGTTGTATTGTGTGTTCTAAAAAACTGCAAAAGGTATCTTTCCCCCCCCTGCATAATACTGTTGTATGCAAACAAAAACAGAAACTTTACATACAGTAAATAGTTTTGTGGGCATAATAAAAGTAATGAGCACAAATAATTAAGTTCATATAAAAGGCTAAAAATGTACACCCCAACACTACAATCTATAGCTAGGCTAATTTCACACAGGCCTTATTCTTGAGTGATTCCACATATTTGCCATTAGAAAAACGCTACATGTAGCGTTTCTTTGTCGGGGACACAAGAAAACTTACTTTTCCCTCCCTCACAACCCTCAAGATCATTATACTTACCTCCCTATGGTCTCTGAAGGTCTTAATACTTCCTTTTCCTCACCCTTGTTTTACAAATAGCAGCCATCAGGCGGAGCCATAACAATGTCATGGGCAATAACTTATGGCTACAATCTGGCACGCCTCCTCTACAGCTGCCTGAGCTCTGTAAGATACCATTGAGCTTGCAGAGGATTTGAGATCTGTGGCAACCAGTGCTGGTAGAGGGTCCTAGAAGGAGCTTCAGGGACCACATTAAAGTAAAATGATCTGGGGCTTTACGGGGGTGGGGAAGGCAAATATGGATTTTAGTACTAGGGTTAAGACTGCCATTGCTTCCTGCACACCATTAAACATTTACTAATGTATTACACAACCTATGGTTGTCTAATACAGTGAATTCCAGCATAGCTCTGCACCAATACTAAAAAAAATAATTAAAAAGGGACTTGAAGAGGTATGCAGACTATCCTTATGTAACAAAAACAAAGGTTATTGAAAAAAGTGCAATAATGAAAACATTTTTTAAATGTGTCCCTTTAATGTACTCTTCACCCATATTCAAAAATGTACAGTCTGATATGCCAAAAAGCTCTACTTTATTATGTATGTATAATTTTATTTATAAAGCGCCACTTGGGTACACAGCATTTTACATTATAAAATACAGAGTATACAAACAAAGGGATAAGTGCAAGCAATTATACAGATAGATAAAAATGTAATAAAAGTTTCATACATAGTTTATAAATAAATTGATGTGGTATGTCTAGATACATTAGGAATGAGATCCCTGCCCCCAAAGAGTTTACAATCTGAGTGGGTGGGACAGCATACAGATTCAAATGGGGGGATGGGTACAAAGTGTTCAAGTCTCGAGATGGCTTACATTCAGGGCCTGGCCACACTTCATGTGTTACACAATTGTGCATGCGTTTCCGGTGCGATTTTCATGCACTTGCGTTTCTATCGTTTAAAAATCACAAGCACAATCGCATGCGCAATCAGATTAGTGTGGCATCACCCTTATTGTGCTGGTGCTCAGAAAGGTAGGATAAAAGTTTAGATTTGAAAGTATTAAAGGGCATGTCCACCCTTCAAAAATTTTTTTGATATAATATTCCCCCTGTCCCCCCAGCCCCAACTGCTATATTTTTATTATTAGAAAGTGACCCAAACTTACCTTCCCTCTTTCCTCCGCTGCACTGCCAGGCCCTCTGCTTGCGAGAAAATGCAAGCAGAGGGGCGGGACCAGCAGTCGCGTTTGTGATTGGCTGAGCGGCAGTCAATCATGGACGCGGCTGCTGGGAGTTCAGTGCGGCGGAGGAAAGGTAAGTAATGTTTGGGGCACTTTCTGATAATAAAAATATAGCGGTTGGGGCTGGGGGGACAGGGGGAATATTAATATCAAAAGGATTTTACGCTAGGGGGAGGAAATCCTAATCGAGAGGGAGGGGGAGAAGGGCTGCAGTACGCATGCCAAACTTCTCCCGGAGGTGAGACAGGAGGCAGAGTCCTATATGGACTCTGCAGTACTCCTGGTGGGTGGTTTTTTGGACTTTAGGGGGGGATAGCAGAAGAACCAGATGGAGCTGGGATGTAAGGTAAGGATTAAACTACACTACACAATGGGGCCAGTAGTGGGGGGGATTATAGTTTTGGGGGTGGACATGCCCTTTAATGGATGTCACCTGGCGAATTGAGAGAGTTCCAAAGGTAGGGAGCAGCAATAGAGATTGGTTTAAGGTGGAAGGAAGCAGTGTTCGTTAGGGGTTTGTGGAGATTTCCTTGTAAGGAACGGAGGGGACGGCTGGACATATGGAGCCAAGAAAGGAGATACGTAGGGGGGTGCAGCAGTTTAGAGGTTTAAAGGTCAAAAAAAGTGTGTTGAAGATTATTCTTTACTTGATAGGAAGCCACCTCCTAGACTGCAGTATCGGGGTTGCAGGTTCTTGAGGAGAATGAAATCATCCGAACTGCTGAGGGAGGAGGGGAGAAATGACGGGCCGGGAGACCAAGTAGAAGAATTTTACATTAGTCAGGAGAGTATGAGGGCATGCACAAGCATTTCAGTAGTGGATTGAGAGGAAAGGGTGGATCATTACAATATTGCAAAGGAGAAAATGACACATCCTGGTGAAATTGTTAATGTTTTGATACGAAGAAAGAGAGGAATCAAAGATTACTCCAAGACACTGAGCAGTTTCAACAGGATTAATGGCCACATTATCAATAGAAATAAGAGAAGTACCAGGCTAAGTCTAGGTTTAGGGGGGAAAATGAGTCGTTTTTTGATAGATTAAGTTTAAGGTGGCGGTGTGCCATCCAGGAGACCAGACATTTAGAGATTTAAGATTAAACTTCAGGGGTTAATGCAGGGGTGGACAAATAGATTTGGGTATCATCAACATATAGGTGATACTTAAAAGCCAAATGAACAGATTATCTCCCAAAGAGATAAATTATTGTGGAGTTTCACCCAGAGTTGCAGGTATACGGGACAAATCTCCCAAAAGAGAATCACCAGATGATGTACGGCTCTGGGTGAATATCGCTCCACATAAGTATTTAATGGCAGCTATCGTAAATCTGTTACTGCAACTTTAAGCTGGAACACAAGTGGCTGTGGCTGGTGGTAAATAGACCTCTAGGTGTGTGTTCTTCTATTTCTTCTATTTGCCTTGTACCTGTTGTCTAAAAAAGTTTGAAAATTAAAGTATTTATTCTTTCTAGCAACTGAATAACTGTCTTGCTCTCTAAATGGCTGAATTCTTAGAGGTGAAATTGGTTAAAGCTGCAAACAGATGTTTCTAGGAAATGAAATTGGTACTTGTACAGCAAACTGACATTAACTAATCGTTACTACTTTCCACTCATTTGTGCCTGTGTGTCCACAAGCGCGTACCCCAAATCTTTTAACATAGTGACACCACTGCTTGCAAAGTAAATACAATGGGTAATTATGGCCTATAAAGGGCCAAATTCCCAATAATATAACCAAGCTAGTGGCCCCCCCGAACCACTCCTCTTTATCCATATATATATATAACCTTTACCCATTAAAACAACCAACACATGTTTGGGGTTAAAAAGGCCACAGCTTTATTAACATAAAACAATAATTTATTTAATAACTAGCAAAATACCCGCGCTTCGCAGCGGAGATGTATTGAAATAACGTTTTTTAGTAAGAAAGCAATAATGTTCAATGAGCTGTATCACTCGGCACTTGATATATTAAAGAAAGACAATTCAATAAGCTTAAGATAATGCAACACTCATTAACTTTAATTTAATGTTATATTTTTTATTCAACTATGAATTTTGGTGAAAATAACCCCCACCACCCCTCCCGTCCGCCCCTAATACCCCCACTATTCCTCTCTGTCCACCCTCCAAACCTTCTCCTTACACCTCAGCCATCCCCGCACCACCTGAATTTTTGTAAAAACGGTCCAGCCGTTGTGTGCAGGAGTTAAAAATCTATTCCCCCCCCATTCACCCCCACCCTAAAAAAATATTTTGTTAATCTTTTACTGGTAAGGAGTATATGCATACCAAATTTGGTTGAAATTGGACCAACCAGTCTGTGCAATGTCAGATACTCACCGTTACAGTCGAATTTCGAAACGAAACCTGCTTAACTTTTGTAAGTAAGGTGCAGATGAGCCTGCCAATTTAAGCCGTGTGCCTCCACGGCAAGTTGGAGAATTAGTGATGAGTAGTGAGTGAGTGGTGAGTGAGGCTTTGCCTTTTCGAAACAAAACTGCTTAACTTTTGAAAGTAGGTACAATGAATAGCCTGCCAAATTTAAGCCGTCTGCCTCCACGGCAAGTTGGAGAATTAGTGATGAGTGAGTGAGTGAGTGAGGGCTTTGCCTTTTCGAAACGAAACCTGCTTAACTTTTGTAAGTAAGGTGCAATGAATGAGCCTGCCAAATTTAAGCCGTCTGCTCCAACGGCAAGTTGGAGAATTTTGATGATGAGTGAGTGAGTGAGTGAGGGGGCTTTCCTTTTCGAAACGAAACCTCTAACTTTTGTAAGTAAGGTGCAATGAATGAGCCTGCCAAATTTAAGCCGTCTGCCTCCACGGCAAGTTGGAGAATTAGTGATGAGTGAGGCCATTGGAGAATTAGTAGTGGGTGAGTGATTGAGTGAGTGAGGGCTTTGCCTTTTCGAAATGAAACCTACTAACTTTTGTAAGTAATGGCATGAATACCTGCCAAATTTAAGCCGTCTGCCTCCACGGCAAGTTGAGAATTAGTGATGGAGTTTGTGATGAGTGAGTGAGTGAGTGAGGGCTTTGCCTTTTCGAAACGAAACCTTGCTTAACTTTTGTTAGTACATTGCAATGAATGAGCCTGCCAATTTAAGCCGTCTGCCTCCACGGCAAGTTAGAGATGAGGATGAGTGAGGCAAGTTGGAGATTAGTGATGAGTGAGTAAGGAGTGAGTGGTGAGGGAGGCAATTGGAGAATTAGTGATGATGAGTGAGTGAGTGAGGGCTTTGCCTTTTCGAAACAAAACTTGCTTAACTTTTGTTAGTAAGGTGCAATGAATCAGCCTGCCAAATTTAGCTGTCTGCTGCTACGGCAAGTTGGAGAATTAGTGATGAGTGAGTGAGTGAGGGCTTTGCCTTTTCGAAACGAAACTTGCTTAACTTTTGTTAGTAAGGTGCATAAATGACGGCCAAATTTAAGCCGTCTGCCTCCACGGCAAGTTGGAGATTAGTGATGAGTGAGTGAGTGAGTGAGGGCTTTGTCCTTTTCGAAACGAAACCTGCTTAACTTTTGTAAGTAAGGTGCATGAATGAGCCTGCCAAATTTAAGCCGTCTGCCTCCACGGCAAGTTGAAGAATTAGTGATGAGTTAGTGATGAGTGAGTGAGTGAGTGAGTGAGTGAGTGAGGGCTTTGCTTTTTCGAAACGAAACCTGCTTAACTTTTGTAAGTAATGTGCAATGAATGAGCCTGCCAAATTTAAGCCGTCTGCCTCCACGGCATGAGTGAGTGAGTGAATGAGTGAGTGAGTGAGTGAGTGAGGGCTTTGCCTTTTATTAGTATAGATAACATATTATGCCGGCTGCCCCTATAAAACACGGAACAGGCACGAATTTAACACTTGTAAACCAGAGTCTTGAAACCATCGCTAGGGGTGAGTCCCAGCCGTGAGCTGCGGACTGCCCTCCCCAATTACTCCAGATCTATCTGACCTGGCCAAATGCATATAACAATATCCGCCACAGCAAGGACCCATCATTGATGGGTCTGCCGCCCCAGCATGGACAGGGCAGTCTCAATTCCCCCTTGAAAATTTGCATTGAGGATATCTAATCCAATATCATTAAGATGAATGCCATCATATCTGAGCAATGACTTATTGTCTCCTTCTAGCTCCTTATGCCGTATGCTGACCCCACCTAACCATCTCACAAAGGCTGAAATCGTCATATTTAAATTTAATTTTCTCCTGCATTTTTCCATCGCTTTATAATCCCGAGCTGCAAGCCAGTGTATTCTTGGGATCACCTCTGACTAAACCAAAACAGATCCAGAAAATATTGACATGCATCTCGCTAGATCTTGCTTTATATATTTTATAAGGTCCACATTGTGCAGATAACCCATATCATTACCGCCTGCGTGGATCAACAACACTCTCGGTCCTCGACACATACCTTGAAGCTCCAAAACCTCTGGGATAATCTGTGACCATCGCAAGCCCCTTATACATCGCCACCTTACCCGAGCTTTAGATGTAGCAAGGCCCAGTTGCCTTCCATATGGACAATACTCAGCATGCTTTGCAGCCCAATATACATGTGAGTGACCGAGGATCAATACTGTAGGCACTTCTAAATAAAGACAAACAAAATAAATTAAATAAAACTATGAACAAATTGACAATGTGACAAATTAATTAAGCTGATGAGTTTGAACATATGTCCTAAACCTATTGGAACTCCATCGGTCTATTTTTTTAACTTCATCGTCTGTTAAGCCAGATCGAGAAGCCTCAGTTGCTGCCCCAATTCTGAATGAATGCGTGGCATATTGCATATGCGGGATGTTTAAAAACTTGAGGCATAATCGAAAAACAGACTGAAACTGAAATTTTGATAAAAATGTTTTGTTCTCAGTAGAGGACCCAATAATGTTGGTCTAATAGCTACATATGAATTCAGGAGTGTTATTGGGCACGATTCGCCTCCGAAAGCGCGTAGGGTAACTAAGCTGCCTTTTCCTTTATTGTCGGTTTTGGAGAATCTAATTTTTATTAATGCTGATTCACCAGACAATGTAACATGCCCAATGTTTATACCTGCAGCTTTCACCATAGAAGGAGATATTAATTCGCTTATGCGAAAAGCACCGTAAAATGCTAAAGAAAATGCTACTCGAAATAGCAACGCCTCAAAGTTAGATGAGCATACAGAATTTGTGGCTTGCATAAGCCTATTCAGTAAAGATAAAAGAAACTGGATGTCTAGTATCTTCATGACGAGATGTTTGTTTCCAACCCGTTAGCATTTTTCGAATAGCAAATTCCTTTGAAGCATCTTTCCACTGCATTAGTCGAAATAGAAAGGACAATGCTGACAATGACCTAGCCGCCGTGGAAGCTGACGCACCGTTGTTTTTTAGACTTAATAAGTATGCTAACATGGCTTGTAGGCGACTATTATGATCTTGAATTTCTGCCTCTGTCTCAGCTATTGCTAACCAATTATGCCAGGTTTTATAATAAGAATTCAGTGTAGAGGTAGACAACGAACTGGTAATCAGCTCAGTTAAAATTTGGAAACGAGGGTCGACAAGTAAGGCGGTACTATGCCACTCTCCCTCTCAGCATCTGGTACAATCCTCTCGACTGTCTCAAACTGAAAGCGAGAGAGAGAGCGTCCGCCAATGCATTCCTCACCCCTGGCACATGCTTTGCTGTAAACTATATGTTGAAATTAAGGCAAAGTAATACAAGCTCCCTGAGCAAGCAAACAACAGGGGGGGAAGAGGATGTCTGATTATTAATCACTGACTATAGCAAGGTTATCGCACCAAAATACAATCCTTTTATCCTTCATTTCGGCTCCCCATAATGCAACAGAAACTACAATCGGAAAAAGCTTGAGGTAGGTGAGATTTCTGATGATGTCAGAAGATGACCACTCAATAGGCCATTTTTCTGCACACCAGCGATCTTTGAAAAAGGCACCAAACCCCACACTACTTGCGTCCATGAAAAGCTTTAGATCTACACTGGAAGCCTCTTTTTCTTTCCAACATGTGTGCCCCGGAAATATGGACAGAAACATTTTCCAAATGATTAGGTCGTCTTTCATTGATCTTGTTACCCTAATAAAATGGTGAGGTTTTGACACGCACTTGGTAGCTAAGGACATGCGCCTGCAAAATACCCTCCCCACAGGGAGAACCCTGCATGCAAATGCCAGATGACCCAGGAGGGACTGCAGTTGATGCAATTTCACCTTTTTAGCTAATATGGTTTTGTGTATGAGTTCTGATATTTTTTTAATTTTGTTTTTTGGAAGGCAGAAGATCATGTTCACCGAGTCTATCTCTATTTCTAAAAAGGTAAGCCTAGTTGTTGGCCCTTTTGTTTTTTCTTCCGCAATGGGAACTCCAAAATGGGACATGAGGGTTTTAAATTCCTGAAGCATTGTTGCGCATAAACTAGATTTACTTGGGCCTACAAACAAAAAATCTTCTAAGTAATGAAGCAGGTATTCTACCCCTGTATATGCTCTGACTGACCACTCTAAGAATGTGCTAAAGGCTTCGAAATAATAACATGGGTAAGCACATATCTATGAAGTATTGATTCCTAATAACACAACCCAGCAAGTAAAAACAATCATGGTGTACCGGTAGTAACCTAAATGCGGATTGAATGTCAGATTTCGCCATGAGGGCACCCTGACCTGCTTCCCTGACAAGACGAAGGGCTTCATCAAATGATGTGTATTTAACTTTTGTGTCTTCTTTTTCAATGCCGTCATTAACGGAAAAACCTTTTGGGAAAGATAAGTGGTGAATTAGCCGATACGTCCCTTGTACTTTTTTAGGTACTAGCCCCAAGGGTGAAGTCCTTAAATTAAAAATGGGTGGGGACTGAAAAGGACCGGCCATCCTTCCTAAGCTAACTTCCTTCCTAATTTTGTCCCACACTACCTCCTCATTCTCTATTGCAGACTTTAAGTTGGAATGCCTAATATTTACAAAATCTTCCTTAAAGGGTATCCAGAAACATACTTCAAATCCTGATTCCAAAAGTAATGCTTCTCCTCTATTGTTGTATCTGTCTAGCCAAGGTTTGAGCCTTTCCCGTTTCACCGGTGTCATCGCCTTTTTGAGTAAAGGGCATCTGTTTTGAAAAGGACTGTTTTGTCCTCTTAAAGCACCTTGCTGCCAGATGAGCTCCACTGCAGAAGGAGCATCCATGTTTGTATCTGCAAGATGAGAACCATCTGCAGTGACTCTTATTGTAGAGCCAGCATGTACCTCCTTTTCCTTGTAAAGCCGATGCTCCATAGTGTGAAGCGCCGGCTGCCCCTTGAAAGGGCTGTGTACTTACCGGCCTAGATGGGGTCATGACCAACAACCACAAGCTAAGGTCCTGACAGTCCCACTTAAAAGATGAACGGTTGGCCATTCTACGCCGAAACTGTTCATCATATCTTAGCCAACATGAACCACCATATGTCTTGTAAGCCCCCCATATTAGCTCAAGATAGCCAAAATAGGGGAGACCCTTGCTCCGGAAATTTTTCACACAATGTGCTGGCATATATGGAAAATCCGTGTATCCAACTGTTAATAGTGTGGGGCATAACTATTTTATTTTATTTTAATTTTTTTTTTGTCTTTAGCCTCTAACTCTAAATACTTCTTTAATGGTTTGTCCACTGAGTCCTTTTCAGGTTGTATCAGTGTAAACATATCTATGTATTTTCCATACCATATTTTCTCTTTTGTTTCCATCTCCAAGTTTAAACCTAATGAACCAAGCTGACAAGACTGGTCTGACATAGTAACATTATTAGTCTGGCAACTTTTTGCCTCAATGTGACTTTGCCTCTCATTGTCTCCCCTCAGTGACTTGACACCTAAAAGATCAGCTGGGTTAGGCGTTTGACATGATACGTCCGCCGATAACCTAGGGTTAGTGACATTTTCCCTAACATTTGCTGTAAGATTAGAACTGGAACTATGCATGTTAAGCGGCTGAGAATGGTCAGCCAGACTTAGTCCCGAGGGCTGCATTTTCTTCTAAAACCTGTGATCTCCTATCATTGGGCACCCCAGTCCCCCTATCACTCGTAATATTTTGTGAGCTATGTCCCATACTGTCTAAACTGGCCTCCCTTTGTTGCCCAGGCTGTATTTTATTAATCAACATTTGGAGTAATTGCATTAATTCATTATGCCCACCTGGGTTTGTTCCCCACACATTACATTGATTATACTCACCGCCGGAAGGCAGCATGAGAAGCATGTCAGCAGTCCTTGCTCCACTTGGTATCCTGCTGGGGTTCCTGTCGTCTGATATCCCTGCAGGTCTTTGCCTTCTTGGGACCGGTGATCGGTGTCTGGAACGCTCCGCCCCTCCAATGACGTCACTCTGCTGCGCTTCCGGTCCTGTGCAATCTGTGTGGCAACTCCGTTCTTGGCTGCGGCGGTCATTTGTTGGACCTCGGCTGTATTACCTCTCTGGCTGCGGCCTACCGAAATTGCGGGCCCTGCCGATGGAACTTCCTTCCATTGTTCTTCCTCACTCGGGCCGAGTTCTTCTGAAGAAGAGGCCCCCGGCTGGCAGCGCCACTAATGACCGAACACCAGCATACCTATGGCGCTCCGTCACCTGTGGTACCAGGGGCCGTTTCCAGACATCTCTGCGTGCTGATCATTTTCTTTTCCAGGGGATTTGGATTGTCTTCTTTTCTTGCTGGACGAAGCCAACTCTGGACTTTCTGCCGGTCTGGACCGTCTAGGGCGCTCGACTGCTATGGGAACCTCAGTGGGAACTACTTCTTCCACAGGAGCTGTAGGTACTTCTATTAAATTTTTTAGCCAGTCCTGGCCATGCAGAGCTGGGGCTTCTCTCACCATTTGTGACAGTTGTTCCAATGTGAACGAATTTGAATCCATTTTTAGAGAATGGCAAATTTTTTCTTATGTCAGCCTGTGACAGTGTCAAATCTGACTTTGGTACTTCCCGCTCAATTTTGTTGTTTACTAACACCTCCCCTTGGCAACTAGTGTTCACCAATCCGTTCCCAGCTGGTGAGGGAAAAAACCCATCTTCTCCATTGGCCCATAGGCCAAGGTCCGCCCCCAGCACAGCCGTGCTGTTGCCAGGCTAACATTCCGTTTGTACTATTGCTTGCTACAGGGGTAAAGCCATGCGGAGGTATAAAATCCAAAAGATTCAATTGATCTACAATCGATCACACAATAGGTCACATTAGATGAAAATACCTTTTTTTCAGTGCTGTATATTACCAATACAATTTAATATTAAGCATCAATTGCACATTTATTGCTTACATGTTTATAGTTTCTAGTAAAAACAACTATAAATAAGAATGTCCTATTCTGTTGCATTTTCAAAATATTTGTAACAAAGTGATGCAGGTTTTCTCTTACCTCACTAATTACAATGGAACGAACTGGCTGGGTATATTACAATCTGAAAGATTGAAAGTTGGGTTTTACTAATTTGCAGTAAATTATTTATAACCAGCAGATGGCACTGCAGCCTTTGTATGTTACTAGATACAAACTGAAAAAAAAATTCTCAGACAAAAGATTGTATTATGAACTGTATGTAGAAAATGCAACACATACAAAACACATTACATTCGTATACCTTTTACCATTTTCCATTTTGATTTTTTTAGTGTGAACATAAATACTTATTACACAATATTTGTGAAGGTTCTCATTTATGCAGGTCATAGTATACAGTATCTGTGGTATTCAGTTAGATCAACTGGACTTCTCAATTCAGAATGACACAGAAGCAACAAGGTGTCCTAAAATGTGATATACCTGTTTACATGTATACCCACCACAGAGGCTCTTGAAATAGTGAGGAAACAGCTTCTCTAAGACAGCCCCCTTGCCAGCAGAACAGAACCTACTCCTGAATACCACCTACTTTAAGTCAGAGCAAGTACCTCATGGATGCGCTATGGGATTTTCAGCTTCACCAATTGTGGCAAACATTTACATCAAGTATCCCACCTCTCCCTGATTTTAGTGGCAGCTCCCTGACTCCCTGAAATTATATACAATCTCCCTGAAATGTGTGAGGGAGCACGATGATGTCATAGTTTTTTTAGGTTACCAAGTGACAAACACTTAATGGTGACATCACTTGTTGTATGCATGTGTGTTTTATTGTTTTCATGAGTGTGTGTCTGTTGGGATGCATGTTGTTTGTATCCATATGTGTCTGAATGTTTACATTTTTGTGTTTGTATGCATGAATTATGCGTTGATCTTAGGGTGGGGCTTTAGGGGGTGGGAATCCTCCCTGAAATGTGTGTTTACCCTCCCTGAAATGAGTTTTGGCAGGGTGGGATGTCTGTATACATGGGCAAATGCTTGGTAGAAATCAGAAAAAATGGTAAAGATTTGCTGAAAACCAACCCACATAGACCAATCCTTGACAACAAATACCCTTTAGATCACATTTTAGGGGTGATTATGAGATAACATCCCCACTAGCATAGAGGCAAAAGCTAAGGAAATTTAACATCTCCGAGAATCCCTTAAAATTTGTGGATATCCAGACTTTATTAAAATTGAAAGAAGGAAAGTAAAGAACACAGTCATCCCATATGTAGCAGTGGTGTCAGAGAAATTTAAAGACATCTAAATTCACCCTCAAAGTTTTCCAACTGTTTACAATATACAACTCTATAATTTACCCAAATCTTGGTTAATTCTCAAAAAAGTTTAGTTTTATGGTCATAAATACAAAAACACATACCCACCCATTTCAACCTGACACATGTACACACACATACTGACCAACACTTTCATTCCTGTGGCAGCCATACTCAAAGGGTAACTATAGTCAACCTGACACAGGTACACACACTGTGGAAGCGATACTAATGGGGTAACTATAGTCAAAAAATAAAATTTTGATGAGTCATCAGAAAAAAATTGTTTTATGATCATAAATGCAAAAATTCAAACCTGCAACCTGACACAGGTATACACACCTTACTGACCTACCTTTCCATTTCCGTAGCAGCCATACTTAAGGGGTAAATACAGTCAAAAACTAATTTTGCTCAATCATCAAAAAAGTTAGTTTTTTTTTATTTTTTAACGCCCAACCTGTCACAGGTACTTACTTCATAATCCTATTTGTGGCCATTCCCCACCAAATATCCCCCTAAACACCTTTAGCAATTTCCATCTATAATCCATTTCCTCATCTGCCTATCTGCTATAATCCCAGCAAAAAAAAAAAAGTCAGCATCTGCATCCAAAAGACCAAATACCAAAACACAAGAGAAACAATAATATATATACAGTGCAGTGCTGTGAAGAGTCCTCTGTTCTGTGTGTGGGAGAGACTAGTAGCTGTATTTACTAAGAATTAGGTTTAAATGTTTCTATACCATCATTAAAGGGCATCTATATCAAAAATAGGTTTCAGATTGACCATAACTGGAAACTATAATTTTTCCCAACCACCACTGTATCATTTCCTTGTTGATCTGCCCCATATTTCTTTAGATATCCAATGTAAAACTTTTTATATTTCAGCTCTCAATCAAATTCCTTGCTCTCAAAAACTATTCTTCTGTGAGTAGTTTTACTGTAGCTGGAATGGTGACAAAGTTTTGACAGTTGGAATGCTGTATGCAGGCTTGACAGTTGGTTTGTGGGAAAAAAGTCAGGTCGGATGGAAGTGGGAGTGGTTAAAAGAGGGAGGGGGGATACTGCTCTTAAACAAAATGTGTGCTGGATTGAAGGCATGCAGCAACTCACGCAAATCAGAGTAAGTGCTACTATAGATTAAGATGAGGCAAAGTAATTTTTTCAGTATAGTGTCCATTTAAGTCAAAATATTCCCCGTTACCCCTCACAGTCAAATGTACACATACCTACTGATCCACTTCTGCACCCACCCTTTTTATCAAAGTTAGTTTTATGGGGTAGTGTAGATACGCCTCTACCATACCTGTATCATCAATAATGATAGTTTTATGTTTATTTTTAACTTCCCTTTTCTAGTTTCAATAGAAACGGACAAATAAGACATGTAGAATAGAGTTTTTTTGGGTTTTTTTAGAGTATTTTCTATAGCAGTTGGAAAAAGGCAGAACTGTAGAATAAAACATGGTTTCCCAGAAATATTGAAATGATGTGTTGGCTGTAGGTTACAAATAGTTTACACCATCCTCCCTGTGAATTTTAGATTAAAAGAAAAATATCCTACTAACTTTTAAAAAGAATTCTCTAAACTTTCTTAACCAGGGGGGAGGAGCCAAATAATTTTTTAATTAATTCTTTTGAGGCGTTCCTCAAAATAATTTTTTGTGTGCATTTCTTATATCAATATATCTAAAATCATTGATCTATCTTATATTTGTGTAAAAATTGTGTAATTTGATGAATTAAAGGGCATGTCCACACAAAGATAGAACTTTTAATATAACGTTCCTCAGGCTTGCCACCCCCAACCGCCATGTTAATTCTAAAAAAACCTTTTCAATGCATACTTACAGTCCCTTCGCTCCCAGCCCCTCTGCTAACCAAAATCAGCAGAGAAGGGCTGGACCGGCAGGCACATCTGTAATTGGCTTCCGTTTAGCCAATCACAGATGTGGCTGCCAGCTGTGAAGGTAGGTGTGGGAGCGAAGGGATCTAAGGATGAATTGGAAACTTTTTTTTAAAGTTTTAACACACCGGTTGGGGATGGGCAAGCCAAAGGAACATTATATTAAAAGGGTCTTACACAAAGTAGAAGGGTAGCCAGATGGGATCCGAAAGGAAGGGATGAAGGGCTCCCCTACGCATGTCAGCATTCCCCCCCCTGGAGGCAAGGCAGGAGTCAGGGACATTTGGACAGGAAGATGGCTCCTACTCTTCAGTTTCCTGGACTTTAGATATGGACTGCAGGAGAACCATAAGGAGCAGGGATTCAAGGTAAGGATTTTTTAAAACTATAGAGTTGATTTAGTTCGATCAACTGGTCTTAAAGTTTAGTTCTTGCAGATGTTTTGCTAGTCATCCGACTGGCTTTCTCAATTCAGAATGACTTGTACAAGAATCTGTTGGCAATTAAGTACCCTGGAACGTCCCAATTAGCATATAACAGCCAGGTGTTAGGGACCTTCTGAATGCAAAGTGTGTCAGCTCATGCAGCCAAATAGGCAAGTACCAGTAGGTCAGGACCCAGTTAAATAAAGCAACCGTGACGTGGTGACTGGGCTTAAAATAATTTGGGAAACTTATTGAACTAATTGCTTTTATTTATCCAGGGTTTAAGCAGGTTGTTTATAGTAGCAACCTTATGGGCATATAGCCAATATGCAGTTAGAATTGTTTGTGCACTTGAATTCTATTTTTTGTATGTATTGTGGCTTAGAAGTGTTATTGAAACTGCCCAAGGTAAGGTGTTTAAACAGCATTGTACGTAGCAGACAGTTGTCGAACCCCCCCACCTCTATTCAGGCTTGGTTTATTTATTTTCCCATAAATGGCCTCCTTGACACCTCTCTTGAACCAGTCCTGTTCCTTTTTATTATTACCGTATTATTATTGATTTATATAGCACTAACGTCTTCCGTGGTGCTTTACAATTACATAGTCATACATTACATACAGGGTAATACATGTTATACAAAGTCATACATATTACATACACAGGTAATACATAATATAAGTAAACAGAGTGAGTAGTTTCTTACAGCAATACCGTTTGAAACATCTTTGCCAAGATGTTTAAAACAGTAATGGATAGGCCCACTCACACACACTCTGGTGCTGCTCCATTTAAACCCTATTCCATTAGTCACTGCAGAACAACAAGAGTAACCAGAACACTAGACCCCTAAACAGAGCTTAGCTTATGTAATGCTGTAAAAGTCTTTTTAAAGATATAGCATTCCTAACAGCTTCCATGGAAACATGGTAAATTCCCAGAAGTCTTTGTTCCTTATTTGCATATTGATGAAAAGGGAGTTTCAAAGCTTGTATTCTCTTGCTATCCTATTTAATGTTGGTATAAAGCAGACAGGGATTCAGTGTTTTTTGAAAATCCTTCTTAAAGGGCATGTCTAATCAAAAATACCACAAAACAGTCCAGGTCACACTCCAGCACACCGCTGTTGGCTCAATGCCAGACAATTCTGTAGGTGCAGTCCCCCTGCCCTCCACTCCTAGGGCCAGACACTTCTTTAGCACTAGAATATATAGGGGAGCACACTATAACTACAAATAGTGAATCCAAAGTTTTATTGTGAAAAACAATAATAGCGTTTCGGGACACTTTGTCCCTTCCTACCTGAGATAGAGACAAGGCATTCCGAAACGTTGTTGTTGTTTTTCAGCATGGATTCAGCATTTGTAGTTGTAGTGTGCTCCCCTATATATTCTAGTGCTACTCAAAAATACTACTTTTAATGTTTCACAGGCTTGCCCACCCCCAATTGCCAAACTAAAAAAACTTTCAGATTCATACTTATTGTCTTTTTGCTCCCGCAGCTATCTTCTCCCCCTCTCTGCTAACCAGAGACAGTAGAGAGGGGCCGGACCGGCAGCCACGTCTGTGATATGCTGCCAGTCAGCCAACCACAGATGCGGCTGCTGGCTGTGAAGATAGGCATGGGAACTATTTTTTTTTGTTTTAACAAGGGCGGTTTGGGGTGGGCAAGGCAGAGGAACATTATATTAAAATGGTTTAACACTAGGTAGAAGGGCAGCCAGATGGGATCCAGAGGGGGGGGGGGGGGGGGGGGGGGGAGGGCTCACCTGAGCATGTCACCATCCCTCCTGGAGGAAAAACAGGAGGCAGAGACAGGACAGGAAGACAGTGCCTACTCTACAGTTTGCTGAGCTTTGGACATGGACTGCTGGAGCAGGGATGTAAGGAAATGATTTTTTAAAACTACACAGTGGGTCCAGCACTGGGGCAAATTTTAGATTTGGGGGTGGACATGCCCTTTAATTTCTTGGAGACCCCTGCAACATATGGGATGACCATGTTCTTTCTCCTGTCATGCTTTCCCCTTCACTGGGATCCTCTGAGATGTTTAATTTTTTTAACCATCGCCTCTGTGCTAGTGGGGATGTTCTCTGCTCAGTGTTGCAGGCTTCTGATGACACCCAACTTGTGATCTAAAGGGTGGTGGGAGTCAAACGTCAAATACTGATCTGTGTGGGTTGGTTTTCTGTAAACCTCTACTTCCAGTTTACTATTCTCCCTGACTGCTACCAAGCAGTCCAAGAAGGCCAGTGTGTTCTACCTCTTCCCTTGTAGATTTGATGTTTTGGTCTATAGCATTGATGTGTTCTGTGAAGGCTTGTAATTCCTTCTGGTGGATTTTAACTCGGGTTTCATCCACGTATGTGAACCAGTGGCTGGGTACCTTGAAGGTATTAAGCACCTGTGTTTCAACTTCCACCATGTAAAGATTTGCCATGATGGGTGAAACTACAGATCCCATAGCACATCCATGTTGCTTGTAGAACGTATCCCTATATTTGAAATAGGTGGTATTCAGGCATAAGTCCAGTAGCAAATACACCTGTTCTGGGTTAAGATCTGTTCTGCTAGTAAGGGTGCTGTCTTGGCCTAGCAGGTTTCTCAATATTTCAACAGCCTCCTTGGTGGGTATACAGGCGAAGAGAGATGTCACATCATAGGACACCATAGTTTCTTCTGCATCAAGTACTACATCTTGAGTCTTGTTAGTGAAATCCTGGGAATTCTGGATGTGATGCTTAGAACATCCAACCAATGGCCTTAAGATGTTGGCTAAGTATTTTGCCACCTTGTATGTTACAGAGTTGATGCTGCTGACTATAGGTCTTAGTGGGGCTCCTTCCATGTGTATCATCAGGAGTCCATATATACATAGATTTGCCTAAGCAGGGTATAGGCGATGATACATTGCATAATCAATGGCTGTATCCTTTTGTAGCTGTTGTAAGAAGTCTATGACATTTTTCTTGTAATGGCTGGTGGAATCCCTTATTAAAGGGGAAGTTCAGTGCAAATACATATACTTTAAAAAAAAAAGGGCAGTATTTTTTTTTATCCCAATGACCTTAACTTGCCCATTCAGCATTTTGTCTGTTTATAAATAAGTGCTTTGGAAATATTGACTTCCTGTTTGCAGGACCCCTTATAGAGACCGTTATGGTTTTGCCCTTGACCCAGCGCCTGGGTTGATTCAGTTGCTCACTGGAGATCAGAGCATGTTTGACCCATCCAACAGCCAATCAGTAGAAATTTCTGTTAGGAACATTCTAAGGATGTGTGCATTCTGGGAAGAAGGACAGTTAGAACCTGAAATGTCAGCTCACTAATGTCAACAGCAGGGAAAAACAATGGGTATAAATTCAACTAACTTTTCAAAATGGAAGAAAATATGTAGAATAACTAGGTATGCATAATGTAAATTAAGAATGTAAAAAATTATATTTACCATTGAACTTTCCCTTTAAAGCCTCATATGTTTTGTTATCGGCCAGGTGTGTGGTCACCTTTGAACATTGTAATGTCAGTATCTTGCAAAGGAACAGGACTGGTTCAAGAGAGGTAACAAGGAGGCCATTTTTGTGAAAATAAAGAAACCAAGCCTGAATAGAGGTGGGGGGCTTCGACACCAACTGTCTCCCATGAACAATGCTGTTTTGACACCATACTCTGGGCATTCCTATAACTCCTCTTAGCCACAATTCATTTACACCTTGAATTCAGAAGGCCCCTAACACATGGCTTTCATATGCTAATTGGGACATTCCAGGGTACATAATTGCCAACAGATTCTTGTACAAGTCATTCTGAATTGAGAAAGCCAGTCAGATGACAATCGAAACATCTTTAAGAACTAGACTTTAAGTCCAGTTGATCTAACTGAATACAACAGATATACCATGACCTGGATGAACAAGAACCTTCCCAAGCATAAAATACATACAGGGAGATTCAATAAAAGTTCTTATCGTTTAAAATGGTGCTAATTTTGCCCCAACCAATCAGATCTTATTTAACATTTGAAAGCTAACATCTGATTGGTTGGGGCAAAATTAGCACCATTTTAAACAATAAGAACTCTTATTGAATAACCCTGATAATATTTATTATTTATGTAGGGGTACACTGAGACATGAAAATAGCTCCAAGGGTTCCACAAGGAAAAAAAAGGAAAAAAACACTATTTAAAGGGTTTTCTTGACATAGGTGTTTTTAGGAATTAAAACGTTATATTATTATTATTATTATTATACATTATATAAATGTGTTCGTTTTAGAAGTAACTTTATATTTCCCATTAGAACTAACTTTTAACACAGTCCCTTTGCTAAAAATGTGTATCATTTACATTATAAATCTCTTACTGTAAAAGTAAATGTTGTTTTTCATCCAAATCACATCTAGAACATTTTAGGTATTTGAACCTACTATTAGGACAAGATTTACACTGCTCATATTGTATATTAGGCACAGTACTAGGATAACTTTCTACTTACCCTTGAAAAGTTATTTTACAAATGTTTTTCATGGGAGCAATGCCACCCTGAGTGCTGGTGGCCAGGCACATCCACACAATTCTGTACCATTTCTGTGTAGATTTTGGAACACAGACATTTTTCCATAGAATAGTATTTCAACTAATGTCTCACAATGCTCTGTGTTTGTAAACTGCTGCACTGCACTGATTTTGTCCAAAATAAGAGTAAAGTTTAATTTTATTGGCAACAAATGGGAACCAAAAATGCATGGTAAAACTGAAATGAGTGCTTAATGGGGTATATTATATTGTTTGCCCTTCCTGTGCAGCAGAGTGGCTGCTGATGATCTGGGGTGAACTAGGCCCTAGGATCCAGGGGGAAACTGGACAATCAGATGGCAGAGTGCCATTGAGCCCATAGTGTGGCCAAGAGTGAGCCAGAGAAAGAGGTCAAAGATTTGACTACGGTTACATCAGAGTAACCGTGGAGATAACCCAAGGTCAGGGTTTAGCACAGAAGGAGTGCAATGATTTGTGTAACCATTTTGTCCTTTAAATTGTGAAAGGCAAAGATTGTCTGCACTTCATTTTGGCTAAATAAATATTTTTCCCTTTTTGTTAAACCCAAAAAGACTTACGTGGTGTTTTCTATATCCTTCTGTGTCCTGATCCCTGCTGTCTACCAAGCTGAAGAACTATGGACAGTATAATATCCCTATGAAAGCCTGACCTCACAAGTGATATTTTCTAAGGTCTTGGCTCCCTCTGTCTCTCATTTCTGTTAGTTACATATGTGTAAGGTGTAGGGTCATATAATGATATAGTATTATTGTTAATGTCACCAGCGTCATTATGTGTAATATGTAAGATGTAATTGTTATAATGCATATGGTTTTCGTATAAGAAATGGACAACATTATAAATCAGAAAATGTTTTGGATCATATTTGTAGTGACGATTCTAATGGCCAGTTTGCTGTGATATATGGGTCTAGGTCCGGGTCCATCTGGGCCAAATATGTGGGGTTAGTTTCAATATTACCCGGGAGCACTGAAGTATGTTTACTACATGACTGAATTTTTAATACATTTAAGTGAGGTGGTGCAGAGACCTGTGTTTGTGCATTTAATTAGTCTTGTATTTTCATTTCCAGAACTATAAACCATTCCTACTTTAAACCTCAGCTCAGCTCTTAGATGACAAAATTCCCAGTTTGTCAATATTCCATTGTAACAATTGTAATAATTGGCTTCTTTTTACTTTTTTTTTTTTTTTATAATTGTTTTATATTTTATTAGTTTTTATTGCAAATAAGTCTCCCAGACATAAATGTGTTTGTGTTTAACATCCAAGAAAATGTATAGAGCTGCATAGAGAGAAGTATGAAGCTGCATATCTGTATTGGTCAGTACAACAGATTTTTTTAGATGCCATAAAATGAAATAAACATAATCGCGAAATAACTAAAATTTGCTTTACTCTCAATTAGGGAACCAATATATCCACAAAGATCAGTATTATTACTATTATTACTATTACTATCTCAGTATTATTACAGTGATTATTACTAATCAGTGTATATATGTATAATAATTGAGCCAGATAGGGTTATGAGATGATACATTTGTCTCCTAATGGAACAGTGTATCCTTTGATTATTATTTGTTACCTCTAGCATCGCTAATTGATTACTGTTTTAACATATGAAATGTACATTGTGTAGAAATCTGAAATTAGCGAATGTGGAACCATTATAACTTTATTAGAATGTAACTTAATATCATATTGGCTGTATTCTTTTTATATAGCACTAGGCACTTTATGATAGACGAGTAATCTTTTATCACTTTTAATGTTTTACTCTTAATCAATACAGCTTTAGCACTTTATTCCTGCACTTTATAATGAGGAATGTATTTGCCCACTTCGGTAGCACATATCGAATGAGGCACTGACAGGGTTAAGCACTTTAGAGGGAGGAGCACAGGGGGAGGAGTTGGGTTTCACTAGTATTGTTAAATACCACCTTTGTTTGTAGTGATGTCATATCCTGAGGACGGCTGCTGTGTTTGCCGAAACGCGTTGATTGTCACAATAAATTGTTTGATCTATTTACAAGTCCCATGAGTGCTCCATCTATCCATGTGTCTATCTATTTAACCTGTGGAGGCACCGTGAGTGTGCTCCTATATATATTACTTAAGACATGAGTCAATGCGTTTCTGCCCCAGTAGGGCTGTCGTCAGGACTATATATATATATATATATATATATACAAATTCAAAAAATATTGCAGCTAAACCTTAATTCCAAAAACACTTCTGGTGTGTGCAAAGGAGGAACGGCATAGAACATACACAAAAGTCTCCAGCACATCAACTACACATACAATTATAAATGAACAGGGTAAAAGAGTTAGACATGGTGCAAGCAATGAAGGCAAATCACCTGCACTTTTAGTTCAAATGGATACCTTTAGTTACATTGTTTGTACAAACATGCTAGCTGACACGCCACTTCACGGCAGTATCCCAGTGTCAGTCCTAACCTAGTGAAAAAATATATGTTCCCTGGAGCTACCAGGTCATACTGCTTCTCTCTTTATCTAGCATGACCTTTTCCAAGGACTCAAATGAGCTTACAAAGCTTCTCTATCTTTTTAAACCTTTTAAACCTTCCTTTGGGACTGCCTTAAAGGGGCGGAGAATACATTTATACAGGGAGCAAAGCATACAATAGGGCATGGCCGTACTTCCCTTATTTAAATACAAATTCAAAAAATATGCAGCTCAAACCTTAATTCAAAAACACTTTCTGGTGTGGTGCAAAGGAGGAACGGCAATGATACATTACACAAAGTCTCCAGCACTCAAATACCATACAATTATAAATGAACAGGGTAAAAGAGTTAGACATGGATGCAAGCAATGAAGGCAAATCACTGCACTTTTAGTTCAAATGGATACCTTAGTTAAAGTTGTTACAACATGCTTAGCTGACACGCCACTTCACGGCAGTATCCCAGTGTCAGTCCTAACCTAGTGAAAAAATATATGTTCCCTGGAGCTACCAGGTCATACCTGCTTCCTCTTTATCTAGCATGACCTTTTCCAAGGACTCAAATGAGCTTACAAAGCTTCTCTATCTTTTTAAACCTTTTTAAACCTTCCTTCTGGACTGCCTTAAAGGGGCGGAGAAACATTTATACAGGGAGCAAAGCATACAATAGGGCATGGCCGTACTTTCTTATTTAAATACAAATTAAAAAATATGCAGCCCAAACCTTAATTCAAAAACACTTTCTGGTGTGGTGCAAAGGAGGAACGGCAATAGATACATTACACAAAAGTCTCCAGCACTCAACTACACATACAATTATAAATGAACAGGGTAAAGAGTTAGACATGGATGCAAGCAATGAGGCAAATCACCTTCATTGCTTGCATCCATGTCTAACTCTTTACCCTGTTCATTTATAATTGTATGTGTAGTTGAGTGCTGGAGACTTTTGTGTAATGTATCTATTGCCGTTCCTCCTTTGCACCACACCAGAAAGTGTTTTTGAATTAAGGTTTGGGCTGCATATTTTTTGAATTTGTCATGCTAGATAAAGAGAGAAGCAGGTATGACCTGGTAGCTCCAGGGAACATATATTTTTTCACTAGGTTAGGACTGACACTGGGATACTGCCGTGAAGTGGGTGTCGCTGCAGCTAAGCATGTTTGTACAAACAATGTACTAAAGGTATCCATTTGAACTAAAAGTGCAGGTGATTTGCCTTCATTGCTTGCATCATGTCTAACTCTTTTACCCTGTTCATTTATAATTGTATGTGTAGTGAGTGCTGGAGACTTGTGTAATGTATCTATTGCGTTCCTCCTTGCACCACACCAGAAAGTGTTTTTGAATAAGGTTTGGGCTGCTATTTTTGAATTTGTTTTAAATAAGGGAAGTACGGCCATGCCCTATTGTATGCTTTGCTCCCTGTATAAATGTATTCTCCGCCCCTTAAGGCAGTCCAGAAGGAAGGTTTAAAAAGGTTTAAAAAGATAGAGAAGCTTTGTAAGCTCATATTGAGTCCTTGGAAAAGGTCATGCTAGATAAAGAGAGAAGCAGGTATGACCTGGTAGCTCCAGGGACATATATTTTTTCACTAGGTTAGGACTGACACTGGGATACTGCCGTGAAGTGGCGTGTCAGCTAAGCATGTTTGTACAAACAATGTAACTAAAGGTATCCATTTGAACTAAAAGTGCAGGTGATTGCTTCATTGCTTGCATCCATGTCTAACTCTTTACCCTGTTCATTAAATTGTATGTGTAGTTGAGTGCTGGAGACTTTTGTGTAATGTGGATATATATATATATATATATATATATATATATATAATTATATATAATATATATAAAAATGTCCATGACACTGCACTCAAAACTATTGCTCCAAACGATTATTGTAGGCAAAAATTCAGATACATCAATTCACGATGTTTCAGGGAAACAGCGTCCCCTTCATCAGGTAAAAAATAGTCTGTTACAAAACACATCAGGTACAAACATATTTATAGAAGGTATAACAGGAAATGACCTATACCTAACTCCTCCCATTACCACACCACACCCACCTCTGCACAAATTGAAACCCTACACAATAATAGTTCTACCCTCTAGTGGTAATACCACCCAAGGACAACACTTTCGGGACCACACAATAAATTCAAATGATCACATACAGGTCATAGTCCCTGTTAAGTCCATTAGGGGAAAGAGACTTCAGCCTATGGATCCACCACACCTCTCGTTGGCGGAGTCTCAGTTTGCGGTCTCCCCCCCTCAATGGAACCGGGACCATCTCCAGTACCATGAACTTGAGACAGTCCGCATCAAGTGCGGCATTGGAACCCATCGCAGTCCCACGCAGTTGTCTATAAAATTTATCTCTAAAAGAGAAATAGCTTTCACTTAATACAATTTCAAGGCAATTCACAAAAAAAGTTCCTCACCATATTGGTCACTAGCACGTACCAGCCTTTGAAAGGCAAATATACCATCCTTATGAGGTATGGATGTATATAAAGAGGATACGTCTAGCGTGGCCAGGATGACAGACTCATCCTGGGGTAAACCCATTTCACATAACTTCTGTAAAAATTCTGAAGTATCCTTAATATATGATCTCACCCCCTGCACCAAGGGAGCAAGAATCCTGTCCAGCATAGTGGCCATCGGGCAAAAGATGGAACCAATGCCCACCACGATAGGCCTACCAGGCGGCTGGACAGGATTCTTGTGTATCTTGGGCAGGGTGTAGAACACTGGAGTAACAGGATGGGACACCAATAGAAATGTCCTCAGCTCCTCTGCAATAATCTTCTTTCTACAAGCTGCATCTAGAATACATTCAATACGTTTTTTAATGTCCCTGACGGGATCCCCTTTAGTTAACATATATACACTTGTATCTGATAACTGACTATTGATCTCCTCAACATAATACTGTGTGTCCATTACTACTATCGCGCCCCCCCTTATCGGAGGTTGATATTGATCTGGAGATCAATATCAACATTATCTTTAAGAGAAAGAAATTAAGAAATCTTTTCACCCCAGACACACTAGGAGATCCATCCCTATTAGCCAATTTGCCCGGGTGGACCGTATAGTGAGTGAGGGAGGTAGAAAAAAGGAACAAATTGGAGAAATGTATCAGAAATTCAGGCATAGGGGCTATCCAAAGAGTGTATTGAATGATGCTCTGGCCAAAATTGGCAATAAAGAACGTAAGAGAATGGTAACGGGACCCCATTCGCCTTTTGTTTTGAATTATGGTATTGGAGCTAATAGGGTTGCTGGGGTGGTGTGGAGACATTGGCATATACTCGGGCAGGCCTATCCGAATGTTCATGAGTTCGCCAGTGTACCCCTGATTTCTTTTCGCAGGGGACGCACCATTGGCAGCAACCTGGTAAGATCTACAGTGAGGACCAATAGTGAAGTTGCACGGTCTGGTGTTAGAAGTGCACGAAAGGGCATGTATCCATGCCTGAGATGTAAACAATGTAAATATGTTAAGAAGGGATCTTCCTTTGTTCACCCCAAGACAGGTGAAGAATTCTCTCTTCGAGGATACTACACATGTGATAGCCAGTTTGTGGTGTATGTCCTGTGGTGCCCTTGTGGGCTCCTTTATGTTGGAGAGACCACTCAGTCAATAAAATCGAGGATCTCCCAGCACAAATCGAGCATTAGACTTTGAGATGGTAAATTACCCATTTCGAAACATTATATGGATCATGGACATAATGCGGACTGTCTCAAGTTCATGGTAGTGGAGATGGTCCCGGTTCCATTGAGGGGGGGAGACCACAAACTGAGACTCCGCCAACGAGAGGTGTGGTGGATCCATAGGCTGAAGTCTCTTGCCCCTAATGGACTTAACCGGGACTATGACCTGTATGTGTTCATTTGAATTTATTGTGTGGTCCCGAAAGTGTTGTCCTTGGGTGGTATTACCACTAGAGGGTAGAACTATTATTGTGTAGGGTTTCAATTTGTGCAGAGGTGGGTGTGGTGTGGTAATGGGAGGAGTTAGGTATAGGTCATTTCCTGTTATACCTTATAAATATGTTTGTACCTGATGTGTTTTGTAACAGACTATTTTTTACCTGATGAAGGGGACGATGTTTCCCTGAAACGTCGTGAATTGATGTATCTGAATTTTTGCCTACAATAAATCGTTTGGAGCAATAATTTTGAGTGCAGTGTCTATGGACATTTATTTATGTGGGACAATCCAGCTGGATCCCCTAACACTAGCACCAAAGCAATTCTGAAGGTGGAGTGCTGTTTTTTCTACACACACACACACACACACACACACACACATATATATATATATATATATATATATATATATATATCACTATATAGCTCCCCCTTTATCCCTTTAATTTACTCTCCACTTTTTTATTGCTGTGAAAAAATAAGACAGTTAAATGCATCATGGGCTAATGACGTTATATGCAAAAGCCGCTGCAAGTTCTAACTCGTTGCTGTAGACTCATTAATTTATAAGCGCTTATGTCCATTCCTTTATAGGTGTGTTCTGCCTGACACCAAAATATTTTAACCTAGGCTTGACTACAGAGCTTCTTAGTAAGGGGGAAGAGAAATGCTAAGTTACTATACCCCCTTACTATAATGCTAACATTGTAAAAGTTTTTTTGATTTTGCACTGCTGAACATTGCCCCAACAAAGCACATTAACAAAACCCAATTGGTGCAGTTAATTTATGAACCTGTGGGTACTAGGAATCAGCTCCCATAATCCATCTCTTTGTGTTACTGCGAGTCTAAGTGTATGTTATACGCTTGTAAACATTCTCTTTAGCGCACAACAAATCAAAACAAGAAATATTCAGCCTGTCCTACTCCCGAGAAGCTCACAGACAATTATGTTACAGCACAGAGATCCTGTCTCTCTCCCAGAACAGGGATTTTACTGTGTACAATTGTGTTTGCAAAAAATTTCCTTTCCCCACAATAATAATAATAACAATAAATACCATGACAAGGGACTAAACACTAAACACTGTTGATGTAGGATAGATATATAATGTTACTGCAAACTAATACTCTCTTGTGCCTTTCTGTCTCCTCCCACTAGGTTTCAGACTAAAAAAATTACAGGCCATCTGGCCCTAGCAGAAAATATGTATGGCAAGTGGTTTATGTAACTTAATAGTTCTAAATTTTGTAATATTGTATGCATAACCAGCCACACAGTTTTTCGAATCAACTGCAGAACCAAATAGCTCTTTTTTAGGCACATTTTTAAGTTTGTGTGGCCATACATCAAGCTATCTTATATTTGTTATTTAACAATAAATCTGCTTTGTGTGTGGTGTCTGACACCTAAACCAGGCCAAAAAAATATGTCCTTTGCCAAATATTTGGACATACAGTGAGGAATGTTTCTGGCTTGGTGGATAGGAAAAGATGGTAAAAGTTTTTCTACTGTATACAGGAAATGCAAACCAAAAATAGTTGATCAGATCTACAAGGACTACTAAGAAAATATGCATGCTGCCAGTTGATTGAATTACTTTCATTTATGAATTGTATGTACTTTAAAGAGGTTTTTTTTCAAAGGATTTTTTTAAAATGAATCTTGTTGCAGGAAGGGGATATGTATCTGCAAATATATGTTCTGGGCATTTGATTGGTAATGTATAGACTAGAGCACTGCAGTTTGTAATAATGCTGTCTGCAAAATACTGTGCATGGAGCTAGTAGTATTTCAATTAAAAATCAATACATTTTCAGTTATTACATTTGATTCTTAGCAGGTTATCTTTCATAAAATGATAGGGCACAGAACTAAATTTTCGTCATTCGAGAGAATACACATAACTTCTAACCGCTTTGAGCAAATATAAAATTGAAATCGGCTCAAGATCATAGGTGGATGTTGGTACATTGAGTGCTACTCTCTTAATGAATTCCGATCTTGTCTCAGTCAATAAGTAAAATCTGAGCTACTGTATGTAAACAAACATAGCATCAATGCTATATTAGTCTGTAGTTGGTAGATAAACTACAATTACCAAATATATTTTACATGTTTAGAATATGTATGCACATACAAATAGGTGTGGATACTGAAAGGATAACATACAGGGATTTTACTATTTCTCATTGTCAATGTGGTAAGTTTTTCTTAATTGCTGTGTATTTGAAAACAGTCCAGCACTGTTACATAACTTGCCTCTAGGGTTGATATGTAAAGTTAATATCACGTCAGGAAAGTCTGAATAAGCATCAGAGCTGAGCCCATTTCATATCGTTCATGTGATTCATATTAGGCTATATAGGAAACCATGAGCATTTAAACCACAGTCTTATATAAGATTATTTGTCTACATTGCATAATAGACATGACCTGTTTTCAAGCATATGCAATGTAATCATGTCTTTATTAGACTGCAGTCTTGTGCATGAGTCAGTAATCAGCCTTGAGCTTCTTTTACCTTGTGTTTCAGCAAGCAGTTGACTAAACACTGCAGAATCCCATGGAAATGAAAGGATTTACGTGTTTCATTTTCATAGTATGCTTTTAATGACAGAAAAGTAATTTAATACCAGAGTGTGGGGAGCAAAAAAAAAAACTTTATTATTGTATTGCTGGGGCCTCTTCAACCTGAACAAAAAGTCATAGAATCAGGCTAATTTTTAATTCGGAGTATTATTTCCTTAAATTCAGTTCATTGGAAAAAAATATTCTTTTTTAAATCCTTTATCTATACAGTATTATACATAACTAAATAATAATATTTATCTATATTATACATAACTAAATAATAATATTTATCTATATTATACATACCATATATGCTCAAGTATAAAACGAGATATTTTACCCTTTAAATCATGAAAACCTAAAAAAGTCTAAATTATGCAACCTAAAAAACCTAAAAGTGGGGCTGTGTATTGGACTTTCTATGGGGCTGTGTATTGGACTTTCTATGGGTCTGTGTATTGGACTTTCTATGGGTCTGTGTATTGGACTTTCTATGAGGCTGTGTATGGGACTTTCTATGGGGCTGTGTATTGGACTTTCTATGGGTCTGTGTATTGGACTTTCTATGGGGCTGTGTATGGGACTTTCTATGGGTCTGTGTATTGGACTTTCTATGGGACTGTGTATTGGACTTTCTATGGGTCTGTGTATTGGACTTTCTATGGGGCTGTGTATGGGACTTTCTATGGGGCTGTGTATTGGACTTTCTATGGGTCTGTGTAGTGGACTTTCTAGGGGCTGTGTGTATGGGACTTTCTATGGGTCTGGTGTATTGGACTTTCTATGGGCTGTTGTATGGACTTCTATGGGGTCTGTGTATGGGACTTTCTATGGGTCTGTGTATTGGAATTTCTATGGGTCTGTGTATGGACTTTCTATGAGGCTGTGTATGGGACTTTCTATGGGCTGTGTATATGGACTTTCTATGGGGCTGGGTTGATTGGACTTCTATGGGCTGTGGATTGGACTTTCTATGGGACTGTGTATTGGACTTCTATGGGGTGTATGGGACTTTCTATGGGTGTGTATGGGACTTTCTATGGGCTGTATGGACTTTCTATGGGCTGTGTATGGTTTCTATGAGGCTGTTGTGTATGGACTTTATGGGGTGTGTATTGGACTTTATGGGGTGTGTAGGGACTTTCTATGGGGCGTGTATGAGGCTTTCTATGGGGCTGTGTATGGACTTTCTATGGGGTGTGTATGGGACTTTTTTATGGGCTGTGGTATTGGACTTTCTATGGGACTGTGTATTGGACTTCTATGGGGCTGTGTATGGGACTTTCTATGGGTGTTGTGGACGTTTATGGGTGTTGTATTGGACTTTCTATGGGGCTGTGTATGGGACTTCTATGGGGCTGTGTATGGGACTTTCTATGGGGCTGTGTATGGGACTTTCTATCGGGCTGTGTATTGGACTTTCTATGGGGCTGTGTATAAGGCTTTCTATGGGGCTGTGAATTGGACTTTCTATGGGACTGTGTATTGGACTTTCTATGGGACTGTGTATTGGACTTTCTAGGACTTTCTATGGGGCTGTGTATTAGACTTTCTTTGGGGCTGTGTATGGGACTTTCTATGGCGCTGTGTATTGGACTTTTTATGGCGCTGTGTATTGGACTTTCTATTGGGAGGTTGTGTTGGGACTTTCTATTGGGCTGTGTATGGGACTTTCTATGGGTCTGTGTTATTGGACTTTCTATGGGCTGTGTATGGGACTTCTATGGGCTGTGT
This sequence comes from Hymenochirus boettgeri, assembly GCA_019447015.1. Lineage (NCBI taxonomy): Eukaryota > Metazoa > Chordata > Amphibia > Anura > Pipidae > Hymenochirus > Hymenochirus boettgeri. The sequence goes on along the minus strand of CM033470.1, from coordinate 195,172,604 downwards.
ATAGGACTTTCTATGGGCTTGTATCGGACTTTATATGGGGCTGTGTATGGGTGGGACTTTTCTATGGGGCTGTGTATGAGGCTTTCTATGGGGCTGTGTATGGACTTTCTATGGGTGCTGTGTATGGGACTTTTTATGGCTGTGTATTGGACTTTCTATGGGACTGTGTATTGGACTTCTATGGGGCTGTGTTGGGACTTTCTATGGGCTGTGTATGGGACTTTCTATGGGGCTGTGTATTGGACTTTCTTTAGGGGCTGTGTATGGGACTTTCTATGGGGCTGTGTATGGACTTTCTGGGGCTGTTATGACTTTCTATGGGCTGTGTATGGGACTTTCTATGGGGCTGTGTATGAAGGCTTTCTATGGGGCTGTGATTGGACTTTCTATGGACGTGTATGGACTTTATGGACTGTGTATTGACTTTCTAGGACTTTCTATGGGGCTGTGTATTAGACTTTCTTTGGGGCTGTGTATGGGACTTTCTATGGCGCTGTGTATTGGACTTTTATATGGCGCTGTGTATGGACTTTTTTATGGGGCTGTGTGTGGAACTTTCTATATGGCTGTATATGGGACTTTCTATGGGGCTGTGTATTGGACTTTCTATGGGGTTGTGTATGGAACTTTTTATGGGACAGTGTATTGGATTTCTATGGTGCTATGGGCCCTTTATATAGGGCTGTGTATTGGACTTTCTATGGGACTGTCTGTGGAACTTTCTATGGGGCTGTGTATAGAACTTTCTATGGTGCTGTGTATGGGACTTTCCATTCCTGGGGCTGCATATGGAACTTTCTATGGGGCAGTGTATTAGAATTTCTATGGGGCTATGTATGGAACTTTTTATGGGACAGTGTATTGGACTTTCTATGGGACTGTCTGTGGAAATATCTATGGGACTGTGTATGGAACTTTCTATAGGACTGTGTATTGCACTTTCAATAGGACTGTCTATGCAACTTTCTATGGGGCTGTGTAGGGGACTTTCTATGGGGCTGTGTATTGGACTTTCTATGGGGCTGTGTATTGGACTTTCTATGGGGCTTTGTATGGAACTTTTATGGGACTGTATATTGGAATTTTTATGGGTCTGTGTATTGGACTTTCTATGGGGCTGTGTATTAGACTTTCTATGAGGCTGTGTATGGGACTTTCTATGGGGCTGTGTATGGGACTTTCTATGGGGCAGTGTATTGGACTTTTTTATGGGGCTGTGTATTGGACATTCTGTGGGGCTGTCTGTGTATCTACGGGGCTGCTTATGGGAGAAAGTCAACCCTTGGTTTATACCAAAGTCAGTTTCCCTAGTTAATCAGTTTAAAATAAGTACTTTGGTTTATACTCAAGTATATACGGTACCTAAATAATAATATTTATCTATATATAAGTATTCTACATATTTTCATTACTTTTGGAAAATCAGCGTATTCATATCTTTTTCTATGCTTTGCTGTGGTCATAAGTGAGCTTCTATTTTAACATTTCTTTCACTTACCACTTCATTGGAATGTTCCAAACTGTAATTTCTAATGGCTGTTGGATGGGTCAAACATGCTTGGGTCTCTACTGAGCAACTTCAACCCAGGGACTGAGACCATAACAGAAGGAAGTCAGTATTTTAATACCATTTAATAATGCATAGACAGATTGCTGGCTGGGCAGATCATAATCTTTGAAATAATTAAATGCTTCCCCCCCTTTAAAAAAATAACAAGAATTTGCGCTCAACTTCCCCTTTAAAGACTAAATAAAGAGTAGTATCTTCTTCAGGTGACTCCTACTATTATTTAACACAGTCAGCTTTATTCAAAATGTGAGGTTAAAGTCATGCTAAGTGATTCAATACCAGTTAGCTTGTTTTTAACCCAGTTACTTGTGACGGCTGTGTGGGTATCTCAAAAGGGTATTGCAGCTGCTCTTCCTTCATTAATATTTACTCAAAGCCACTACTGAATTTCCTGCAGAGAGATCTACCCATAGTGGCTGTGTTGGGCCCAGGCCCATGTTTCACAGTTAGGTGATATATGAGGCTTATGTTGTGTGTAGGGTAAGTGTTTGTACACAGATAGTGGGAGTGTATTGGATGAGGTGGAATTAACATTAGCATAGCTATGCAACAGATGTGTCATATATACAGGCGTGTTGCACCTTAAAATTCCTCTTGTAGAAGGATTTCATCTTTGCTTTTTAATACTGGGGAGTGATTCCATATTTACACTTCGTTTCAGCTGTTTTCAGACATTTTCCAAATGTTTTACCATCAGCAAAAGGCATGTAGCAGTTTCCTATCAGCAGTTGCTAATAAACCACAAGCAAAATGCGTTCAAACAGATAAAAAGCCATTTTCTTAACATAGATTTAAATAGCTAAAATCTATTGAATACTGTGAGTTATGTGTTCCTACAATTTCTGGGTCCTGAGTTTATATCTGTGCTATGTCACAGCTGTCAGCACTACTGGCTAGAATAATTAAGTATTGTTAAAAAACAGTGCTGTTAAATCTGTAACTACAAATTTGTGTTCATGAAAAGGTCCTTTCGAGGGCCCTTTATGCTGAGTTGACATAAATATACATAGGTGTGTGAAGACTGCATATTTTATAAATACAAAAATAGATATGTAGAACAGTTGTGTAATACAATTTCTTAAATACATGCTGCCAAGTTTATCTTTATTCCCTACTTATTTCTGTCACAACTGCTGTCTTACATCTGCATTGTTTGGCCTGTGAACATTGCACAATGAAAAGATTGCTGTTTATACTGGAACATACTGATACAATGATGTAACCTAATAACTGCTGTGTTTATTGTTAGGTGTAAATCTAGAAAATTAGTATTTTAGCATTTGTAATGAGTATTTAGTGGTATTGTAAATTACTAAAATATATCCCTCTTCTTTAATAAGAAATCCTCCGGGCCAATGCAAAAGGTGCAATAAGTGTCCACCCCCACCAAATCTTAATTTCCCTGTACAAATTGCTATCCAGGTTTGTTTCTAACATTTCTGCTTATTAATACATACCCGGGGTGCAAAAGTGGGAGCATCCACAATTGCTTGTGAAGGAATATTTTATTTTGTGGAGGATTCATCCTGTGGCTAAAAGGAAAATGTGTGTTTGATGCTAAAGAATGTTTGAATCAGTGGTGCCCAACCCGTGGGCCGCATATGGCCTTTTCAGAAAACAAATTGTAGCCCGTGGTGGGTGTGACTAGGGGCAGGGCCTGAGCGTGTTGGGGTCTAGCTTGGGGAGAAGTTTGGTTGATTTGGAGGTACATTTTCGTAAGCTGACTGGAAAATGTCTGCGGTGCTGCTAGTGCACCCCAGGTTTGAATTAAGGTGTCAGTTAAAAGAGCAAAGGGTGTCCATACATTGATAATTTCACTGCTAAAAAAATGTCGCCCATATCTGATAATGAAAATGGAACAAATTATGATGGTGATGTACAGAGAGCTGGAATCTCTGTCTTTTTGCCCCTGCTCTGCAACGTAGGTCTGGTGTTAACACTATTCTGTGTACATGCTTATCTAACACTTTATAAAATGAATATTGTTAGGTCTTTGAAAGCTATTCATAAAGGAGGGACATTGGTTTTTATAACTATTGTAAATAGCTTACTGCTATTTACGACCGTACTGATTCTGAGCAGTATTTTATTTCAGAATGGTAATGACCATTGACTGCTGGTGCTGATGTTGTTTTATGCTGCAATCCTAAAATAATGCTGTGGGTGTAAATTATGGTGAGCAATCTGTATTTTACACCCATGGCATTAATTTACACCAGTTGCATTATTTACAACAATTGTTATCGGAAAACTTTTATAAATACTGCTTTTCATGCAATATTGTATGCTTAACATTATTAAGTGAAAGTGCTTTGTGTGGCAACTTACATACAGTAGTAACATAGTAACTGAGGACATACGTCCTTTTAGTCCAACCTTTATAACTTCCTCTTTAACCCTACTTAACAGTTGATCCAGAGGAAGGCTAAAAACTTCATTCATTCTCCAAATGGCAATCAGAAAGTATCCCTGGATCAACCAGAACTACAGTGTATGAATTAATAAATATTAATGAAAATTTTTATAAATTTTGGTATACTGTAGGGTTCCCTCCCCCAGCCCCAACCGATATATTAGTTTTTACAGAATCTCCCCCGATCACTACTTACCTTACCTCTTTCCTCTGGTGTACTGTCCCAGCCCTCTGCATGCATGAAACTGCTCCATGATTGGCTGAGAGGCAGAATGCCAGGGGAGAGGTAAGAGGTAAGTAACGATCAGGGGAAGTTTCTGTAAAACACAGCATGTCAGCACCAGTCCACCAATCAGTGTTAAGTCAGCCCTCCAGTGTGTGTTAAGTCAGCCCTCCAGTCTGTGTTAAGTCAGCCCTCCAGTTCGCCAGTCATTGTAAGTCAGCCCACCATACCCACCTCCACAAGCCACATCTATGTTCCATGATGAAACCACGCCTGCCGATAGGCGGTGTTTAAAAGTTGTTTCAGGTGTCAAAAACTCTAGGAACCCCCCTGCCTCTACCAGCATGACAATTTTAATTTTGGGGGTAGACATGCCTTTTAACTGCATAAGGTAGCCATGAAGGACCCCTTAGCCAGCTAATTTGGAAATTTGTACTGACTCCTTTATAAAAAAAAGAAGAGTGGTCATTTCATAATTCTGGTCAATAAATATTGTCACTGGTCACTTTTAGATGAAACTCCCTCAGTAATGCAATGAAATGAAATGAGCATCCCTTCTCATTGACACACATCTTTCTGTCTTTTCTGTCAATCCTAAACTGGAAAAGATTGATCAATAAAATATTTTACTTGTCCAATTAGAACTAGCTTTTTTAAAAAAAGGACACTGGTTTAAGTGGATTTGCTGAGGAAAAATGTGTGGAAGCCAATGTTAAGAAAGCAGCAGAAATATTCCAACAACATGGTAAGATTACTGGTTTTTCTGATGATTATCAGAGTTCGGAGACGGACGAAGTTTTATTGTAATGCTAGTTTCAAGGCAACATTTTTTAAAAATGAATTAATGTAATTATAAATATTTAATATAATTAATTTAATTCTGAAACATTACTTTTAATAGGTATCCTCTGTTTTTCACTGATCTGGAATTCTAGGTATTCACATAAAAGATTCTGTACGTACCTTAATATTGTCCTAATTCTTTCTTCATTTGGAATTCTTAATAAAATGTCTTTCTTTATAGCCGAGTATTAGCTTGTTTTAATCACTTGTTGGCTGACTGACATAAATGGCCTATGTACGTTTTTAGCATTCCAGAGGCTTTAGAAGTGTTGGAAATACTTGCACTTTGATGATGGATGGAATTGCATCTGTAAAAGGACAGAAAAAGGAATACTTGATAGAATGTGCTGACTCCAGTAATTTCTGTTAGCACAGGGCCAGAATACGAGCATAATGAACGAGTTGTGTTTTATTGTATTTACAGAGAGAATATCCTGTAGGAGGAGAAACGTGTACAGCATTTGCTGAAGAAAAAATAAAAAGAATTAAAGTCTGTTACATACGTTAAGATGTTCCAGTCATAGATGCTGATTTACTCAAGTCCAGGGCAGTGGTAATAAAAGACAGACCCAATAAGATGGCCAAATGGCCATACACATGTATACATACATTTTTATGCACATTTACGGTCTATTGCCTCAATGCAGCTGATGCATAACAAAAATAATTACAATGATGTGTGTGGCTGCAGTTGCATCCTACACATACAGACCAGTGGATCAACAAACGATGCCTGACCAAACAGCTACACCCGTGTGATTATCCCCAAAAGAGCCATTCATCACACATGCGTCATCCGATTGTTCAAATAATCAGGCATCATGCTCTTTATCAGACATGTGTATGAGCTTTTACACAACTTTGATTCATTTTTCTCATATATCAAACATAGCAAATAACAAGATAGCCACACAAAAAAAAGTGATTTTAAATTGATTATAAGTACAGGAACAATATGGAAGGCTTCAATTTATCATTTAAAGTTAGGTTACAGAAACACCCCTGTATTGACCACAATGGAAAATACTGGTGACCTGACCCATGTACATCTTGGAATTAGGCACCATCTTGTTTCATTCTGGTGAATCCCAAGGTAGTGCTCTATCAGTGACTTGTGTAGGAAAAGGAAGTGTTTACTGGCAACAATATATAGGTCATTAAAATCTACATGTGTTGTGCAGTCCTTGTAAAGAAATATACAGCACTACAGGCCCAGTGCAAGCACCTAAGCCCGAGGCCACACTACATTGCATTGTAGCAGTCTGGAAATGAGCATGCAAGCGTGCATGTGATTGTGTGCGCCTATCCAGTAATTATAAAGAGATCGGAGGGCATGCAACGTATTCACCCATATTGTCATGCACTGAGAAAAGCACTAGTGTGGCCTGGGCCTAAGGGTGCAAATTAACAAATAAGATGTAATATTGAGAAATACAAAGTTGTGCATTTGGGCAAAACAGAATTTAAGCTACTAAATGGAATGCTATTAGGAGTTGAATTATTTGAGAATGACTACTTGGGAGTTAATGTGAATAAAAGACTAAGCAATTTCAGGTGTCTGCTAAAGCAAATAAAGTACTTTCCTATAGGCAGGACCATAACATTTAAGGAAGAAAATATAAATGTGGCACTTTATACAACTCTTAGGCTGGGTACACACTAAGGGACTTTTTGTCCAGGCTGAGTGTCCGCTACTAGCGAGAGCTCGGTCAGGACAAATGACTGTCGGTCGTGGCAATAGTTGCTGCGGACGACATTTCAAGCAAACCTATTGTGCAGTCCCAAAGGGAACCACACGATCAGCCATGATTTACCAGGTCCAATCAGGACAAACCGGTGACCAACAGCAGTTGCGCCCGAAACCAGCATAGATTTTTCGGCCTTATAGGGCCTCACATGAATATGCTGTAAGGGATTGTTTAAAACGTCCAGTTTGGGACCTGTGAAGAAAGAGATCAAGCCAGTTTAATCCTTATCAGGGAGATTCAATAAAAGTTCTTCAGGGAGATTCAATAATAGTTCTTATTGTTTAAAATGGTGCTAATTTTGCCCCAACCAACCAGATCTTATTTAACATTTGAAAGCTAACATCTGATTGGTTGGGGCAAAATTAGCACCATTTTAAACGATAAGAACTTTTATTGAATAACCCTGTTAATCGTTTAAAATGGTGCTAATTTTGCCCCAACCAATCAGATCTTATTTAACATTTGAAAGCTAACATCTGATTGGTTGGGGCAAAATTAGCACCATTTTTAACGATAAGAACTTTTATTGAATAACCCTGTATATTTATTACATTACTGGTTTTATGTTTTGTGTTTATAATGCTTTTCAGCTAATGTTTCAGTCATTTTATTTAACTTGGAACTGAAGTAATGCTGGACTCATTGGGGGCATAGGTAACGAGATACATAAGAAATTATTGCAATAAAATCTGCTAATATTAATTTATGAAAATACATTCAGGGCAATGCACTAAGAGGCGCACCACTCCTTCTTTAGAATTTAAGTCACGCTAACCGATGTTATATTGGTTATTAGCATGACTTCTTCATTGCGGGGCTGGTGGCTAACGTGGAAGTTAACCCTGTAGCCGCTACAATCAATGTTATATGCCGATAGCAGCACTCTATTTCACCACTTTTTAATTCTATGTAATGAATTGTTAAAAGTCCCGAAATAGTTACCATCCCTTTGCTATTGGTGCATCACCCTGTATTTACAAACAATATTCAAGCTTTTGCCTGTTTAGTACAACAAATATTGTGCTGTACTAGAAAAAAAAAGTTTCTAATTCTGAATTTCCTCCCAATATATTTAGGCTAAACACACATTATGTACAGTATGTTTCTGCACACTACCTTTGACAAGCCCTAATAAATTGAGAACATATATTTAAAGGGCATGTCCACCCCCAAAACTATAATCCCCCAACTAACTGGCCCCAACATGTAGTGTAGTTTAATCCTTACCTAACATCCCAGCTCCATAGGGTTCTCCTGTAGTCCCCCCCCCAAGTCCCAAAAACTGCCCACCAGGAGGTAGCAGAGTCCATATAGGACTCTGCCTCCCCACCTGGCCTCACGGTAGATTTTTGCCATGCGTACTGCAGCCCTTCTCCCCTCCCTCCCCCCTCCCTCTCCCTCCCTCCGATTCCCTCCCCTAGCATTTAACCCTTTTAGTATAGGCTTCCCACTGGTCCCCCCCAAATTATTTTTTTTTAAAAATGCATTGAGGCAATACAGTTATCCTTTAAAGCCAAATAGGTTTAAAACATTTATTTATTGTGTTTACAACCAAGCTCAATTTTGTTCTGCCTTAGAAAACCCTGGTATGGAAGTTACCAGTCTGCATCTGACTAGAATTCCTAAATCTTTTTCCGTTTATTGGCTAACTTAAATGATTGAAAAATCAAGCTTTCGAAGCACTTAAAGCTTATACACGCACAATGTGTATGCATGGTCGTTTCGGACGATAATCGTGCAGTGTATGGGCACTTTGTCGGCCGAAATGGCTGTTTCGGTCAGGGCTCGTTGCCCAATTCGCCCGGCGGATCTTCAATGAGACCTGACTGAACAGCCATTTTGTCTGACAAAGTGCCCATCCCCCGCACGATTATTGCCGAAACGCCCATGCACACACATCGTTTGTCGCATCTCGCCCCCTGCCATGTCACGTGTGTATGGGGCTTAAGGCTTCTTCCTCAGGCATGATACAATAGTGACTTGTGACGCACACTATTTTATACATACTAGAACAAATACTTTCTGACATTATGCACATGTTTTCTTTGGCCCCCATGCCTGGAAATGGCTGTTGTAAAAAAAACAGTAAATACACATTCAATGATCACAGCAGGAAATAGAAGAGTAAGCAAAGGTTAAACAAAATGTCGGGCACCCTTCACCTTAAATCTTAAAGGGTATCTCCACTCGATCTATGCTCATAGAAGACTCGGGACCTGTCAGACTATCAGACTAAAAGCCGGGGGAGCGAGCGAGCGGGTAAGTTTCCTAACTGCTTACCAGTCTCCTGCTTGTTCTATTGAAGAACGGAAGGTAAGGCACAGCTCCTTTACCTCCCGTTCTTCAATAGAACTAGCAGTTAGGAAACTTACCCGCTCGCTCGCTCCCCCGGCTTTTAGTCTGATAGTCTGACAGGTCCGAGTCTTCTATGAGCATAGATCGAGTGGAGATACCCTTTAAGATTAAGGTGAAGGGTGCCCGACATTTTGTTTAACCTTTGCTTATTTTCTATTTCCTGCTGTGATCATTGAATGTGTATTTACTGTTTTTTTTACAACAGCCATTCCAGGCATGGGGGCCAAAGAAAACATGTGCATAATGTCAGAAAGTATTTGTTCTAGTATGTATAAAATAGTGTGCGTCACAAGTCACTATTGTATCATGCCTGAGGAAGAAGCCTTAAGCCCATACACACGTGACATGGAGGGGGCGAGATGCGACAAACGATGTGTGTGCATGGGCGTTTCGGCAATAATCGTGCGGGGGATGGGCACTTTGTCAGACAAAATGGCTGTTCAGTCAGGTCTCATTGAAGATCCGCCGGCGAATTGGGCAACGAGCCCTGACCGAAAACAGCCATTTCGGCCGACCAAGTGCCCATAACTGCACGATTATCGTCCGAAACGACCATGCATACACATTGTGCGTTATACGTTTAAGTGCTTCGAAAGCTTGATTTTTCAATCATTTAAGTTAGCCAATAAACGGAAAAAGATTTAGGAATTCTAGTCAGATGCAGACTGGTAACTTCCATACCAGGGTTTTCTAAGGCAGAACAAAATTGAGCTTGGTTGAAACACAATAAATAAATGTTTTAAACCTATTTGGTTTAAAGGATAACGTATTGCCTCAATGCATTTTTAAAAAAAATAATTGGGGGGGACCAGTGGGAAGCCTATACTAAAAGGGTTAAATGCTAGGGGGAGGAATCGGGAGAGGGAGGGAGAGGAGGGGGAGGGAGGGGGGAGAAGGCTGCAGTACGATGGCAAAAATCTACCTGAGGCCAGGTAGGAGGCAGAGTCCATATGGACTCTGCATCTCCTGGTGGGGGCAGTTTTTGGGACTTGGGGGGGACTACAGGAGAACCCTATGGAGCTGGGTGTTAGGTAAGGATAAAATACATACATGGTGGGCCAGTAGTTGGGGGGATATAGTTTTGGGGGGAATGCCCTTTAAATATATGTTCTCAATTTATTTAGGGCTTGTCAAAGGTATGTGTGCAGAAACATACTGTACATAATGTGTGTTTAGCCTAAATATATTGGGAAGGAAATTCAGATTAGAAACTTTTTTTTTCTAGTACAGCACAATATTTGTTGTACTAAACAGGCAAAAGCTTGAATATTGTTTGTAAATACAGGGTGATGCACCAATAGCAAGGGATGGTAACTATTTCGGGACTTTTAACACAATTCATTAACTAGCATTAAAAAGTGGTGAAATAGAGTGCTGCTATCGGCATATAACATTGATTGTAGCGGCTACAGGGTTAACTTCCACGTTAGCACGCAGCCGCAATGAGAAGTCATGCTAATAACCAATATAACATCGGTTAGCGTGACTTAAATTCTAAAGAAGAGTGGTGCGCTCTTAGGCATTGCCCTGAATGTATTTTCATAATGAATATTAGCAGATTTTAGTGCAATAATTTCTTATGTATCTCGTACCTATCCCCCAATGAGTCCAGCATTACTTCGTTCCAAGTTAAATAAAAGACTGAAACATAGCGAAAAGATTATAAACACAAAAACATAAAACCGTAATGTATAAATATACAGGGTATTCAATAAAAGTTCTTATCGTTAAAAATGGTGCTAATTGCCCCAACCAATCAGATGTTAGCTTTCAATGTTAAATAAGATCTGATTGGTTGGGGCAAAATTAGCACCATTTTAAACGATTAACAGGGTATTCAATAAAAGTTCTTATCGTTTAAAATGGTGCTAATTTGCCCCAACCAATCAGATGTTAGCTTTCAAATGTAAAAAATCTGGTTGGTTGGGGCAAAATTGCACCATTTTAAACAATAAGAACTATTATTGAATCTCCCTGAAGAACTTTTATTGAATCTCCCTGATAAGGATTAACTGGCTTGATCTCTTTCTTCACAGGTCCCAAACTGGACGTTTAAACAATCCCTTACAGCATATTCATGTGAGGCCCTATAAGCCGAAAAATCTATGCTGGTTTCGTGCTTACCAGTCTCCTGCTTGTTCTATTGAAGAACGGAAGGTAAGGCACAGCTCCTTTACCTCCCGTTCTTCAATAGAACTAGATGCCTAAACCTTGAAATTATGAGTGGAGATACCCTTTAATACACACGTGGGATCACGTGGGGGCCAACCCATGATGGCTGTTTCGGGCAATAATCATGCCGTGTATGGGCAATTTGTCGGCAATGAGCCCCGACCAAATGGTCGTTTTTCTATCGCTGCGCATCGGCGTAAAACATAATTTATTTCCTACGTATTGATCTATTTTATTTAAAGCCAATAATTTTTGTGGCAAAAAGTAGGGCCGTGGCAATGTGCAACAATAGTGTTTTCTCTTCGCTGCAATACTGTACTTAACACATGAATGTTGTGGGGGGATGTGCAAGGGGCTGCTGGGAAGTGCATCCTACTAGGGGCCCTTTGGCTTAAAGGGACAGTTCAGTGGAAATGATCAATATTTGTTAAATTGTTAGTTTGCCAAACACCCCCATGATGGCTGTTTCGGGCAATAATCATGCCGTGTATGGGCAATTTGTCGGCAATGAGCCCCGACCAAATGGTCGTTTTTCTATCGCTGCGCATCGGCTGAAAACATAATTTATTTCCTACGTATTGATCTATTTTATTTAAAGCCAATAATTTTTGTGGCAAAAAGTTGGGCCGTGCCAATGTGCAACAATAGTGTATTCTCTTCGCTGCAATACTGTACTTAACACATGAATGTTGTGGGGGGATGTGCAAGGGGCTGCTGGGAAGTGCATCCTACTAGGGGCCCTTTGGCTTAAAGGGACAGTTCAGTGGAAATGATCAATATTTGTTAAATTGTTAGTTTGTGTAATGCCTTCTTAGTTATTTTACATATTCTCTCCCATTTTGAAAAATCAGTTGAATTTATTCCCCTTGCTGTTCCCTGCTGTTGACATTAGTGAGCTGCATTTCAGTTTCTAACGGTCCTTCTTCCCAGAATGCACCACTACCTTGGAATGTTCCTAACAGTAATTTCTACTGATTGGCTGTTGGATGGGTCAAACATGCTCAGATCTCTACTGAGCAATTGAATCAACCCAGGCGCTGGGTCAAGGGCAAGACCAAAACGGTCTCTACTAGGGGTCCTGCAAACAGGAAGTCAGTATTTTGGTTGCATTTATTTATACACAGACAAAATGCTGAAATGGCAGATTAAGGTCATTGGGATGGAAAAATACTGCTCTTTTATCTGAAAGGTATGTGTATTTGCACTGAACTTCCCCTTTAAGGGGGTCTCACAGCTCAAAACCCCATATTCCCCGGCACTTATAAGTACCCTGGTGGGTACGGTGGCATTGCCTATTAGTGTAGGGTGGCACTTTTTGGACACGCCACCCCCTTCCCAGCAGACACCCCCCATGGACCCCTCTGTGACCACACCGGCAGACCCTCCCAAAAGTTTGTTCTGCTCCTTTCTAGCACCTGATCATTTACTTGAAGAACGAAAGATAAGACATAGCACATTACCTCCAGTTCTTAAATTAAACTGGAAACTGATAATTTCACCAGTGGCGATAGCTTTTAATGATATTTTGGCTTTACATATGTATTATGTATATGGCCCTCAGCAGCACCATATTTACCATTAGGCACAGTATGTTACAGGATAGGCTGCCAGTCTCTCTTCTTGTACCCAGGGCCGGATTTCACACTAGGCCACCTAGGCCGTGGCCTAGGGCGGCACAGCCACCAGGGGCGGCAAAAAAAAAAAAAAAAAATTGGGTTTAAGTTAGGCAGCATTGCACAACGCACATTACTTGGCACACAGCAGAGCCATATCAGTTTCTGTTAAATGTAAAATGGGCAGCAATTGCCGATTTACTAGGGGCGGCAGGTTCCTCTCCCACTCACAAAGCTCCACTTCAGCCAATGAATGGCCGAGTATGTGTGTGTGTGTTTGAAGGGGGTCCACAGGCAGTACAAGTTAGTTGGCCTAGGGGAGAAAAAAGTATAAATCTGGCACTGCTTGTACCTTATTTATCCCCCTACAGTTGGCATTTAAAATTGCAGCATTTGACATCCCATGTGGTGATATTGGGTTAACTTCAGTTGTACACTTATTTTAGGACACTGCACAATTGCCAAATCTGTTTGGAAATAGTGCAGCACTACAATACCCATTTGGTTAAGTTTTGCGTTACTTACCTGGGTGTTGTAAGGGGGCGGTTAAGGAGTACAAATCCCTGCATCTTACCTTGCCACAATCCCATGATAAGACCAAAAAATAGTTGTGTTTATGTCCAGTATTGCATCGCTGGATCAAGAAAATGTAAGGCATGGAGATTTGCTATATTGAATAATAATAAACTTAAAGTCTGTTTTCCCTCCAAATGTAAAAATATGTGTGGATTGGATGGCCTTTGTTACGAGGTGGGATTAAGGACACCCGGCTTTTCTTGCCTATAAGCTCCTGAGATGTAAATATGGCCCTGTACTTGTTCAGTTAGTCCTAAAACTAATAAAGGAGTGAAGGTTACCCATGTATCTGGTTTAGGGGCAAATAAGGAAAGCTACTCAACGGCCTTGACAGTTAGTTTAGAAAACTCCAGAAAACATAATGCAGAAATAGTTTCTGTCTGTGCAGTTAATTGCTAGCCTATGATGGAGCTGTGCACAAAAATCCTGTTTATTAAAAAAAAAACACTTAAGACTCTAAAAGCTCGTACATCACTGAGAGCTATTATGTAAAAGGAACAAAAAATAGCTGTGATTTTTTAAACATTTTATATCCATGCATAGTTTGGTTTAAATATTTCGATTATGTATGTCAGGGTTATAAAACCGAGTGGATTTCCAACTGTCTGTCACAAGCAAGTTAATCCAATGCTCTTGGAAAGATTAACATCATGTGGAAAAGATTAAGACCAACATATTAACTAATCTGCATCCACATGACAAACCAGGATTACAAGATTAGGCCACTCTACAAATATTACGTTAGTGTTGTTACTGTTTAACTTCTCCTGAGTTACTGTAGAGACGTGTCGGCTTTAAATGTGATTCTTACAATACAATAAAATCGTTTTTCTCCCGTTGGACTCCTTAAATCAGAGCGCATGTGATCCGCACAAGCATGGCATCCGCATGAGGGCACCGGAAACATGCGCAATGCGCGCGCTTGAGAAAGGACCAACTGAGGTACGAAACATGTCATGGCTTTTCACTAGTAGATTCAATTAAAGTTATTGACCCATGTATAGCTATCCTTAAGCTTCGTACACACATGCCATAGCAAGACCAAAACTTTGACGCACAATGTGTACCGAACAGTCATTTCAGTTGAGTATCATTTCACATATGGGCGCTTGGTCGGGCCTAGTTGACGATCTGGCAGATGATAAATAATGCCCGACCGAGAGCCACACATAAAACAAGAGTCGGCTGTTCAATATACATAGGTATGAATGGACCTTTAGATTCACAAACCAAATTGTGGCATTAATGATACAATCATCTATTAATGACATTAAGACTGACATTGAATAATATATATCTCAAAAGATGTTTAAAGGATTGTGTTCCTGATTACAGGATCATAACATATCTTTGCAGAAGGAATGTTTAGAAAACGCACACATATAATATTACAATACTAATTATGACTGTAAAACAAAATAAACTGTGTTTTTTGTCAATATGGTTTTGAAATAATGGTTCATGGCACAATGTTCTAGTTCAAACAGTCCTTGAATAACCTTGTACAATGATGCAATAATAGTTTTCCATAAAAAAATTAGGTTACCTCAGTTATTTTTGCTATAACCTTTTAAAGAGCATGTTGACCCCCAGAACAAATATCTATATATTTACCTTCCCTACCTCCCCAAACCCAGAGATTGTTATACTTGCTTAACTTCCCGCTGTCTATGAAGCCCATAATACTTATATTTCTCTGCTGTGCTTCTCCAGGGTAGTGACTAACTGCTGCAATCTGGAAAAAAGCCAGCAGAGGTACATTACATAAGACACCCAGCACACAATTATATTTACATAAATGAATTATATTAAAATATAAGAGTTAAAGGGTACCTTTACCCTTAAAAAAAATAAAATAATATACTGTCGGGCTCCCTGGCCCACCCCCAACCGCCAGGTTTGTTTGGTAAAAAAAGCATCAGAACTGTACTTACAGTCCTTGGATCCCCTGTCACTCTGTTCTCAGCCCTCTGCTTGCCGGACTGCCAATCACAGACACATCTGCCAGCAATGCAGATCCCCTGGGGGGAACAAAGGACCGTAAGTACAGTTCTGCTGCTTTTTTTAACAAAATATGTTAAAATACGTTAAAAAACGGACTTGGCGGTTTGGGGTGTGCTAAGGTGCCCTACACTACAGAAAAAGCTTTTATAAGTAGGGCACCAGGCAGCAAAGATAGATCCTGAGGGAGGTAGGGGGGGAAGGCTCCCCTGCGCGTGCCAGAAACCTCTAAGTGGACAAGGAAGCAGCACGGACTGGATGACTCACTCTTACTCTTCACTTTCTGAGACTTTGAACAGGCACTGCAGGAGAACCATTTGGAGCAGAGATGTAAGGTAAGGATTTTTTTAACTATAAACAGTGGGGCCAGAAGTGGGTTAAATTTAAGCTTTGTGGGTGGACATGCCCTTTAAACATGTATGCAAGCAATGAAGGGTAATCGCCTGCGATTAGGCTGGGTACATACAGGGCTATTATTTGTTCCGACCGATCGTTCACTGTGAGTGAGCGCTCTGCGAGGACACATGACTGTCGGTCACGGCAATTAGTGTCCGCGCGACTGCGCAACATGATCGTGTGTTCCCATGGGAGACCGGCAAAATTGGCCCTGACTTACCAACAGACCTGATTTCCCCTTCGTCTGATTCGACTGAAAGGGCGACGGAGCTCGGTCACGGCTGACCGCCCCACACCAGCAGATATTTCCGGCCAACCGACCATTTCATGGCACTATCGGACGGTCGGACGGAAATATCTGCTGGTGTGTAGCCAGCCTATGAGTTAAACATATATGCAAGCAATGAATGGTAAAAAAAAGTGTAGAGATCTGACACGGTACCTCTGCCAATCACTTCCCACGAGCATGCTCAAAACTTTGACTCATGCGCTACAGTCTTAAATATTACAAGTGATTCACATAAGCTGGTCCCACAAGTAATTTTATCAGATGTAAAATTCTGATGAGTTATATTTTATTTATTTCTATCTTCCTCTTTACAATGTCTCAAAATTAAAGATTTTGAGATTAAAAAAAGCTTGTTGAAACCAGTCAAGATTCCAAAACACTAACACTTCTCATATTCAATCTGTTTCTAATGAAGCAGTGTGAGTCACTGCATCTGTGCATGAATATGATCCCTCGCCTCTCTTTC
This sequence comes from Hymenochirus boettgeri, assembly GCA_019447015.1. Taxonomy (NCBI): domain Eukaryota; kingdom Metazoa; phylum Chordata; class Amphibia; order Anura; family Pipidae; genus Hymenochirus; species Hymenochirus boettgeri. The sequence goes on along the minus strand of CM033470.1, from coordinate 195,155,939 downwards.
TGATGTCATTAACTTGGCCTCATCAATAAGAAAATGCTTTCTACTACAAAATGGTAATTCTACCATCCATTCAGTGCTATACATCTTTTTAAGGATACAAAAGTCTGTTAATAATTCACAGATGCACTGGTAAGTTATAAAATTTTCTTTTACTTTTATGAAAATGTGTTTTATACAAAGGCCCTCTTTATATTTGTGGCATTCAGTTAGATCAATTGGAGTTCTTGAAGACGTAATAATCTGACTGGCTTTAATTATTAATTCAGAATGACTACCGTACAATAAATACCCCGGAATGTGTTTGAATCATCATATAACAGTAAGGTGGTAGGGACCTTCTGAATGCAAGGTGTAGATTGCATTTTAGAAATGAGAGGTGTTATCAAAACTGCCCAGGGTAAGGCTTCAAAAGAGCATTATACATGGCAGACAGTTGGTGTCAAAACTCTTCTGTGCTAGTTGATGCAGCTGCTGTTCCATATCCACCACAAACAAATCAGAGCATTCTTCACAGCACTGCATATATGATATTACTCTAGTTGCTGCCCAAGTGTGGAGCTAAGTTTTAATCAGCAAAGCTGAGAGGAGCACACTACTTTAGTGTGATCAAACAATATATTGTATAATAATATATTGGTAATGGGAGCTACCTGTCTCCTTCCTTGGGTATACTGGGTTTAAAGCAGACAGGGATACATCTGTATCCAGGGCCGGATTTACACCTCAGGAGCCTGTAGGCCCAAAGAGCCTGGCGCCCTTAGCCCCACCCCTAAACACAGACCACACCCCCAAACCACACCCATTTTCTCTTTTTGGGGAAGAAAATAAACTAGAAAGGGGTTGGATTGGTGGGAGCCACCCCTCTCAGGCGCCCCTAGGCGCGTGCCTAATGGTAAATCCGTCCCTGTCTGTATCTGTATGTCTCTGAAAAAATTTTCTTAATATTGTAAACCCCCCCCCCCACATATGAGATGACAATTTTCTTTCTTCTGTCTTGTTTCTCAACTTCACTGATGCTATTTGTGTTCTTTTTTCTCCCTTCTTTGAGTTTTGACTAAGGCCCAGCTTGGATATCCACACGTCATAAGGGCTTCTCTACAACTTGCATTCAAGAGGTCCCTGACACCTCGCTAATTGAGACACATTCCACAGTATTTATTGCTAACAGATATAGATATACAGAAGTACTGACCATTATTGGCTTTTCTACAATGCCTGGTCATTTTCAAGTAAATATAGCAGATGAAAACAATAATGATACTAGAATTATCGATAGCACTTTATAAATAAGGCCCTGAGGGCTCGTTCACACTACATCAGTTTGTATCTGTTTTTCAAACGCAGGTGCGTTTAAAAAAATGGACAGATAGTAAAACCCCACAGGATTTCATAATATCGTTCACACCTGCATCATTATAATCCGTTCCGTTCCAGTCCGTTTAAAAAACGCACTGCATGCAGCATTTCTGTCCATTTTTTTTCATGTATTTTCTATAGAAATCTATGGAATACAAAAAATGGATACAAACTGACAAACACATGCTGTGCATTTCTGTGAGTTTCTGTCAGTTTCTAGTGTGAACTAAATGTTCTACAAGTCTCTTCAATTCTGATTTAACTGTTCAAAACATCGGCCCTGAATCAGATTTTGATCACATACAGTACCAGTCAAAAATGTGGACACAATACTTTTTCAATATTTGTATCATTTTCTACATTGCAGATCAATGCTTTTAATGTGCTATATAGGTGTTGTCTGAAAAAGTCATGTTTAATACATAACGAAATGCATAGCATTCCAGTTATGGTCCTGTGGTGCATTTCTCATCCTTAGCTGACATACTTTAGGGATTAGATTTGAAGCATTTTTAAACAACAGACGTGGATTTGGACGTCCCCAAAAAGCTGCTTTAAATCTTCCTGTATAAAAGGTATTGGAGAGGAATAAAACCCTTAATTCCTTTTCTTAAAATTGTCCTTGGCAGAGTACACTTCTGGGTAATCTATGCCCATTTTGGAAACAGACAAGGGCATATTATAAAGCAACGATAATAGCGCCTAAAATGACCGCCGCACATCGCAGCGCGAAAATAGCGCTATCGCCGTATTTATAACGGCGAGCGCTATTGCCGCGGTATGTATCGCGGCCGCGATGTGCTGCGGTAATTTTAAGCCCCTTCGCGGCGATACTGTATAGTATCGCCGCTAAGGGACTTAAAATCCCTTCCCGACGCCTCCCTAAGGGGGCAGGGCATACGCCACCCCGCCCACACACCCCGCGGCGGCGACCAACGCCGCCCTTCCCAGCAGCCCTCCCAACCGTTCCCCGCTCGCGGCAATCTCGGAACGGGAGGCTAGGGGGGCTGCCGGGAAGGGGCCGCAGCAGGTGGTCGCGACCACCCACCGCACACCCCTCCCCGGCAACCCCTCCAAGCCCCCCGCCCCGGCCGCTCCGGGGAGGGGAAGGGAGGGAGCCACGGGAGGGGTGGAGGCTCCCTCCAGCGGGGCCCTGAGAAGGGCCTTTTGGGGCTTAGGGGGTCCCGCGAGCTCGAACCGGGACCCCCCTCCCGGCCCTTGTAAGGGCCTTTGCGGCACTTACAAGTGCCCTTGCGGCTCTGACAAGAGCCTTTGGGGCTTAAGGGGTCCCGCAGCTCGAACCGGGACCCCCCTCCCCGGCCCTATCAGGGCCTTGCGGCACTTACAAGTGCCCTTGCGGCTCTAACAAGAGCCCTTTGGGGCTTAGGGGTCCCGCAGCTCGAACCGGGACCCCCTCCCGGCCTTGTAAGGGCCCTTGCGGCACTGACAAGTGCCCTTGCGGCACTGACAAGTGCCTTTGGCGGGGGTCCCGCAGCTCAAACCGGGACCCCCAGTGTGCGGCTCTTAAAAGAGCCCTTGGGCGACGTCTTCGGGTGCTGCGACACCAACCCCACTCAGGTCGCCGATGCCAGGCAGACTCACTGCGGCCGCCAGTAGCCCGCTGGCAACGCCGGCCTCAGCGGAGCCGATGTTGCCAGCGCTTCTTTCTTCTTCTTCACCATCTACTGCGATGGCATCTGAGTTCGCGGCGGAAAGCTCCTTATATAGGTTTGCAGAAATCCATAACCGTTTTTGATTGGTCAATTTTTAATACTGCTTTACATTAACCATCAGATTTCAGAACAGCCGATACTAGCCGATACTAGCCGAGCGAAACCAGTACCGCCGCTTTATAAATAGAAGCGGCGGTAACAGGTAAGTATCGCCGGGAAGGGTTAACGCTTCGTTAACTTTTCACGGCCGTTTTCGGATTTTATAAATCGCGGTAAACGCGATGTATGCGTTAATGTCCGCGAAAACGGCCGCGAAAAGTTAACGAACCTTTATAAATAGCCCAAAGACATCAAATTTTGTTGCTTCTTCTTCATCATCAGTTGAGCTATTTTTCTCTTTTTGCCTTTCTTCTTCATTGTCCTTAGTAGAGATGGATGAACTTTGGTCTATTTTCGAACTTTCGAACTATATTGAAGGTTCGAAAGTTCAAAAACGGACCCATTAAAGTCAATGGGAGTCAAATAGGTTGAAAAGTTCGAATGAAATACAAATTAAATATCAATGGTAACTTAATTTAAATGGCTTAATTTAAATTGATTTTATTCAATTTTCGTTGATTATCCCATAAACAATTCGAACATTCGATAATTATCCCATAAACTATTCAAACATTTGATAATTATCCCATAATAATATCCCATAAGCTCGTTCGATTTTCGAATTCGATAATTATCAAAAGTCAGTGAAGTCCGAGTCTGTTCAAACTCGATACGTTCGGCTCAAACTCGGGTTTGAGCTCGAGTTCTAGTCCATCTCTAGTCCTTGGCACTGTTCCAAACATGCATAGTCGGTTCACTGTCTAAGATTAGGGCTGGTGAGAGAAAGGCTAAATCCAAGGCCAGTCCAGGTCGGTAAGAGCAGGGCCACTAGGCAGTAGTCTAGGACAAGTCATGAAGCAGAAGTTCAGGGTAGATGGCAGACAAGCGGAATTCAGTAACAGGCCAGTCAGCAACACGAGGTCAAAATGAGAATAAGAGTGAGAAGGAGCAAGTTTGGAGACAAATCCGAACAAACAGCACTGAGCACAAAGGGTAGGAGTTTTTAGTATAACCATGCGGCTCAAAACACGTAACCTGAATATGGCGCACACACTGACGTGAGGATGATTCAAGCCTGCAACACTGGTACGATCGCCTTGAACTATGAAACCAGCGTTCAATTTTCCAAAGCCGCACTACAAAGTTCCAATGACGACAAGCAGAAGCTTGGGGCTGTTGGTTGAGACGCTTGAGAGCCATAACAGAAATACTGCCTAAAAAACTATGGTTCTTCCACTTTCAGTCACAGACAGATGACATCACAGCCAATCAGCCAATGACTGTATGGTATTCCTCTAGTTGCCTCCTCTAAACATGTGCAAGCTTGTAAAAAAAAAAAAAAAGCTTGGAGAGCCCGGAGAGGAGGCAGAAACCTTTTGTGAGGTAGAGGGGGAGAAGAACATTTTGCATATAACAAGTTAGTCCTACATCTGTATCTTATCTTTTAGTTTCAGGTGCTTTTTTTTTTTACATGGCTATAGCATTAAGGATGTGTACACATGGGTCAATATTTCACAGATTTCACAGGTAATTATTACCACAGATAGTTCAACCAGGTCTGTGTATACCTAGCCTCTAACTGGATGCTGCAGATTAGCACAGGCAAACTTTTGCACAATTTATCGCATCAGCCAAGTAAACCACAACAGAAATGCAGTATTTTATTGTCTCTCCTTAAACCTTTGTAAATGCTAGGTCATTATAAAAGGTTAACATTTGGGGCATAAATAGGATCGCTGATTTTCTATTTTCTATTTTGCTAACGCAAATTTCTATTTTGCAATGGCAAATAATGTTTAAAATTGCTGCGTATTTATAAATACACTAATACATTGTATTTAGTACAAATTAGTTAAAAAAGCAGGAAAAATAAAACAACACTTACAGGGGAACTGTGGTCTCAAAACAAGTTGAGTTTAAATGAAAGGCCAGCTTCCTACCTTTAAAAAGAGCCATCAACCACCTCTCTACCTGCTCCACAGTCCAAGATATAAAGAAATTACTGACCAGAAAGTTAATAGGTGGGAGGCTGACATGTAACATTCCTAATGCTGCTCCTCCACCTCGCCGCCAGCGAGCACAGCCTCAGACTCCCTCAGTGTGTGAGGGAGACAGGAAGTCTCTCCCCCTCCCTGCTGTGTGAAGGACCTGCAGCTGCAGAGAAGGTAAGGGAATCTACAGCCATTCTCTCTCACTATGTGAAAACAGCCTTTTCAGGCAGAGTTCTCACTCTGCCTGAAAAGGCTGTTTTCACACTTTTCTGTAGGGGGCTGAGTGGCTCACAGCACCCGTGAGTGGGCAGGCCATGGCACCTGTGAGTGGGCAGGGCGAAGACAACCGCTAGTGGGCGGGGCTAAGACCAGCCAGCGTGGACGGAGCAACATGGGGCTGTAAGGGAAGGGGCCAAGGAGGGCCTGCAAATGGAGGGGCCATAGGGTCCATAAGTGGGAGGGGCCAGGGGGGGCTTGCAAAAGAAGGGGGGCTGCAAGGGGAGGAGGAGACACAGGGCAGTTTGACTGTCATCCACTGACATGGTTTCAGAGCAGGAAGCAAGAAATGCAGGGGACCTGGTGATGCTGCTGCCATATCACTCACAAAAATGTAAATATCTTCAAAACTATGCAAAATAAACAATAACAATAAATTGCAAAAAATCTCAGGAGAGCAATTCCTATCAATTTACCCAAAGTCATTTTTGGACCACAGTTCCCCTTTAATTAATATGCCCCATGGTATGTAAAAATACATATACACAAAACTTATAGTAACAACATACCATAATATGGCATTATAACAGCCAATATATATATTGTTTAATAGATTCCTCTAAAATATATTAATCTAGCAACGTTCAAGAAAATCTTTTACTCTGCTTCACCTTTAAAACAAGAACACCTCTTCCACAACCATTTGCATCTCATTCAAGTTTATGTGTGTCCTATTAAACATTTTCCAAGATTCCCAGGCAAGAAGGGGTCAATGCATTCTTTTTAGACCACTTTCATTGAGCAGAATAAAAAGCCCTGCAAACAAAAGCCCTATTCATGTGCTGGGCTCCCTCAGACAGAAAAGAAAAAATAATGTGGGAAACACTTTGTATGCTTTCTGCTGTAACCCTGTCACACAAACAAAACTTTTGTATTGTCCCAATTATAAGGGGGAGGAGAAGATACCACACACTTTATTGTTGTACTGGGGTGTGCTTTGGCCCACTAGAAAATACAAGACAAGGGGCCCACTAAGGAGCATAAAGAGGCCCACTCAACATTTTATCTATCCTACTCTGACCCATTTACATATCAACATTTTTTTTGTTAACTTGCCATTTCTTGTTCCAACTTATATCATGTAAGCCATAAATGCTATATGCTATATCTATTTCAGCATATTCAGTTTGATAGGGGGAGCAGATTGGATGTTGAAGCTAGTCTCAGTGAATGCATCTGTCAGTGGCTCGTCGCTATGTTAAAACTTTCCAGGTGCGTGCCCCTGATCTTTGGCAAAGTGCCCCAAATGTTTTAACACAATTTACCTAATAGAGGTGCCCTGAATATCCTTTTTCCAGTATATCTGTTGTATTCAATTAGATCAACTGGACTTGAAGTTTAGCTGATCTAATTGAATACAACAGATATACCATGACCTGGATGAATGAGAACCTTCACAAGCTTTTTCCAGTAGTACTCCGCATCTGCGCAATGACATCACGGCGCAATGATGTCATTGTGCAGAGGCGTTGTACTGCTGGGAAATGCCGCCCCTGCACTGCTTCTGCAAGGACATGAATTCTGGCCTTCAGCTGTTCTATCTATCTATCTATCTATCTATCTGTCTATCTATCTGTCTATCTATCTATCTATCTATCTATCTATCCATCCATCCATCCATCTCTGTATCTAAATGTATTGGGGGCCAGTAACTGCAATTGTTA